>JAZDUH010000198.1:1417500-2017500 GCA_036419115.1 Scarus forsteni
ATATAGGACTCTCTGAAAGATATTGGGGTGGATGTTTCAAGATCCACAATAAGGAGACACTTGAAGAAACATGGGCTACATGGTCGAGTCGCCAGAAGAAAGACATTTCTACGCAAATGCCACAAAATATCCTGCTTACAATCCAAACAGCACAGAGACAAGCCTCAAAACTTCTGGAACAAAGACATTTGGAGTGATGAGACCAAAATTGAACTTTTTAGCCACAACCATAAACATTACATTTGGAGAGGAGTCAACAAGGCTCATGATGAAAGGTACACCATTCCTACTGTGAAACACGGAGGTGGATCACTGATGTTTTGGGGATGCATGAGCTACAAAGGCACAGGAAAATTGGTCAAAATTGATGGAAGGATGAATGAAGCATGCTATCAGAAAATACTGGAGGAAAATTTACAGTCATCGGCTCAGAAGCTGCACATGGGACGTTCTTGGACGTTCCAACATGACAATGATCCAAAACACAAGGCCAAATCAACCTGCCATTGGCTACAGCAGAATAAAGTGAAGGTTTTAAAGTGGCCATCTCAGTCTCCTGACCGCAATATCATCGAGCCACTCTGGGGAGATCTCAAATGTGCAGCTAATGCAAGACAACCAAAGAATTTACAGGAGCTGGAGGCTTTTTGCCAAGAGGAATGGGCAGTTTTACCATCTGAGAAAATAAAGACCCTCATCCACAACTACCACAAAAGACTTCAAGCTGTTATTGATGTTAAAGGGGGAAATACAAGGTATTAAAAACTGGGGGGTGTAAACTTTTGAACAGGGCCAATTTTGAAGTTTCTGTTGTCATTATGATTTAAAAAGAGTAAACTAATCTTTTTTTCAATACATGTCTTCACCCAACCACTAACCATGAGTGACAGAAAGGTTTTTGTGTTACCATACATATTTTCTGAGAAAAGGCCAAAAAATCAGAAATTCTGCTGGGGGGTGTAAACTTTTGGGTACAACTGTAGATAGACAGACAGACAGACAGACAGATAGATTAAAATAATGACATATCCAATTTTAACTGCACATGCACTGTCAATGTGAATTGATTTGACAATCTCTCTTTGGTTGCATTCATTCTGATCGAAAGCCTGTACCTTTTTGAGCCATTGCCCACATTTTTTCCCCGCTGTTCAGCCAAATAAACTTTGCTATGAAGTTCTGTCCCCGTTTTTGACCATCGCCCACACACTGTTCAGCTAAATAAACAGAAAGAGATTATTTAGCTGAACAGCCTCACACACTGACACATCCCATGTATGTTTTAGGTCATTACAGGGGCAAAATAAGAGCATAAAATTGGCCTATAAACCTTAAACAGGATGATTAACTTTGAAAGGTCTAAAGTAGGACAGGTTAAATACAGCAGACATTTAAATGTGAAACTTAGACTTTGAAAGCTTTTAAGTGAAAAACTTAAACCATGGCACAAGTCTGACACTTTAAAGGTCTTTTAAATTCTTAAGTGTAACAGTGAAACGTTAAATAAGAAAAATACATGTAAAATGAACAAGTCCAAAGCTTTAAAGGCCTTTTGAAAGCTTTATCTTAAAATAAAGACATGAAAAAATAATGATCAAAAACTTTTTGTCAGACAATTTAGGCTACTAAAAAGCCTTAACTTTGACTTTAGATGCTTTATTTTACCCAAAGAATTGTAAAATCTGCCACCAGAGAGCTTGCAATCAAAACAGCCCCAGAGGTAAAACGGTAAGATGTGCTTTGCCTGCCTTTACTGCTCACCTGCTGTTGTTTAGCTTTTTACATTTGCAGGATATACTTCATAAAGTTTTTGTCTTTTTTCATTAATATAACCACCATTTTTATTTTTGAGATGATTAAGTGAGGGAGAAAAGCTTTCAAAGAGTGTCCACTGGTTTGTGCTGCAAAAGAAGAATAACTGCTAGAGCACAATTTTAAAGTACATTATTGGGCAGAGCTGAAGGCATGTCTCTCTTCTTTGAAATTACTAATGACCAGGTGAAGTATCTGTTGTGAAACTATGAAAGTTAAAAGGTATGCATCCTTTGTAATGACTGCATGTAGGGTCCAAAGATGACCCTTTTTTCAAAGAATGATGTTGACATCTTAACAGTTTTTTAAGTCAATGTATGGTACAATGGTCAGTTGGTGCCTTTAATTTGCACAGACAAAGTACTGCTGTCCAGGTGATAAGAGAAGTGTGTAAACAACTCCTGATCCTAAAGCTGTGGTCAAACTGGAGTCTGAGAGACAGACATCATCGGTAGTCCCTCCCAGGTGTCCTGCAGTGCCTGTATCATTCTGGTGTTGCTTGTAATAAACACACTATATTCTGAAGCAAGCCAGTGTCACAGAGCCTCCTTCAATTTTCTGTATGTCACGAGCGGTCAACCTTAAGGTGTCAAGAGTTCCTCATCTGCTTACATATAGGAGCAACTGAAACAGAGGTACAGTCTCAAGCTGTAGCTCCTACAACATCATGCAGCAGACTTTGAAGCACCATGTGTTTCTATGACAACACAAAATACAGTATCTAAAATACACAAAACCAGTGAAGTTGGCACGTTGTGTAAATTGTAAATAAAAACAGAATACAATGATTTGCAAATCCTTTTCAACTTATATTCAATTGAATACACAGCAAAGACAGGATACTTAATGTTTGAACTGAGAAACTTTATTTTCTTTTGCAAATAATCATCAACTTAGAATTTAATGGCAGCAACACGTTGCAAAAAAGTTGGCACAGGGGCATTTTTACCACTGTGTTACATCGCCTTTCCTTTTAACAACACTCAGTAAATGTTTGGGAACTGAGGAGACCAATTTTTGAAGCTTTTCAGGTGGAATTCTTTCCCATTCTTGCCAGATGTACAGCTTAAGTTGTTCAACAGTCCGGGGTCTCCGTTGTTGTATTTTACGCTTCATAATGCGCCACACATTTTCAATGGGGGATAGGTCTGGACTACAGGCAGGCCAGTCTAATACCCGCACTCTTTTACTATGAAGCCACGCTGTTGTAACACCTGCAGAATGTGGCTTGGCATTGTCTTGCTGAATTAAGCAGGGGCGTCCATGAAAAAGACGTTGCTTGGATGGTAACATATGTTGCTCCAAAACCTGTATGTACCTTTCAGCATTAATGGTGCCTTCACAGATGTGTAAGTTACCCATGCCTTGGGCACTAATACACCCCCATACCATCACAGATGCTGGCATTTGAACTTTGCGCCTATAGCAGTCCGGCTGGTTCTTTTCCTCTTTGGTCTGGAGGACACGACGACCACAGTTTCCAAAAACAATTTGAAATGTGGACTCGTCAGACCACAGAACACTGTTCCACTTTGCATTAGTCCATCTTAGATGAGCTCGGGCCCAGCGAAGCCAGCGGCGTTTCTGGGTGTTGTTGATAAATGGCTTTGGCTTTGCATAGTAGAGTTTTAACTTGCACTTACGGATGTAGACGAACTGTAGTTACTGACAGTGGTTTTCTGAAGTGTTCCTGAGCCCATGTGGTGATATCCTTTACACAGTGATGCCGGTTTTTGATGCAGCACCGCCTGAGAGATCAGTCAATGTTGGTTTTCGGCCTTACTGCTTACATGCAGTAATTTCTCCAAATTCTCTGAACCTTTTGATGATATTACGGACCGTAGATGATGAAATCCCTAAATTCCCGCAATAGCTCGTTGAGAAATGTTGTTCTTAAACTGTTGGACAATTTGCTCACGCATTTGTTCACAAAGTGGTGACCCTCGCCCCATCCTTGTTTGTGAATGACTGAGCATTTCAGGGAAGCTGCTTTTATACCCAATCATGGCACCCACCTGTTCCCAATTAGCCTGTTCACCTGTGGGATGTTTCAAATAAGTGTTTCATGAGCATCTCTCAACTTTCTCAGTCTTTTTTGCCACTTGTGCCAGCTTTTTTGAAACATGTTGCAGGCATCAAATTCCAAATGAGCTAATATTTGCAAAAAAATAAAGTTTACCAGTTCACACGTTAAGTATCTTGTCTTTGCTGTGTATTCAATTGAATATAAGTTGAAAGGGATTTGGAAATCATTGTATTTTGTTTTTATTTACAATTTACGTGCCAACTTCACTGGTTTTGGGTATTGTATCATGGCAGCTTGGTTATGGAAAGAGCAATAAACTCAGGATGTTTTAGATACTGTAGACTAGACTAGCAGTAGCCTATGTACTAATCTTACTGAATGAGGCAGTTTATACATGTACATATATGTAATGTGAATGTTAAGCAACGGAACAACCTACTCCTCCAAATGTGTAAAATCTGTATTTAGTGAGTAAAGAAGACTCATTCTTGCCATCCACTTCAAGACCTAAGGCCTTGATTCCTGGAAAATACAGCCTCACTGCTTGGCCACAGTTATCCACATTCATGCCATCATTAATGTGACATCTTAGCCTAGGAGGCTCCACTAACTTATCAGCATGATCTTCCAGTGGGTGGGCCGCTAGTGGTCTGGGGAAGCGTAGAGTGGGTTGTTCCACTGTGGAAACTGGACGGTCATTGGATAAACGCTGGGCTTTGTCCCGCCCATCGGACGCTCAGCGTCTCTGGGGGGGTCTATGAGGCAGTGGGCTGGCCTGGATGCTCGGCTTCTGCATGATGATTGGATGATCTGTCTGAGGCCGAATCCCTTTTTGATTGACAGTGAAATGAGCCAATCAGAGATCTCGAAGTATAACCCTCCACCGGAGCGTCTTCTAAGTTTTACATTCAGTTGTTCTGGAGAGGAGCTTCTCCTGTTTAAAGTGGCTCAAGTCTTAGACCCACAACACAATGGGCCGAGGCCGTTTAAGCAGTCTAGCTCTGCTGGCCATTGAGAGAACACTGGTAAAATCCCTGGAAAAGACACCTAGTTGGTACGACAGGGTCACAGATCATTTTCTTGAAAAGGAACGGGGCGTAGAATTTACATTTAAATAAATAAACAAATTTATTATGTAGGCTGGAAAAAAATGAGCTTCCCCTCCTCGACTGACCAGCAGCCGCCACTGTTATAAAGCATAACGTATCAAATTATATCCAATGTTTTTGCTTCTCCTTTTTAATGAACTTGTTTCAAACATATTGGCATATATTTTACTTTTTTTTTTTGGTAATGTATGGTATGATACTCCTGATTTACATAAAATTTAACCTCATTTATGAGTAAAAAAACAGATTCAGTATTATTTTCACTAATTTTATTATCAGAGGCACACAAATTGGTGGGATATCACAGACAGTTTTATGTCAAAGTTTGCTCAGGATATTGTTTTAAAACCATTTAAATATTTTAAAGGCAGCAAATAGTCACACCTGTTGTCCTCCCGGCTCAAATTGACCCAGTCTGTTTTAAAGAACTGAAAAAGCATGAGGTATAAAATTATCTCCATTTTTTCTTGGTTCTCCTTTTTGTGAACTTGTTTCCAACATATTAACATATATTTTTAATTGATTTTATGATTAATGGTACGATAGACGTGTTTTTCATAAAAGGATACCTCATTTTTGAGTAGAAATTGCAGTAATTCCAAATTATTTTCACTAAAATGCAACTGAAATGAAACCATGAGATAACTTACTGTACTTATGGGATAAGGCTCTCCCACCTGAAATAGGGTGCGAAGTGTGCATCCTTATTTTGAAATGTCGCTTCAGTCCCATCAACTGAATCTTACCCAAATACAGCAGTGCTGTGTACACATACATATAGGCTGATTGTTGATCTTGTGACTGGGTTGTGTTAAGCCCCCGTTCAGCTCCATGATGTTCACAGCATCATACTACAGGTTCCATGAATGCATTTAATGGTGTAACTCAGTGGGCATTACATAACAAATTTACATGCATGAAAAATACCAGATCTGGCATGTAAGCATATGATTTGCCTGATTCATTGTCTGAAATTCTGAATGGGAGATATTCTCTTCCCATGGCAGAAATAGCCTATGACAATATGGAACACAATATGGAGGGTGACAATTCTCAACATAGCCCAGGGGATGACAATTCACGGCACAACAATCTTGATGACCCAATATGTGGGTTTCTCAAAATCACCAAGGCAGAAGTACTCTTTGTACTAAAGCACTATTTGACCATGTCTGCTCTCAAAGATTTGCTTCAAATTATTAACCACATATTTGCCAGCATAGTGGTACCAGGCACTAAACATTTATTTAAGAAGGTTTTCAAACACTTGAGCACTGCTGCAGTACAATACTATGTGTGCAAATACTGCCAGTAGTATGTTGGAAATAACACAGTCCCATCCAAGCTTCAAAAATGTTCTACTTGTAACCAGCCACACACTATTACAGATCTAAAAAATACCAGGTGAACAGATGAAATGTTCTTCATCATTACACCCACAAACAGCTCCTCTTTTTAGACGACAAATAAACTTTACTTTGAACCGCAGTGTTATTTTAGAGGCTGTCTTATCAGTGACCATTCAAACTACTTCATTTAATATAAAAACTGAAGATACCTGAGCTCTATAATGGCCCAGAATTGTTCCACAATGTCATTAATTGAACTCATTCTTGTTTCTGAACTTAAATAATTATGGACACTTGAACATTTAAACCATGACCACAACTCAGCTTGCTTCATGTTTCCTTTTATTGGTGAAACAGTATCTGTTGCAGTAGCAGGTTGATAACCTCAAATGAAAAAAAAGGGAAAGAATCAGGCTGTCATTAAACAGATTTAAATCAGTTGTCTGATCAGTTTTCAGATTTAAATAAACTAAATCATTAAATTAATTAAACTTTAAATTAAACTTTCATTAAAGCCTATTTTAAATCACTGTAAATGAATGAATGAACTAAGTAAATGTATTTATAGATTATTTTTAATCTTAATGATTAAAATTGTTAAATCATTTTATCCATGTTCAATCAATAAGCTCTAAACAGCTTTAAACTATAATTTAAGTTTAAATCATACCCTCTTATTTTAATGCTTAAGATTTAAATTAATTCATGATTTTAACTCAAACTAATATATTTTAACTGATTTTAACTATTTAATGTTTGAAATGCATTCAAAACTGATGTTCATGATAATAGTTTACTTTAATATCAAATTAAACGATCTTAACTTAGATAAAATTACCTAAATGAGTTTTACAAATGAAATGATATAGAGATAAAGCCTAAAATAACAGATCTCAGGTCAAAATTGCCATGAAGTGAATATTTAAGTCTAATTTTTAAGTCAACATAACTTAAATCATTAATCAACACAAATTTGTATCCTCTAAGTCACTAAATTAAGCTTCCTCTTCTTTTTAAATGAGTAGAAATTAAAGTTTTCCTCACCACTGACGTCTCTGAGGTCTTCATGCAGCCATGCCTCCATGCACTCTGTCTGTGTGACAAAAGAGTGTCACACCTGATTCTGAGCCTACTTAATGCCTCAGCTCTACCCTCCCCCTCTCTACCTGCACTGAGGAGTCTGGGTTTGATCCTGAGTTGGCTCTCTATGAAAAAGACATGGATAACTAAAGGATCAATTTGACTATAACATAAACAAATTAATAAAATTAATAAAAAATTAATAACTTTTTGATTGTCTTAACAGTAACGTTAACTAGAAAAATAGGACCTACCTCATATATTGAACTGACCACAGCCCTCTCCAGTTCTGCATCAGTAACATGATGTTTCTGCCTGAGGTTGTGTTGGATGCAGAAACGTCTGACACTCTGCAGAGCATCTCCAGACACCCATCTCTTGCATCGTCTCCGAAATGTCTGTGTGTGTCTAACCAGCTTCGAACAACTTATAATAACTTTGGATGTTTACTTGTTCTAAACAGTGGTCGGCCATAGTGGTCTTTTTCATATAACAATTCTGACACAGTTGACCTTTATCTCTATGAACGCAGATAGACTAGATGTGGTCTCTGTCCCACAGAAAAAAAACCAACTGAAACTCACAATGAAACACTTCTAAAATGATACAAACCAAAAATGAATAGAACAAAAATCCCATGATAATTCCATTCTCTCATATTTTTACTTTTAATTTCAAAACAAAAAAAAACACTCTGTTTCATTGAAAATGCTTATAATAGGATTTCTACACCTTAAGTTTTGATTTGAAAATGAAAATGAAAATCTTAAGTTAACCACCTCTTTCCGAATTGACTGTTTTTTGAATCTAAAATGAATATGGAATGAACGAATGATGCAGTGATATCTCTGTCTCCCGCAGCTCCTTTATTTTCTTTCTTATCCTCTTTCTTTCTTCTCTCTTTGTCTCTCCTCAAAAAATAAAGAGAGAGTCGAATATTAGTTGAGTTGATAAAAAAAAAAGTCAACTCTTCCTGCTCTCTCCTCAACTCCTGCCTCAGAATCTCCTTCTGCTCCTGCTTCTCAATCATCTCCTCCTGCCTCTCACTCTCCTCCTGCTCCTGCTTCTCAGTCATCTCCTGCCTCACTCTCTCCTGTTTCTTCTTCTCCTTCTGCATTCTTTTCCATTCCAGCCTCGGCTGCCTCTTCTTCTCAATCCTCTCCTGCCTCAGAATCTCCTCCTGCTCCTTCTCAATCATCTCCTGCCGCTTACTGTCCTCCTGCTCCTGTTTCTCAGTCATCTCCTGCCTCTTACTGTCCTCCTGCTCCTGCTTCTCAGTCAACTCCTGCCTCTTACTGTCCTCCTGCTCCTGCTTCTCAATCATCTCCTGCCTCTTACCCTCCTTCTGCTCCTGCTTCTCAATCATCTCCTGCCACACTCTCTCCTCCTGCTCCTGAATCATCTCCTGCCTCTCACTCCCCTCTTGCTCCTGCTTCTCAATCATCTCCTGCCTCACTCTCTCCTCCTGCTCCTGCTTCTCAATCATCTCCTGCCTCACTCTCTCCTCCTGCTCCTGCTTCTCAGTCATCTCCTGCATCTCTCTCTCCTGTTTCTTCTTCTCCTTCTGCTTTCTTTTCCATTCCAGCCTCCGCTGCCTCTTCTTCTCAATCCTCTCCTGCCTCTTCCTATCCTCCTGCTCCTGCTCTTGAATCATCTCCTGCCTCTTACTCCCCTCCTGCTCCTGCTTCTCAATCATCTCCTGCCTCTTACTGTCCTCCTGCTCCTGCTTCTCAATAATCTCCTGCCTCTTACTCCCCTCCTACTCCTGCTTCTCAATCATCTCCTGCCTCTTACCCTCCTCCTGCTTCTCAATCATATCCTCCTGCCTCTCACTCTCCTCCTGCTCCTGCTTCTCAATCCTCTCCTGCCTCTTACTGTCCTCCTGCTCCTGCTTCTCAATCATCTTCTGCCTCTTACTCCCCTCCTGCTCCTGCTTCTCAATCATCTCCTGCCTCTTACTCTCCTCCTGCCCCTGCTTCTCAATCATCTCCTGCCTCTTACCCTCCTCCTGCTTCTCAATCCTCTCCCACCTCTTACCCTCCTCCTGCTTCTCAATCATCTTCTCCTGCCTCTCACTCTCCTCCTGCTCCTGCTTTTCAATCATCTCCTGCCTCTCTCTCTCCTGGTTCTTCCTCTCCTTCTGCTTTATTTTCCATTCCAGCCTCCGCTGCCTCTTCTTCTCAATCCTCTCCTGCCTCAGAATCTCCTCCTGCTCCTCTTTCTCAATCATGTCCTGCCTCTGACTGTCCTCCTGCTCCTGCTTCTCAATAATCTCCTGCTACACTCTCTCCTCCTGCTCTTGAATCATCTCCTGCCTCTCACTCCCCTCTTGTTCCTGCTTCTCAATCATCTTCTGCCTCACTCTCTCCTCCTGCTCCTGCTCCTCAATCATCTCCTGCATCTCTCTCTCCTGTTTCTTCTTCTCCTTCTGCTTTCTTTTCCATTCCAGCCTCCGCTGCCTCTTCTTCTCAATTCTCTCCTGCCTCTTCCCATCCTCCTGCTCCTGCTTCTCAATCATCTCCTGCCTCTTACTCCCCTCCTGCTCCTGCTTCTCAGTCATCTCCTGCCTCACTCTCTCCTCCTGCTCCTGCTTCTCAATCATCTCCTGCCTCTTACCCTCCTCCTGCTTCTCAATCATCTCCCACCTCTTACCCTCCTCCTGCTTCTCAATCATCTCCTGCTGCTCTGTCTCCTCTAGCTCAATTATCAGCTCCACCAGCCATCTCCTACCTTCCTTATCCTTCACCTGTAACCCCTGCTCCTGTCTCTCCTCCTCTCTCCTGCTCTCCAACATTCTAACCTGTTGTTTTAACATCTCCTCCTCTCTACCTCTCTCCCTCTCCAAAACCTCCTCCTCCACTATCTGCCTCTCCGGCCGGCTCCTTTCTGTAGATCTCCGCCCTCCCCTTCGTGCAACAACTCATGCATCTGAATATACCTGGCAGCCTCAGTCTCCATCTCCTTCTCCTTCCTTTCTCCTCAACCTTCATCCATCCTTGCTCCTTCTTGTTTTTCCCTTCAATACTTACCCATCTGTCCTCCTCCTCCTCTTTCCCTCTCTCGCTCTCCAACACCTCCTTCTCCACTCTCTGCCTCTCCTCCTGCTCCTTTCTGTAGATCTCCTCCCTCCCCTTCTTGCTCCAACACTTCGGTCTCAATCTAATTGACAGCTTCTGTCTCCTTCTCCTTCCTTTCTCCTTACCCTTCATCCATCCTTGCTCCTTATCGCTCCTCCACTTGATATTTGCCCATCTTTCCTCCTCCTCTTCTCTCCATCTAGTCGCTCTATGCCTCTCCAACGGCTCCTTTCTGTAGATCTCCTCCCTCCCCTTCGTGCAACAAGGAATCAGACCCCATCTCCTTCTCCTTCCTTTCTTCTCACCCTTCATCCATCTTTGCTCCTTCTTGCTCCTCCCCTGGATACTTACCCATCTGTCCTCCTCCTCCTCCTCCTCTATTCCTGTCCCGATCTCAAACATCTTCCTTCTAAGTCTCTGCCTCTCCTCCTGCTCCTTTCTGTAATTTTCCTCCCTCCTCTCCTTGCTCCAGCACATAGGTCTCAATCTAACTGATAGCTTCTGTCTGCTTCTTCTTCCTTTCTCCTTCATCCATCCTTGCTCCTCCTTGCTCCTCACCTGGTTATTTCCCCATCTGTCCTCCTCCTCCTCCACTCTCTAATTCTCCTCCTGCCTTTTTCTGGAGATCTCCCCCCTCCTGCTCCTGCTCCTGCTCCTGTATCTCACTGACTGCTTCAGTCCCATTATCCTCCCTCACTCTTTCTTCTTCCTCTCCTGGATACTTACCTCCTCCTCCTCCTTCTCCTCCTCCTCGTCCTCCTCCTCCTCCTTCTCCTCTTCCTCCTCCTCTTCCTCCTCCTTCTCCTCCTTCTCCTCCTTCTTTTCCTTCTCCTCCTCCTTCCTCCTCTCTCCCTCTCTCACTCTTCTTCGTTGGTGTTGGTCCTCGATCCGATGGTGTCTTGTCTCTGCTTGTTTGTGATTTTCTCTGACTTTAGTTTTCTGTAAGATCAAACCAGAACAATGTCAGTAACACTTTCAAAACACACTCAACTAAAAGTTCACTCATATTTTCCTCAGAGTCCAGCACTAAGACTTCCTCCTCATCATGGAGGATCGGAACTAGTGTAGTGCTTTGAGCATACATATTGTATACAGAATTCACCACTTTCATTAAGCCCTTTTGTTATTGTAGATATTGGAGTTTGTAATCATCTTATGTTCATATTACAGTGCATTTGTGTTAAGACAGGAAAATAGTTGCGGTCCCTTTAAGAGACCCGGTGATGTGTTTATGGGAGGCAGGAAGTTTTCTCATGTTGTTGTTGTGCACGAGGGTGGGATTAAATGGACGTTCTCATGAAGTCCACACAGTAGAAGTTGTCCAGCTCTCCTCATTTCGCAGCTTCTACACTGGTGACCCCGACGTAAGTGACTGGACTGTCTCGCTCAAGCTCCCCGAATTCTGGGAATCATCGGCTTCGGCTTGGTTCGCGCAGGCGGAGGCACAGTTTGCCTTACGCGACATCACAGCCGACGACACTAAATATTACTACGTGGTGTCCGCCCTCGGGAGCTCTACAGCATCTAGAGTAGTGAGCCTTCTCAAGAGCCCACCGGAGGGAGGGAAATACGCTAAACTGAAAGATCATCTGCTTAAGACTTTTGAGCTGTCGGATGCCGAGAGAGCCAGTCGGCTTTTTTCCCTCCAAGGAATAGGCGACAGCAAGCCCTCTGAGCTTATGGACAGGATGCTCAGTCTACTCGGCGAACATCGACCAGATTTCCTCTTCGTACACCTTTTCCTGCATCAGCTGCCGTCTCAGGTGAGGGCTGCTCTGGCTAACACCACCATCACCGACTGCAGAGAGCTAGCGGCGGAGGCTGACAAGTTTTTCCTGGCTGGGCAGCAGGGCTGTGCGGCCGCGCTCTCCCCTGCAGCTGTGTTCGCGGACCCCCCGGACGACCGCGACCTGGTCGCAGCGGCGGGTCATCCTCGCCGACAGCAGGTTTCTGGATTGTGCTTCTACCACGCCAAGTTTGGAGCCAAAGCTAAGCAGTGCCGCCCTCCCTGCAGTTTCAGCGGACCGGGAAACGCCAGGGCCGGCGCTCACTAGTGGCCGTGAGCGTCGGCCATGCTGGCAGGCTGCTTTTCATCCGCGACTCTGTCTCTGGACAACGTTTCCTCTGCGACACGGGCGCACAGCAGAGCCTCCTGCCTGCATCTCAGGTGGACATAGTGGCAGACAGCCACGGGCCCCCCATGGAAGCTGCCAACGGTACCCCGATCCGCACCTACGGCACAAGGTACACTGAACTATGTTTTGGAGGCCAGTGTTTTGGGTGGGAATTTGTCACTGCGAAGGTCGCTGTCCCGCTTTTAGGGTCGGATTTTTTGTGTGCATATGGACTGTTAGTGGACATGAAAAACCACCGCTTAATCGATGCTGTCATGTTCTGTTCTTATGCATGCACGCTCGGCGACTCCGATGCAGTACACCTTTCCACCACGCTCCCTGTCACGGACAATTTCCAGCAGCTGCTGAGTGAGTTCCCAGCACTCACGCAGCCCACTTTCTCCTCTGCTACGGCCAAACACGGTGTGGAACACCACATCGCCACTACCGGCCCGCCTGTTTACTCCCGCGCTCGGCGCCTCGACCCAAAAAGGCTCGCCGTAGCCAAAGCAGAGTTCGAATCCATGGAGCGCATGGGAATCATACGACGCTCCAACAGTCCTTGGGCCTCTCCCCTCCACATCGTTCAGAAAGCTGGGGGTGGTTGGCGTCCCTGTGGGGATTATCGGCGGCTCAATGACGTCACGACGCCTGACCGTTACCCAGTTCCACACATTCAGGATTTTTCAGCTCACCTGGCCGGTAAAGTCATATTTTCAAAGGTAGACCTGATCAGGGGATACCACCAGGTGCCCGTACACCCCCTTGACATCCCCAAAACGGCGGTGATCACGCCGTTTGGCCTGTTTGAGTTTCTGCGCACGCCATTCGGGCTCAAGAATGCAGCCCAGACATTCCAACGGCTCATGGACTCTGTGTTGCGGGACCTCCCCTTTGTCTTTGTGTACATCGATGACATCTTGGTGGCGAGTTCATCGTTTTCTGAGCATCTATCACACCTTCGGATGCTGTTCGAACGGCTGAGCCAACAGGGACTCATAATCAACCCAGCCAAGTGCCAGTTTGGACTTTCCACCATCGACTTCCTGGGACACAGAGTCACAAAGGACGGTGTGGTCCCTCTGCCATCGAAGGTGGAGGCGGTTGCCACCTTTCCACGCCCGCCCACTGTCAAAGCATTGCAGGAGTTCCTTGGTATGGTTAACTTTTATCACCGTTTCATCCCCAAGGCGGCCCAAACCATGCGGCCCCGTATGAGGCCCTAAAGGGCAGGAAGCCTAAGGATACTGTGGACTGGAACACGGACCGAGACAAGGCTTTTGCTGACACCAAAATGGCTCTGGCTAGGGCCGCCTTGCTGGCGCATCCTTCCGCCTCGGCCCCAGTTGCACTTACCACTGACACCTCGGACTGCGCAGTGGGTGCGGTGTACGAGCAGTGGGCGGACAATGCTTGGCAGCCTCTCGCCTTCTTCAGCAGGCAATTACGCCCCAGCGAACAGAAATACAGCACTTTTGACAGGGAGTTGCTCGGTGTGTACCTCGCCATTCGGCACTTTCGATCGATGCTGGAGGGGCAACAGTTCATCGTCTTTGTGGACCACAAGCCGTTAACGTTTGCCATGTCCAAAGTCTCTTAGCCGTGGTCCGGCCGGCAGCAGCGGCACCTGACTTACATTTCTGAGTTCACTACGGACATTGAACACGTGGCGGGGAAGTACAACTATGTTGCGGACTGCCTCTCACGTGCTGTCGTAGCGGCGGTCCATCTGGGCCTGGACTACAGTAGAATGGCAGAGGAGCAGGCTACGGACCCGGACGTGCAGGAATGCCGGTTTTGCACTACTGGACTGAAACTCCAGGATGTGACGTTCAGTGACTCAAACACCACCCTCTTGTGAGACATTTCTACAGGCTCCCCGAGGCCCGTCGTCCCCAGAAGCTGGAGGCGGGTCGTGTTCGACGCCATCCACAGCCTCTCGCACCCGGGGACCAAGGCTTCACAATTACTGGTGGCTGCTAAGTTCGTGTGGCAGGGACTAAAAAAGGATGTCAGAGATTGGGCGAACACCTGTGTGGAGTGTCAACGCGCCAAGATACACCGACACACTAAGGCCCCACTTGTACAGTTCGAGGTGCCAGAACGGCGTTTTGACCATGTTAACATTGACCTGGTTGGTCCCCTGCCTCCCTCGCAGGGTTATACACACCTGCTGACAATGGTTGACAGGACCACTCGTTGGGCAGAGGCTGTGCCACTTTCCTCAATAACGTCAGCCGATGTAGCACGGGCGTTTATTGGCACCTGGGTATCACGTTTTGGTACCCCCTCGGACATTTCCTCGGACCGGGGCCCGCAGTTTACGTCTGAACTCTGGAACGCTGTCGCAGAAAGTTTGGGAGTCAAACTCCACCGCGCGACAGCCTACCACCCTCAGAGTAACGGCCTTTGCGAACGTTTTCATAGGACAATGAAAGCTTCCCTACGAGCCAGCCTGAAGGACAGCTCCTGGGTCGACAGACTGCCATGGGTCATGCTGGGCATCAGAACGGTGCCGAAAGAAGACCAGACCTTCAGTCCTCCTCCGCAGAGCTGGTCTATGGCCAACCACTGCGGGTGCCAGGGGATTTCGTCCCCAGCACCACGGCCCCTTGGTCAGCTGCACTCCAGCGTTCTGCCCTATTGGATAATGCCAAGCTTTTTGCGCCACTCCCCACATCCTGTCATGGTTTTCCTATCTCCCATGTCCCCAGTAGCTTGCAGTCGGCTGGCTATGTTTTCATACGTGTTGATGGACACAAGGGGACGCTCCGTCTGCTGTACAAGGGCCCCTTCCGGGTGGTGGAGACCGGAGAAAAGCACTTCGTGGTGGACATTGGGGGCAAACAGGAGTGCGTCTCTGTTGACCGCCTCAAGCCAGCGCATCTGGATCTGACCGGGCTGGTCGAATTGGCCCAGCCTCCTAAGAGGGGCCGCCCAGTGTCTAAACCCCTTTCTCCCACCACCCTTTCCCCTCTGCCGGACCACCGTGTGGCCCCTAATACTGCCAGTGAGGAGGCAGTGTCAAGCTCCCCTATTCGACGGAGCCGTTATGGCCGCTTGATTCGCCCCCCACCCCAGTGACTGTTTTGTTTTGTGAATTCTGGGGGGGACGTGTGTAGTGCTTTGAGCATACATATTGTATACAGAATTCACCACTTTCATTAAGCCCTTTTGTTATTGTAGATATTGGAGTTTGTAATCATCTTATGTTCATATTACAGTGCATTTGTGTTAAGACAGGAAAATAGTTGCGGTCCCTTTAAGAGACCCGGTGATGTGTTTATGGGAGGCAGGAAGTTTTCTCATGTTGTTGTTGTGCACGAGGGTGAGATTAAATGGACGTTCTCATGAAGTCCACACAGTAGAAGTTGTCCAGCTCTCCTCATTTCGCAGCTTCTACACTAGGCTGTTTTTATAGATGAATTATTGATCCGAAATATGAGTTTATCGCAATTTTTTGAGTTAATAAAGTCGCAAGTGGTGTTTATTTACAGAGGCTCTGTTTAATTCACACTCGGTTAAAGAGACTGTGAGGAGTTTTTAAGTAATTACAAAAAAGTCTCACTTTTAGATGTATGACTGATCGAAATACACACTTTCAGATGAGTTTTATAGTATCAAAATAGGTTATCTATAAATGTTATTCCTTAGCCTTCTGGTCGGGTCGGACAGGGCTGGACTGGCCTGGATACTCAACTTCGGGAACAAGACAATTAAAACTAGAGCAAATTTATATTATTCGGACATGTCTTAGAGCACCGGGCTGTTAGTAGCGATATATAGCCGGCTACAAAACTACGATACAAAGTTTTCCAAAAATTGCTTGTTGTCACACATCAAAAACTACCGCTACGTAACGAGAAAGAGATACATTACCTCGTCACTTTGCATCCTGTAGGATGTTGAAAAAAGAAGTTGTAAAGCAATGCAGAATTCTGAGCAAGGTCCGAGCTGCATTTATTAGCATCACAACAAATACACACTTTGGATTGCACACGTCTTGTGGTGCGTTCCAGTTGTAGTCAGAAGTAGGAATTTTGAGTTCTGAGTAGGAAACTGCAACTGGAACGTCCCCCAAAGTCAGAATTTCCTACTGGGAACGCGGTGAAACCTCACCATCCCCGAGTTGACAATCACAGATGGATGCCCCCAGTGTGAACAGTTATTTAGCTCCTGTAATAATCAATTTATTTGCACTTCTGACTGGGGTGTGTCGCTCTAGATCAGCTGTATACATCGTATTGTTGGACTTATATTTACAAAAATGCTGCCATAGCGATAATCACATTCTTCATGTGATATTTGTGAACAGGCGTGCTAACAACAGCTAACAATAGCCTGGTAGATCGGCTTGTTTTTTTCCGACTTCAACTGGAAAGCCGAACTCTGAGATGATGTCACTCCCAGTTCCGCAGTTACTGGAACGCAGCATTACGACAGTTGCCGCGCGTGCTCATGGGTAGCAGAGTCTTTTATGTTGCCGGTAATAGATTCTCCTCACAGTCCCTTTAAATGATTGTTTTGGTCCTGTGTTAGGTTTGAGTGTAGCAATTTAACTGGCATTAGACTTGAAAATGTTACATACAGTATATCATCTGTGTCTTTGCTTTCTCCTGTAGGCAGTAACACAGGCATTGGTAAGGAAACGGCCATTGACTTGGCTAAAAGAGGAGCTTGAGTGATTCTGGCTTGTCACAGCAGACAGAGAGGAGAGGCAGCACTCGAGGATGTCAAGAGGGTAAGCAGAATTTTAACCTGACACGCCAGATGGACATTTCTTATTAGTCACAGAAATATTTCATCAATCCATCTGGGAAAGAGCCTTTCAAAAATGTTTTCAGAGGCAGAACCTTCAAAAACAACATTAGCTTGTGATTGAATGATCACTCAGGTCATCACACTCATCGTGGACCAGTTCACATCAAGCAACGCAGCTATGTATGCTGGTGCTCATGGTGATAGCCATTAGCTTAAACTACTTAGACCAAGGTTGCCAACCCTCCCGATTTTCCCGGGAGAGTCACGAATTTCAGTGCCCCTCCCGAAAATCTCCCGGGCCCACAATTCTCACGAATTTCTCCCGGTTTTCCACCCGGACAACAATATTGCTACACCATCCTTCTCTTCTAACTGGGCGTCGTTTCCGGCCGGACATTAATAACAGTTACACCACGGCTCGAAGTCAAGCACAGCAAACAGAACAGAAGAAGAAGAAGAAGAAGCAGAAGAAGAAATGAGTAAGAAGAGAAAGTGCTCGTGTAAATTCCAGACTGAGTGGAAAAGAGAATTCCCGTTTATCCGGGACAGCGCAAAGGGGACGGGATATGCTACGTGCACATTTTGTATGTACAATGTATGCCTTTTTTGTTTGTATTTTTATTTATTGAGCATACATTGCATAGATTAACCACCAATCTATGCAATGTATGCCTTTTTTTTGGTTTTATTTATATATTTAATTAAGACATTTTTTTATTTACCATCTTTTGCATGGGTACTGTGGACAGCTATTAAATTTGCTATGTGACTTTACTTTGTTACTGTGGACTGTTATTTTCTTTGTCCAATAAATGAACTCTGTGAAATTCAAGTATTTCATTGTTCTTGTTTTGCTTGTATATATATATATCTATATATATATATTCTTTGCTTCACTTTCAAAGAATGAATTCAGTCCATATCTGACTTAAAAAAACAAAAACAATCATGAATGGATCATGAGGCTTTTCACTCCCTGGCTCGATCTCAAGGCCGGTTCTCAGTACAGCCAAAAGGGGGCGACGTTTCTTTATCAGATGAATGGCCACCGCAACAAGACCCGTGAAGAAGACAGAGGACGCAACCAGATATGCACTTCCGCCTTCGGTGCGCATGTGCGAATGTGTATTTCGAATCGTTCTCCTGCTGACAGACCTCATCAAACTTCACAGCTTCAGTAAGACTCTTGATTTTTAATGATTATCTATTATAATCAAATTTGTTTACCACTGAATTTGCTCTGGTCGGAAAGATTAAACTTGAAGAAGGAGCTGTTTGGGTCATTTAAGGACACAAATGCAGACCTGTAATGAAATAAGAGCAAAGGGAGGAACAACGACGTACTAAAGACATGAACTATCCAATCATTACGGTAACAGTGAAGCATTACGGTAGTATATAGTCATTACGGAAATAATGATTTATTGAAAGGCTTGTCACGAGTTAAACCGCCCTGTAGTTTGTTCATAGACTGTTTATCTCTGCATGGATGAATATTTTATTAAAATGAAAATATGTGTCATTATCTATTAATATTATTAACTGTTAATGACAAAGAATAACCTTCAATACGTAGAATCATAATAATGATCTATTTTGTTTGCTGATCTTCACCCTTGTTCTTTCAATGGAGATACAGCATCAGACAGAATTTAATTGAAGCAAGTCCAGAAAAGCAGAACATTTGGTCTGGCTCACATCATTATGTTCAAGTAGATCAGAAATGTGTTCAATGACTTAATATTAGGTCTGAACAGATGTTCCAGTCACTTTGTTTGAATTAGAAAAAGTATTATGAATATATAAATCATCTTTTTGTGTAAAAAAGGAGGAAATGTGTTATATAAGCTAGTTTATTCTGCAAATAAATGAGTAAAACATTTGTTTTACCTGCAGAATAGAGAATGAAGCAAATCGCTGAGCGAGAGTGACTGAGCATGATAACAAGAGCAGGCCCTATAATGGTCTATCTGGTCTAACGAACAGATATTCACATTTAATAAACTTTTTTCATGTTAGCTATTAATTATCACAGAATTTCACATTGGTTATCGCTGCATATGTATTGTCTTTATGATTAACCAAAAAGGTGATGTTGTAAGAGTGGTTAAATATACCTAGTTGTCCAAGTTTGGCAGTTTGTGGGTTTAAACCAGGGGTGGGCAACATGTTGGCCATATACTCCCTCAACCTGCCAGTTCAATTCGAAACATTTTAAAAATGTCAATCCAAGACAACATGGCAACATGAAATAGGAAAATAAAGAAAACGGCAGTGTTTCCAAGAAAATAGCTGTAACACTTTCAGAAACATTAAAAAGTGCATTTTAAAGGGACAGTTTATTTAAGAACCAGTCAAAACTGTGTTCCCTACATTAAAAATAAACTAGACAGGCCTGCGTTTTGTGTTTAATTTTGTGTGTAATTTAACTATTGCTTTCATTTGAGTCAATAGACCTAAATATTGAAATAATACATCCTTATGGCTCTTTAACAATCTGTAATTGTAAATGAGAGCAGCCAACAGCTAATAGAGTAGGCCCTCTGACACCAAGAACGAAGCTAATTTGGCCCTCATGGCAACCAGAGTTATCCATCCCTGTCTGAACTATTTACTACACGGAATAAAACTTTAGACTGAACTGATGAAACATGTCACAGTGATGTCAAAGTCCTGATCAACTTGGTGTCATCATGGTAACATTGAACCTTTTGTAACTTAAACCATCAACTGTTAATCCAAAAAGCTCTCTACCCCATAATTCCCTCAATCTTTTAGAAAATAAACCTTAAACTTCATTAACTCATCTTCTCAGTTATAAGAAAAACAGACCAAAGACCTCTCTTACTCGTCTTGTCAAGAAGATTAACGAAAGAACTCCTCATCTCCATAGTTGTTGAGAAGATATCCATAGACCTCCTCGCAGCTGATAACCTGGTGTCATTTCCCCGATCTGAACTCCTCTGGTGTGTTGCAGGTAAATGGACACCATTTTAACCAATTGATGGAAAGATGTCACCGTTGGCAGGAGCAGAGCTGGTCCAGACCCCTGTGCAGCTTTATCGATACCTGCTCAGGTGCTGCAGACTATTACCCACCACGGCCATGCAGCAACACTACCGACATGCCATACGACAGGTAACATCATCATTTCACCTCTATACAGTGTGCAGACCCTGCCCCTTTCTGAGTGGAAAAAATATTGAGGATTGTTGGATAGTTAAGGACATGACTGACATGCAAGCCCATGCTGTGTCTCTATTCCCGCCTCAGATCGTATGTTCTGTCTGTCAGTGGGTTGATCCAAAGTTGGGTTGTTGGTAGGGATGCACTGTGTTATCGGTTTGGCATCAGTATTGGCCTGTATCAGCCCGAAAAGTTACATTTACAGCCGATATAGTGGCCACACATATCAGCCATATATCGTCTGGAATTTCAGCAAATTACACATACATACAATATTGATGCACCTTCTCATCACTGCATGGATGCATTCAAAAAGTACAGAGCTTGTTCTCTTGACCAAAAATATCTGTATTGGCGATATTGACTTAAAAAATACCGGCATATTGGATATTGGCAAAAATCCTGAATTGTGTATCCCTAGTTGTTGGTGTTTACTGTATGGCTGTGTTCAATATTGTTTAAAAGCCTCTTTAAAGAATTAAAGAGCTGTGTCACATGACTGAGCATTTCTTTCTGTTGTCAGTATTATCAATGATGAAAGCTGAATGGGGATTGCAACAGGAAAAAACAAAACAAAACAGTGATGTGTTGATGGACTGAGATATGAAGGGTATGAAGATGATGTTGTGCAGGAGTAAATTAAGTTCAGTCACTGGGTGGCAGAAAATTAAGACTGGTGTTTGCTGTTTCAGCATGCCATGATTATTTTAAAATGTTCACACGGTGGGCAGTACAGACGTCAGCTGATCTTCAGAAACCTTTGGAGCTGTAGCATCAAGTTAATTATGAAGATGAAGCTCTTTAAATTACAACTTAGAGCTCAGACTGTGCAGAGCCTGTGAGCATGTGAAACCAGGTTGTGATGAATCTGAACTGATTTTCTGCATCCTCTACTTTTTATCTTTAAGGGAAAGTTGGATGTTAGATAACTGCCAATCAGTAATAAAAATACAGAGCAGTACTTTGGATGAAGCTGAGTGCAGCCTGTTCACAAGGTGACTTTGACAGCAGCTGGTTGACACAAACAGTTCAGATTTTTAAATTAATGAATGAAATCATAAAATTGTTCTCACCTTTATTCCTCCAAGTGCTCAAAGACCACAAACATCTGCCAAAGCATTTCCAAAATTGCAAAATGAGTTATTGTCCAAAACATGGGAAGCTGCACTATCTCATCCTGTTAACAAATTCTTTAAAAAAAATCCTGGAGCCACATCCATTTTCAGGTCACCACCTAAATCTACTCAGTCCTTCCTTGTGCCATGACCAACATTTCATTCATAATTTTTTTTTAATTAGCCTGTTAGCCACCCAGTAAACAACCAACCTAACAAACAGACAACCTAACAAATGCCCTTTGGCAGGAAGATCAACAGGAGGTGGCGGCCAAGTTAGTGTTAAGTTCAAATAAAGGCCCAGGTAGGGACAAGAGTTGGAAACTGGGTTTAGCTATAAACTCTCTGTGCAGCACATCAGATCCATGCTCATGATGGAACTATGTTTAACTGCACCGTCCCTCTCAAATAATTAAATTTAAATTAAAGTAAACCCTGAACATGTGGATCTTATTAAGAGAACACGGTAAATTAGAGTCTTTGAGGGTTGTTATCATTACGGTCACAAAACTTTTGTGTCCAGAACAACTCCTGTAAATCATATTTATCATTGTCTTTCATGATTCATAAATGAAATAAATATATTTTTTTAATTTTTTTGATATGTTCTCATTTTCAGGGTTACAACAGTCACACAGATGAGGACGATCCAGAGAGGATTCAGATGATCATCCAGAGAGCCATCGCAGATGCAGACTGGATCATTGGGAAGGTCAGAGCAGCTGCTCCTTCAAAGTTTATATAAATATTAAAAATATCAGCAACATTGATTTGCTAAAGTTCATTTTAACATTTGCAGTATCTCTAATATTACATAAAATGTATCCTCTTTCACATTTACAGTACACCAAGAAGAAGTGAGGATCACACGGAGCACGGGCGTTTCCTCGGCTTCTCCGGAGTCAGTTTGGTCGATGTTGAACCTCCATGATGTCAGATCCTATGTTAGAGGGCAATCATCCATGGTGGAGAGAGACATCAGCCAGGACAGAGTTAGAGACTGTAAATACAGATATTTAAATTAAATACTTTATGATGCTGAGATGTATTTCTATTTATAAATAAAGAACAAAAAGCACATTCCTGGCATTGGCTTTTTTTTTTTTTTTATTTATCATGTTTGCATCCTCGTGTCCATGAAGACAGACCTTCAGTTTTTAGGTGAACATGAGGAGGATGGAGCATATTCAACCTTTCTGCTTTGAAATAACAGGCACATCAAACTCTGTGAGTGAAGATCAGCCACCGGTGGGCTTTACCCAAAACAAAACCATGATGATAAGAGTTTACATTTTTAACATGTGTTTTGTCATGTAGCGTAGCTTCTACTTTGAACTGTGCCATTTTTAGCATTACCTGCAGTGTATTTACAACAACTGTTCAAACACTGAGGCCATATCGATTCTGTAGAATCCGTATCGATACATGTATCCCCAAGAAGTGCATGACGATATTTTGAGCACAGGCCTACTGCTGAGTCTGTGGCATGTAAATGGGCATGAAAGTGTGAGCTGCTACTGATCGATAACTGGCATAGACCGTACAACCACCTGTGAAAGTGAATGGCTGTGAATGGGTAAATAACAAGCAGTGTAAGGAAGCTTTGAGTAGTCAAAAACTAGAAAAACAATATATTAGCTCAAGACCATGTCACAGCAGTAAAAAAAAACCTCCATCTTTGAAGTTTTAGGATATCAATTAAAATTAGCACACAGCTAAAAATGTTAATGTAGATAAAAATAAATAGTTGTCGCTATGATAATATACAGTATATGTCTAACCTGTGTTTTAGTAATTTGACGGAGACTCTAAGACTGGAAATGAACTGAGCTTATTTCTATAAATGCATGTAAATCCAGACTGAGAGCACTTGAGACAGCCTCCTCAAATTGTAACTGTTTTTTTGTCATTTTAATTGTCAATTGCCATAATTTTACTGTGTGACTTTGCTGCCTCTTGGCCAGGACTCCCTTGAAAAAGAGGTTCTTAATCTCAATGGGACTGTCCTTGTTAAATAAAGGTTAAATAAAAATGTAAAATAAAATGTACAGATGGATCAGCTTAGCTTAGCTTTTGTTTCATATTTAGTTTGATGTTGACCGCCTGCTCATGATCAGAGCTTCAGTAGATCCTCAAGTTTTAAAAATACCATATTCTGCTTTATGTAGTTTTATTTGTGTCTCCTTCATGTAATAGAGAACTTCTATGAACAAGACAAAAAGCTTGCAGTACCAATCACAGCTCCTGTAGCTGCATCAAATTCCTGTAGGCAGGAGCCCTGCATGAAGAGGATAAAAGTTTTCACATGAAACAAAATCTCTCAGCTTCTTCCTTCATGTCTGAGCCACTTATCTGTGGACTGTTCATAAAGATCCATATGGCTTATGGAGATTTTATATGCTTTTCTCGGTCCCACTTTTATATCTTCAGGGAAAATGTTCCTCCGGTCACGGATCATTAAAATAAATCTTCATGAGAAAATCAAAGACACATTTACTGTGCAAACATTTATTCAAGTATAAGCATCCTTCTCTAAACAAACAAACACAAACAGATATTGTTAAACCAGGACCACGTGTTGGTCGCACGTGTGCTGTTCCCTCAGACGGTCTGTACCAGAGGAATGAGAGGTAAACATCACGAGGAGGTCAGATCGTGAGCTGTACTGTACTGATCCATGCAGGATTATTCTGAATATATAAAAGTATTAAAGTTCATATCTCCAAAGTCACTCTGCAGTATAAATAATATAAATAATGTTCCTCTGGAGAAACATCTCCATCTTCAACATTGGTCCCAGAAATCTCCATGGTTTACATGGTTTAGATGTTTCTGATGGTTCTTATGGGATGGCGTTGGAGCTTTGGGTTGCTTTAGTAAAAAGAGTTGCAGCAGTGTTTCTCTGAGGAAGGGTCTCTCAGAGAAGTTGGGACAGGCACTCTGGATACATGGTCGCAGTCGTCGGTTTTCTTATTCAGTCCAGGTCTCACGATCACTTCTGCAGGATAAACTGATCGATGAACTCATTCTGCTCTGACTCCACTTTGGACAGGGCATCATACTCGATCCGATACCTGAGGAGACGAAAGTTAATATTACTGATCCATTGAGAAACGGTGGTGAGAAGATCGTTCAGTCATTTCTTATTGACATCATCTCCTTCTTCACTAACTATACGTTAGTTAGCAGCTTTTATTTTAGCTGTGATAGCCTCTTTGACTTTAGAGATGCACTGGGGCAGAAGCGCTCAAAAATGCAGTTCCCAGCAGGGGGGCAACTTCACTGACTGAATAAATACTGCTTTTTCATCTGTGCTATCTGCCATACTCATCCCCTCTCTCCATGGTCTGAGCATGGTGTCCACTGCTTTTTCTCACTGTACAGAAATGAGTTTTATTCCAGGGTCAGTTACAAGCAGTAAAAGAAGAAACTGTTGAAAAAAGAGGGATGTCTGGGATTTCATACAGCAGAAAAGCGACAGGAGGGGCTGCATTTCAGTGTCAGTCAGCCCCCAATTAGGAAAGAAAGAAAAGAAAGAAAGATATCCTTTATTAATCCCTCATGAGGAAATTCCAATTTTTTACGCTCCACAAACACAGGCTGAAGTACACAAACACATGCAAATAAGTCCTACGATTGTTCATTAATGGAGAGATGTCAGAGTGGGCAGTTTTTGGGGTTAAGTGCCTAGCTCAAGGGCACTTCAGCAGTGCCCAGGAAATCAGCTGGCACCTCTCCAGCTACCAAACCAACTTCCAAATATGGTCTGGTCAGGTCAGGACTTAAACTGGACACCCTTCGGTCCCCAACCCACGTCCTAATGGACTGAGCTACTGCCACCCAATCAACCACTACAACACTCTGAAAAGACAGAATCTCCTGTTTACTTGACAGACGCTTTGACCAACGAAGCCACAGCGCTGTTAAATTACAGCGATATTCTGACCAATCAGAGGTCAGCAGTGTCTCCACATCATTATTAACTCAGCTCTACTCACTTGTAACCCTGCTGGAAATGATACTTAAACTATACCATATACCGGGCATAGGGATGCATGATGTTGGATTCTTTATCTTTATTTGTCTATATCTGATATGCTGTTACTTCTGGAAAAGTATCACTGACGCTGATATATTTAGTCAAGACTGCAAACTCTCTACCTTACTTAAATTGAGTTTTTTCTTTCACTGTGGCAGTTTATGCATATTAGAAATAGATTTGAAACAAATAAACCATTGTTTCTCAAAAATGATACTGTAAATTCTTAACTCTAGACCTTAAGCGATAATAGGGTGAAGCGTTATGGGGTATCTTTAAATTCTGTCGGTCTTTCAGCTGATATAAAGGACGCTTATGTCAGTATTTACAGATGATATACAGTTCTTGAGTACTGGCAGAAAGTCAGTGTCTGCTGATACTGATACCATGACAATAATAATGTAAATCTCTAACAAGGTATGACCTTAAAGGTGCTATGAGGAGAATCTATTACCAGCGACATTAAGACTCTGCTACCCATAAGCACGCGCAGCGACTGTCGTAATGCTGCGTTCCAGTAACCTCGGAACTGGGAGTGACATCATCTCCGACTTATCGGCGTTCCAGTTGAAGTCGGAAAAAAACATGCTGATCTACCAGGCTATTGTTAGCTGTTGTGAGCACGCCCTTCGTTGTTGTTCACAAATATCTCATGAAGAATGTGATTATCACTATGGCAGCATTGTTGTAAATATAAGTCTAACATTACTATGTATACAGCTGATCTGGAGCGACACACCCCAGTCAGAAGTGCAAATATTGCAATTGATTATTACAGGAGCTAAATAACTGTTCACACTGGGGGCATCCATCTTTGATTGTCAACTCGGGGGTGGCGAGGTTTCACCGAGTTCCCAGTAGGAAATTCCGACTTTGGGACACGTTCCAGTTGTAGTTTCCTACTCGGAACCCAGAAATTCCTACTTCTGACTACAACTGGAACGCACCAAGAGACGTGACCCAAACTAAAGCGTGTGTTTGTTGTGATGCTAATAAAAATGGAGCTCGGACCTTCCTCAGAACTCTGCATTGCTTTACAACTTCTTTTTTCAACAACTTACAGGATGCAAAGTGACGAGGTAATGTATCTCTTTCTAGATACGTAGCGGTAGTTTTTAAAGTGACAACAAACAATTTTTGGAAAACTTAGTATTGTAGTTTTGTAGCCGGCTATATATTGCTACTTACAGCCCGGTGCTCTAAGACATGTCCGAAAAATATAAATTAGTATATATTAGTTTTAATTGTCTTGTTCCCGAAGTTGAGTATCCAGGCCAGTCCAGCCCTGTCGGACCCGACCGCGAAGCTAAGGAATAGCATTTATAGATAACCTATTTTGATGCAATAAAACTCATCTTAAAGTGTGTATTTCGATCAGGCATATATCTAAAAGTGAGACTTTTTTGTTATTACTTAGAAACTCCTCACAGTCCCTTTAATAAAAAAAATTTAATAACCCAAGTCGAGTTAAGCTGATACCACGAGGTGGAAAAGCCTCAACTGGTGCAGGGTTGTATGAAACCATCTGATTGGACCATAATTAGTGTGACTGACAGAACAATCATCCAATCCCCCTTTTTTTTGAAGGATCTGTCCTCTCTAAACTCTTTCTGGGCTGTTGTCCAGATAGACTAGTCAAAAATATATTGTAGAGATATGGAACAGTCTATCTGGAGTTTCAGAGGGGGCCTGATCTTTGGTGAATGTTGGGCAAACAGAGCTCCATTCACTGCTACACTTTGCATACACTGATGTTTCAGGAGGCTGATTGTGTCCCGGTCTGTCTGCCAGATTATTCAGACATGGTCCATGATGAAGTGCATGCAGCACGCTATACCCCATGATGATGGGTCATAAATGTGACCCTCGTGCTTGTTTACCTCTCCAGCTGCATTTTCTTCTCTGCTATGAGAGCCTGGAGCTGCTGCTGCTGAGCTTCTCTCTGTTTGGCCACCGACTTCAGCAGGTTCCTGGCTCCAATGGCCTGCAAAAGGGAGGGCAGAGGATTAACCATGTTAAACATAAGTATCTTTAATACCATGAGATTCAAAACAACACAACCTCTGTTATTGGGATGGTTTATGAGAAGCAGAGGCTGATTTTAATATGTGACAATCTTATTTATTTTGTATCCAATACCACAAGGGATAAAAACAATCGAACCTCTGATAGTGTAAAATTATAAAGCTGAAATTGATTGATTATAATAGAATAACTTGTGAAAAACATCTGTCCACCATGTTGTGATTCTATAATAGCTTGACATTGGCTTGTTCCCCTGATGAGTATTTTTATCTTCAAGAATCACGACAATAGTGTTCATTTGAGAAGATGATCATGGAAAACTGAGTGTCAAGTACTTCTCCCTCAGAGTTTTGTATCAACTCGGGCTGCAACAACACATAATATCCAGGCATTTAAGAATATTTGCATTTCAGGTCTTGATGATTTTTTTCCCCTCTTGTATGATTCACAGATGAATTTAAAAATGATCAGCTAGTTAACAGCACTTATTTTTAGTAAAACCTATTTTCAACATCATGCTGCCTTCTGGGCTGGCATACAAAAACGTGTCAACCCTGCAACACTGCATTTCTGTTTTTAGCATCACCAATCACCATTGCATGAAGCTGTAAGACCAACTTAAACATATAATAAGGTAAAACCACATTCTGACTGCAGAGGCATGCTGAGCTCACTTTCATCTTCTCTGTTTCCGCCTCTTTGGCCAACTCATCCACCAGCTGGATCAGACCTCCTACTATCTTCTGGAACTGTCCGATTTCTGCAGGAGAACACAGACGTGTTTAGGCAGTGTAACCTGATGGACATGTAGATGATTGGAGAGGTATATCAAAAACAGCTCTTACTGTCAACGAAGTCTTTACACTCCTCCTTCAACTCCAAGGTCTTCTGGCTCACATCAGGATCCAGTACCCTCAGCTTGTTAAGCTCATCGAAGTAGAAGCCTGCCTCTGCTAACGGGTCTTTAGCCATGGCCACAAGGCCTGTCAGGGGCGAGATACAATGAGGAACAGGAGCAAACTGCTATTGGGAAAAAATTACAATTGTCTAAAGATAGACAAAGCTTCAAAAAGTGTAACTTAAACAGGTCTCATGTCCTGGAGATTCAGGTTGTAAATGGAAAATAACTCATGATAATAAGAGGATCTTTGAAATGGTTTAGATGTGGTAATAGATAGACATATCATTAAAAAGATTGAACACTGGTGGGTTGTTTTGGCTGGCAGTTTGTGCTTATGGACAAACCTGAATATATTTAGATTTTATTGAATTTATGATTATTGTTTGCCCAACTGTCTTTCTTTCTTCCCATCCTTATAAACACATATAATTAATTATGCTGCTGTCTATCAGAATTTAGACATTACACATTTAACAACATGATTTCCACGCTTGGTAATTTCATGCCTCTTAACAGTAGGGATATCAACAGAGATACAACAGAGGACAAACAGTGTAGTTAGACACTTAGCTAAGTCAGTGGATTAAACCTCAATATCTATACGCTGATGTGTGGTTTATTATCTCACACAAACACACGTCCACTTTCTCTGACACACAGTCTCCATCTCAGTCAGCCTAATGAAACCACATTAACTACATCCATATGAGCTGAAATCAAACAAATAAGCTTAGTTTAACAATACAAGCTGAATAAGATCATTTATGTCAATCAAACATTTAACCTGTTTAGATCTTAAACACTATATTATAACAGATTAAAAGTTATTTAACTTGTGAGCTGTATGTGAACCAAAGTAAACATTTAGCTGACCTCAGGGTTTGAGTAAGAACCATATGGACAAAATCAGGTCCAACTCAGTATTACATCAGACAATAAATTAATCTTGCATGTTATCTGTTCTTGATATATACATTAACAGCTTCATAGCTGAGACTGTAAATGATACATACTGTTTGATCGTAGTCAACGACAGCCTCATGAACTGTGTTTACACCGCTGTAGTTACTCCATTACAACTTCTTGAAACTAATACTATGGTTTCTGTTGGTCCTAAGGGGTTTACGATCCGCCAAGTACTTATACAGCTGAATTGATAATGGCCTGAATCCACAATTAATTCCAGTCGTTGAGTGTAATCCACTTGAACAGACGCTTATATTAGTCAAATTAACTCAGCTAATGTTAGCCACTGTTCGCTAGCCCGCCACGGAAAATTATCGTTTAACGCCAAATATCGAACAAACAAAATCCTCTTTCAGCGTATTAGGTAAATAACTTTGAATCAATTTATATAAGCTGAATCTGAATCATAAATATGTTCATATTACCTTCTGTGATCCGCTATCTTCGTTAGCTCAGATGGCTCAGTGTTGTTTGGCTATGTGGCATTGCAAAGTCAACCATCGATGCTGCGTTCGGGTACCTCCTTGGTGCTCGGTGTTCCCGTGGCATAACAAAAGTCAACGCAGATCTGTGAGCTAAAAACTTTAACTCTTTGTGCCGTAACAGCGTGGTTAATATGGAAATGTTAAATTTTGTTTTTATTTTCCTCATACCCACTGCTGATGTTCTAGTTAAGAGAGCTTTTGTGGGTGATATTGTTTTTACTTTTTTCCCGATAGCACATGAATGCAGCGTGCCTCCTCCTCCGCTGCCACGGAAACCGAATGCGGATAGCTCTGCTTTTTGTCTGTATTACTCTTTATAATAATAAATAAATAAATGAATAAATCAGTGATTCATGAAATCAAAATACTACGGAAGAGTATTAGGGCCACTGAGAACACCAACACAGTTGATCATCAAAAAATCAGTATCTTAAAAAAGGTCTGTATTTTACGGAAGAGTATTAGGGCCACTGAGAAAAAAATATTTCTCTAAAGAAAATAAGTCAGAATTCTGAGAAAAAAGTCAGAATTTTGACTTTTTTTCTTTAGAGAAATATTTTTTTCTCAATTGCCCTAATACTCTTCCGTAAAATACAGACCTTTTTTAAGATATTGATTTTTTTGATGATCAACTGTGTTGGTTAAAAACGAGTTTTTTAGTGGAAAAAACAATTCATTTAGCTACATGCCCCAGCCAATAAGCTCAAGACGCAGATTAATCAAGGTTTTGTTAGGAATCATTTTTTATAATTATGTGCAAACATATCTGAAACTTAAAATATCAAAAATTTAAGATGATGAAAATCTCTTTATGTTAAGTAAGTATCGAAAATCTTTTTTGTTGATGTTGTTTTCTGTATGTTTTTTTTAAAGACAGAGAATCATTTAAATCACAAACCCAGGGTATTTACAGTATAAGCAGAAACAGATTCAATCACCTGACCACGTGATGTGACAATAGAGGACAGATTCAGTAACTGTTTTTTGGGTAATTAAACATCATGGAATTTGTTTTAGGTCCCTCGGGTTATCCAGAGAACAATGATGGGAAATAAGACCAGTACAAACAGAAGATTAATTTTCAAGTAGCTTTCTGAGTCAATGAGGTCTAAGTACTGAGCAGTAGGTTCTCGAAAATAATCGCATAACAAACACATATTAAATTTACCATTTACAGTCAAAGTGTAATCTGTAATGATCACCTGTCAATCATCAATCACTAACTGAGGAGAGAAAAGCGGCACAACTCATTCCATTCTTGCCACTTCTGTCTTGTAGGCTGCAAGGGGTCCTTAGAGTTGACTGCTGCCATGGACTTGTGAGGCTTCATTAACTACAATTATCATTACATTATCATTACAGTCCCTTATTACAAAGTTAGAGAGATTATTAAAATTAAATACATGATAGACTTAGTCTCTGCAAATAGCACATTGATTGATACATTTTAGACACTTTGACACATTTCTGGAGGAATATTTGTCTATATAACAATATATTTATTTATGTATATTTGTATATATGAATATATGTATACCTGTAAAACGAAGAGTATAACATAAGCCTGCTCTACTGTAAAGTGCCTTGAGATAACACTTGTTATTAACTGGCAATACAAATACAGATTGATTGAGGTGAACCAAGAACTGTTGTTATTAGCCAAAACAATGAGCTTGTTTTGTGCTTATTTAATGGTGTACAGACTGTTTATCAGGCTGTTTAACCACAACACAGGATTTGAGTTGTTAATAAAGTACTTTCAGCCGACCCTCACTATGTGGCATGCATATTTAAGCTGCCAGATTAATAATAGTATTGCAATTGTTTCATAAGATAAGATAAGATAAGATAAGATAAGATAAGATAAGATAAGATAAGATAAGATAAGATAAGATATACCTTTATTAGTCCCACAGGGGGAAATTCCAGATTTACAGCAGCCGCAGGATACAAGAGAGAGATATCAGAAAAAGATTTACAAATGAAAAGATAAGTAATTAGAATAAACATAGAAAATAGCATAAATACAACTAAAATGAAAATAAGTGAGAAGAGCATGAGCCTTTCAGCAATTTTTCAGTAATTACTTTCATCATACAGTAATGAAGTTGATTTTTGTATCTGCTTTTTTTAATATGGAGGTAAGTAATTAGATAAGTGTCAAGTGTATAAACACAAGCCCTACAGGAGCAGAACTGCATCGTGACATAAATATTTGAAAAGAAAACTGAAGAAATGCAACAGAAAAGATAACAGATATAAAGTCAAACAGAATAGTCCAACTAATATGCTGAAAAGATTGCTTGTATTTGATAATAATGGTGCAAAAATGATAACAATAGTAATAATAATGATAATGGTAAACAGAGTGATGATGATATTCGCAAAATAAATTAAAATACTTTGCTTGTACAATAGAGTGCTGTATGTTGTAACTTGCTAATTTTAGCCGGGCTGCAGCTTTAATGTAATGAAGCTGATATTTTTAATGAGTAACTAGTAACTTTGCTCACTACATTTCTCAAGTGCTTGTCCAACACTGCCTTACAGCAATAAAGGCCTTCTTCAAAAGATCAAGTGTGGGGGCAGTGCAATGAATAACCATATCATATAAATAAAAATTAGGATGATAACATATAATCTGAAAGCAGTATTTTTATTATTACTTATGTAATTGTTATATTTATCATTCTTTTTGAAGTAGTAGTAGTAGCAGAAGTAGGGCGGACTTGTCAGCTTGTAATGCCTTGAATCGACTGTTGGGGGCAGCATTGTATTTCTAGTTCGTCCACAGTACACAGGCCACTGTGAAATCAGCCGAAGAAGAAACAGGGCGAGAGTTAAACTTTTCAGACTTTGTAGAGTTAGTATTTTATTTTTGTACACGGTGATTAAAGTCGCATTCCCTGGACTTACATCAGAGAATATAATGACAATAATGATGACAGAGCAAATGGAGGGCCCGGTGAGTGATCGATGTTCAGTTATGATCGTGTTTATGTTGAAGGGAGCTCTTTAGCCCAGAGTGACACAGTTCAAACATTAATGATGAATATGATCTGACTACAACATCACCTCTTTATCTGACAAACAGGTTAATTATTATGAAGACTGTGGTGTAAAATCATTCAGTGGTTGTGTTGGTTTATTAGGGGGTTAAGCTGTGATGCTAAACATGAGCTAACAGTGCTAACATGAACTAACTGACCCACGGTGACAGCAGCTCTAACAGTGAGATTTACTGACACATGTAACCTTATTCTGTTACATTAACCCTTAAACCGGCAGTTATTAACAATATGAAGGGATCCCATGAATGTGACAGAGTAGGGGAGACTGGGGACAGTTTGACGGGGTCACAGGAAACGCCCTCAGCAGACTTCACAGGGACGTCACACCAGATGTTCTCTCATGCTGCCAGTTGTACTGCAACTCAGGATTTCCAAGGTTTCAAGTGGGAAATTTCAACTGGAGTGTCCCCTGAGGTTTATATTTCCTAATGGGAAGTCAGTGGATCCTCACAGCCCCTGATTGGCTACACCTGGTGTTCAGCAACCTGACCATACAATACAATATGTATCCCGATACACCTAAATTGTGAACGTTGACTACACTTTTAACAGTTCCAGACAAGTTTTGCTTTTCTTTATAAGAAAAAAGGGCTAGTTTTAAAGGTGCAGTGTGTAGAATGTGGCATTTTATACATCCACCACATTTCGCCAAACATAAACGGTGAATATAGGAGATATATGTTTCTATTTGTATGTAAAGTCCGTCAAAATAGGAGTACAATCATCCCCATAAAATGTTTTCTATTTTTATTTAGTTAGAAAAATCTTTATTAAAAAAATTACATTACTGCAGGCCGCTGCTTTGTGTAGGCCGACATATTGATCCGCCGTGTTGTCTATGGGTGGTTTTTAGGGACAAAAAGAACGAAACGCGAATCTGTCCGCCGGTTCTGAAATCTACCTGGAATGCAGGCGAAGAAGAGGAGAGGATGGCAGTGGATGCATAGATAGTTGTTACTCTGTTCTAGGGATTCAAACTGTGTGTATAAACACACACACAACATAAATTGTGTGTGTGTTCAGGATCCTTTTTGGTCTTCACAGGATTCCGTTGCTCAGCGATGTGACGTCTTGGCTACGGTTAGGTTCATTCTAGAATCTGAACGCTAGATGTCGCTAAAATGCCAAATTCTACACACTGCACCTTTAAATGATTGTACAACTTAAGAAACTTGAATTCATGCCCTAAATGATGGTAGACCTAAGTTCAAATTTGGAACATGTGCTTCATCATGTAGCTTGGCTTCTACTTTGAACTGTGCTGTTGTTAACATTAGCCAAAGCGTATTGACAACAGCTGTCAAAACATTGAGGCTGTAATGATTCTATAGAATCTGTATCGATACACGTATCCCCAAGGAGAGCATGACGATATTTTGCCGTATCGATGATTTGAGCACAGGCCTATGGTGTACGCAGTTACTAAGCTCCTGTAATACTCTGTTTTTTTACACTTCTGACCAGTGTTTGGTGCACTAAATCAGCCATATACATCGTATTGTCAGACTGTATACTTGGAAATTTTGCTATAGTGCTATGTACACTATTCATGTGATATGTGTGAACTACTATGCAGGGGGTGTTAACAAGAGCTAACAATATCCTGTTAGATCAGCAAGTTTTTTCCAACTTTTGTAACGAGAAAGTTGATAAAATGGATATGATGTCATTTCCACTCCTCTTTTCCCAGTATTGATGTAAATGACGCACAACATCGTTCTGGGATCAAACAGACAGTGTTAACATTTGGAGATACACACAGAGATGCAGGAAACAGTTATGACTGCTGCATTATGCCAGTGCAGGATTGTAGCCCTAAGTAACCATCAGCAAACACACCATTCACAGCCAATCACAGATAGTTGTGGCCGCACAAGTAGCATAACGAGCTGTAGTGATTAATGTTGTTCATAAAACCATTGGTTGATTAATTAAGGCAGCCTTGAGGTCTGTGTCCACAACATTGGCAGAGCTTAGTGTTTGTGTTTTTAGCATCTTGCTTTCTGAATAGGGACGATCCTTATCGTAACTTGTTTCTCCAGACCAATCAAAAAAGTGATTGGCGGGGTTTCTGATGTCGGCTTTGTAATATCAATAAAACAATCAAGCAACTTTTGTACAAGACCTGTAGGACAAAGTGCTTTACAAACAGACTGATAAATTAAAGGAACATATGACCCAGACCCACTTCACCCATCCTCCTAAACCCCCCGTCCCACAATCCATATACAGTATTGTAAAATGCATCATATATAAAAGACACTAGTAGAACAGGAACACTTTTTTGTATCGAGTAGGCACTGAAGAAACACCATCTTAAAGCTAGGGTCAGTAATTTTAAGAAACTAGCATAATTTGAACGTAGCATCGCTTCAGGGCTCGGCCTAGCCACTCCCAAAATTTACATTTAAAGAAACAGATATCCAATGCAGAGACCTTAAAATTGTTGTAACATGGCTGTTAAAAGACAATAACAGTAACACGACAAACAAAGAACTTTGGTTATGAAAAGATGAGGCAAGAAACCTCTTAAGTCAGTCATCATTTTTATAATGATTAGAGAGAATGGTAGGGACTAAAGGTCCCCCCATAGACCCTTAAAATCAGTCTCTGCCAGCACAGACCTTTCTTTGGTTTCTTCTCAGAGAACATATCATGTAAACTCCTGTCTCCATGTGGCTCCATGTGTTCCTCTGTCAGGTATGATCTGGAGCAGTGAGAGGTTGTGGCGGCCTCCTCAGTAGCTGTCACCACGGCGGGGGACCTCCGGACCTCTGTCTGCAGGGTGGTCATCTACCTCCAGAAGGACATGTCCGGGGACAGCTGCCTGCCCCGCTGCTCCTCCCCAGGTCCCCCTCTGGCCTGTCCCCAGACCAAGACCTGCACTTACCAAGGGGCGGTGGGCCTGGGCAACAAGTATGTGCGTCTAAACGTTGGCGGGACCCTGTTTTACACCACCCTGCAGGTGCTGACCAGGCAGAACTCCATGCTGAGGGCCATGTTCAGTGGGAAGAAGGAAGTTTTCACGGACAAAGATGGTGAGTCATGAGCTTACTTGTAAAGAATTATCATCAAAACCTTTGTGGTCTTTTACAGCTACTTAAGACTTGGTTGTTGGATAAGCCTAGAGCACTCTTTATATAAGGGCTAAACAACCAATGTCACAGTCAGTATTTAAAACAGTCCTATCAAATATACTATCAAACACTCCTCATATTGGGGCTTAACACTGAATCTCACTGGGATTGGATATAGAGTAATGATGGATGACAAATTTTTTGTAGGCCAACCTGAAGTTAGCATGAGCTGGTTCTCTTGACTAAAAGCCTGTGAGATTTTTCACCGTGGTCTTGGATACTTGCTGATAATATGCTCGTTGGAGAACAAAATTTCATGGAACTTGCATGTTAAGGCCATCACGATAACCTTCACAAACCTACCCAGCTTTAAAGAGTTTTTAAGCTTAAATGTAATTTGTGAGAGTAAAAGAAATGATCAAACTATTATGGAACTACAACATGGAAGTTTGAACTAGAAGCAGCTACCACACTTTCAACAAGTGAACTCATGTTGTTGTTGAGGGTTTGGTGTAGGTTCTCTTGAATCTCTGCACGTTTAAAGGTTTGATATGCTCTGTTGTTCAGGTTGGATCCTGATTGACCGCAGTGGGAAGCACTTTGGCAGTATTCTGTGTTTCCTACGCGATGGCGTTGTTACCTTACCCAAAGGTCGTCAGGCTGTCCAGGAGCTGCTTGCTGAGGCCAAATACTACCTAATGGAGGGCCTGGTGGAGCTGTGTCAATGCACCCTGCAGGTCAGACACAAACATACAATTCAAATAGTCTAAAAAAATGCAAATTTCTATGTCTGCATTATACTCATAATTTGGATTGTTTGCAAAGTTAAGTTGTCCAGAGGTCAATGGTTGGTCAGCTGTTTTAATGGTGTGGAGACACAGCAGGGCGACCAACTGTTGCTGTTTGAAGTTAAGAAATGTCTGATTAACTTTAAAACGCATCGCAGCTCTGACATGTGAATTTGTATTAAACCTGTCTGATGTCTGCATGATCAGTTTGTTACATCTGTACTTTCCTTCTCAAACACACACACACACAAACACAGCTTATAAGTATATAAGCTGCTTTTATAAACATAGATATATTTAAAAGGTGACTTTTAAACCCTAAGCTGAGGTGTTTGTGACTGACAGGACAACAAAGAGCAGCCCATGTGTGTCATACCTGTGGTCACCTCCAGGAAGGAAGAAGAGAGGCTCATCCAATCCTCTACTAAGGTAAATACTCACCATGGCTGGAGAGCTGCATTATCAGGAATAATATGAAAATGGAGGGATTCATGATTGACTATATGGATTCATGTTGGGTGTTGGATGTATATATTTGTATATATATGTATATGTGTATCTTTATATGTATATATGCATCTTTGCATATATGTGTATCCACAAAATGAAGAGCTTTATGCTCTATTGTAAAGTGTCTTGAGATAACACTTGATATGAATTGGCGCTATACAAATAAAGATTGATTGATTGATTGATTGAATCTCAGATATCTGTTTTTTCTTCTGCAGCCCGTGGTGAAGCTGCTGTACAACAGGAGCAATAACAAATACTCCTACACCAGGTGAGACTGTCTTTCTCTTCAAGAGCCTTGAAGATTAATGATTCACTTCTTAACATCTGGCCAGAGGTGTTTCTGAATGAGAAGGCGGGGAGCCTCGCAGCCACAGTCACGAGGTAACCATCTAAGTACCTCTTCTTCATCTCAACAGTAACTCTGACGACAACCTGCTAAAGAACATCGAGCTGTTCGACCGCCTCTCGCTCAGCTTCAACGGTCGCGTACTCTTCATCAAGGATGTGATCGGAGACGAGATCTGCTGCTGGTCCTTTTACGGTCAGGGACGCAAGTTGGCTGAGATCTGCTGCACCTCCATCGTCTACGCCACTGAGAAGAAGCAAACGAAGGTGAGCTGCTGCTAAGGGGGGCGTCCGGTGTTTTCAAACAGCCTTGACCTTTATTTCACAATTTTTTAGAGCCTAAGTGACCAATGGGAGCTGAAGGTTTGAAGCAGCTGATCGGCTTATGTTAGCACCCTTCCACTGAAAATGCTGTTCGCCATGCAGAATTTAGGGCTGGAAAATAAGTAAGGCAAGGCAAGTTTATTTGTAGAGCACAATTCATACACAAGGCAATTCAAAGTGCTTTTCAGAACAAGAAAATGCATTAAAATCACAATACAAAATAAAATCAACATTAATCATTATAAAATACATTTAAAGAGAAGAGTGCAGATAAGATCCTTTCAGTCATATGCACAGTTAAATAGAGCTGTTTTGAGCCTAGATTTGAACATTGTCAGAGTAGAGGCCTGTCTCACATCTTCAGAAAGACTGTTCCAGATTTTAGCTGCATAAAACTGGAACCCTGATCCCCCATGTTTAGTAATGTTTCCCACACAGACATGGATGGTTACTCTGTAGTTCGAATTAATAACTGTCTGTCTAGGGTACCGTCACACTTGCACACACCTGCTGATTGATCAACTTCTTTTTACTTTCACATCGCGCGACAAGCTATGTGGTAGTGTGAAAAGCGGCTGTCGCATCGCGGGAGGGTTAGCCCCGCGCCATCACGGCTGTACATTGACTTTGCATGGAGAGTGATCGCCAAGGTAGTACAAGTAGCGTACGGTGTGTACGCACCTTTAGAAGATGAGTTCACTGCATGGCTGTTGGGGATTGAACCAAGAGCTAAAGTGTGCCAAGGATCAGTCCATGCTTTCACAATGTTCACACCAAACTCTGACTCTACCCACTGGATGCTGCAGCAGAAATCCAGGTTCGTCAGACCAGGCAACATCTTTACAATCTTTTCTTGTCCAATTTTGGTGAGTCAGTGTGAATTGTAGCCTCAGCTTCCTGTTCTTAGCTGACAGTAGTGGCACCTGATGTTGTTTTCTCCTTCTTTTCTCAATTCTAATACTCGTTAATGAGCAGTTGGACAGGGAAAAATAATCAGATATTTGTCCATGTAAGGTCCAGCCCTATGAGCTCATCAGTTTAGTTGCAGACTCCTACTAGATCTTGTGTTCTTTCAAGTTGTAACTGTGATATCTCGTTCCGTGTCAGTCCACTAAGTGGCACTGTTCCCTCATTTATGCCTGGTGAGTTGACCTGCAGACGAAGAGTTAGCTGATCACAGTGTCCTGCAGAAATCCCCCCCCCCCCCTTCATAAAGAGGGCTTCTTGAGTTTTTTCATTTAATCAAATCAAAATGATAGAAATCTTGATTTGGTCAACAGTATCTAAAAGTGCTGGAACTATCAAGGTGACATGTCTTTAGTCATATCTTGCAGACTCACACTATGCAGATTTGATTGGAAATATTCAAATCACACAATGTGGATCATAAAGGACTTCTGCTGTTATTGTTTTTTAGTTGCCCTGGAATCAAATGGGGATGATATCAGTCCATTTTTACTGAAATCATATCAGAGTTTGATTTGATTACTGACAGAGATGAATGTGACCTTCTCTCCCATATTTACGTCATTAAGAATCCAGTTTTTGTTAGGACCAGTTTGAGGCTTTGTTTTCAGACAAATTAGCTTTGACTCGACCTTTCTTTAAATTTAATTGAGATAAAGTACGGTTCATTTTTGTCCCTTTATACTTTTTTGTCAATTATATTTGTCTGTATCTGTCAGGTTGAGTTTCCTGAGGCTCGGATCTACGAGGAAACTTTGAACACACTGCTCTACGAGACAATGCCGCTGCCCGATAACTCACTGCTGGAGGCGACAAGGCGGAGCTACAACAACTGCGGCTCCCTCAGCGAGGAAGAGGAAGGGCCAGGAGGGTCTGAGCTCCGAGAGCGAGTCCGCCGAATCCACGTGAAGAGGTACAGCACGTACGACGACCGGCCACTTGGACACTGAGCGTGCCACTCAGAGGATGAACATTCAGCCTCCATACATGAATGTTAAATAACCTTTATTTACCACTATCTAAGACTTAACTGTGGCCTTAAATCAGACTCTAGCTGTGATCTGGTCATTATTTTACTGGAAACCTTCAGAGTATACCCATTTTATTAACTGTAGACCTGGACTTCTGGGTTGATCACTATCATGGACAGTATACCTAAGATTCAACTGTGGCCTTAAATCAGACTTTTTATCCCTGTTGCTGTGACTTGTTCATAATTTTACTAAAAACATTGAGATTAAAACCATTTCACAGTTAAATATTATTAACTGTAGACCAGGACTCCAGGACTAATCACTATCATGGACTGTTTGCGATCGAAATACTGTTACCAAGCACTTAGAATCATCTGGAGAGCATGTTTTATATTTATATTTTATATTTTCATACTCATTTTAACATTAATGGTAGCTGAAATGAACCTTTTTCAGGTTTTTAGTGAATCAGTGTGCCTTTCCTTTGTTATTCATTTGCCATGAAGCATGTCTGTGAAGATAAAATTTCTTTTTATCTGACATTTTTCTGTCTTTATTTCATTTCATTTTAAATGACATTATAAAATGTTCAAATTTTGATGCCAGTAAATATTGAAAAATCAAAAACATTCTCTGCATAAATACAGCACTTGCCATGTTGACCCACCTGTCATTAAAAAAAAGGAAACCTTAATATTTTAGCTATTTTATCATTTAAAAACTTGTTTAAAACCAACATTTTTTGTTGTTGTTATTTTGGAGTTTTAAACTGAATTGACCTTTTTTATAACCATATTTGAGGGGCTTTCTGGACTTCTCTTGAAGTCAGAAATTAATCAAACATAACATTCAACCACTAAAAATGTTTTTTATGTTCAAGAATGCAAGTTTTTATTTGACATCTCAATCACGAAACAATGAGTTTTTGTGGGGTTTTTTGTTTTGTTTTTTTGTAAAATGGTCAATTTGAAAATTCGTAACTTTAATAACTAATAATTATATTTCAGCTTTAGACTGGAAAAGCACTCAGAGAGCACAGACCTCTGCCAAGCAGCACAGTTCCCAGATGGTGATCCGGATCAAGACCAAAATTGAATCAGTTATTCCTTTTCCCATGCTGAACATTTCCTGAAAATTTCATCAAAATCCAGCCATAACTTTTTGAGTTATTTTGTTCACAGACAGACCAACAAACAAACTCTCCCGAAAACATAACCTCCTCGGCGGAGGTAATAAAGACTTTCTACATACTGGCAGAATGACCATTCCAGAAACATGAGAAATGACGATGAAAGTATGTTGGCCTTGAAGTGTCAATTCAACAAAACAAGAAACACTACAAAAAAAAGGGAAAGCAAGACACAAAACACTCCAACACAATCCACCAAGCATGGAAGCAGCTGCTTATTCAGAACAGTCCAGCACTGCCAACCCAATGGAACAGTCTGAATCCATGATTGTGGCAGTTTTGCATGCCTTAAGCTGCGTTTACACTGAATGTGACGTTGCGGCTGATGTAGCGTCGCCTGTCCATATATACGTAATTTTGGTAGCCATTACTCAGTGATACACGTCTGACTGAGTTTCACCGTGATCATATCCTATCATACAATATGGTTAATTAGCTGACATTATTCCAACTGTATCATTTTAACTCACCTGCCAACCACAAAACACTACAGCTGATGACCGTCTGTAAGTTTTTAGCAGTTCCGTTTAGTCAGATCTAATGTACTCACTGACTAATGTTTCCCACACAGACATGGATTGTTACTGTGCGAACCGGAATAAACGCTGCACAGTGACCAAGTCACCTTGATGCAGCTGTTGTGTCATGGGAGGGTTAACCCCGCCCCATGGCAACTGCACTTTGACTTTACATGTAGGGTGGTAGCTGAGGTTGCGAAGTCGCGTTTGGTGTGTAGGCGGCTCTATTTGAGTACACCGAATTTTTCTCAGAATTCTGACTTTTTCAGAGACTTTAACAAGTTTTTCAACCACTAAAAACTTTCACCTCCGTTTTTTTCAGTGCCCCTAATCCTCTTCTATAGTACTGCATGGCTAGCACGCTTGACAAAGGGGAACTTTGGTCTGATATAGCTAGGTCCAGTTTTTTGTTCAAACATGTTATGACCTCACTCAGTGAGTGCAACATAAAGTTGATAGCTCTGCCGTAACACCACATGTAGCTGCAGCTGGTCTCAGAAGCCATGTCTAGAGTGTGAAAGACGGCTTTAAAGGGCCCCTTGAGTTGGACAGCAGGACCTGGGGAGCAATTTTTAACCCCTGCAACTTCACAGGAGCAATGTCAATGTCAACTTTATTTATATAGGACATTAAAATAGCCAGCGGCCTACCAAAGTGCTTTAACAGTAGCAAAGGCAGATACAGTAAAAACAATAAGACAACACCAATGTGAGTAATAAAAAACAATAAAAGCAATAAGAATAATAAAAACAATTCAGCATAAATATGTTTGCTAACCAGTAAAAACAATAAAAGCTAAAAAAAACAACAACAAACAATAAAATGGCAATGGCGTCCCCACGTGGTGGTACTTCTGCTGTTCACAATACCTCTGTAACCATGACACAGGTCTTTATGGCGTAAAGCTTGTTTGGAAGCTTATGGTTTCTCTGATCCAAGTCAGATGTCAGATATATCCCTTAAATCAAGCCTTTTTAGTTTGGTGATTTTTCAGAGATTCTATGCCAGAAATCTACTGTAAGAAATCCTTGATTATCCACGTTTTCGTAGTATAAAAAAAGTGGAGGTTCCAGTTCCATGTTGGATTTTGAGGGAATTGACAACAACTTCAGAACACTCCTTGACCAATAAGATACAGCAAGCTCTCATGGTTGTGTTTTCTTGGCAGTAGTACACAACTAGCCATGGCCAAAGCCAAACAAGGGGAAAGAAAGTTGTATACCCATATCAGAAGGAACAGAAAAATGATGCTCCCTGACCGAAACAATGTTTATGTTTCTATTAACATACATTTTTCTAAGTGTACTGCCTGAAAACTTTACGCACTTTGTTCTGTGGATTAACATCCGATAAGTTTTAAACTGTGGAAGAGGCAAATTTGCTTAAAGGGATAGTTCAGTTTTTTTGAAGTGGGGTTGTATGAGCTCCATATGACCACTAAGCACATTAGATACAGTAGAAACTTTTCTCTTCTCCCTCAGTAAGCCACAGTCTGTAAGAGTCAGTGACAAAGAAAAGACGCTAACAGGAAAGTACCGTACCAAATACAAAGGATATTTTCTCTGCCTACAAGAACTTCAAGAACTCTTGCCAGCCTCCATTGTCCGACGAATTCACTCGGCTGAATTCTTAACGGCCCAATCAGGGAGGAGAGGTGGGAGCAACAGAATGCATACGTGACGACAACCAGAAGTTGAGAACGTACATGCCGATTAGCCTATTGTCCTCATGGTTACTCAGTGAAACTTGGCGAAATTTGCCCTCCTCAGAAGTTCACTTGTAGGAATTGTCTTTGACGAGGTGCATGTCACTTATAAGTATTAAATGAATCATCTGTGTGGTATAATTTAGTGTAAGACAATAGTAAAAGGCCGTTAGCTGTTAGCAGCTAAGTTAACGGCTAACGGTCATTAACTGTTGTTAGCTGTTAGCGGCTAAGTTAGCTGCTATGGCTAACATCCATGAACTGTTTAACAGTTGTTAGCCATTAGCCGCTACATTAGCCGCTATGTATGCTACATTATAAGGAGTCAAAGGAGTCCTACCCAGATGGACTAGTGAAATATTTCTGTGGCAGATATATTGAGCTGTCCATCTGGCTAGTCCTGACAGAGGAAACAAAGGTGGTCTGCAGGATGACCAGAGGATCCCACCAGTCTGGAAATGGGAACAGTGTGAAGTTGCCCCTGTCTTATTCCTGACAGAAAACTCTTATGAAGAATATCAGCAACGGCCATAAAACACCTTAGGGAAAAGTGTACATTTGTGAATAGCTTGGGTTTTGAGTTTGTTTCTGTTTTATCCTCTACTAGCAAAGGCTCAAGGGAGCCATATTTGGATGTGAAAATGCTTGTTCATTGCTGCTCCATCTATGATTTGTACAGTGTTCTGTGAAATGTATTTAATTTGTCTTTCTGGACAAATAATTAAAAGGACATTAATCTGACACAAATACTCTGACAGCCTAGGTTGTTTGGCGAAACAGCTCAATCAATCTTTGTGTAGAGCCAGTTCATAACAAGTGTTATCTTAAAGGGCAACTCCGGTTTTTTGACACCTGGACCTTATTTTTAGGTGTGTGCATGCTAATATACTCACTCAGACAAACATCGTGCAGTTCGAAGTCCTTCAGAAGTTGTTTAGATCCAACTGATTTAGCCGCACTTAGCGGGGGCCACGGCAATGGAGCTTCAGCGCGGGACATAATCGCTGCAAAATCGCTCGTCTCTACCACAGCCCGGTTTGTCATTGCAGAGAAATCCTCCAGAGTAGTCAGACATATAGATCCATACGCGTGTCAGCCGGTTTCAAGTCCCCTCTGAGCAGCTAACACACTCCTCTTCTGTTGCTATAGGCGAACACTGTCCACAAGCGCACCACCAGTTCGCATTGAGCCGTGGACGTGCTCCTGTTTGTTGTTCTCAAGCCAGCTGTTCGTCTCTCTCCCTCCGCATTCTTCTTTCATGGAGCTTCTCGTCCGTGTACTCAGGCTCAAACCGGTAAGGACAACCGTCAAAGTAGTCTGACTCTTCGACATCAGATAAATATTCTGCCATGTTGCTCAGCAATGTCGGCAAAAGTAAATCAGCTGTACCTTTGTGTCGCGCGGCTATGACGTCATCAAAAGTTTGTTTACCAGGTCAGCTGACTCACCTGAAGACGGTAGACGAGCTGACTTTATGATAACACTGGCGATGGATGAAAAAATATAGCTGAAATGAGCAATTTTGCAGAGATTATGTCCCGCGCTGAAGCTCCATTGCCGTGGCCCCCGCTAAGTGCGGCTAAATCGGTTGGATCTAAACAACTTCTGAAGGACTCCGAACTGCACGATGTTTGTCTGAGTGAGTATATTAGCATGCACACACCTAAAAATAAGGTCCAGGTGTCAAAAAACCGGAGTTGCCCTTTAGGCGCTTAACAATAGAGCAGTTTGAAGGTATATGTGTGTATATACCTATATCTCAGGCAGTACATGTATGTACATATGCATAGATCTAGAGATGTATCCATCCGAGTGGAGACAAAGAGACTAAAAACAAGAATTTGTGACGGTGACAAACCCATGGACGCCCAGATCATAGATCTGTCCTCATCTCATTTTTCTCTGCTAAACATTGATTCAATCAATCAAACAATATTTATGTATATTCTTTCAATAGCAATTACTGTGATTGTTCCTGAAGGGTTGGGATTCTTCATACATTAAAAAGCCAGGTGTACCAGAGAGCTAAAAATGGTTTAGAGTTACAAGGGTTATGCATGTGTAACATTTTCCGACTACCCCACAGACATCAGCATGGCACAGCTGACATTAACCCAGTTCTGCATGGCCTGACTTAGCTCGCTGCAGCTTTAGTTTCCCTATAAGTCTGCAAAAAGCTGCCCAAATGTCAGTGTGTGATTGCAGCTTTACTTCTCTGAGGTGTCTGCATCAAACTCATGAAGATGGATATGCAGGTTGTTTGATGGAAGCAAACATCATCTCCGTCCTGTTATCATGGCGGCAGGAGGGACTGTGACCACCATCCTCGGTCTCCCCTAATCCTGGTCACTTATTTATTACATGAATCACGACCATCTCCAGCTGGGTCTCCATCTTCGTCTTGAGGATCATGATTCTTCTCCATCAGAGGAGGAGGCTGCTGCTATAAATAGACCTGCGGGCTCCACAGGTTGCTGTGCTGCTGACAGGCTGCAGGTCTGGGCGGGGCTAAGGATGCAGGGAGCAGGGGGGGAGGGCTCTCTCCATTGATCAGTACGGAGTGGTGGGCGGGGCATGTGACGTCATGAGCGGACTGCTCGGCTGCGTCAGAGTCCAGCTGAGAGCGGAGAGGGAAGGAAGCGAGGATACAGAGGGAGAGAGCCGCGGAGAGAGGACGCACTCACACTCCCTCACGGTGAGGAACATGGAGGGCTCCACCGAGGAGGACTACAAGGAGAAATTATTATGGACCGTCAAACGGGAGGTAGGTGCCCTTACACCTGTGGGTTTGATAAATCTTCATATCTGTGGTTTCACTTTAGGACAATGACCTGTGTGAACAGACGGCTGAAGGCTCAGAGGGGTTAGTATGATATTTCTACCTGTGGTTTAGTTTTATGATTTGATGTAATGACACTGTAGGAGGCCTAGAGGGGTTAGTCTGGTGCTTCAGGTCGTCAGGACTCGATTTGATTTGTCTCTGTCCATAAACGTGGCTGGACTCACGCGCATAGGGCTGGATCAAGATGGAAAGCTCAATATTTATGAGCTCAGAGATGATCAAGGATGTCACGGTACCAGAATGACAAACTTCAGGTTGTAGTTATAATTAGATCATGTTCACCTGCAGGGCTCGATTATTCAGGGATGGATTCATGCATCAGTTTTCAAGTCTAATTTTGAATCATTGAGCTGTTGCTTCACAAAGAGGTCGTGTGTAGATTTCTGTTTGTTTGGTCCTTACATGCAACTGACAATAAATCAAATCCTCATTAAATAAGCTCTGAGATCAACTTTGAAAAAGTGGCATAGGAATTTCACCATTAACGTCCATCACACACACTATGGGGGTAGACATAAGGACCACATATACCTCATCTGAATAGAGATGCTAACTCCCAATTCCAAAGAAGTTTGGGCATTGTGTTAAATGTGAATAAAAAAACAATGATTTGCAAATCCGTTTGACCAATTTTCTATTGAATACACCTCAAAAGCTAGACATTTAATGTCCAAAAGATACACCTTTGCAAATATCCACTCTTTTTGAACATGAAGCCTGCACCCACCCCAAAAAGCTGGGACAGAGGCACCAAAGCCCAAGAACAGTGAAGAATGCTCAGATAACATCTTTTAGGGGTTGCAGGTTTGGTGGAGAGCTAAGCAACAAGGTACGGCCCATCCATGTTTCTGCTGACCCAGGTTCAAATCCAGCCTGTTGCCAGTTAGCAGAGTGTCCTCCTCCTTTTCCCCCTTTTCCAAGCCTATCCACTGGATCTCTCTCTCCCCTATCAATAAAAAAATTACTAAAATTATTATCCACAATAAACCTGCATGTTTGGAACATTCCACAGGTGAACAGGCTACCAGGAAGCAGGTGAGAATTGTGATTGGGTATAAAAGAAGCATCATTGAAATGCTCAGTTCACAAGCAAGAATCAGTCAAGGTTCACAACTTTGAGAACAACCGTGTGAGCAAATAGTCCCAACAGTTTAAGAACCTTTCTCAGTGTAGAACTGAAAATAAAAACAGATTACTAATGATTCAGGGAATCTGGAGAAATGTCTGCATTTAAGCACCAAGTCTGGAAAGCATCATGTAATGCCTATGACTTTCAATCCTTGAGGCAGCAGTGCATAAAAATCTGCCATCATTATGTTAAAGATCTTACAAAAGGGGGTCAGGATCACTTTGAAAAACTTGGTTAACACAGTTTGTCACTGCATCCACAAGTGCATGTCAAAGAGCCATATATCAAGAACGCCCAAAAATGTAGCCGGCCCTAGCTCACCTGAGATGGACTGACGCAAAGTGGAAAAGTGTGCTGTGGTCTGACAGGTTCACATTTCAATTCCTATTTTGAATTAATGGATGTGGTTCAAATTGATCAAAAGCCAGCATCTGGGATGTTGTGGGTTGTGTTTGTGCACATGGCATGGGTAACTTGCATATCTGTATAGACACCACTAATGCTAAAAGGTAAACACAGGTTTTGAAGTGGCATATGCTATCCAAGTGATGTTGTTTTTAGGGTTTTCCCTGCTTATTTCAGCAAGGCAAAGCCATATTGTGCATTTGTTACAACAGCATGGTTACGTGGTAAAAGAGTTTGGGTACTAGACCTGTTTCTCATTGAAACCCCAGGCTTCCTTCCCTGTGGTACTCATCTCATAGACCGAGCTAAGTGGGGGTCAACTTGTACCCCCCATTATGTCTCCATCAGGCTCACAGAGGAGGTCTAACATCACAGGGGTGAAAATATATTAAGTCCTTTTGTGGCAGTATGAATTGGGCTCTGCCTGCATTTGTATGTGGGGGCTAGGACTGTGTCACGTGCACCCAAGTTGTTTTGCGGTATGTATTGACACAGATGCTACAGCCTCATGAAATGAATGTGAATGAGTGGAGGTTTTGCATAAAGGCACTGTGAAAGCAGCTAATTACAACAAAATAAGTGATTAGAAAATCAGCATCTACCATAGTTTAGCTAAAATGTTATTTTAAATATTGATATCTGATCTGCACCTTTTTACTATCAGTGCATCGTTAGAATAATCATGTGGTTAAACTGGGAGGCACAAAGCAGATGCTGCTCAACAATTTTTCTTTAAATAATCTCTAAAACAACCCAATGACCAGAAAATAATGGGGTTCTTTCTTCTGTGAAGCATGAATGGATGCATATCTAACTGTACCCTGTGGGTATGGCCCCCTCAGTCTGATGGCTGGATCACTGTCCTGCAGTGATAGTCCTCCTCTCAGTCTGATGAATGGATCAGAGGGTTGTCTACTTGTTTCGTCATCCGTTCAAACTGAGCCTCGGGCTTTTGTTCCTGAAGATCCATGTCTCTGTCTCTCCTGTGAGGAACCATAAATCATCCCTCCTCGACCCTGTCTTCTCGCTCCATTGCCGTTATCCTCACAAAAACCCACGTATCTCCACCCTGCTGAACTGTCAGGGTAGATCAGCCTTTGGTGAGGCTTGACTCTGAGCATGACCGTGAGAAGACAGTTTAATCTTGTTAATGTATGAAAGATCAGGCTAGAAATATGAAGAACCAAACAGACCCCACAAACAAGCAGGAGGGAGAAGATCGCTATGAGAAGTTTAAAACATAAACCATTAACCCATGTAATTTACCTTTTAGATTGTAACCATTTAAAGATATAATGTTTACAAAAATCACAATCTCTAAATTAGGTAGAGCAGAGTTATTGGAACACTAAGTAATTTAACCACTGTTGCTGATTCGTCAGGTCATTTTTTTAAATTGGAAACAGATGTTTCTTATTGAAGTTTTGAAGGATAGATAATGGAGTGTTTTCACAGAGTTGCTGTTTTTTAGATTGCCAGCTGAAATCAGAGCACTCCGATCCGAGCTGGCTGTGCTGGCAGGCTGAAACTGAAGAGGTGCTCTGCTCATTTAGGGTTCATTGTTATTATCTTCATAAGGAGGCAGTGCTTTTACTGGCATTTGTCTGATGGTCTGTTACCAAGATAACTCAAAAAGCTAACAACAGATGTGTATGAAATTTATGGGGATGTTGGTCATATCACAGAAAAGAACTGATAATATTTTGGTGGTAATCGAAATCCAGATGCAGATCCTGGAAATATTCAAGGATTTGTAAACAGTGCGGGACAGGGCAGTGGTCCACGTTTTGACAATAGCATGCCCTTCTGTGTTGGAAAGTGTTTGGTGTTTTGTGATCTCAGAACACTTATAGTTAACATTAATATAAACACAATTCTTTATCAAGATCATCTTCTTACTATCACATTTGTCATATGTTCCTCAACAGTGTTTCCTCTCCCTCTTAGTTAATCTAAGCTGAGATACTCAAAGTCAGAAGTTCATTAATGCCTCATAATTTATCTGAGCTTCATCTGTATGAAGATCATTTTGTGTTTTACTGCTGTATGAAAATCATCTTCTCACCCTCTCTTACCATCACGTCTGTTCCTCACTGGTGTCTCCTCTCCCTCTTGTTCCTCTGAGATCATCGGAGCTGTGGTATTGATCAGCACATTGATTGTTTATCAGATCCAACACAGCACTCTGTTCCCTTTTTATTCAATCAGAGATGTTCTTTAGGCACGGATATTATTCTATTTTGGAGGACACTGAAACATGAAATGATGACAAAGATCTGCAGGGCTGGAGGTAATTGACCTAAAGTTATTTTTTATGATCACACAGGAGAATCTGGAGCTTCAGAGAATGGTCAGTGTAATGCTAGAATATTATACTCTTATGTAATAATGGTAAAAAAATGAGGGTTGGCATGGTGGCGCAGTAATGCCTGTGCCTCATAGCAAGAAGTTTTCTGGTTCAACCTCCCGTGTGAGCTGAGGCCACTCTGACTGGAGTTTGCATTGTCTTCTGTGCCTACATGACTTTTCTCTTTGCACTCTGGTTTCCTCTCCCAGACCACAAACATGGTTAGGTATTAAAGTGAGTGTGAATGGTGGTATTTTCTCTCTATGTGGCCCTGCAATCAACTTGCGACTAGTCCAGATGGTTTACCCTGCCTCTTGCCAAGTGTCAGGTGCGATAGGGTCCAGCCCCCTCAACTTTGAAAGGGATAAGTGATACAGATTATCAATAAGCAGATGGTAAAAATGAGATTTAATTAAACTTGTTTGATATCACTGCTATCATAATTAATGTTCTTGGTATCGTAAAAGCACATTTTAAATACAGAACTATGAAAAATATCAAATATCCAATCACAGTAATGGATGAAAATAGTCTAGTACCAAACAAAAATGGACCAGGGGCCACAGTTGGCTCCCAGACGACAGTTTGGAAACCTCTTTTACTAAACACCATGTGTTTAAAATAGTTAAATCTCCTTTATTTGAATGATTGATTATGTTAAAAAGAAGACTGCAAAGTGGTGTAGTGAGTAATTCTGTTGACTCGCTATAATCAGGTTGCTGGCTCAACTCCCTAAGTCACTCAGTCAGATCATTTCTGTGCATAGACTGTGTTAACAAAGTTATTTTGAAAAATATCAATGTATTTAAAATGATGGCTGCCTCAGTTTAATGCAGCTCTGATCTACCAACTGAGATGGGCACAAGTCACTTGTTAGGTCTCTAGGTGGCAGCTGCAGGCCAGTCATGTGTCTTATGGTGCCATTAATAATACTACAATGGCTGACATCTATAAAATTGTGTTGCCCAGAGTAACAGGAACATTTATGAGACATAGTATGCTGCTACAGATTAGCCACTGGGTCAATAGGAGATAAACAAATACTTGAACAAGCTAACACTAACCTGGAGTATGAATCAAATGGAAGTGAGAAAAGATTGGCTGGTTTTCACAACAAGAAATAAAAGAAGAAGGCTCACTGGCAGGATATTCTGCTCTACCTTCAGCAGGGGTAGCTCGGGTTGGCATTGCAACTGGTGAGCCCAGTTCTCTTCTTTAAGTTCAGTTTTTATTCTGTGTTGGGTATTAAAACAAAATATTAAAGACTAGTTTCATTAAGCTCATCAATGTTCCTTGACTGTCAAGCCTAATGGTGTCAGGAAGTTGGCGTTGGGAATTACAGGTGATTTTTATTTACAGTTAGTCATACTTAGAAAAATAATAATTGGGTGCAAGTCACAATCCTCAATGTCAAGCCTGAAGAAATATTTGGGTGCAACTTAAGTCGGACTCGAGTCCAAGTCTCTAACTGGAGTCCTCATTTCTGGACTGTACTTAAAACTGCAGCATTGAAGTCTTATGTTGAAATGTCAGTCACTGAGATACAAGTGCGAGTGTAGTGTAACATCAGTATTGTACCAGGACATGATCATTTGTAAGAATCTCCTGGATGTTCCATGATGTTTTAGGTCAGTCTGTGTCAGACCATCGTTTATGTTTGTCCTTGCTTGGCTCTCTTTGAGCTGCTCTGCTCTCTCACTGCTCACTCGCTTGCTGCTGCTTGGCAACAGAAAGCTTGAGCAGGCGTTAAAGTCCATCAGTCTGAGATGAACCTGCAGACCTGCAGTGAGTTAGTCCAGGTATATAGATCAGTGTTGGTGTTGGTGTTACATCCTTGTCGATGCTTTGAGTTTTGACAAAGTAATTGTTTTGTGTAACAGAGGCTTCATAGATCTCTTTAGCCCTTCGATTAGCATTTTGTTTTTTTTCTCCGGCGCATTGCTGTATTTAAAATTTTGAATTCGCCTCACTAAACAGTGTACTTAACACTGGTGATTTCCACTGGGTAGCACTACTATATATAAATATTTTCTTAGAGCTGGAAAAAACACAAGTGACTCAGTGCTGCACAGCTGAAAATCTCACACAGTAAGCAAACGTGCAAGTAAGAGAAAATGTTTAAACACATTATTTCTAGACCTTTTAACAATCATGACATAGTTGAAGGAAATACATTTGACATCATAACATATATCTTTAATGCATCAAAAAAAAAAACGGGTCAACCACTCAGTTGAGTTGCCAGTCTGTGTAAACAGATTTTTCATGTTTACACAGGCTGGCAACTCATTTTGTTCACATTTTCTTACCATTGCTACTTATTCAATTTGTAAGCATTACAGATATAATATACAACAAAATGTTTGTCTGCTTGCTAGGATTCATAATAAATAAATATCCAAGCTGTGGCTTTTAATTCTTTTGAACTAATGCTGTCTAAAGCCACCCATGCTGCTCTTGATAGCAAATTACAGCCATTCATTTGAACAGTGAGTGCTGTTTTCAGTTGGCTGACCTGCATATCTGCTTCCTGATTGGGAAACTTGAAAAATAAAACCTGAAATGTTGCTAAATGAGGAGGCAGGAACCCAATTTTATAAAAAACTAGAAAAGCACTCAGAGAGCACAGACCTCCGCCAGCGCCACAGTCCTCAGCCATATTGTGATTTTGACCATAAATATTAGTCCTGCCTTTATTTCATCTAAATATTTAGATTCCCTGACCATGAAAACTTACCATTTGCAATTGGATTCATAATGATATCTATTTTACTTCAGTAGTTATTCACAGAAATCACATTTTTCGCCATGGCGGCCAGACGCTGATCAGGATCAACGCTAAAATCGAATCAGTTCTTCCTTTTCCCATGCTGAACATTTCTTAAAAAAATTTCATCCAAATCCATCCATTACTTTTTGAGTTATTTTGTTCACGGACAGACAGACAGACAGACAGACAGACAAACAAACTCTCCCGAAAACATAACCTCCTTGGCGGAGGTAATAATGTTTTACAAATGTTTTTCTTTCTGTGGAGGTCAAAGGGTGAAATAGTGATGCACTTATAAAAGAATAAGGGCGAATGCTGTTTTTTGTAAGCACATCTTGTTCTGTAGTTCTCACACGATGTAGCGTTTTTTCTCCTGTTTGATCATGAGAACTGATCAGAGTTTGTCCAGCAGGTCAAACTCTTACTCAATAAATCCATCAAACATCAGCTCCATGGTTGAGCCTCAGAGGTAGAAATTCTCTCCTTAGCTTAGAAATTAAAGATCATTGTCTTTCAAAGAAAGGGGTCTCTGACAAATATGATCAGTCATGATGTAAGAGGAAACAAAGGGTCATAGGGTCACATGTTCAGGAGGAAAAATACCAAAAACAGACTAAAATATATAATATCACTGGGAAAGACTGCAGACAGATTAAAAATGAACAGTATCACAGAAAAAGACTACAAGCAAACACAAATATTTATCATTGCAGAGCCTCCTTTCACACACTGGATTTGATCTAAATGTATTTCCTGGTACGTGTGTGTGTGTGTGTGTGTGTGTGTGGTATGTTGAAGCAGGAGCAGTAATAATCCAGTCTGACCACATGTTTGTCATTTTAACTAAAAGAAAATTAGTGTGCCTAAGTGACAAAGGTGACCCTCTCATTCAGACTGATCAATGAATATTAATGATCTTCGATTGTTTTATCATACGCTTCCTGTTTCCCCTCCCCCCATATGAATGATATAAATTCTCTGACTGAACCTCGTTTGAACATGTAATGATCGATAAATCTGTACTATTTCATCATCCAAGACTGACCACTGGATAGTTTAACATCAATTTCATGGATGCCCATACAAGAGAACTTTTACATATTGTGGAAAATGTAAAACTTTTTCAGCATGTCACAGGGTCAGCTTACCTAAAACAAACAAACATATTCATCAGATTTTTCAGGTAGCAGTGAAAGATGTTGCTCTTTCTGATCATTGATTTGTTTTCTTAAAGATTACAGCTGATTCATGTGCGATCAAAGCAGACGTGAACCGAAAATGCTTCATCAGTGAAAGTACTTGGTTTGTTCAGCCAGGCTTTTACACCCTCTCCAGGTCTGCCCTCAGTTTTTGTCAATGTCCTTGTTGATTCTTATTGATGACATTGCCCCTGTGAAGACAAAATTTGAGAGTAGCAAGAAAAAGGCATCCTGGAGAAACGCACTGCTGTTCAGAGTGCAGAAAAAAAGCCAGTAGACAAGTAGAATGGAGATGGCATCAAACAAAACTAAGGTTCATTATGAAACCTTAAAATGTATAACCAAGAACTTAAATGTGCACAGCAGTCATTTTTCTCTGAGTGTATAACTACAAACAAGAATAATGCGTAAACTTTGTTCAGTAGTTTTGACGGACTGACAAATCCTCCAACATCATCCCTCAGGAGCTTTTATTCACACAGTCATGTACTGATTTTGCAGCTTTTTTCACTGAGAAGGTCCTGAACATGAGACTGACAGTCTCTAATTCTATGACGGGAAATTCACAATGTCACATACTCCTGTTAAATTAGAAAGGTTCCACTTCCCAGGTTATGATTCTTTAACAGGAACTGTTAATCATCTCAGGCCAGCCACCTACAGCCTGGACACCCTGTGAGCCTCATTTAAATTTTTTTTTTACCTGTTTAGCTATTTTACAGAATGTTACAGCCCTCTCCAGTCAGAAATGTTTCCATATGTGTTGAAGACTGTTGTTATCAAACCACTTTTACCGAAGTCTTACCTGGATGGCTCAGAAATAAACAGCTACCATAAAATACCAAATAGACGCCCATTCCAAATAAACGCCTGGTGTAATTTATTCGGCACAGCGTACGAGCTACGGTCAAAGTTTACAGAACATACATGCAAATGCTAAGCTCACAACTGACAGCTGACACTGGAAAAGAAACATGATCAGACTGTATCTTTACAGTTATTTGTCTCTCTGTATGTCCTGTCGGCTCGCTTCTCCTCCCTCTGTATGTCAACAAATGCATGTTGGTGTGAGGCGCTCTGTTTCACAACAGTGCAGCTCCACTCTACGTTCACAGAGGGCACTGGAGAGCAGAAAGCCTGAATCTTACAAAGTAGGGCTTTGAAAATTCAACGAAGAAGACGTTGCCACTGCTGCTGTTTGTTTTTTGCCCTTAACTAACATCAGGAGGCCGGTCACGTCAGTTAGCGGTACGTTGCTGCGTATCTCCATGTCCCTGGTGCAGCGAAAAAAAAGAAGTAAGACCTTAACTTAACTACCACTCGTTCCTTACCAGTATGACCACACAAGAGTGTAACAAGTGTTACAAGTGTAAATGAACAATTTGATTATATTTACCATATATTTATTTTTTTGCGAAGTAAAATTTTTGTGCAAAAGGAATAAAACGCCTGTCCCAAATAGTCGCCTGGTTCCAAATAAACACCTAGTCTGCTCAGGGATTGAAGCGAATAAACGCCCCGGCTACTATTTGGAATTTTACGGTATACCCTATGTCTCACTTACCACTTTTAGGGAAATCATAGAAAAGTTGTTTATCAACAACTTTACACGTTCCTGTGTCAAAACTGTTCTTTCATCACAATTCAGTCAGGATTTCAACCTCACCACAGTACTGAGCCAGCACATAAAATATATATGCTGCCTCTAGCTCACAGAGTACAAAAGCTGTTATCATGCTTACACAGATGACACACAGCTGTGCATGTCAGTGTCAAAAAAGGACCGCAGGCTCACTCACTGAACATGTGTACAGAGGAAATCAATGAGTGGATGGTCAGCCCAACACATCCTTAAAACAGAGTAAAAATAAAAAAATCTGTCCAAAGAAGACACAGAGAAACTTGTTCATGCTTTTATTCTGAGCAGGTGATTTTATTATAAAACATTTCTACGTTTAGAAATTATTTACAGCCCCAGACTGACAGGTTTATGACATAGTTTGATTAATCGATTTGATCAGTTTACGAAATTCACCCTGCAGTATTTGCCCACTACATCATCTGATTGGCTTAAATAAATTTGGTTGACCAGATGATCGTCCAGTCATTTTCCAGATATGTCTTTGAAAGGTTCTATCCTCCCTAAACACTTTCTATGCCCTGTTCATCAGATGGACTAGTGAATAATATCCTGTATATATTTGGAAATATCTCGTGTGTCGGGTTACAGCAATTATGTTAACAATTAAATATGGTCATCTCAATGGGACTTTGTACTGAACCATGGTTTGCTAACCTCCATGGGTTGCAGAAAGCTCTTCACTTTGTTCCCCTTTACAAAGGCCCATGATGATAGGTTGTGTAAGCGCATAACACCATCCCTCTACCTCTCCAACTGAATGATACCAAAACACATTGAGGTGTGGGGTGGTAATTGTTTCGGGGCCGTACACGTGGAGATGAGTTTAACCTTATTGTCAACGTTTTTTTATCATTGGGTGTCTTGTCCACTTCCGCTCCCTTCAACCACTAACCCTGACCACAGACAAACATTGGCCCAATACAATGTTGTGTTTGTGCTTCAGAAGCCGCAGAGCTTGTTACAGCTTTTATGTGAAGTCTTCTGCTTCTCTACAACCGCCATAAGCAAACAATGGACTTGGAGAACAACATACGGCAGTGTTTGTTTACATCTCACATGATGTATGCACATGCTCCCTGTTGTCTTCTCTGGGTTGGTGTATGTCTGCAGGAGAGTTACAGTGCCACTCACAGTCTTGGCATGTACTCCAGCATTTTCAATATTTTCATGTAGACAAATACATTTTGTGAAACAATGCCATCTTTACAGGGAACATTTTAAAAACAAAATGATTTTGTCTCCACGTGGACAAGGACTTAAAGGTGTAGTCAGCGATGTGGGAGAAAACGAGTGGAGAAGTTGTTGATAAGCGAATTTAGACCCGCCTCCCGAAAGCTGATGGACGTGCATCGCCATGGAAATGGCCGTAGAAACTGCGTAGCTGACCAACGTAGCTAAGGTAACCCCGACTTGTCAGACAACTGGACTTCCATTATTGAAAACATCACAACAACAGTACATTTTGGCAGATTAGACAATAAAATAAATGCCTGACGGCTGTTACTGTTATGTGAAGCACCACAAAGCTAATGTTGCTTACCTAGACGGCGACATCCGCGTCCGTTTTCAGGTCTTTCAATTAGCGGAGTTCCCTCCACTGTCGGAAAGCAACACCAATGTTGACCCGGGTCTTCGCTCTTTCATGGTCATAGCTCTTCTTTTTCACTTTCTGCTCCTCTGACCTTTTTCTTTTGGGCTGTTTTTCAGCCATTGCTACTGCACATATTGTATGTCTCTCTTATGCTAACTGCACACACTACGCAACCACTCCCCCTCCCCCCTCTGTCTGATCTGGGCATGAGTATGATCACCCCCTGGATGTGGGGGGGTGTACCCTGTTTTGGTAACTCGGGCTGAGCCACAGTATTTACCTGCTGAAATTCAGAGCCAAGGCTGTGTATTGAAACCGGACTTTTCTTTCAACATGCTGTCAGTGGTGACATCTTGTGGATGGAGCGGAGAAATACGGTGATTTTGACAAATAGTGCATTACATTAGAAGATCAGAAGATCGCTGACTACACCTTTAAATGAAAGTTTCTGATTCCTCTAGTGCCCAGAGAAAGATTAATGTAAGTGATGGTCAATGAAGACCCTGACAAAGATTAACTCCCCATTTATTTGTGTGGCAGGTGAAGCAGATCATGGAGGAGGCTGTGACCAAGAAGTTTGTCCACGAAGACAGCAGCCACATCATCGGCCTGTGCAGTGAGTACAGTTCTCTGCTAATACACAAACACACACACACTCACGCACCTGCTGAGCCCTCCCAGCAGGTGCCTGGTCACTGTGTCTCCATCAAGGACTCAGTTTGACGTCAGCGAGCTGCTGCATCAATGGAAAGATCATTATCAGAGTGAAGCTAATGGAGACAAGTTCTGAGCGTGTGTGTGTGTGTGTGTCACACAGGGGTTGCCTCTTCTGACCGGATGTTCAGTCCTTCAGTGTAACTCAGAGCATTCAGATCAGTCTGATGATAAATGACGCAGTTTAACTAGTTGGACTCCGTCATGGAGACACAACACAACAGGGAAAAAATGCCACAGAATAAAAGAAACCCTGACTCAAACGACTTATGAAATGAATTCAAATATAAACACTGACCTTTACTGACTTTTGGCTGTGTCGGTGCCCTATTTCAATGGCAGCACATTGTCTAAAGTAGTGATGTACTGCACCCTGGGCCATGTTGGTATATGTTTTTGTGATTTCTCAGTGCAAAGCAAGAAGCAGAGCACAGAAGTGATGAATAATGTGCCTTGATTATTCATTGGTGTGTTTTGGGCAGAACATAGATTGAACCAATCTGATAGTCGGCTCTCATACTCTTTAAATTTGTGTGCTGGATGGCTGTGGCTTGATTATTAATAAGTGGATTTCACCATTTAGTCTGAATTCTAACTGGATTATTTAATGCTTTCCTTTTGTTGTACCCCTACACTCAGAGAACACACACAGAGAAATGAATTAAGTGTTATTGCTCAGATTAGAGGGCTTTTATTTATTGAAGTATTTCAGACATTAAGAAATGATCTAGTCAGACACTTCTTAATGAGCCTCAAAGCAAAACCTCTTAAATTATTAAAGTCAGTCTCTTTCAGGATTGGACACTTCTGTTTTTCTAACAGACCTGTGTTACATCAAATAACTATCAGCCTTAAGCAACTTATTTTTTAATTTTTAATTAAAGGAATCCTTTGTTTTGTTCCCTTCACGTTCATGCGTATATGTATTAGGGGTCAGAGAAAAAATCAGTTCATATAAGTATCGGGATTTTTCGTATGATGATTTTTAAATAGATTTTTTTGTTCAAAAATCATTTTTTTTCCCCAAAATTAAATGCTTCATTTTATTCTGTGTTAATAAGCCACTTTTAAATGCAATCCAGGCTTTTGAGGAGAGAGTATAAACAGCTGGGTAAAATATGCTGATTAAATCCTAAAAATGGACTCATGTGTAATGTGTATTTTTCCTGATATAGTCTGCAGACATCACATTGTTCATCTCTTTTGCTGGTGTTAAATAAGCCAATTAAAGATTGTAAAAATCTACAATATCGTAGAATCGCTTTTTAAATCAAATCAGCACCTAAAAAATCTTTAAAAAATAGGGAGAAAAGTGTATCAACCCAGCCCTAATATGTATATATGTATAGATAATAGTGACCATGTGGGTTTTTCTTTCTTTAACGAAAGGGCACCAACAATTTTTGCCATGTGTGTATGTCTATGTATGAATGATGTAATTTTTGCTTTGGCTGTAGGAACAGTGTAAAACAACAGCAACAACTTTTTTCTCTTGGAAAAATGTAACTCTTGATTTGCCTTGTCTTCACTGCAGTGGTACATTTGGAAAGTTGGCTGCGCATTTAGTATTTGCGTATTGAGGTCGAGTATTTTGCTGATATTACAGCCTATAAAAGGGATATACATGGTTGATAAATCAGGTGTGAATAATGCCAAAAAGTACAATTAGGGGTGATGCAGTAATCGACTCTTTAGACTGGACACCAGTAATGTTGTGTATCCATGTCACTAACACACAGACACACACACACACACACACACACACATAGATATAGATATATAGTAGATACCGCTGTCATTTTTCCAGCATGCTTAATTTAGTTATGAGTCTCCACATTTCTATGTTAACATCCCATCTGTGATGTTCAGTGAGTATCCACCAGAAAAAATCACAAGGTTTTTGTCTGATCTCAGTTTGAATCATAGAAATAAAACATCATAAATGAAGATATTACGGTAAATCCCATAGAATATCTCAGTACTCCTTCAGGCTGATGTTTTGACATCACCATGCGGTAGCTTTCATGGTCCTCCTGTTAGGGTATAAAGCTCAGAGGTCGGATGGTAATGAACAGTGAGTCAGTGCAGGTCTCCTCTCTCTGCTAACACTTGAACATCCTGCTGGTTCTTCTTCTGCTAATGAGAGTTTAATTAATTCTCTTCTTGATTAAAAAGAGACTTTGGGGGTCTGAAGGAGGATTAGCTCCATTATTTCATTAAACATACGCACTGAGTACACAGTGAGTGACAGCATGGACTCAGACTAACATCCATTTAACAGAAACGTCTTTGTTGTTTTATTGAAGCATCATTCTTGTGTATGTGTTTTTTTTTAGGATACTTACCTTGACTTTCTCTGTTGGTCAAATTGTTGATGTTCATTTTATTACCCCTTAAAGAGACTGTGAGGAGTTTCTAAGTAATTGCAAAAAAGTCTCACTTTTAGATATATGCCTGATCGAAATACACACTTTAGGATGAGTTTTATAGCGTCATAATAGGTTATCTATAAATGCTATTCCTAAGCTTCTTGGTCAGGTCGGACAGGGCTGGACTGGCCTGGTTACTCAACTTCGGGAACAAGACAATTAAAACTAGAGCAAATTTATATTATTCGGACACGTCTTAGAGCACCGGGCTGTAAGTAGCGATATATAGCCGGCTACAAAACAACGATACTAAGTTTTTCAAAACTTGCTTGTTGTCACACATCATAAACTACTGCTATGTAACTAGAAAGAGATACATTACCTCGTCGCTTTGCATCCTGTAAGTTGTTGAAAAAAAGAAGCTGTAAAACAATGCAGAGTTCTGACGAAGGTCCGGCCTACAACACAACAAACACACGCTTTGGCTTGGGTTACGTCTTGGTGCGTTCTAGTTGTAGCCAGAAGTAGGAATTTCCAAGTTCCGAGTAGGAAACTGCAGCTGGAATGACCCCCAAAGTCAGAATTTCCTACTGGGAACTCGGTGAAACCTCACCACCCCCGAGTTGACAATCGAAGATAGCTACCCCCAGTGTGAACAGTTATTTAGCTCCTGTAATAATCAATTTATTTTCACTTCTGACTGGGGTGTGTCGCTCTAGATCAGCTGTATACATAGTATTGTTAGACTTATATTTACAAAAATGCTCCCATAGTGATAATCACATTCTTCATGTGATATTTGTGAACAACAACGCAGGGCGTGCTAACAACAGCTAACAATAGCCTGGTAGATCAGCATGTTTTTTTCAGACTTCAACTGGAAGTCGGAGATGTCACTCCCAGTTCCGAGGTTACTGGAACGCAGCATTACGATAGTCGCCGCGTGTGCTCATGGGTAGCAGAGTCTTTATGTCGCAGGTAATAGATTCTCCTCACAGTCCCTTTAAGTTTCAGCCTTTTTTCTGTTCAAACACTCCCCAAACATTTGGTTTTGAAGGTGCCATTTTTGGCATTACTTAATACCACCAATCACTTAATAAAATAAATGTGACAAATACATTTGTGATAAATGATGTGTTACATCAGACACTCACATATTGACACTCACTCACACACCATTGGCTGTTGCTCTTAGGACAGATTTAGTTCAATCTGCCATCCTCTCCTCATGTTTCCGCTTCCTGTTCCTTTATCAATAATGGAGACCTGTAAATCTTGGATGGTCAGTAACAAGAGCGTGGGTGATGGTGGTTAAAGAAGGAACCTGCAGGATGTTGGCCCATTTCTCTGCGTGGTTGGACCAACTGTTGTGAGTCCAAAATTTCTCCATGAAATTCAAGTGATCACATAACTGACCCTCATTAGCCTCCTTCATGGAGGAGACTAAATTTATCTCCTCAGATATTCACACAGTAACATATAAAACTGTTTTATGTGTGAGACTGTGAGTTAGAGAATATGTGATAACTTTGTCACATAGGCACTTTGCACGGGGAAAATAAACTGTATTCATGTTATTTACAGAGTTTCAAAAACACCTTCAGAAGCTCCATCCTTCTTCACGTCGCGGCCGAGAAGAATTAAATAATCAAGTGGAGAACAGTGATCTATCTGTTGAGTCAGACCATCCTTAAAATACTCAGTCTTCAATTAGGTGTACAGCCTTTAATTAACAGACTAATGGGTAATTATAGAAGCAGCCAAAGCTAATTAAGTTGTCATTATGTCACTGCAGGAAGACGCTTTTAAGGTGGCCATCTTGGTGTGCAGAAAAAGTTTGAACAGCCTGACAAAGAGCTTTTTTTCCCTGTGTGTCATGATAATAACTTTTACCAAGCGCTGCATAAGCTGGATTTACTGATCCTTTCAGGGTTTGTTTCTACAGAGCAGAGATGTCTCTCATAGAGATCACACTGACTTGCTTTTACCTCAGTTTGGCCTCAGACTGACGATGATGGCAGAGGCAGTGTTGTTTTTTTAATCAGGACAATTTGAGAAGTTCTGACTCTGCTGAGGTGGGTGGAAGCTTTCAGCTCATTAATGAGGATCTCAGATAAACTGATATAAGAGCAGATCAACGCTGTTGCTCTCTTTCTGCGCTGTGAATGCCAGTTATGGGGGAGTTTTTCAGGCCTCTGTCCATTAACAGCATTTTTTTGTGCCAGCTTATTAAAACCCATTGATTAGCAACAAATTGAGCTTTTTTATAAGCTAGACGGACTTAACTTTGCTCAAATCTGCTCACTGTTGTTACTTTATTCTTTATTTTCCATGACTGCACCAGTGGTCGATATCAGTGATTTTCTAACTTTTTTACCCAAGGCGCAAAATAATTACCAGGTAAACCATTCTGCATATTCCACCAGTCCATCTGGGCAAAATGTTTGGGAATTGGCAGAAAATTTCAGGTGATAGGTTGTTCCATTTGTCACATTCATTCAGGGCAAAACACATCATAAAGTAGGCAGGTGCTACTTCTGCAGTGTAAAGTACGAAACATAAGCCACTTCATAGGACAAACTCAAAACATTGTGGAACAAAAATATCCTGTCTTTCAGGAAATGGCTTCAGTGTTGCTGTTTGTTTCTTGTTTGATAAGGAAATGTAGTCTAGATCTGATAAAACTGCTACTAAGGACACTTTTTTTCTCTTGTAGTTACACACTGCTTTAAGCGTCTACAACTTAATGACAAATACTTGCTAGAATGTAAATGTTTTATATTTACCTGAAGAGCGTGCAAAACAATTTACTCTCCTCACATTTTCTGACACATTAATTGACAAAAAAGGCAAAAAAACAGGCGGCTGTTTAAATTCATAGTAGTAAAAGGGTTAATTTCCCATCATCTCCTTCACTTTCCATGTATTTTCATTCTGCTACAAACTGAGATTTGTGTTTGGTGTGAACACAGCTTGACAAACAAACCGTCTCTCCCTTAAATGTTGGCATTAAAGCTCTAGAAAATCAACCTGAACATAATCCTGTTTTTCTCCTGAACAGCAAATAGGAAAATTAAGGAAATAAATAGACAAACACTGCAGTTGTATTTAATCTCACAACATCTTCATAGTGGCTCTTCTTGTGGTCTCAGAGAGGGAATGAGAGACGTTAGAGGAGATGAAGAAAGAGGTGATAATTGATCTGCTGATCGGTGAGTAGAAGGAGGATATGATTTGATTAACTGTAAGAGTACAGACGAGTTGGGAGGAGGGGATGGAGAAAAGGGGAGTGGGGGAGGAAGGGAAGGCCTGAAGCAACTAATTGGCTCATTAGGATGCCCTCCGTCATGTAATGATCTGCCACAACATCCAGGTCGCACGCTCTGCGAACAGATGAACGGAAAGGAATGGAATGATGAAAAAGAAGAGAAGGTGACAGTGATGATGCCTTGGGCTGGGAGATATACTGAGTTTTTGTAAATATATTTATTTCAAAGAAGATATAAGTTTAGACAGTATTGTTTATCAATGTAGGTATTATATATCTTTCTACATTGACACCAACAGTCCTGCCAGCAGTGCCAGCATGAAGGCAAAGAAAGAAGCGAGAGAATGCTACCTGGGGAGGGCTTTAAACTTACACTATGTAGCTTTTCAAACATATAATAATCCTTCGATATTCATTGTGATGGTCCACCACTTAACAATGAGTTCAATGAAACCTCTGGAGTGGTCTGGAGTGGCCTGTATCCCTTTAACTGGCGCTATGTAACTTCGAGGTGGATGGTAGGAACCCTTCCACACTAAAAAACTACACGTTTGGACTGCTTTACGGCATACGTCACTTCCCCCGATTCCCGATTCGTTTACAATACGGAAGTCTCGGCAAAAGCCAATCGCGGAGCTGTAACCATGGCGGAGGCAACAACGTAAGGAAGAGAAAAGTTTTGTCGGAGGATACAAAACAAAGAAAGCGAGAGAAAAACAAACTGAATGCTCGGACCAGAATAAACATCGGTTCGGCGTTCACTCGCTGGTGTGAAATAAAAGACGAGGAGGGATGTCCGACTACTATCAGGTATGTTGGCCGACTAATTTATGACGAAGTTCCTCAAAAAAACTTGACAGGAAAAAAGTACAGCACAACAAATCCAGAACGTACCAGTATGTAGTTTTGTTTAGACCTATTTCAAGTGTGTGATATCGCCAGCTCGACGGGGGCGACTTCACGGTAATAAAACCAAGTTGAACTTAGCGATTTTTAACATCGTCATTTAGTCAAAAATAAATACATTACCTCGTCGCTATCCATCCTGCAAACAGCTGCCGAAGACAGAAGAATACTTTTAGCGAAGTCCTAGCTTCTGTTATTCGCATACAAAATAAATGCACGCGACCAGCAGATCTGTATCCTTACGACAGTATGCGCGCGCTAGAGCTCATGGGTAGTTGAGTTCTCCCTCTGTGTATATATATATATGCAATTTTACCTTGCAGCTAAAAGATATTTAGATTTCTCTGTGTGTCTGCTTATCTATTGTTTTTTGCCTTTCAGTTAGAAAGAGATACTGTGTATACTGTGTGTCTTGAGAATTGCCAAAAATTTGTATAAACTGAATATAGCATGATGAATGTAGCAGCTAAATAGTATAAACATCTTCCCTCAGGGGAAGAATTATTGTGTTAAGGATGTGCAAAAGTCAAGAGAGGACATAAAAAAACTTCTGCCGATAATTACTTTATTTCTTCAGGATATTGATGCCGCCTGATCCTCTAAGACTTCATTCAAGTCGCTGCATAACAGGACGGAGCTGCAGATGAACACACACACACTGAACACCTGCACTAAGATAATACTTTGTTTTATCTCCTTTGTTATTATGATCATTACATTATCCACATAACAAGTAAAATAGCTTCATTATAGTGATCTGTTTTGTCCTCTTCCTGTGTCTTAGCTTGCTCCTTTTATCCATGGTGTAGCTTTAGGCTGAGTACAATCAGGTTGGTAATTTTAAAATCAAAGGCTTTTCTTCCGTTCAAAAACTTTGGCCAAAGTGATGACTTATTTGTGTAGATAGGGAAAACTGTTTGGTGTCTCTTTGAGGACAAGTAAAACAGCGTTTTGGACCTGAATCATCACAGTATGTGCCAGCCACTCCGTTGGGTGATGTCTATGCAACATGCTCACTGTTCTTTACACGTGTTGCACCAAGTGTTGTTGAACTGTTGCTGTTTTAAAGTGCTGGACTCTCCACATACTCACACTGACATCCTGTTACTCTTTCAATACGGTGCTGGATCCAAAACTCCGATGATACAAACGCTGCCGAGGTTTTGGATGAGACCTAGTGTTACAGTTTCTCAAGTGACCGTGTTGACTGGTGACCCATAGCCACTTGCTCTGTGATTGCCATGATTATTATAGTTGTTTAAACCAACAGGACTACCAACAAATGGGTTTAATAATAGGATTTGATCAAGATTATCACATATGTCTCAAATTAAAATCTAAACACAGTAATATTTTCTCAACACATTGTATTACCAGCTATCATTTCCAAGAGTTCAACCATTACACAAGTTAGACATGGTGGTTGGAATAGATCTGAAAAAATAATCTGCATTTGCATAGAAACCAGAGGAAAAAGGTGCATAATGTGGACAAAGTTACTGGTATATAAACTCTCGTGTATTTATGTGTTTTGGGCATTTTCTCCTGGACATGGACATTTTCAAAAATGGATGAGGCAAACCTCCATTTTTAAAAATATCCACATATGTGAAGATGCAGCCTTAGTGTAGAGAAACTGATTGTTTTAGGAATAACTAGTAATTAGCTTGCTACATTTTACATCTTAGTAGCCCATCAGTGTAAATATACTGTACATAAAAATGATATGCATGAAAAGAAATCACAAATGGTGTGCAAATGTCTTTAGACTGGAGTTAACTCAAACAAATATTTTTTTATTTTAATTTGTTGGATTTATATTAACAATAATCAGTCTAAGTGTTTAAGCGCTCTGAATGCTCCATGGCTGTTCTTAGTTACTGTCGGGAAAGGCTGAATATTGAGCCGTGGTGCTTTAAATATTCAGAGTGGTCCATGAATGATGTCCTCCAGGAGGAGGCTGCTGTAGAGCAGAGAGCTGTGAGGACAGAGATATTTCTTCAGAGCCACGCTGGAGTCGTGACTGGAGACACCCTGGTCTGCATAATGCCCTCAGCTCCACACTCATCACAATGCAAACACTGCTGCTCTCACACACACTCACACACACGCGCTCACACAGCAGACTGTGTTTCAGTGGGTCAGAGCAGCTCCAGCATTATTGGCCTAAAAACAGACCATTATCCCAATGAACCAGGAGAACAGATGACTTGGTCACCTAACATTGAGCTCTTCTCGCTCTGGTCAACAAAATGTGCCAATCTGAGTATGAAATGATGACCGACGCTGTTTGATTCAAGGATGAGTTTTTTGTTGTCACAGTGATCTTTTTTTATGTGATAACTTTAAAACTTTCACTGCAACAGAGAACAAATACTTTTTAGACACATAGATAAACAACTTAAGAAATATAAAGAATCTGCTCACTCCAACTGAGCCTTATATATGTATATATATATGTAGCACTTTTTATCCCTAAAAATTACTCAGAAAAGCAAAAACTAACATAACAGGGAGAAACAGGGAGATTTTAAAGCAGGGTAACGTGACCATGTTCCAAGTTAAAACTCTGGCAGCATTATTCTGAATCAGTTTTAACTTTCTCTGAGACTTTATGGGCAGATCTGTGAAAAGGACATTACAATAAACGATATGATAATGGATTAATGCATGAGTTAAATTTTCATCATCCTTCTGAGATTGAAATCTGAGTCTGGCCTTTGCAAGTTTTCTGGGGTGGTAGAAGAATATTCCCAGTAACTGAATCTGAATCAAAAACACCTAATTTGTAATCAGGTTTTTTTTTACCTGTTTTTTTTAATCTCTAAGTTGGGTCTTAGTTTTTTTCTGTCTAGTTTTCCTCTTTAAAAAAATCACCTTTTATCCTGAGTAAGCTATAAAAAGTTGTTCATCAGCAAAAGTTGTTCACTAGCAATTCGCAGACAACAAGACTGGCTGATTTTTATTTATAAAGCAATTCTGGGAAAACTTCCATCTTACCTCTGTTCCTGTCTTTATAGCAGCTCTACTGGGTACCAGCTACGATCATCTAACCTGCTGCTCTTCTCTGTAGCCAGAGTTTTTACAGACCTGGGGAAAACTGCTTTTTCTTTTAATGGTCGTGGAATAATCTTCAAAAAGAGCTAAAACTGGATTCAGTGATATCTCTTAATGAATTTAAGAGCATCATTAATAATGTGGTGACAGAGGCATGTGGTTGTTTTTCTTGAAAGCCAAATGTGTATATGCTTATTTATTTAAAACCTGTTGATTGTGTTGTGTCATTTTCTATGTACCGTGACTCTGTACGGCTGCTGTTTTTGCCAGGTCTCTCTTTGAAAGAGATTTATTAATCTCAATGGGACTTCCTGGTTAAATAAAGGTTAAATAAAAAAAATGCATATACTGTACATATATATCAGAGCAGGGACAGATGAAGCCTATCTGAGTTATTAGGTGAAACAGAAATTGATAGTTTTGCGTCATCAGCATAAAAATGATAGGTGACATATGAAATTTACTGATTGATGGATTAAAAATTAGTTAGATACATAAATTAATATTTTGTCATAATCTGTTGAGAATATCCTGAGACATCTTGCTCATAGACATACTGCCAACAAAAATGTTATCTTTTTATTAAAGGTAATAAAATACAACTAGAAGTGCTCCTAGAACACAAACCACCACCAAGGTGGCTGTCATGCTCTGCTCCTGAGTGATTTTCCAAACAGTTTCCATTTCCTTGTAAATAAGGAGAAGTACGCAAAGCCCCGTCTTCGTGCCACAGCCATGCACTGACCTGCTGAGTCTATGGCTGCCCTATCACACACTGTGAAAAAAAACCCTTAACTTCCAGGGTTCAGATCATCACCACAATCAAATCACTTCTTCTTTGGGGTATGACCAACATTCCCTGACGATGTCATCAAAGTTTTATAGTAGTGTTTTGAGTTATATTATTCATGATCCAACTAACAAACTGACAAATGCCATTACAATACATACCACCCTCAGCAGGGTAATGAATTAAAAAATCACTTAAACAAGCTATGTAAACTCAGAGACTACTATGTATCAATGTGTACAGTGTGACTACACAATTCATGGTCCAGGGTAACGATATTATCATGGTGCAGCAATTTTGAAATAATCGATAAATTGACGAAATGCAAAATAATGTTATAAAAATGTCACAGTATATGCCTAGTTGAAGAAAACAATGTGGCTGAAAAAAGGTTAAGTGCCAGATTTCCCTTTTTATTTCCCTTAGATTAGTGTCAGATTGACAGAATTTGACATAAGATGAAACACTGGAAAAAAGTGCAATTGTCATAAAGTGCTTGAAACACACTGCTGTAACTGGTCAATATCAAAAATTCCAAACTGATAGAAAAAGTCACAGTTTTGCAGACAGTTCTTACATTCTGCAAAGTCTTGTCGATTTTGTCTGCCCCCCAGTGTAGAAGCTGATTAGTATCCTTGGATTTGTAAGTGGCTCGGGCACCCTTCAGTGTACTTTTCTCCCTGATGATGTTTGACATTTCCACTCTGTAAACTTTCTCTTCTTTGGTTGTTCATTTCTGTTCAACTCTGACTCATTCAAGTGTAGGGCACCCCATGAGGAGCCATCACATTGCATCGCTGGTTGATTAAACAACAGGGAGATGCAGAGTTTTTAGAATGCCAGATTTTATTCATTAAAATATCAATATTTGACACCAGGGAGGGAGGGAGGACGATGATAATCGCGCATCAATTTGTTGTTCCACCCCTAGTGCAGATATTGCAAAAGTTTTGAATAGCACCAAACTTGTGTGTGGTCCAAGTATGGGAATCATTGGTGGATGGATGGAGCAGTCAATGTGCATTAATAAACTTCTAACATCAGCAATTAGGACTCTGTCTAAAATCAGTCCTATCATATTGTTACTTGTTTATTGTTGTTTAAAAAACCCTTTCCTGTCTCTGATCATGGAGAGTCTGAAAGTTTTTTACTGAGAGTTTCAGTCAGTGCTCCCGCTTGCCTCCATGCTGACTGAGCCTAAAGGAGAATGTTTAGTCTGAATCTTTGACGCTCCTGGGTGAACTAGATGATTGGATTATTCTGCAGGAAAGCTTTGAAAAGTTCCCATGAATGCTTAGACACCTTTTTTCAGCAGTAAAAACCTGTGCTGTGTTTTGTGAGGAGAAAGATAAGTTCTGCGGTCTCCTTTCATGTCTGCAGGATGTTCGAGGAAGGTTTCATCTGAGGTGAAACTGTGAGGCTTTTTCAAACTGGAAATACCTGTATGTCCTCTGTGATTTGGATTTACATCACACATACATTTTGTTTGCATTTTAATTAATTCGTTCCAACTTTGGTTACTCATGAAATAATGATTAAAATGATCAAAGATGATCATATCTGCATGTCGTTACTCCACATGAAGATGAACAGCCAGCCGTTGTCATGGTCATGGTGCCAAAGCACAAAGCTCTGGTTTGGGATTATTCACTGATAAAACTTTGACTAGATAAAAAATAACGTTCATCCATCCATCCAGTCAACCAGTCACCCCTATCCAGCTAGCCAGCTTAGGCATCCATCTGTCCATCCATGCATCCATCTACAGTCCTGCTCAGTATTATTGGCACCCCTTCATTATTTTCATTATTTAAACAATATCTTCAGGAATAAATTGAAATGTACCAAGTTTATGTCATCAGGGTCTTTTAATTGAAGGTCCAAAATACTTTAACACAAAACAATCATTTTTACAAGTTACATTTTGTAATTTCAAAGAGGGAACTGAAAAAAGTACATGCTGCAATAATGGCACCCCTCTTTAGTATTTTGTTGCACACCCTTTGGCACTGATGACAGCCTCCAAATGTTTCTTGTAGCCATCTATAAGCTTCTTGCACTTCTCAGATGGTATTTTCTCCCACTCTTCTTTTGCAAATAGCTCCAGCTCTTCAACATTAGCAGGTTTCTTTTCCCCAATGGCAGATTTCAGCCATACAAAAGATTTTCAACCAGATTGAGATCAGGACTCATTGCTGGCCATTTTAAAACAGGCCATTTTTCCCTTTTTAACCATTCCTTCGTGCTTTTGAATGTGTGCTTTGAGTCTTTGTCTTGCTGGAGCGCCCACGATCTTCGACTCAAACCAAGTGTTCTTACACTGGGTAGGACATTTGGCTCTAAAATTTCTTGATAATTATCTGATTTCATGATTCCTGTGATACGGCCAAGGCCTCCAGTACCCGATGAGGCAAAGCAGCCCCAAACCATTATGGAACCTCCACCATACTTAATTGTTGGTAGGGTGTTTTTTTCCTTGTAGGCTTTCAAGAGGTGGCACTTAAAACTGCCTATTCTAAATGTGACTGCATGATCATAGTAGCTAATGAAGTATAATTTACAAACCTTAATATGTGAACATTACTTCTGTGAAGTTTGAGTCTGATAAAGTGATGCAGAGCAAAGTTAGAGAGGATTGTAAAGAAGCTGTACTGTCACATTGTGTACTTAAACTTCATAGGTGCCAATAATGATGAGTAGGACTGTATCCATCTATCCAGATTGCCATCTATCTGGGGCGTGTTGCAGGCATCAGTATAAAAAGAGTAAAATTTTGCAAAACAAAACACAAAGTTGACCAGTTTGCAGAGTGTCTTCCCCTGCTCTCTCTCCCCCTTTCACAAGCCTATCCACTGTCTCTCTCCTATCAATAAAGGCACAAAATGCCCCCAAAAAAATATATTAAAAAAAAAAAAAAAATGTCACAAAGTAAAATATGTAAAGTTAAAACTGGTCAACTTTGCGTTGGATTTGAACCTGGACTGTCAGAAGCAAGTACATGGGGTGCTAACCACTACACCAAACCAGCACCCCTACTTTGTGACATTTTCATTTGAGTAGAGGTTAAATAGGATTTGCAATTCAATGATTCTGCTTTATTTAATGCTTTCAAAATGTACCAATTTCATTGAAATTTGAGTTTATATTGTGAATGCATTTTTTGGATTTGATGAACTTCATGAAAAAGTTTACGCAAAAGAAACCTCTCTTTTTAATGGCTTAGGGTAAGATATTATTTTAACTTGCATCAGCAACAAAGAAAGTCACTGTAATAAATAGCAATATTAATAAATATGGGAATAAATATTTGATTATGCCTTTGTCTTGTCAATCAGCCAGCATCATTTTTCTTTTACTGAAATCAAACTTCAGAGTTACAATTTTCACAGCACCAAAATTTCGCCTCCCACAAACTGAACATACCTCTGTGGATGTGATCGTCATCCCATTTTTAAAGATTTATGTTCATCTGTATAAAGCAGCTGCTCTCATACCAGTAGAAAACTTGTTGCATTAATGACATGATTAAACTGAAGTGCTAACAGTTGTAGTTGTTCACGTTTGTGGGCTGATGTAATAAGGTTGTTGAGTATGTTTGGGTTGTAGTAGTTTGTGGTGTGCTGATTCTGAATGAACTAAATGGAGATCAAACGAGTGTTGGTCCTTCACTCTCTCTGTCTGTCTCTGCTCATTCTGCTCACACTTTGAGCTCATAGCATCAGGAGATGGAGGTCCATGGAGGTCCATGGAGACCAGAGTGAAGCGTCAGGTGTTCAGTGATGAGAAAACCCGTCTCCATGGAAACAGCCACCCACAGATAAATGTTTGTGTGCAGAGAGAGAGAATACTACTCACACTCGCGCTGTATGGACGAGGATTGTCCCTGTTTGATGATCATGGGGAAGATGTTTTATGTAGCTTTGTCTCTGCTGTGAAATATCAGCTGAATAAATCTGCCTCAGGGAGATTTCCTACCTTATTAAACCTCTGTTGGAGCTAGGGATGCCTTTATCAGTTATTTCTTGACTGTCATGATCAACTCTTTGTGAGATCAACTAATACCAGCACAGATACTGATCATCATGTTTTGTTTTAACTGGATATGTGTTTGTTTAACTAAGCAGTACAACAACCTCTCATGCAGCAATGGAGTGTAGTATCCCATAGTAAAGACATTGAAATTACTGGTTTATAACTTTTTATTATGGGCAAACTTACTAAAACTATTAATTTGGCACAACTGGCAATACATTGCAAATAGATTTATAAATAAAAGGCAATAATTTTTATCAGCTGGCTTATTTATACCAAAGATAAACCAATAAACTGATCATGTCTCTTACAAATATCATCTGATACAGGCTGTCTTGGTGTATAATGAAACCTTTTTTCAAAAACTGGGGTCTCTTTATCAAGACTATATTTTTACAATTAAATTATACCCTTAATGTAAAGATATCAATTTAGCCTTGAATTTGGACTTGTCATGCTTTCTACATCCTCGGTGACGATTGTGTTTTTCAATGCATTGCCTGCTGTTCTGTCTCAAGATCATATTGGAGGATTCAAGTTTCATGGCATGTAATCCCTCCTAAATTTGCTTGTGTTTTCCCTTTTGATAAGTAGTTGGAGGTTTTCTGACATTGTTGTCACACACTTTTGTTATTTTAAGATTTTAACATATTTTGAGACTGTCTCTTTATCAGTGGAGACCATTCTTGGTATTATTTTTACTGAGCTGTTAACCATTTCAAACAATTTGTTTACTTTTTTTAATTGTTTCAGAAATTTTATGTGCATGAGCATCCAGTACAATCATCTTCTTGGACATCCTCTGTGCCTTTGCAAAATCTTTTTGCCATACAAACACACCTGTACTTGACATACATTGTTTCCCATACAACTCAGTAAATGCATGAAATAATTTTAATTGAAGCAATTCAAGCATAAGTAACAATCAAAGAGAGGATTCATACAGACCCACATGAGTAAAATGTGAAATATTATTACTAAAATCTATTTTTATCGTAGACTTGTTTACTGTACATCAAATAACCATTAGTTTAAAATAAGTGATTTTCTCATTTTCTTGCTCGCATCCTTGACTCTGTTCTCTGTTGCATGCATATAACATATTTCACAATCAATTTTGTTATTTGTGAGCATGGTTATTGGTGGCATTTATAAAGGTTTAAAACATTATACAGGTACATCTCAAAAAATTAGAATATCATGAAAAAGTTCAATATTTTTCATCACTCATTTCAGAATGTGAAACACATATATTATATAGATTCATTACAGATAGATTGAAACATTTCAAACATTAATTACTTGAAATTTTGGTAATTCTGAAATGAGTGATAAAAAATATTGAACTTTTTCATGATATTCTATTTTTTGAGATGTACCTGTAAGTGTAGTTCTGTGTAGCAAGCAAATATTTAATCATATTTATGTTTTTTTTTTGGTCTCTGAGATTATTATGCACAGTGAAGCGCACAGGAATAGCATAACCAGGAGCACTGCAAAAAGCCAGGCTGTCTCTCAGCTCTCTTTCCCCTTTATAAACCTAAACAGAATTTTTCAACAAATTCTTTGGTATTTTAAGGAATATCTTTGCTGCTGTGCGTCCTTTGGGAGTGAAACAAGCTCAGTTAAAATATGTGTTTTGATCTCAGAGATATGTGTCTGTCTCTCTGTGCATCCTCAAAATAGGAGGAACTATGTGCCACAAACTTTGGACTATAGATTAGTTATGTGAAGGTTTAAAGCACTAAATATTCCAGCTTTGCACCTGACCACTCCTCTTTTTTAGACAGTCATCCTGGGTGCAAATGGGAGTGCACAATCAATTGATATTTTAAGAGTGCAGATGCTGAGCTGAAAGGCATCTGCGTCAGACGGCAATTAGAGAAGACACCTCTGCTTCATGCCAGAAAGCTTTGCACCTGGCATATGATAACGCCCTGTATGGTTTTGATCAGCATCATAGCACGTGCTAGTGTAAGTGTTGGTGCCTCATTCACCCCTCCCCCCTCCCCTGCTTCCCATTGGAGATCGTCGCAGAAATATTAAAACCAGAGAGTGAACTAACCATCAGCACGTGCTCATTATTCACAGTTTGATTTTTAAGGGTTGGTTATGAGCTGTGAGCCGTGGTGACTTTACTGATCAGATTTATTCAGACTTTAATGAGGAACCCTCCTCTCTGTTTTTATTGATCTGTGAGTTTACAGCAATTTAATCAGCTATGCTTTGCTGGCTGAAGAGGCTGAGAGTCTTGTTACTGCAGATATAAACACAATTAGAAGAGTTTTATTCAGTAGATATTGAAGGGTTCACAGCTAGGATGTTTTATGAGAATGGAAATGGTTAAAAGTAATTAAACAGAAATATGGGGTGAAATGTGACAGGATAGTTGTCTTATGTCTGACATTTATTCTTGACTTCTTTTAGATTAATTTCATATACAAAAATTTTTCATTTGTACATTTATAATGTAAAAAGGAAGACCAACAAAACGAAAAAAGCCACTTATATTTTCAGTAAGTTGTTACTTGCAGGCATAAACCTCTTACAAATATGATTTTCATGTTTTTAATAAAACAGTGCTGTTGGTCACTATTTATGTTGTTGAGTTGGTTTGGTGAACCTTTGACCGATATAGGGAGCAAACAATTTAAATTTAAATATTCATTAATTCCATTGTAGAGTGTTTTTTTCCCATCTTCTTAAAGGATAAGTTTGGTTTCTACAGCTTTCACATTGTTTATAGAATGAAGTAGAACAATATACTCACCCAGAAGGCTTTCCTGATCCAAACAGTGCTTCAGGAGATATTTAGATCCAAAATCGAGCGGCGGACATCCGTATAATGGTAGCACATAGGGCATGTATAGCGCCGCTCCAAAAACTGCATTAATCATCCAAAAACTCATTAGTTTCACCAATATTCCATCATGGTCCGCTCGGGCTACTCCTCCATTACAGTCTGTGTCACTCCAGACATGTCTTTGTGGCTGTGCTGACCTCTGAACTGAAGAAGAAGAATGCTTGCCTCCGTGCATGCACTGTACGGCTCATTGTTTCAGGGGAAGACAGCCGGCTACACAACGACTTTCTTCTTCCAGTTTTGTGCAAAATGGACAAATATTTATCGGATGAAGATGTTGTGGAGGAGAACTTTGAATATGATGGGTGTCCTTACAGTTTAGAGCCAGAGTTTACAGATGAGGAGCTCATCGAAAGGAGGACGCGGAGGCAAAGAGAAGAACAGCTCTCCAGAATGTACTGCGCATGCGCGGAGGCAAACATTTTTCTTCTTCAGTTCAGAGATCAGCACAGCCACAAAACATGTCTGGAGCGACACAGACTGTAATGGAGGAGTAGCCCGAGCCATGAGAGACCATGATGAAATATTGATGAAACTAATGAGTTTTTGGATGATTAATGCAGTTTTAGGAGCGGCACTATACATGTCCTATGTGCTACCATTATACGGATGTTACGATTTTGGATCTAAATATCTCCCAAGCACTGTTTGCATCAGGAAAGCCTTCTGGGTGAGTATATTGTTCTACTTCATTCTATAAACAATGTGAAAGCTGTAGAAACCGAACTTATCCTTTAAAAGAAGCTATTTTTGGAGACAGGAGGTTTGTGCCCAATAGTGACAAAAAAACAGGTAAAAACATAGAACTAATATTAAAAAAGGGAACAAGATGTTTAACTGGATGGTGTTTTCAAATGAGTGCATTCATATATGTTCACATATTACTGCACCATTATCAAATTAGCCTCTTGGAGGTTATTCTGATATCAATGTTAAAGGTGAACATAAATTCAAAAAAATGTATTTTCTAATAATTAAAACCTTAAAGCCTATATTTTTTTTGTTTTGTTTTAGATTTTTTTCAACAAAAACATTCAATATGCCATGAAGCATCCTTGAAAATTTGAGTGAGGACAACCATCTCTTAAGTATTTGAAATTATAGTTCTAAATAAGCTCATTTTACAGTCAAGATGATTTCTCAGGACTGAGTGCAAGGTCACTTTTACTTTGACATGAAGAGACTGACTGGGCAGGAGTGAAGTGCTTTTGTTGCCTTTTAGTGGGCAGGACTTTAAGTGTACTTTTTGGCCGAGGCTATTTATTCATAAATGATTGTCGAAAGCCCACCCACTTCATGTCCAGCTTCTGAGCACTCTCAAAACTTTGTAATTAATCTAAAAACCATGAACAGTTCAGTCACAGGCTAAATTCACTGTATGCACCAAAGATTTCTAAATTTAAATGCATAGTGATTTTTAGTTTTCTTCTTACCTTTTTGTTGTTATGTTTATGTGACATTTAAATTTACAGGTACATCTCAAAAAATTAGAATATCATGAAAAAGTTCAATATTTTTTACCACTCATTTCAGAATTCCCAAAATTTCAAGCAGTAAATGTTTGAAATGTTTCACTCTATCTGTAATGAATCTATATAATATATGGGTTTCACATTCTGAAATGAGTGATGAAAAAATATTGAACTTTTTCCATGATATTCTAATTTTTTGAGATGTACCTGTATATTTTTGCATCATTTATAAAACAAAAATGATAAACCTAACCTTCCAGTGCAGATGGAACAGCCTGATTCACAGTCTGTAATCGGGCCAATCCAGCTTGCCAAGCTCCAATCTACAGTGATTGTGATCAGCCCAAAGTGGGACAGCCCAGTTAGCATCCTTTGGAGCAGGAGGAGTTGGGAGCTATGAGAGAAACAACAGCATGAATTGACTCTAGAAAGATTAACATTGATGCTAGCAGCTTCAATAGCCTCCACATATTCTCTGTGGGAAGGATATTTTGCTCCACGTCTGACAGAATTTACTTTCTGAAGTCACGATATGTGTCTCACCTACTACATGTAATAAGGGGATTTGGTGGAACAATCATCCAATCATCTGCTGATATGCTTTTGAAAGGTTCTGCCCATTCCAAAACGCTCTCTGTTAGATCTTTCCAAGATTGACTAGTGAAATTAAATGTACCTGAATGAATATTTAATGTTCCAAACGTTTTTAATCAGAGATCATCAGAAAAAAATGTGTCTCCATAATGTCCACTCTTGGAAGCCTCTGGTCAGCGGTGCACACTTGTGATTAAATATTGATTCAGTCAGTCAGCCCGTCACCCAGCCGACACGCACAGAAGTTTATCTCCTCAGATGATGGGGATGCAGGGACCACAGAACCTGAGTGAAAGGAAATCAATGAGTAAGCTCTGCAGAAAGCGTGGAGGACTTTATCTCAGTGTTACAGGCTGTTTGACACACACACAATCATGCACTAAAGCTGTCAGGACACAGAATAATAACACAAGGGTCATTTGAGCTTTAAACAGAACAAAGTGATCATTATGCTTCTTGAAGACATTCAACTTTGGATTTACAGCAGGCAACTGGTGGCTCTCACACTTCCCAAAACAACTTTAAGTAGTAATATATCTATTCAAACAGAACTGTAATTATCTGTGATTGCTTCCCTGAAACTCCCTTTTATGTATTTGCTAAGGAAGACTTAAAAAATGTATGTAAAATGTACTTTAAACCAGGGAGTGCTTTGTTTTTTTGCTCAATAGAGTATATATTGTGTTTCTGTCCTTAAAGATACATATGTGTTAAATAAAAGCTTCATGTGAAGGTCTATTTGTTAAATTATCAGGGATTTTGTTGGTCAGATATCAAAAATTTCATTTTCTGACAGTGATGACAGTGTTAATGTGGCCTCCTTGGTGACCAAAGTTCAGTGATTGGAAGTAGCATCATTACTAATTGCTAGTAGCTAAGCCTTGTGGTGGTGTCCATGTTTTCTGGATCAAATTGACTTTTAGAAGCATTGTTTATTTATTGGTGCAATAGTGCAATAGCATCTCCAAAATCTAACCTGCAGAAAAGACGTGAAGCAGTGTAGCAGCAGAGAGCACTCACGCACGGTCCAAAATAATACTTTAAGGATGAGTAAAAGATATGAGCGGACATGCAGAGACAACGGCAGACAGTGATTGTGTTTGCATGGTGGGGATACAGCCAGCTCTTCACTGCCTTTGTCCCTTCATCTGCTAAACATGCAGCCAGTGCATACACTATAAACACACAGGAGTTTACTAAATAAAACACATTTAAAGTTAAATATCACCACTAAACATCCACTTAAAAGCTATCAACAGCTGACTTAGGTGCTCAATACAAATGGCGACAATGGACAAGCTGAGTAGAAGGGGACACGGAGACAGTGTGAGAAGGTGAGCTAGGAAGAGCAAAAGCTGTTTTTTTCTTTCACTACTCTAAAGGTGCGTTCACACCGGACGCTACTTGTACTACCTCGGCGATCACTCTCCATTCATAGTCAATGCACAGTCGCGATGGGGCGGGGCTAACTCTCCCGCGATGCAAGAGCTGCGTACAAGACGATCACTTCACTTGTCGCGCGATGCCAAAGTTAAAAAAAAGTTGATCTATTCAGGCGATGACGTGTGTGGCTGTGCGGCAACAGCCAATCAGAGGTGTGTGTACGTGTGACGGTACCCGAGACAGACAGTTATTCATCCGGACTACAGGGCGGATGAGTTCCGTCTAGGCAGAACTAATGTCGGTGAGGACATTGATGCTGCTGCTGCAGGGCATCAGCTGCAGTGTTTTGTGGTTGATAAGTGAATGAAAAGGATACAGCTGGAATAATGTCCGCTTATACATCTTATTATATGATACATGAAACTCGAGCGGCGACGGCAGGGGTTACCAAAATGAGGTATTTATGGACGCGCGACGCTACGTCAGTGGACAACGCGACTTTGGTAGCTGGGTCGCTTGCGGTGTGAATGCAGCATAAGAAAACAGAACTTTGGGTGTCAAATAGATATTACACACAGCTGTCTGTGACCCAAACAAAGTTTCCCCTTCAGTGTTGAAAGTGAGGCTAAAATATTTCACACGCTGAATAAAAAAAAAAAAAGAGAAGAAAAAGAAAATTCTCCTGCACCACATCAGTATCCCTCTGTCCTCACTCCTTGTCCACATGGACATGAGCCATGCAGAGGAAAATAGAGATGGATTGTTGAGGGAAAAAAATCATGCCATGTAGTGCAGCATCCATGCCTGATGTAGATGTAGTTAGCCAGATTTGGTTGCTGTCTTTGCACATGTTGCTTCGGTTATGACTGTTGCTAGTCTCTTAGCCTCAGCCAAGATAGAATACAGAACAGAGATGAGTAAATCCCATCACCTCATGGCTGACTGGCTCGTTGGCTGAGCTTGCAGCCAAACTTACATAGTGCTAGATGCAGGGGACAAGTGGCCTCTGAGGAAGTGGGATGAATGCTTTAACTGCAGGAGGAATTGACCCTTTGCTGGCTCTCTGATTGGTCTGCTGATTGACCAATCAGAGAGTACTTTCTCATTGCAACTGCTGATAAAGCACTCTGGGTTCTGAGTTACAGTGAAACTGTAACCTTAACTTTGTTTCTTCGTGTGGTTAAATGTGTGATGTGGTGTGTTTGCTCTCCATGTCATGATCTGGGAGATTTCCTTCAGCCTCTTTCCTATTCACACATCTCTCAAATGAAAGAAGCATTTGAAGGTCCAGTTTACTCCAACACCAGCCTGTCTCAGAAAGAGATTTATTTGTCCATCCGTCTCTCTGCAGCTCAGCCCTCCTGTCAGACCTGTTTGTCTCAGCAGTCATGCAACAGGAGTCTTGAGCCTTCACTGAGTGTCTGCAGGTTTCAGGGGAGCAAAGAGTCGGAGCGGCTGTGAGAAACCAAAGCTGGATCTCACCTCTCCTTCTGCAGTTTAATCCCTCTGTCCTCCTCTCCTTTCTTCTTCTCCTCTGCTGCCAGAGGGTGAACCCTTTCCCACTCCCACACTAACACACATTTGCACACAACCACACACACACACACACACACACACACACACACATGCAGGCTTGCCCCACTGTGCTGAAGGTGACAACATGAGAGGAGACCTTCATGAAGCCAAAAACAATCATAATAACACCAGACTGAATGGTTATCTGTTTACCAAGTATGCTGTATGAAAATGTAGCAAACGACACTGTTGTATGCTGTAAAAATATTTTCATGGTTTAGAGCAGGTTGTGTTTTGTTTCTGCCTTCATTTAAACCTGAATGTGCACAGTACAAGAACTGAGCACAAAGCAGAACCTTGACTTGTACTTTTCATTTACTCTGGGGGCCTCTCAGTAAAACAAAATATTACAGGCAGGGTAGCGTCTCTACTTCTCTCCCTCTCTCTGTCTGTCTGTCTTTCCCTATACACACATACATATAGCCTATATATATATATATATATATATATATATATATATATATATATATATACATATATATATATATATATATACTGTATATATTCAGACAATGTAACATGATTAACAAAAGCAGTTTGAATTAACAGGTGCTTCAATTCAAAATTCAACAAAGATCTCGTAGCTCTTAATCACAATCTTTCTTCAGAAACATGATATTAGACTATGTTACTGCTTTTTCAAACTCTTTCAGTCGCTCACTCCTTCTAGTGGAGTGCTGAATCAGCTCCATCTATCCTGTACAGTCCCTCATGATTAGAGCACCTCTTCATTTAGAATGAAAACATCTGTCTGGAGAGAACAGCATTGACCCTCTGTAATGTCACTCCATTCCAGTGCAGACAGATGGAGAAGAAGAATCCAGCTGGCTGTTGCTGAAATACCGCTGGAAGCTGCAGGTGGATGTGCAGGAAACCGGAGTTCCTAGAGAAAGCCCACACATAAGAACATACTCACTCTATGCTAACTCCATACACTATTAACTATTACATAACTATTACACTGAGCTTTAACCTCCAAATTGTATCAGTTCATCTTTTGGTTGAAGTAAACTTGTGCAAATTTGAATAATGAGTTCATAATCAAGGCACGATCTTAAGGCTTATTCGCCTTGACTAGGTCTGTCACAGTAATCAATAAATCAATTAACCGCATGATAAATAAAAGTTTGGCAGCCTCGATAAGTTGACACGTGCATGCATGTTTGTTTTCCTCCTCTCTCTCTTCACCAAACAGGCTTGATGAGAAGATGGGTCACTCTGTGCAACTTTCTCAACACCTGGGAGGGTTGGTTGTGAGGCGGATTTATAGCAGAGTGAGCATCTGTCAGCCATTCAATCTTTGTGGGGGAGGCAGGGACACTCGTGCGTACATACACAGAAAGCTGAAGTGAGTATCCCACGGAGTAACAAGAAAACAAACACTAATTTGAATGATGGCACAAAAGCTACGGTTCCTAAGCCGAATGCCACAGCCCCGTGTGGGAATATTTTGTTTTAAACATAATGAACAAGGTGTAGGCCCATGAACACAGACGAGCTAGTATGTCATATTTGTTTGAAAGTAGTGGTGACGAAGAAGGGGAGGTGCAGCGGAGCCTTTGTCCTGACAGTCAAAGCTTACTGAGGCATTTGGTCTGCAAAGTAGTTATAAATAAAACAGTGCAAAATGGTGCACGCTCACAAACAGAGTCATTCACTACATTTCTAAACAAATGCAGCCCTTCAGTACGGTTGAAAAGCCAGAAATGTTATGAATGTTTGACAGACAGTACGAATTGACTGGGAGAAAGTACATGCCACAAACAATTCCAGAACTGTATAAACTACATTTTATTTATTGTTTTTATGTATTTATTTATTATTTATGAGTTTTTTTCTTTACAGAGACAGGGTCTATTTTTTGTTGTTTTTGATTAGTATAATAATTTTTATGTACATGCAATTTTTCCCAAAGGAGAGTCCATTTTATTTTCCTTGGGGTTTTTTTTTCTCTCTTTTTTGTGTTAAATTTATGATATTTTTTGTTTTATGTATTTTAATAAAAGCTCTTGACCATCCAATTACATTTCAATACTTTTAAGAAATCAAGGTTTATTGGTTTTGATACGGTGTACTCACTTTATTATGACATATACTATAATAATGAAAAAATAACATGAATGAAAAAATGATGTTTCAAAACAATATTGACATCAAAATCGTTTCTTGGCAATCATTTTTTGGACAATTATCATCGAGGCAGCCTTGACCATTGACCTGAAGATTCGTATTAGTTCTTCCTTGTGTCAGGTGAGTTGATGTTTGTGCAAAGTATGAAGATAACACCTCAAAGGATTTTTTGAGATATAAAACTCAAAAGAAAGGAATGAACATGATAGAACCCTTACCTTCAGCTCATTGTCATGGCTTACATGGATGAAGTAATACGACTGATGGCTTTTACTTCTTAAGCATATTATGGAGTTTGATCCACAATTACAGTTCCTTTATTAGAAACAGGAGAGGCTGTTTTCAGATTAGCTCCATGGAGTTTTTATCTCTCGTTCCCCTAGAGTCCATGTAAGTGTTTCCTAATGATAAACAATAAAAACACAAAGTTGTTAGGAGGGTGGAGAGCATAGGAACAGAGATGGAGGTGCGAGGAGTGACGAGCTGAACAGAGGAAGTGTGACAGCGTGGAGGATGAGCTGTGAACTTCGAGGTGTGATTCATAAAGAGATACACTCTTAATAAAGTGCTCCTGTAAGAGAGTGTGTGATGTAAGATCTGAAGATGGAGTAGGAGATCATCTCTACACTGAACATGGATATGCGTATGAAGGTGAGGGTTTGACTGAGAGATGGTCTGTTAAACATGTGAGTGATGTATGGAAAATGGAGGTTCATGGGACAGAGCATACCAACCTTTATCTGTTAGATGACTGAGTGATGTTTGGTGTGACTTCTCTGGGCATTGTCATAGCCAAATTGAGGTCTGGGCTCCTTTAGGGTTTTGGTTGTCCAACCTGGTCTCTAGACAAAGTCTAGCATAGCATACAATCCAAGATTAATGACCTGAGTTTCATCCTAGATCCTCGCTTCCAACCAAAGCAAAGGCCCAATTATCTAGTGGTCCTAAAGATCATCTCACCAGATTATCCTGTGGTGGGAGGTGTTTTAAGATCAAGATAAAATCATCTCAGAGGATTTGGGAAGCCATAAATATTAAATTTCTTCAATATTTACGATCAGATATCCTGATGTGTGTGGAGCACACTGTGGACAGCTGAGCATGTTCTCTCTCACATGGAACTGAGCAAAGCCAATTAGATAGCGAGCTGGCTGACGCAGGAAACAAATGTAGCCATGGGGGCAAAGCATGAATTTAGACAGATGTCAGAAGTGGAGCGCCAACTTGTTGATTTGTGGCAAACATGAGCATCCGTTACAGGGTAACTTTAGATTATATCCAGGATCTTGTGGAGTTTCTGTTTTTAAAATTATTTAAAGTTATTATTACCACTATCAGGGGCGGCACGGTGGCGCAGCAGGTAGTGCACGTGCCTCACAACAGGTTCCCAGTTCGATTCCCGGGCAGGACAGGGGCCTTTCTGTGTGAAGTTTGCATGTTCTTCCCGTGCATGCGTGGGTTCTCTCCGGGCACTCAGGCTTCCTCCAACAGACCAAAAACATGCTCATTAGGTCAATTAGTGACTCTAAATTGCACTTAGGTATGAGTGTGAGTGTGAATGGTTATCTGTCTCAATGTGGCCCTGTACCCTGCCAGCCCCCCTCGCCCCTGAAAGGGATAAAGGGGTATAGAAAATTAATGAATTATTATGAATGATTTATTAATATCAGGTTTTACAGTTCACTCAAATCTGTGTTTACTAGGTCATAAAAAAAGTCAAGTCTTTACCCCACATTTTTTTGAGTGAACCCTGCCCTCCTTCATTTTACCTCCTTTCTTTTATCTACGTCACCTTTGTTTTACTCGTCTGACTCACTCCGGGTACGATCATGTTTCCTCAAAGCCCCTCCTGAACCCTCCAGCCCTCCTCAAGCCACTGTCTCTCCAGTAGCTGCAGCAGTCTTAGTCACAGCAGACGCTGAAGAGCCTAACCTGGTTAATACTCCACGCACTGCTACTGTGACAAGTCATTTCCAATGACAGCAGAAAGCAGATGCAGATGAGTCACCATGGCAACGTAATTGACCCTTTGACCATCTCTGCTCCCCCTCCCTATCCTTTTTCCTTCTGTCATCCTCCCATGCAGAGAGAGGTGTGAGGGGAAGTAAACCCCAAGTGGTAGAGTCAGTTTAGACTGAGTCTACCATAGCCTGATCCCCGGACGGCCCAAACCCGCCTTAAATCCACCAAAGCCTCATCCTTAGATCATCTGAAACCCCCTTTATATCTATCTGAGGTTGATTCTCAGACTGTCATAACTCTTTCCTAAAAATTTACCAGACCCTGATCCTCAGTTGGTCTGTGCGGGCTCACCAGTACACACAGTTCATCACCTTGTGAAGCTCAGAGCAGGAGTGATACTTCTGTTTCCTCCTGTGAAAGCTCTCAGAAGTCTCTGGACCCCCTCATTTCCGTGTGAATGCTGATGTTAGTCTTAAATATATCTATGAATCAGTGCTCTCCTGCCTCCTCATTCATCTCCATCATTTTTTTGTGGTGACCAATAACCCGACCTGCAGATTCTCCAGCTGTCCTTCATGCTTGTTGGCAAACAGGCGTCTCTGCTTGGTGAGAGCTGTCCTGATCTCAGAGCTGTCTTTAATTAAATCACTGACACATTTAACGAGTCAGGGAAGCTGTTAATTAAAGACACAAAGGTTAAATATGAAGAAAACATGAAGACAGAAAACTGCAGTTAACATTGAGCTTTTAAAATAACCCATGTCTGCCCTATGCCAAAGTCAGACTTAAAAATAGAATCACAATTTCATCTGGATCTGTTAGTGTGAGTTCTGGGAACAGGCACATGGGAAAGGACATGTTTAACCTCTCCTGATCTCCTGAAAGCAAGTCTACCATGTTTGATTTGTCATTCTTTTTTGGTTTCCTCGCAAGCATACTGTCTGACCCCACCCCTCTAGACTTTAGACAAGAGGTCAGAAACCTGTCAATGCATACAAGGCAAAGAGGTAACCTTTTTTTTCTTTTTTTCTTCAGCAGCCATCTATAGTTATGTGCTTATTTTCTCATATCTGGTGTGCCCTGTCCTGTCCTGCATCTGATAGGCAGATGTCCGCTGCCAAAACTGAATGGAGGTGGCAGAGAGGATGAACCATGCAGTGGCTGGCTCTCTGGTAGATGTCAGGTGCACTCACCAAATTTCATCATAGTGGGTGATCTTTGTGTGCAGAGTTAAGAGCATGATTTTGGGAGCTGCTCCTTTACCTGCAGAACAGTTTCACTGAAGTTTAGCACTCTTCAGACCATTGTATTCCTTCAGCTCCACAGCTCTATGAGCAGATGTTAGCTAAGGTCAAATAGTCACCTCCTAAGCCTTTTCCTAACCACTGTTCCTTAACCCGATGGAAACGTCATGAGGTTAAGGAAAGGAGAAAGGAGATATCAGAAGGACTTAGGATAGGAAAAGTGTCATGCAGAGAGAATCCGACTACACTTTCACTACTCTACATCATAATGAGATGGTGGATGCTACTGACGTTATGCTGTGTTCCATTTACCTCGGAACTGGGAACTGGGAAATGGATGTGACGTCATCTCTGACCTATCTGCATTCCAGTTGAAGTCGGAAAAAAACGTGCCGATCTATCAGGCTATTGTTAGCTGTTGTTAGCACGCTCTGCGTTGTTGTTCACAAATATCACATGAAGAATGTGATTATCACTATGGCAGCATTTTTGTAAATATAAGTCTAACAATACTATGTGTCCAGCTGACTTAGAGCAACATACACTGGTCAGAAGTGCAAATAAATGGATTATTACAGGAGCTAAATAACTGCTCACTCTGGGGGCATCCATCTTCGATTGTCAACTCAGGGGTGGCGAGGTTGCCCCGAGTTCCTAGTAGGAAATTCCGACCTCGGGGGGGCGTTCCAGATAAAATTTCCTACTCGGAAGTGGGAAATTCCGACTTCCGACTACAACTAGAACGCACCATTAATATGCTGCAGTGAAACTACAATTTTCCAAAGATGGACTACAAAAGGCCCATCTTAGAAGTATTCGTGAATCATGACAGTGTTATTCCTTGCAGACAATTTGAACATCAACAACCTGGTAAAAATTACATCTGCATAAAGGTTGTTGGAAGTAAGGATGTAACTATATTTGTTCACTTATAATCAACATAAATACCAACCAGTGCATGAAAATAAATGACAACTGAAAGGAAGAAAGGCATGAATTGAGACCACAATCTAATAGGGTACAAATTATTAAGACTGGACCATGTTTACAACATAATCAACATCAAATGTCTCATATCCTGCTTTCTTCAAAGAATCAGACTACTGCTATCTTAGAACTGTATGCTGTATTTTATCAGCAGTGTTGTTGAAAATATTTTTTACCTTACTGAAAATAGAAATACTGCAGTTTTCAAACATTGATTCACAAGTCGGAATCTGGCATTTCAAGTCTTATCTAAGGGTTTCCAGTATTTGCATCAAAAAGTCAAAAAGTATCAAATTTAAAAGGAATTTGATCATAATTATTTATATTTTTTTATATCTCTTAAAAATTGCAGCAAGGAAAAAGAGCTAATTTAATGTCTTCATATAAGCCTGCTGCAGGACAATTACAAACAGCCCACAACCTTACCTAGTGGGTAAATTAACAATGAATAATCTGCACCTACAAATTAGAGTAATGGTAATTAACTCAAATCTTCTCAAAACTCAAAACTTCAAATAACTGCAGTGGGGTAAAAAGTGTAGTTCCTACCTTAGATATTATTTATATATTACAAATACCCAAATAAAGAGTGCTCATCACATCAGTATCTAAGTATGCACTCACCAACTGTATCTGATAAAACGTAAATTCCACCATTAATTATTGAACTATACATGTAAGAAATAATCACGATCTACAAAACCCAGTAAATACTGTACCATGACATTTTTGATGTATTTGTGCTTTAAAGTTTTCATGGCTAATACAGGCTGTGGACATGTCATGTGACAAAGTAATTAATTTCCCAAAGATAACAGCTTATTATCACTTAATCAAGGCCCAAACACTACATACTGGAAAATAACCAATCAACCCAGCTGGGCAGATTATATCCCAGAGAGCCACATTTCAATCAGTGGCCAATAAAAGAGCAGGTGTGGAGCATCAGAGGTGTCGAGCAAAATGGAGAATGTTGGGCTTGTAGCCGTTGTGTGGCTCATGCTGCAGTGAAACAGGAGAGATGTTCAGAGGAGGACTGTAGAGGTTCATTGCATTGTACTCACGTTTGGTAAGTGGATGCTGATATTGCTTTTAAAATATCACAGAACATTCTGAATTGAACATACCATCAAAACATTTGAATTGAATATGTTGCATATTTGTTACTCTACACAATGTGCCTCTTATTCAGATCAATTTTGACCAAACAGTAGACATGCAGTTTGACTGCCAAATGTCTCAGCCGTCTTTTAAGGCACTTGTGAGCCTTCTAAGAAGAGAGATGACCCAGGGCTGGGGACTATATATGGAGGTCTTCCTGGTGGTGTCCTGTTTGGCACTCGATCTGTCCCACACTGTTGTCTCCTGTGTCTTTGACGGGCCTAAGACAACAGTGTGAGACACTGTGCGCCGGATGAGTGCTGCATTTGTGTTCCCTCAGGTCAGGCTTTGAAGAATCCCTGATGCTAACATATGATTTTTTTCCCCCCATTTTGGACTGCGAAAGAAAAAAAGCTCAAACATGACTTTTGGCGTGTAAAACAGGCAGAAAAAAACACTAGTGCTGACGGTTTGGGCATATTTAGCTCAGAAATGGATTTATGAGTCTTTTTTCCTCAGCTCAGGCTCTGAAAACGCACAAGCTAACATATTCTCTATTGTTGCAAGTAAAAACAATGTCTCACTTAAATGCGAATATGGTGCATGTCATTTATGTCAGAACTGGGAAGAGGAGAGTGAGAATAACATTACATCCCAGTTCCAGTTACAAGCCAGTAAAGCTGGTCAGCTGAAGGACATTTGACTTTGATGTTCTGACCACAGAGGTGCTCCCAGTGACTGTATTTAATTTACAACACAGATAATCCTAGTTCTGAGATCAACTGGAATACACCAATATAACTAAAGTCATGTTCATCCGTCTGTCTTTAAGCCATTGTTAACTTTGCCAGGAGGTTATGTTATTGCCGGCCGTTTTTGTGGGTTTTGTTTGTTTGTTTCTCTGTTAGCAATATAACTCAAAAAGTTATGGATGGAAATGTCTGTATTGGGACATGAAACAAATGAATAGATCTTGGAAGTGATCTTGATCACCGTCTGGATCTGCCATGACGAAAAAAGCGATTTTCAGGAATAACTACTGAACTAAAATAGATATCATTATGAATCCAATTGCTAATTGTATGTCTTCACAGTCAATGAATCTACATATTTAGAGGATATAATAGTATGACTAATATTCATGGTGAAAATCACAATATGGGTGAGGACTGTGGCGCTGGCGGAGGTCTGCGCCCTCCGAGTGCTTTTCTAGTTAAAGATGAAGCAGCTGTATAACCTGGGCTGTGTCCATGTTGGCAGCTGACGGTGGTCTCCTGGTGGGGGTGGGGGTGTTCTAGGACACAGTGGGAGGAAGTAAAAAAGGAGTGTTTCCTGTCATTTCTGCTCAAACTGACATCACCTTTTCTGTTTTCATGAGTGCCTCCTGCCTGGTTCTCCATCTGTGTCTGACTCTGCTGCTGCGTTGTGTCCCCGCTCTCTCTTTGTCTGTGCCTGAACAGGAGCCGGATGACTCATACAGTCTGACTCCATAAATGAATAAAAATAGTCCAGAGAGCATTTCTGTCACATCAGTGTTTCCCCATCATTCTTTGGGAGTGGTGGCCCTCTGCCTGAATGCAGCCCCCTACCACTTTAAACAGAGGGGAGAAAAAATACTAACACTAATGTTCTGCTTGCTCATTTTATTTAACCAGAGCATGAGCCTCTGTTTTTGATTCACCATCCTGAGCCAAACAAGGAGGTCTGAGAAACTCTGAGTAAAAGGACCCTCAGATCGATTGTTTGCCACATTAAATGAGAAGGGGGGCCACCCGAGCCTCCATGTGCCCATCCTAGCACTAGTCTTTAGTTGGTGTTTCCTCAGTAATGAGACTGTAGTACTTTAATGTAGAGAGATGAGACAGTCTGAGTCTGCAGCTGGAGAGCGGAGAGTTTGTCAGACAGGTTCAGACTGGAAGTGAGACGAGCAAGCGGGTGCAACGGCTTAATTAGCTTTGTCTTCATTAGATCTGCTAATGATGTCAGTGGAGACAGCTCAGATCCACCTGTCACACGGTGGTTTATCGTTTCTGTCAGCACGCTGGAGCTGAACAGATGTCCAATCTGAACCACAAGAAATGGACACATCATCAAATTTACTGTCATTAACCCATCTGCTGAATCATTAGAATAAACTTATAATTAGTGGGTTTGTTTTCCTCGCAGAATGAGAGGGGTACTTATTTACGGCAGTGTTTGTGAGCATGTTCACATTAGGGCTGGGTATTGTTAAGAACCTTATGGTTTGATTCGATTTCGATTCTTTGGGTGGGGATTCGATTCAGCATTGATTTGGTAAGAGGTAGAAATACACAAATAATAAGAGTACTTGTTGACAATTTTGATGCCAGTGTGAACATATGTAGTATGTCATCTCATATTTTAAAACTAAAATTTGGACAGTAATAACTTACCTATGCATATGGAGTACAAAAGTAAAACACGACAGTTAACACTATAATATTAAATGTCCACCTGGTCTTTTTTGTCAATAAATGTGTCAGGGATTGTCCTTTGATTAAATTTTTCACCCTTTTTCAACGGGAATACAAGTAGACAATTCTTCCCAGTATTTGTCATTATTATGTTGTAAATGCATAAAACAGTGTGTAAGAAGTCTCTGAAGCAGTTCCTGTCAAGCTGAAACCAAAGATCACAACATCTCTTCTTTCAGTAGTTTTAAAATTGCTGTTTATGGAATCCATAAAAACGAACTCTGATCAAAAAGAAGACAAATTACATAAAATTTGATAAAACACGCAAAAAAATATGTCTGAAATACGTCAAAACACAGAGAAAATACTATAAAGTAATGAAAAGAAAACACTCCAGAGTCATAGTAACGCTATTATGTTTAATATTTTACAATATTTACACAGAACAGAACTGATAAACTGCTGTTTCAACCACTCTCATGTTTGGCTCTCAATCCTATCACTTTACACGCATATTTTCTTCTGCGACCGGCCGCAGCTGGGTAAACAATGACAAAATGCACAGCGCCCCCCACTGGACAGGAGGTGAATGGATTCAGAAAATTAGCTGAATCGATATTGAATTGGCAGGGGCATAATTGCAATGCATTGCTGAAGCGATATTTCTGCCCACCCCTAGTACATATGCTGCTGTTGACTCAGAAAGATTACATGTTTCTGTACTTCATACTTAATTTAATTCTTTTTCACTTTAATGAAAGCGTACAGTGATTACTTATAGTTTATAACACATTAAAAACACTGGCATCATAATGACCTGTGTTTGCCTATACCAAGCATTATACACAGTCAAAAGCGCTTATAACTATGGTTACGCACATTATAATGCATTTTAAACATTCATGCACATTTATAATGTTTGAGGAAGGGGTCATAGACAGGGTTACCCATACCCACCCACATATTTCACTAAATGGAGAGAATTTCTCAAATCAGATACTATCTGATCACTGCTCTGCCCTTTGTTTTACACCACACAGAGACAGACAGACATGGAGGCTTTAGTTAATTGGTCTGTTTGGTTTGTTAGTCAGGTCCTCCCTGTGTGGAGTTTATATGTTCTCCCTCTGCATGTGAACTCTGGTTACCTCTCACTGATGAAAACATGTGCGTTTGGTTAAAATGAGGAGTCTAAATTGGCTTCTGGAGTGGTTGTTGTTTCTGTGTGTTGGCCTTATGACTGGATGAAAGCCAGTCCAGGGTGTATCCTGTCTTCTCGCCTAGTGACAACTATGATAGACTCCTGCCCCCTGTGATCCTGAAGGGTCAAGTGGTTTAGATGATGAATGGATGGATTAGTTTTATGGAGGTGTTTTTCTGTGATATCCTCTCAGCTGTGTTCTTTACACATTTCATGTCTCGATGACGCTGAAAATGCTGTTATCTCTCAGCTTCTGTATCAGTCTTGATGAACTTCCCTCTGCTGTTACCGTCCTGAACATGTGAAAATGAAAGCTTTTATATCTGCATGTTCATCTCAATTATCCAGAAATTGGTCCTCTGATCGGAAAGATCTGATGATTCACCAGAGTCTCTCTGACAGTAAAACATGAATTAGCAGGGCAGCGGCGGCATGAGGATCTGCAGAGAAAAAGAGACGGGAGCGGGGCGCGGTCTCCCCCATGGGAGAGCTGCTCTCATCCTCAGCTCGATTTTTGTGTTTCCACAGAAACAAGCAAGCGTTAATCTTCCTCCAAAGTCTATTACACGCTCTTAGAGAAGCTCCACTTCAGCCCAGACTTTACTGCTGCTAATCCCTGCTATTCCGCGAGCCTTATCAGAGACGCACAATGCCTCTCTGTGGGTTAACGTGATAATCTGTCAGAGGAAAGCTGCTGTGAATTCATCTCCAGAGCTATAACCCTGCAGCCCCTGCATGCTCCCTCTAAGCTGTACGATCACGACGTCAGAGAGAGTGATGCTGCGACTAGTCATCACCTTCAGCCCTGACGGACACAGAGCTTAAAGCTGTGGCTGGCCCATTCTCTCAGTAGCTTCTTCATGCAGTCTGTGTTTACTGATGATCATGCACAGCATTAAAAAGTAATAAAGCTCAGACCAAGCACGCTGCAGAGGGTGTCCGACGTATTTGTGTTTGTGTGAGTAATCCTGTCACAGCATCGCTGTAACCATCAGCCCTGAAGACACTCATTATGGCCGAGCGTTAGTGCAACAATAACCAAGGGAGGCAGCGGCTAATGGATGCTCAAAGCCAAAAACAATCCACACAAACCCAGTTTACTGCACAGGAGTCGAGGCTTCACTCCTGCCGAGCTCTGCTCAGTCTAATCTGATGATCCGTGTTTGTTCTGCACAGTCATGGATCTGCCTTTATTCTGTAGTCCCTCGCCAACAGTCAGCAGATATTTTGTTCATTTAGCTGTTTAGACAATTTAATAAATGCTGAATCAATTCGTGGAAACAATCGAAACTACAAACTGGAAAAATCCTGGAAGTGTCTGATCAGCGATTCAGCTCTCATGTCTTTGCAGAGTCACATTTACATAACTGCTGAATCTGATTTTTTTTTCTACTTTTTAAAAGTTATTTGGCTGTTTTGCTTTCAACAAAGTAGTGAGATAATAAGTAGTCATGGAAGTGAGGGTTTTATAATCTTTGCTTTTCTATTTTGATCAACTATGATGGGCTTCATCCCATGGTGGACTACAGTCCAAATCCTGACAGCATTGCCATCCTGTCTGGACCCAGGGTGTTTTTACTTGTGTTTCTGAACATTCAGTACATATTTCACGAGTCAATCTGGGAAACAGCCCATAGAAAGTGTTTGGGAATGGGCGGACACTTTCAAAAGCACATTCAGGGGGTGCTGGTTTGGCGGAGTGGTTAGCAACCAGGCACCCCATGTATTTGCTTCTGCCGGTCCAGGTTCAAATCCCGCCTGTGACCAGCTTGCAGAGTGTCTTCCCCTACTCTCTCTCCTCCTTACACAAGCCTATCAACTATCTCTCTCCTATCAATAAAGGCACAAAATGCCCAAAAGTTACATTAAAAAAAAAAGCACATTCAGCATGTAATTGGACGATTGTTCTGTTGGGCATTACTGACCTGGTGTAAACAAAAGAATGTGCGCAACTTCATGGAATGAACTCTCTCAAAAACATGAAGTGGAGCAAAAATATTTTCTCTATTGCAAAGTTTGTTGTGTTATTTTGTTTTTCATTTTATAAAGAAAAATGGTTGAGATCACACAAACTGTTATTGCAGCTGTTAGCATATATACTTTTGAGAATTAGTTCATTAATGTGGATGCTGATTGGGCTGTCTTGCTTTGTCATTGTAGATTGGAGCTTAGCAGATGGATCTGTCTGATTGCAGACAGCAATTCAGGCAGATCCTTCTGCTCTGCAAGGTTATATCTAGTTCAGTGTAACACAGCGTCCTAAGTGTTTGTGTTAGCTATGCTCACTGCCACATGATGGCTGTGTTTGAAATGGCATACTGCCTACTGTCTACTTACCTACTCAATCAGTACATACTGCATACTGAATACTCAAAGAAGATCTGAGTATGCCGCGGCTGCCCGAGCATTTACACACAGATTCATACTTAATACCCCAGAATGCATTTTATGCCGGCCAGGAAGCAGCGCCGGGAAAATTAAAATAGTCTGACCACAAGCAACAGAAAACAACTGCGTTCCGGAAAAACTACAGATTCATGCAGTAATAATATATTTTCGAGCGAGAAAGTAAGTATTTACATCACGATTATGAGCCCAGTTGTTAGCGACTGTTTTTAATTTGTCTCGCCGAAGCGTCCGCTTGGTGGGTGTTTCCGTCTACGTACCTTAAACACCGGGCAGCAGCAGTCCCCTTCACGTTTCCAAGTTATTGCGAAGTGTTTTCATTATTAACAGCTGCATGACACAAACTGAGCGGCAGTGGATGAAAAAAATTAACACAAACACCTGTGTATCCATGGTGATAACGCTATACACCACCTGCTGGGCATGTGATGAGCAGCAGTATTTATAATGCGACATCATGGGTCCACATTACAGTTTAGTTGCGGCGACGGCGTAAGCTAACGTGCTAACCAATTAGTAGGCTGACTGGTCGTCGAGCAGCGCATAAACTCAAACGTCAATACAAAAGTTAAATAACTTACATTTTGTATTTGTATTTCGTCTTCCCACATCAGAAGTGTGCAATGCATTGTGGGGCAGAAGCAGTACGTGAAGCAAGCTCCACTCCATACTCGAAGCTGATTGAGTATACATCCGGGCATTTCTCGCATACACAAAATTTGCATACTGTACAGTGTGAACGCACTGCATACTCAATATGGGGGCGGGGTTAGTATGAGTAGTACGAGTAGTACGCCATTTCGAACACAGCCAATGTTTCTCAGCCAGCCAGTATGTATTTTGATATTCATTGTTTACATAGGCACAGTCTAATCATTGAGTGAACACATCTAGCAAGGAATCAGAAACAGAATATTTGAGCATGAACAGAGCTGTCCCAATACGGTCTAAACGCAGGGAAAGCAGAGGGAGCAACTGTTCTTTACTCTTAAAATAGTTTTCCAAACTTTTACTTGTAAAAATAACACTTTGTGGTCAGTATTTATTTGTTGTAGAAAAATTGAACAGGGGCCGGTGCCAACCATATGAAAGAGTGTTTCATGACTCTTTTATTGAACGTGCCCTTAAAGGGAGTACAGGGCATGATCGAGTTACCATGTGTATGTATCCTGTTCATATTTCACACATAAGTCTTTCTTAAGAATCCCATCAGTCCATCTTTATGATGTTTGATTATGGAGCATTAATTGCTCTGTCTGACTCCTACAGCCCACCATGTTTCTTTCCATCATCATTTTTCTGCAGCAGAGAGCCCGTTTCCCCTGACAGAACTCATTAAACGGTCTCTTATCGTATCTTTAGCGGTAATGAGCAGACACATGGTCTCTGCAGTGTAAAGGACATGCTCAGGGAGCAGCTGCATGGGTTATACCTCCAACCCTCTAAATATTTAAAGATGTTTGAGGTGGGCAGCGATTCTGGAAATCACATCTTAGGTGACTAGAACACTTGTGATTGACTAAATGGCTGTCATCGCCTCCTATAGAGGGAAAGGAAATGTTCACTGATGCCTGTATCTTCGCCCACAAGTCCATCAGTCAGAGAAAAATCCATCAGCTGGTAATGACGTGTCTTCAAATACAACAAAACTGAAGGTGTTTAAACTCTCAATGTTAGCAAACCAGATATTTACCCTTTGAAATGATCAGTATTTAGGGTAGTGAGCTTCCAAGACCAGAAGGTTTTGCAGTAGCGCACAGACTTGTTAAAGTGGACATTTTTTAACATGGCTCAGGACCTCTTAAGGAACTCCTGTCTTTAAAAACGTCAGAGATCACATCAGAGTTTGCTCAGTTGTTAGGTTCTAGCGTTGTTTGTGATTTTGAGTGTTATTTTTTGTTTTAAACAGTGGTGGACAAGGTACTCAATGCCAGTACTCAAGTCAAAGTATAGATACTCATGTTCAAATACTACTCCAATACAAGTGAAAGTTGCTGAGTCAAATTTTTACTGAAGTTAAAGTACTGGAGTACCTGCTTTTGAAAATACTCAAGTTTTAAAAGTACATTTTCCCGTTGACCTTACAGAACGTAAAGACTGAAACAATCTACAGAATGCACTGACCTGCTTATAGATCATGTAGAATAAAGAGTTTGAAAATATGCTACAAAGCACATGGAAATGCATACTGAAACACTAATGAATCAACAAAAGGACAACCATTGCCATTTTCTTTTTTTTTAATTTAACTCCCCCCCTTCAGATATGGCCATGGGTGCTCTGGTGTGGAATTGTCGTCTTTATCTGCCATAGTAGCCATCATTGCTGCCAAGACGAACCGTAACCACCAACGTTAGCTCAGCCTTTACCTGCCCGATCGCAGTAGCGCATGCACGTCTTCTTCTTTGTTGTTTAATGGCGGTTGGCAAACCAACTCAGAAGTGCATTACCTCCACTAACTGGACTGGAGTGTGGAACAGGATGCACAAAGTATAGATAACACCTCTTGATCAAATCACATTTTAGAAGAGAAAATAAATGTAATCCGCTGACTTCATATTTGTACCTAAAAGTAACAAGTAACAAGGCCATTTGTAGAAATGTAGTGGAGTTAAAAGTAGAATATTTGTCTTTTAAACGTGGTGAAGTAAAAGTCATAAGTTAAAAAGAAAAACTCAAGTAAAGTACAGATACTCAAAAAATGTACTTAAGTACAGTACTCAAGTAAATCTACTTTGTTACTGTCCACCCCTGGTTTTAAAGAGGTCATATTTCAGGCCCTGCAGCAAACTGCAATTTCACAATCACAACAATTAATGCTAATTCAGCCAAACCTCATGAATTCAGCGCAGCCTCATAATTTTGTCATTGCAATTCTCTTGCTACTTCGTCCGTTCATCACAGAGATGAAAATTTGCTTTGAGCTGACTCTGGTACAATACATCAAATAAAAACATGTATTTTTAATATTGCAAATGATTTCATTACAAATAAAACAATTTAACTAACTTATAGAGCTGAGTAATATATCAGGAACTGGAGCTGGAAGTGATCAAGTCTTCCAGACCCCCTTACCTGTGTGTACAGTTGAGACAGTGGCACGTCTCATGATTAAAATAAGTAAAAATGAGGGGGACACCGGTATACAAGTCATTTTGCCCCATGTTCTAGTTCTCCTGCAGTTCTCCTGTTGTCCTCTTGGCTATGATAAAGGCAGGAAAGCTTGAAAATAATTTAAACATAACAAAGTTGACTGAAGATGATCAAACCTGTCTACTCCATGGGATTGCTGGGGCTTCCAAGGAGCTAAAAGGAGACATCTGTGTATGAAAGCCATTTTTTGTTAGTCCAGGGGGAACTTCATCATATCTCTCCATTTGAATTTAATCAATCCAGACATGAAGTGCAGTGTTTTCTCCTAAATGATTAATTGGTAATATGTGATTGTTTTTTCACCACGTTTTTTTAATGAAAAGTAGCAGAGTTGGTATGGGATGTCTCTTTTGACCCTCACAACATCAACAATTTCCCGTCAGTCTTAGTCCCATTAGATGTGCCCAATTTCTTCTTCTCTTGTTTTTTTAGAACAGCATCCAATCAGGAGCAGCCAAAGGTCAACGAGAAACAAAATTGTTACTTGGCAGTGCACAAAAATAATTGCAAGCGAAGTAAATGTGATGTATTCTGTCCTTTTGTAACTTTTGAGACAAACTGTGCTTCCAAGAGAAGCACGAAGAACAATATGCAGCAAACAACAAACAGAGGAAAAAATATAATTAACTTTTGCTGTGAGTTATTTTTTGGCATTGTTTTATTTTTGCTGTTCCCCTTTTTAGTTAAGGCTTGAAGGAACCATATTTGTAGACAAAGTGGCTTGATCATCATTGATCTGTGTGTGATTTGAAACTTTAAATCAATCTGACATCATCCCAACAAAAATAGATAGTTCAAGGTGTTCCTGAGAAATTATGTCTTAAACTGAACTGTGGCTAAAAAGGTTAAGCTTTTACATTAAAAAAAAGTCCCGGCAGGCAAAAAGCATCCTTAAATTAGAGTTACAAGTGTTAAAATGTGTTAGATCTTAGAATGGAGAGTCTGTTTGTAATTTTTAATCATTAGAGTAAATATTTGTGCCAGATGTTCAGTGTATGTGACTCTCTTTTGTTGCCAGGATATCATAAAGATATTACTGTTACTTGATTAGGACTCGAATCATATCAAAGTTTGTGATTCTGTTCATTTGGCAAACAAATATTTTTTTTTCTGTTTCAAGCTTTCCTGAAAAAGTGTTTATGATATCCTAAACATGTTAGCCTAATATTAAATCTAATTGCATAAATAATTAATAAATATAATAACGTATACATTTTTATGTCAGTAACAGTTGAGTTATCTTTAACCTGTTCGTCTGTGAAATATTTCATCCTTAAGGGGCCTGCATGATGCTCTTTTGTTTTCAGTCTTATGTCAGTGTACACTCCTTTCCTCTTCTCTCCTCAGCTGCCATAGAGGCCTGCCTCGGTCACCAGCTGAAGAGACGAGCAGCCGGTTTCCTCCGCAGCGACAAGATCGCCGCCCTCTTCACCAAAGTCGGCAAAGTCTATGAGACAGCCGGAGAGGTCTGTCGGAAAGTTCAGGAGCAGCTCCAGCAGCAAGCGGATCTCACCAGGTTAGTCCTCTGGTCCTTGTTTACATTAAAGATAATCAAGGACTGTTACTTAGTCCAAAGAAGTAATGTTGAGGTTTAAAACAGAAGAAATAACTCAATCTCCTCTGGCCATTCAATGTTGATGTGATGTCAGGAAAGGGACCAGTAGTATTTCATTTTAGAAGTGCAGGATTGAAGTTTATGGTGGTTTTAATGATCGTTGGAGAGAATTGCTCTACCTCAGGTGGGCAGTCTCCCTTCAGTTAAGTGAATTTGGATATACATGAACACAGCACCCTGTTCAACACAGTTGCAGTTGACCCAAAAACCACAACAAGCAGGGAAATGAGTTAAAGGTGTAGTCAGCGATGTGGGAGAAAACGAGTGGAGAGGTTGTTTATAAACTAATTTAGACCCGCCCCCCGAAAGCTGATGGACGTGCATCGTCATGGAAACGGCCGTAGAAACTGCATAGCTGACCAGTGTAGCTGAGGTAACCCTGACTTGTCAGACAACTCGACTGCCATTATTGATAACATCAACAGTACATTCTGGCAGATTAGACAATAAGACGAATGCCTGACAACTGTTACTGTTATGTGAAGCACCACAAAGCTAATGTTGCTTACCTATCCAGCGGACAGACGGCGACACCCGCGTCCGTTTTCAGGTCTTTCAGTTCGCGGAGTTCCCTCCACCGTCGGAAAGCAACACCAATGTTGACCCGAGTCTTCGCTCCTTCATGGTCATAGCCCTTCTTTTTCACTCTTCACCCCTCTGACCTTTTTCTTTTGGGCTGTTTTTCAGCCATTACTACTGCACATATTGTATCTCTCCCTTACGCTAACTGCGCATGTTACGCATCGGACTCCCCCTCCCCCCTCTGTCTGATCTGCGCATGAGTATGATCGCCCCCTGGATGTGGGGGGGTGTACTCTGTTTTGGTAACTCGGCCCGAGCCACAGTATTTACCTGCTGAAATTCAGAGCCAAGGCTGTGTATTGAAGCCAGACTTTTTTTTTCAACATGCTGTCAGTGATGATATCTTGTGGATGGAGAGGAGAAATGAGGAGATTTTGACAAATCGTGCATTAGATTAGAAGATTAGAAGATCAGAAGATCGCTGACTACACCTTTAACTCACCAGCCCCCCGTAAAAGTGTAAGTTCATCCATAAAGTGGTCATGAAGGAGTGGAAAAGGGTTTCAGTGACACGCTGTGAAGCTCTGGCGGACTCCATGCCCAAGAGGGTTAAGGTAGTGCTGAAAAATAATGGTGGCCACACAAAATATTGACACTTTGGGCCCAATTTGGACACTTTCATATAGGGGTGTACTCAATTTTGTTGCCAGCAGTTTAGACATTAATGTCTGTGTGTTGAATTATTTTAAGGGGACAGTACATTTACACTTCTATACAAGCTGTACTTTCACTACTGTACATTTTATCAAAGCGTCATTTCCTCACTGTTGTGAGAAAATATGTAATAAAATATTGCATTCATGTGAGGGGTGTACTCACTTTTATGAGATACTGTACGTGTTGAACTGTGCCAGATAAATAATGATTTTATTAAGGAATGTTGCATCACTGATCTCCAGGCGCTGAGGTTCCTGTAAAGCTGCTACATTAATGTTCATCAGGACAAACACGGCTGTCACCACCAACAGGACGGACAGAGGCAACGCATTGGAAGAACACACACACTGTCATATAATCAGAGAGGATGCAGCAGCAGTGCAGAGCGTGGCTGCAGCATGGCGGGGATATTATCAGACACAAATCAGAGCACGCTCAGTTCAGCTCTGCGTCCCCATATCAGACACTTCCTGGTCTTCAGCCGTCGTATCTCATCAGCCTTTATTTCCCATGATACACACACGCACACCCTCCCCCTCTCATCTTCCTCCCCTGTTCAGGGCTCCATCTCTCATTTACCCTGGTTGTCATAGCAACATGGTTTGTGCCGGGGGGAGGAGAGAAGCAGAGAAGCATGATGGGAAACATGAGACAGGGAGAGAGTTTAAGCAGAGATGAGCAGAGGGAAAGGGTGAAGGGGGAGAGGGTGCTCGCAGGAGCAGATACGTGTGTGTGCATGTGTGAGTGTGTGTGTGCGTGTGCGTGTGTGTGTGTTTGTGTGCAGCCTTGTTCGTCAGGATCATGGAGGCAGGTGGACGCCCCTCTTTGCTCTGTCATTGTGATGTTACACCTGAAGAACGTCCACAACTTTTTTACCATGAAGTGCCATTTTCCTGTTTCCCAGTGTTTCATCTCTACATTGAGCTCCACAAGTTTAAACAGAAACCACAACAAAATTCAAATCTGCCACAGACCTAGTACATATTCCTCTCCAAAATAGCAACACACTCAACAACATAATGTAAAGCATGTATCTCCTGATATCTCACAGGGGATAAGCAAAATGAATCCTAAACTAGCATGAGCTGAAAAGCTGTGGTTTTTCTGGTAAAAAAAAAAAAAAAAAAAGGTTGATAATATCACAATTGGTGCATATCAACCGTTTGTTTTGTTTTTTTAAGATTGTTCAATTGGTCATCAAACAGTCAATATCAAATCTGTTCTCTTAAACTATCTGCAAGTCTTAATCAAATGCCAGAGTCTATCCATAAGGACAAATATAGTACCGTGAGGCTGTGTGCATTCACAGGGAAAAGCACAACATGCAGATCTATCATCCTGCTCTGACATGTTCTTCTCATTTATGTTGATCTGTCGGCTCAAATGTAATCTAGATGAAATCATTAAAATCTATTCTGTCAATTACATGATGGCATTTGTTGACATTTAGAATTCATGAAGAGTGAATACGGAGCTCAGCAGCACAGGAGGGACAACATCCTGATAGAGATGATCTTCGCAACATGGAGGTTAAAACATTTAGCAAAGGTGCATCAGGTGACTAACCTGACATGCCAGATGGACAGTTCCATATTGGAAATATTTCACTTATCCATCTGGGAAGGAGCCATGTGGAAATGTTTTCAGAGACAAAACCTTCAAAAACAACAGCAGCTTGTGATTGGACAATCGTTGGGCTCATCACACTCATCACAGATCATATCCATATCTTGCAACGCTACTATGACGTAGCATACGTAGCAGCTAACGGCCTACAAGAGCAAACAACAGTCAATGGCTGTTAGCCGTAGCTTAACTAACTTAAGACTATCGTTTCACATTTAATTATATCACACAGATGTATCATTTAACACTTATATGTGACATAAACCTTGTCAAAGACAATGACCACAGGCTAACTGGCATTAGCTGCCATTATTTTCAAACACTTCCTGTCAAGTCACTTCCTGTTTTCGTCACGTCCGCTACTTCCGCTGCTCCCGCCTCTCTGCCCTAATTGGGCCATTAAGCATTTAGCCAAGTGAAACCATTGGACCATGAAGGCTGGCAAGACAGATATGCACAGTTTCAGAATCAGGCAGCCGGATAAGTTTGGGTGCTTGAAGACACTTCTCTTCTACAAAAGACTTCTTCAGTTCTAAACGTTGATCAAGGAAGAGCTAAAAACTTGAGTTATCTTTAATCAAGTTGTCAACTTGTCAACTGTCAGTGTGAAAATGATCTGGGTGGTCACCTGAGAGTCCTGGGCAGAGTTGTCAACCGGACTTCTCTGAAGGTGTGACCCATGGGCCTTTTCTGGGCTGCTTTGGTTGCATGTTTGTAGGTCCTTTGTTAGGGCTGACGTTGTTTGGATTGCTTATGAAAAGTATCCAAAATTGTGGCAGTGGAGAGGAAAGTCTAGGCTGACCTCTTTTGCCTGTTGCCACCGTGACCCTGATAAGCAGTGATTTATGAACTTTTTTTACGAAGTCTGGATGTGCTTTAAACAGATGTTATGTAGCTGGGGCCCTTACAGCTCCATGTAGTGATGAGCTAAAGCATTATTGATTATCAGGTTTTGCAAATGCTGAATTATCGTTTCCCTTACCTCACCAGAGCTCAGAGGAAGAAGGGGCCCTGATATTGGGAGCTTGGATGTAAATTGCTGCCTCACCTCTCAAAGCAGGTAGTTTGATATCATGGCCCAACTTTAGCACACTGCTTTTCACAGCAGGAGGTTAGCCTATAACAATCAGCTCGTTTTTCTTAAGCCTAGTTATAATAAAAGGGTCAAAGCTTCTGAAAAGTGCTCGTTAATTAAGTTTAATATGGCTTTAAAGGTACGCAGAATTTCAATATAACTTTTCAAATAATGAATAAAAAATCAAAATAGCTTCTCAATTAACTTTTCAATTGTTTTGATTTAATTGGAACTTAGGTCTTTTGACACAGTATTTTTCCCACCCCTAGCAAACATACCCAATACAAATTCGGCTCAAAATCTCAAATAATTGATTCCAAAACCCACCCCAAAACAACAGGAATGACAAAACCCAAACACAAAATGTCCTTCAAAGGTGGCTTAAAGTTCAATGTCTTCGACAAAAAAAGTAAAGTGTTCAGTCCATGATTTCTCCAGATATATCAATTCAAAAACTGTCCATTCGAAAACTTAAAACTAGGAAAAATCCAAAAAATGGAAAAAACAAGACATTGATAAAGAGAAGAAAAAAAAAAAGGTCCAGAGAAAAAATGCACCCAAAAGGAGTCGACTCATGCACCCAAAAGGGGTCGACTCAACGGTCCAGAAACTGTCTCTGAGTCCAAATTGTGGCTTTACCTCTCCTCCTTTGCTCTTTTCCCCTTTACGAGCAGCAGCCTGGAGACGGCTAAGGTGCAGTCACTTCAGATGGATCCCATCATCCAAAAACTTGGAAATTTTCAGAGTTCCTTGTAGTTTCAGTGGTCTCTCCAGCCAACTCTTCCCTCCAAACATTTTGCTCCTTCTCCCTTTGTTCTCCCCAGCCCCTCCCCTCCTGCTCCAACCTGGCTGCAGAAGGTCACCTGACCAGAATCTGCAGCTAAACAGACTTCACCCTTGGATAATCAGTCTGGCTTGTTATTAGGGTAGGCAAAGAAAAAAAAAAAGGACTCCCACCTTGCAAGGATTTTTGTAATGGGAAGACCCAAATTTAATACAAAATTTGCCACCCCAAAACCTCACTTTGTGGCTATGTCACAGATCCCCCCCCCCCCCTGCCGGAGGCATCCTGGGAGAAACCCCAAAGTAGGGTTTGACATTCACCACATTAACTGTATCCTGTCTGTCCTTGTCTGCAAGCCATTTTACCCTGTAATTCACTGGTCCTAGATGACTCACCACCTGTGCTGGACCTGACCACTGAGGGGCTAGTTTAGAGGAAAAATGCTCAGAGGCTTTGGATAAAGGGTGAGCCCTCACCCAGACCAGATCTCCCACTGAATACTGCGCATCTCTTCTATGGGCATTATAATATCTGGCTTGTCTGCTTTGGGCCTTCCCTATTCTCCTAATAACCTCCTGCCTGATGTTATGCTGTCTCTCTAGCACTGGATACTGAGGATGAGCTGGGTTGGGGGCTTGAATGAGTCTTTCTAGCGGGCCTTTAAGGGTCCTCCCGACCATGAGTTCAGATGGTGTGTATCCAGTAGATTCATGTTTGGCACTATTGATTGCAAATCTGAATTCTGGCAGCCATTTATCCCAATCTCTGTGATTGTCCTGAACAAATGAAGCCATCATGGTCTTCAAAACTCGATTGACTCTCTCAGTAAGATTGGTCTGTGGGTGATAACTGGTAGTTAGCTTCTGGGTCACTCCCCATCTCTTACAAAGATCTGTAAGGATCTGACTGGTGAATTGTGGACCTCGGTCTGATACCATGTATTTTGGTACCCCCCACCTAGTGAATATTTCGTCTTTTAAGATCTGACAGACCTTGGGAGTTTTGCTGTCCTTTAAGGGAAATACTTCTACCCATTTAGTAAAGTAATCCACAATCACTAGGAGATAAACATGCCCTTTTTTGCTTCTGGGCAATGGCCCCATGAGGTCCACCCCTATCATAACCCCAGCCTCTTCAACCACAGTTGACTGTAAATGCCCAGCAGGTTTTGTGTTACCAGCCTTGTACTGCTGGCAGGTGCAGCATTCTTTAATGTGCTGCCACACATCCCTTCTCACCGAAGGCCACCATGCCACCTCTAACACCCTGAGAAGGGTCTTCAGACGTCCAAGATGGGCCCCCATAGGACTGTCATGGAAATATTGCAGGAAACTGCTGACCAAACATTTTGGCACCACAAGCTGATACTTTTTACCTTCACTTTTAGTAGGAACAGTTCTGTATAGTACCCCCTGCTGCACATTCCATCCTATCCTATCAGCTTGCTCCATCCCAGCCCCTGGCAGATTCTTTTTCTCTTGCACAAATTCATCAAGATCTTGTGCCTGAGCAATTTCAGCCAATGTAACTGGGAGGTCTGTAGCCCAAGATGCCGGACTAGGAGCCACACATGCTGCCATTGCCCCTGCCCTGGGAGTTTCTGTGACCCTGGATAGTGCATCTGGCACTGAATTCATGCAACCCTTGCGGTAGCAAACTTTAAATTGGAACCGCTGTAGCTTTAAGGTCCACCGAGTTAACCTGGAGGTGGCTTTAGGAGAATTGAAAGCCCAGGTCAATGCTGCGTGGTCTGTGTACACTTCAAAGGGCACACCTTCCAAATAGTGTTCCCACCTCTCTACAGCCCACACCACGGCCAGACACTCCTTTTCAGAAGTGGAGTAATTGCATTCAGCACCTCTAAGGCTTCTGGAGGCATAAGCAATTACCTTATCCCCCTCTGGAGTAGACTGTGTCAGCACAGCCCCCAAGCCCACTGAGCTAGCATCAGTATGGACTTGAAAAGGAAGTGAGAGGTTGGGCTGTGCAAGAACCGGAGGGTTTGCCAGGGCAGCTTTAAGTTTGTCCATGGCCTGCTGGCACTCTGAAGTCCACTCCCATTTTTCCCCTTTGCGCTGAAGACGATTCAAAGGAGCTGCCAGGTCAGCAAAGTGGGGTATAAATTTGTGGTACCAGCCGGCAAGGCCCAGAAACCGCTTCAGTGAAGGGATATCCGTGGGTGTAGGGTATTGGGTTACTGCTGCAGTCTTGTCCTGATCAATTTCAACCCCTGCTCTGGAGACAACATGTCCCAGAAACTTAAGCTGAGACCTGAAGAAGTGGCACTTTTTGAGGTTCAAGGTAAGGTTAGCCTGCTGGAGTTTGTGAAACACAGCATCAAGATCTTTGAGATGTTGCTGTCGACTGGGGGAGTAAACAATGATGTCATCAATGTAAACAAAACAGATGACTCCCCTCAGGTCCCCAAGAACCCTCTCCATCAGCCTTTGGAATGTGGCCCCTGCACTTTTCAGACCAAAGGGCATAACTTTAAAACGAAACAGCCCAAAAGGAGTTACTACAGCTGTCTTATCCTTGCTTTCCTCTTCCATCTCCACTTGCCAATATCCTGCCTTGAGATCCAAGGAGCTGAAGTATTCTGCACCATGCAAAGACTCCAAGATGTCATGGACCAATGGCATAGGATAGGCGTCCAGGGGAGTCTTAGCATTCAGTCCCCTGAAATCAACACAAAATCTTGGGGATCCATCAGCTTTAGATGTTAGCACCACTGGGGCTCCCCAGGAGGAGTGGCAAGGTTCAATTATGTCATCTTTTAGCATCTGCTCTATATGCTCCCTAATTACCTCTCTTTTCTGTGGAGATACCCGATAAGCCCTGGACCGAACTGGAATGTTATCAACTGTGGGGATGGAATGCTTAATGACATTGGTTCTGCCAGGCTTTCCAGAGCAGACTGAAGGCCACTTTTGAACTAAGGGTTTCACCTCATCAGGAAGGCTATTAGTTAAGTCACCAAACGAGGTTGTTGGTCCAGGCAAAAGAGGAGTAGTTGGAAGCGTAGGCATTGCAACGTAGAGACTGGCAGTGGCGAGTCTAGTTTTCCAGGACATCTGTCCCAACCCTTGATTTAAGAAGGGAAAATGCATCCACTTTCCATTCAATTTTAGTCCGTACTTGCGTTCAGCCACATTAATCTGGATGCCTGTCCGCCGCATGAAGTTAAGTCCCAGGATCAGTGGAAAGGCTAGATGACGATCATCCATGATGTATGTCTCACAAGTCCAGACCGAGCCATGCCAAACATATGCTAGCCTCACCATTCCTAGAGCGGTATGAGCCTTCCCATCAGCTAAAATGAAAGGCTGATCCTCAACAGCTATCATCTTCTCACCAGGTCTTGCTAGCTTCAGCCACAAGCTGCTCTGCATGAGGGTAAATGTACTGCCAGTGTCCACCACTGCCTCACCAGAGTGACCCCTTGTTTCCATTGGGACCACTAAGAGGTGAGGAGATTCAGCCTCAGCCACAGCCATGTGGAGAGAGGGGTGAGAGGAGGCACTATCCTGTCCATCCCTAATTCTCTGACTGTTCTTTTTGGTTTTAGGCTTTTCAGAGGGCTTCTGATTGTTCACTTTAGCCCAATATTCCTTTTTGGATGCCCAGTCCCTTTCCACCATGGATCCAACCTTGACCAGCTGCTCAACTGTATGACAGGTACCCCGCAGACTGCTCACCAGAGAAGGGTTACAGTTGTTCATTATCCTTCTGACCATCTCCGAGTCCGTCATATCAGGTTTCCACTTCAGGCACAGTGCTCTGTAGTCGTAAGCAAAGTCCCTCAGACACTGGTCAGGGGCCTGGACCAAGGACCTCAGTTTATCCTCAACTTCAGTGATGTAATCCGTGGACAAAAAAGCACTCATGAAAGCAGCTTTAAAATCGCCCCAATTTCTTACTCTGTGCTTCTCTGCCATCCACCAACTTCTTGCTGGACCAGTGAGGACAGCTGTCAAGGAAGCTAGGAGCTCTGCATCAGATAGGGGTCGCAGAGACAAGTAATTTTCACATTGTTCAACAAAATTAAAGACCTCTGTTGCATCTCGGTCTTCCCCAAAAGTTGGAAACTCAATCCGGACTGGAGGCTTGGAATATGCTGACTGGGAAACAGATGCTGTCCTTGGAGGGATCTCACTCACATCCAAAGTCCATCGTGGAAAGGTCCTATTTGTCTGAGGAGTACTGGTCACTTTAAGCTTGCTTAGCTCTCTTCTCCATTTTTCATCCCTCCTGAGCATACAGTCCACAACAGCACGTTCTAGCTGCTTAAAACTTTGTGCCATTGTCTCCTCCATAGCTTCGAACCTTTGGTTTACGTATTCTCTCAAACCCTCTTCTCGGTTAATGGCACTGTCCGCAGCTGCCTTGCAGTTCTCCTCCAATTCAGCCACTTTGCTCTGGAGAAGCTGGAGGGTGGTCGTGATTTCTTCAGGATCAAAGGCAGTTGTAGCTGGAATGTCACATCCATGGTCCCCTTCATCCTCCTCTTCTTCCTCATTCAGATACATGTCACTTAAAAGGGAAGATATTTCTGCTACTGGCTCCCTAAAGGTGACAAAAGGCCCTGGCTGGAAGGGGGGTGGGGTCTTTTCATGACAAACCTCACTCGGAGTCAGCTCATCTACCTTTTCCTCTAAACAGTCCTGTTCAACACCTGCCATCTCAAAACAACTTCAGATGTTTTAGTCTGATATGGGTGTATGAAAATAAAACATATATGATCTAACTGTACCTGCACTTAATCAAACTACAGTAAGCTTCCCCGTACGGGCCACCATCTATAACAATCAGCTCGTTTTTCTTAAGCCTAGTTATAATAAAAGGGTCAAAGCTTCTGAAAAGTGCTCGTTAATTAAGTTTAATATGGCTTTAAAGGTACGCAGAATTTCAATATAACTTTTCAAATAATGAATAAAAAATCAAAATAGCTTCTCAATTAACTTTTCAATTGTTTTGATTTAATTGGAACTTAGGTCTTTTGACACAGTATTTTTCCCACCCCTAGCAAACATACCCAATACAAATTCGGCTCAAAATCTCAAATAATTGATTCCAAAACCCACCCCAAAACAACAGGAATGACAAAACCCAAACACAAAATGTCCTTCAAAGGTGGCTTAAAGTTCAATGTCTTCGACAAAAAAAGTAAAGTGTTCAGTCCATGATTTCTCCAGATATATCAATTCAAAAACTGTCCATTCGAAAACTTAAAACTAGGAAAAATCCAAAAAATGGAAAAAACAAGACATTGATAAAGGAGAAGAAAAAAAAAAGGTCCAAGAAGAAGGAAAAAATGCACCCAAAAAGGGGTCGACTCACCGGTCCAGAAACTGTCTCTGAGTCCAAATTGTGGCTTTACCTCTCCTCCTTTGCTCTTTTCCCCTTTACGAGCAGCAGCCTGGAGACGGCTAAGGTGCAGTCACTTCAGATGGATCCCATCATCCAAAAACTTGGAAATTTTCAGAGTTCCTTGTAGTTTCAGTGGTCTCTCCAGCCAACTCTTCCCTCCAAACATTTTGCTCCTTCTCCCTTTGTTCTCCCCAGCCCCTCCCCTCCTGCTCCAACCTGGCTGCAGAAGGTCACCTGACCAGAATCTGCAGCTAAACAGACTTCACCCTTGGATAATCAGTCTGGCTTGTTATTAGGGTAGGCAAAGAAAAAAAAAAAGGACTCCCACCTTGCAAGGATTTTTGTAATGGGAAGACCCAAATTTAATACAAAATTTGCCACCCCAAAACCTCACTTTGTGGCTATGTCACAAGCCTGCCCAGAGCTCTGACTCACAGGCTCAAATAAAGCAGAGAAAATACTGAGAATAAAGGGCTCAAATAAGTGAAATCTGTTAGTACTCAAACAGAAAATTCCACAATTCACACATGGGTACTTAACCCCTGATGCTGATCGGCTCAATATTTTGTTAAGAATTACCTTGTTTGCCATTGTTAGAGGAGTGAAGGCACAGATGGAGTTGGATGTAGCTGGCACAACACTTCTGGCTAACTCCCCCACCCCAAGGTTGAAGGCACAGCTGTCAGTCGAAACATAAGTGAGATGAGGGCTTACCGTTCCAAACTGTGCCAAACTGTACTGAACCAAACAAGGCCACTAAGTGGAAATACTGTTAAGGATTATAATTTTTAGGGCATATTACTCTGTCTATATGACATCATGACAGAGAATGATCAATAACAGACTCCAGTAAAAATGAAGTTTGATAAAAGAACCTAAAGTTCTGATGGTTTGGTGTTATAGTTGGCTTCTCCACTCAGTGTAAATGTCATGGGGTCTTTGAAGTCAAAGAAGTTTATTCTTTTGAGAGCATGAATCTGTTCAGTAAATGTCAGCACGCCCTGCCTGTCTAAGAGATAATAAGACGTCCTGTTTGTTCGGCTGACATTTGACCAGAAGGCACAAAGAGTTCAGGTCAGGACACCAAAACACTGATGGGTCCATGCTCTAGAGGTTTGAGAGAAGAATCTAAAAACAGAGTCGCAGAGGGGACTGAAGTCAAAGTTTGAACCAAGGTGCAACCTCGAGGGGTGTGAGAAAATTTATTTCAAGGCTGGCTCCAAAAAGTTGGAAATCTCTTTTATGTTTGGCACAAATTGTGCAAAAATGTGGGCTTATTTCAACTTGATTTCCAGGATGTATAACCAGTTTTGAAAACTGAGTATCAGTTTAACGGTGCTTTGTTTGCTGTACAGTGTACGGGGGATATTAGGGTCAGTTCAGTCAAATCAGATGGTCCTGAGTTGTTTCTTGCATATCTGGCGTGTTTGAAAGCACCAATGGGAGGCATATATTTTATTAGGTGATTAAATTCTTGAGGGTTGTTCGCCACTTGGCAGGTAAATATATGTAACTAAACAGTTAAGCGTCTGTATTTGCTCCACTGGTTTAACTGCACTTATGTCTCCTGCTCATCTGATACTTGCGTGTAACACTCACAAAAGACCAGAGTTGGACTTTGCCATGAAATCACAGCCAGCGTTGCTTTGACTACAAGTCATGCTCTACTTTATGGGAAGGAAGCTAGCAGTCTAAGCTATCTCCTGAATGAATCATTGTTTCATCACACAGATTAGGGGCTGATCGTTATTTAAATAGGACGGGGGTATAGTTGGGACGTGATTGAGAGCGTCCAAAATAAAAACGTTTTGGCCACCCCTGAGGGATTGGAGAAACATGTATGACCCCCTCTCCCAACCATAAACAACATTTTTGTATATAATCACACCAGCAGTATAGAGGGCAATAATGATGACGATTTCCATCAATAAATAGCACCGTATTTGACTTTGCCATTGTTTCTATATAAAACCTTACTCTGCCAGGTGGGGTCAGTATTGAGTTCACAAAGCTACTGTGAAACTAAATCTGGAAACGTCTTCCATTTGATTCTGACACTGCAAAATGAAGACAGACTGGGAGCTATATTTTTCGTATTTAAAATAAACAGCTGTGAGTATAAAAGCTGTCATCATCAACTGTCAGGCCTGAGTTTTTTCTCTCCTACCTTCCTAGCTGTAGAACAGTGTTGTGTTTTAAACCAAATGGACCAGTAGCAGCTGCAAAAATCCATTTTGTGTCCTCTTGTAGAATTCCAAAGTGGTCCTTTAAAGAGCCATTCAGCATTTAACATACAACATACAATACAATTAAATTTGTCCAGCGTGTCATCCGCTTTTAAGGTCTGTAAAGACACTCTCAAATTAACATGAAGGAAACTTTCCTTTCGATAAACCGATCTCCTCACATCAGCCATTTTACTTGTTTGTGTTCTGCAGTCGTCTTCTTCTGCTACTCTATTGGGTTTTCCGGTCAGTGACGTGTGCATTGAAAGTGACGTATGCACAAGTGGGAAATACAGTCTATGGGGAAATACCATAGTGGACCATGCAGGGTAACTTTATATAGGGGAGTATAAACCAAAACCTCTGAGTAAAATACGAATGGAAAACAAACAAAAAAAACATACAAAACTTAACAAATTAAAGTTGCATGACCCCCCCGAAGCCAAAATAAAAACCATATGCCCCCCCAGTGCTCCAAAAAAAGTTTGGGAACCCCCCCCCTGTTTTGGACCAGCCCCATTTGCATATACATATCGATCAGCCCCTTAGCATACAGTATTTATTGATGTGTTTGACACCCCTAAGGAAATACATAAAAACAAACTCAGGGGCTTTTATCATTCGCCAGTGTCTACAGCAGACCACAGAGGACACCGGAAAACATGTGAACTCTTTCTAATACAATACCTGAACAAGCATCTGCAGAGAAGCTGTAAAAGTAAAGAGCAGCTTTGTAAAGGACAAATGTGAACAAAACAAGTTTTTGAATCAGTCGTTATTGAGGACTGTGGTGATCTGCTGTAGAGACGCTGAGTGATGTTAGCCTGTTGCTAATTTCATGGTATATTGTTCCTGTGAGCAGAAAATGACGCTGTGGAATCAAAGCATTTTGAAGTAGTACTTTGTCATTAGCTTTGTTGCCATAATGCAGTTATGATTTACTACTAGTGCTGTTTACTACAGTACTATAGCAGTGTACTGATTTAACTCGTCAACCTGTTACTGTCAGCTGCTGGGCTGATTTTGTTCTCACTGCAAACAAACTGCTCCAGGGGATGAGTGAAAGCGAGCTTAGGGCCAGTTGTTTGTACTGAAACATAGATCGATCACTGTGTTCATAGGTTCATATGCAAACAAACTAGCCAGATAGGGAACAGCCACTCTCCCAAATGATCACAAGTTAAAAACTACCTGAGTTAAAATATGTGAACCATTTTTGGACTATTCCCCCCACCACCACCACCACCACCAGAGCCCAATTATGCTCCAAGGCTCTTTGGTTTGATCATGAAGAATAAGAATGAGTTCAGAGCAGGCTCTTTTATTCTCTGTCTTTAGCCTCCAGGTACTCCTCAATCTGACAACATCTTGATCTCCCTCCAAACCCCAGGAGGACGAGAAAATCGTGACTTAGCCAAACACACACACAAACACATAGATATAAATGCGTGCAGGGGATTTCTCACTTCGTGACTGTCCCCTCCTCAGCAGAGACATAAACACACTCATTACCTTATTAGAGTGTGTGAGTCTGAAAATGAAAGTGCTCCTCTCCTTATGGTCACATCATGAATCTTCATATTCATGAAGCTCCCCAGCCGTCTAATGTTGGAAATTAAACATCTCCTTTGGTTTGATTCAGAGCAGAGTGAACAGAGATTTGCTGAAGTGAACGAGGACGAGTTTTAATGAACACATTTCACTAATATCTCTGCTAGATCATGTCTGCTGATTTCTATGGATTTATACATTTTGTCACAACAGTTATGTTTTTTTATTGTGTTGAGTTTACATTTGTATCCAAATCTCTGTGCTCAGAGTTCCTTCTGTGTGTTATTTCCTGTTTTTAGAGAAAACTAAAGCCTTACTTCTGGTCAACAAGGACTGTAATGTTTATATCAGTGGTTGCCAAATGGGGAGTCACGACCTAGAAGTGGGATGCAGTGATGATGTTAGTGTTAGACATGTGTGGTTAAAAAACAATAATAATAATGGACTTTGTGTAAAATGCAAATAAAAACATAATACAATGATTTGCAAATCATTTTCAGCTTGTATCTAGTTAAAATGCACAAAAAGACAAAATATTTTAAGTTCAAACTGATAAACTTCATTATTTTTGCAGATATTCACTCATTTTGAACAAAACAAAAGCAGGGACAGGGTCATGTTTACCAATGCATAACATCACCTTTCCATTTAACAACACTCACTGTTTGGGAGCTGAGGACAATAATTATTGAAGCTTTGTTGGTGGAATTCTTTCCCATTCTTACTTGATGTACAACTTCAGTTCCTCAGGGTTTGAAATGTTATATTTTGCTCTTCATATTGCGCCATACATTTTCAGTAGGAGGCAGGTCTGGAGTGCAGACAGGTCAGTCTACTGCCTCATTCTTCTACTATGAAGCCACGTTGTTGTAACACGTGCAGAATTTTGATTGACTTTGTCTTGCTGGAATAAGGAGGAACATCCATGAAAAACAAATCACTTGTATGGCAAGATATGTTGCATTAAAACCTTTATGTACCTTTCAGCATTGATGGTGCCTTCACAGATGCGCATGTTACCCATGCCATGGGCACCAACACACCCCCTTGCCATCACAGATGTCCCCCTTTGATCTTTACTCTGATAACAAAGATCTATGATTTCCAAAAACAGTACAACTCATCAGACCACAGCACAAATTTCCACTTTGCATCAGTCCATCTTAGATGAATTCCAGCCCAGAGAAGCTGGTAGACTTTCAGGGTGTTGTTGATATATGGCTTTGCCTTTGCTTGGTGGAGTTTTTTATTGGCTCTTGTGGATATAGCAATTAACTGTGTTGACTGCATCCAAGTGATCCTGAGCCCATGTGACAAAATCTTTTACAGAATGATGTTTGTTTTTAATACAGTGACATCTGAGGAATGGAAGGGCATAGGTATTTACTGTTGGTCTCCTGCTCATGTGCAGAGATTTCTTGGCTTCTCTTAATCTTTTTTTGTAATATTTTAGAATGTGGATGATGAAATATTGAGAATCATTGTTCCAAAACTACTGGACTATTTGTATCATGAAATAGGTCAGAACCGGAACCAGAAGATAGAACACTAGAGTGAAACACACCACACAGAGGTCAAGACAAGTTTTTAAAGGTTTAATTATTATCAGACAGAGTTTGGAACATGGAAAGCAGAAACGTAAGGCAAAATCAAGGTCATACTAAGCAAGGTTATCCACGGCAAGACAAGAACTATAAATGCTGGAACAAGACTTGAAAGTACTATGAACTGGCAACAAGGCAGGGGAAGACATGAGGGGATCGGGAATGATGAAACGCAGCTAAGGAAGCACAATCAGGAATCAGATGTGATAGAACCAGACAGAAAGCAAAACCTACAAAGACAAGAAGAGACAGGTGAATTTCAATATAAAACAGGAACCAAAGACAAAACACGAAACAAAACGGGCAACTTAACTAAAAGAAAAGGCAGGATCATGAAAGTTTGCTTATACATTGTCCACAAAGGCGTGAATCAAACCATCCTTGTTTGTGTGGACCATAGACTGTAAAAAACATGGACATCATGTCGCTGGGCTTGAATTGAAGTCGCCACGAAAACTGCTCCCGCTGGTGACTGGCTGCAGTATAGGTCAACTCTCTGTCTCCCCCATTCATCTGAACGGGCCGTAGTGAAACTTCAAAAAATGAATACACCCCGTAGAAATATTTCTCCCGTCCGTATGTTGTGGTGACATTAAAGTATTATTGGGCTGCGTTTTTTCAAAGTCCTCTTTTTTCTGAAAAGTTTCTTTTTCATCAGTTATTAGAGTTTAAAAATAACCGCAGTTTACGGCAGTTTCACAATGATTGTGTACGGCGTATGCTGCAGAGTTTTGCGACCGTTTACGACAGCTGCGTCCAAATATGGTCCAGATTCTCTACTGGCTGCACAATGGCGGCACCCTGACAGGGGATATTATGGCTTCAAAACCGTTGAATGGTAGAAGGTGGAGCCACGCTGTCCAGTTCTTATAATACATCCATGGTGTGGACTGATGCTCCTGTTAACAGTCTTTTTTTTGGGCCTGTCTCAGCTATTGAGGTATGTGTTGCAGAGATTAAATTGAAAAATTAGTGAATATTCAAAAAAGAAAAAAATGAATTTGATCTTTGTAATGTAAAAAAGGTCAAAAATGATTTGCAAGTCACCATATTTGGTTTCACTTTTATTTCACACAACTTCCCAACCTCATTGGAACTTTTAAGCACAACTAAATCCCAAACGTCTTCTGTCTGGATCCTGTAAAGGACAAGCTTGGTCTTCTTGATACCACAATGGACAATAAAAAGGGTTGATTTCATCATCCATTCTGCCTCCAAGATGATTACTGTTAGGTTGAAATGTCACAGTGGGGATGAACATTAGAGACTGAAATGACAGCATGAACGAGACAGTAGAGATTAAGTCAAAAATGATATGCTTGTCTTCCAAATATGATGGAGTTAATCAGTAATACTCACGAATTTAGATTAAGTGCAGAGTCTTCAAACTAATATGTGATTAATATGATTTTTGTTCTCAATAAGTCTTCACCAAATAAGTTTATTCATATGCAAATGTTTTTTTGTGCCTCTCGTTCTGCAGGAGGACTCAAAGTGTGGGCCACGAGCCTCTAAGGAGACAGGGCTCGTCGACCACCAGCCGGCCCCCACAGCCGCTCTCTGCTCAGGCCATCAAACATATCTGGGTCCGCACGGCGCTGTTCGAGAAGGTCCTGGACAAGATCGTTCAGTACATGGTGGATAACTCCAGGTGAGAGTGACTCACGGCTTGTCTGCAGGAAGAATGAATCATTTCTGTTTGGTGTTTTGTTTGAGCCACGTCTGCTGCATCATTCACTCGGAGATGACGCTAGGTCACTCTCGCATGAAGAGTGTCAGCAGGGTTCACAGACAGACGGCCACATGAATCAGTCCATTTGAAGAAGAACATCAGCTGCTCTGGCAGATTTTCTTAATGATGCTGTTGGTTAATCATCAACCAAAGGAAATTTCACATTCAGGCAAAATTAGAGTCTGAAAAGAGTTCAAGACTTTACTTCAGGGGTCACTTTCATGTGCTTAGTGAATGATAAATGTTGCAGGACTGATGAATTATTCATGAACTAATGGAGAATGCATAGTTACTGCCTGTTACTCATCACAGACCAGAATTGTTGTCACTATGAATTTATTCATTGACTCGTCTTTAACAGACCATTAGATAACTGACATTAATTTACATTGTTGGTAAGTAGACAAAGTAGCTCCTCAAATGGATTAATTGGGTCCATACCCTGACCCAGTAAATTAAATTATATCTTGATTTAAACTAACTACTTGTTTTTCATGTTGGACATCACTGTAAACAATTTGCAATATCAATAATAGGATAAAATTCAACACTCTTACATGATATGCTTCTGAATCCAAACTACTAAGAGAAAGTGATATGCATAAAACTTTAAATGAGATGTAAAATCCCTTTAAAAAAAGTTAAAATTACACTACTTAGTGATGTGAGGCACAGCACGAAAGAGCAAATTATTGTCATATAATTGTCTCAAAACCTAATGTCAGTTGTAGATATGAAAATTACTGCCAAAATTTAAGCCATATTTTGTCCCTGCCAGGCACAAATCTCATATCTCCAAAATTACTACTTTTCAGGAAATGAAAAAAATCTACCACTGAGCAAATAAAAAGTGTGTTGTTGTGATAACGATTTTTTCATAATTTAAATTGATCAAAAGTTTGTAATACCAAGTACCCATCGATGAATGAAATGAAAATGGGCAGAAACCTTTCAAAAGCATATCCAGCAGGTGGTTGGATGATTGTTCAACCAATCAGATTCTCACTGGCCAATCCAAAAAATATGGTCAAGATCTGATAAAAGGACAGCTACGGCTGCTAGCATCTATCATCACTATCATGGATATAGTGCACTATATAGTGTATTCGAATTCTCAGCAGTTAATTTCATTCACTATATAGTGCACTACAAAATACCCACGATGCACAGCAAAAGTGAGTGTACGTACGATGTGCCCTATATTGTACTCCCATATACCACAATGTGATGTGGTCGTGCTTTTCCACAGAAGAAGAGAAAGAAGGCCGTTAGGCGTTGCTTTCATTCATAAATGTAAAAAAGCGTTAAAGTATCTTTAACAGGTTCGTAGCGTAGCTCTTTAACGTCTTTTAGCGGCTGTTAACAGCTTCGAAATTTGCTACGTATCCTCCCGTAGTCATCATCTGACGCTACGACGTTTAGAAAATTTCAGTGTAGTGTCCGAAATGTCGTTTGGTCATTCCCTATGTAGTCCACTATTTCATTTACATTACATAGGGGATAGTGAGTGAGTGAATGCGTGGACGATTTCGAACACAGCTACAGTCACTTTCTGCTGTCATCTTACTTGTGGCTTCCACCTCTTCCTTCTCTAAAGGAGGCTGATTGGTACATAGATTATAGTTTGAAACTTGATCAGCAAGATGGATCTGCCTGATTCTAAGGTTAAAAGGTTAAAAGTCCAGCTTATGTAGATTTAAGTTTCTTAACTAATGCTCATTCAAAGCTGAACTCTGAATAAATTCATGACTACAGTGATGAGTAGCAGGGAGTAACTATGCATCCTATATTAATTAATGCATTAAATCATCATGAGTTATGTAGTATTTAGCATTAAGAAAGCTATGAATGTGACTTATTAACAAAAATGTTTGCCAGTTCACATGTGTTTTTTTAATTAGGGTTAGGGTCAATGCAAGCACTAATCTCTAAACTTGACCAACCAGCTACAAAAACACTATGAATTGTAAATTATTTGTTTTCAAAGTCCGTCTGGAATGAAAGCTTTAATGTATCCTCTTACTAAGGTGTCTGTTAAACATGATTAGTACCTATTCATAATAAATAAGTCCCAATCAAGCCTTAGACCAACCCACAACCCCCAAAATAGCGATTACAGGGACCCAGGAGAGGATGGCTGGATTAAATGCTGTGATTACTTTTGCTGTACAGAGATGACAAAGTGATGATGACATGATATTTAGTTTAAATGACTTAAGCTCAGCAGGACCTCCGTTAGAAACAGCTGACATTTAATCATCTCTGATTCACTCATTTTGTTTTATTCTATGTTTTTCTCTGCAGTAAATATTACGAGAGGGAAGCTCTGATGCATGACTCAGTGTTCGGGCCCATCCTGGCTGCCCTGCTGGGTGAGTATTAACTCTGCCAACAGCTCTTCAAACACTGTTCTGAAATATATTTATGAAGAAAGAGTCAACAACTGAACAAATTAACTTTTTTCAAGGGGTTTATGCTCATGGAAACTTTCTTTATTGAGACCATTTATCGGGTGTTTTAGGAGCAGTGAAACAGTGTGGGCAAAGAAAGGGGAGCAAACTTTAAATGAATGAGATTGAGTGGACTGTACTTGATATGGGGAGGACTAAATGCCTGGAAGACCAAGAGGCTGGAGATGGAGATCAAGAGGGTCCCAAAAGGAGATGGCAAAATGTGTGCAGAGTAGAGTGAATGGGAGCATCTTATGGCCAAATAAGAAACTGCTTGGACATGATAAAACACCATCAAGGCTCAATTTCATAACTCAAAGCAAGAGTGTACTCCAGTTTTGGGCTATAAAATTACATTATGTTGCTGAAAAATTTCAAATAGCAGTATCAAATCAAAATCTGAGCAAGTTAGTGTATCTTAATCAGTCAAAAATATATGATAAACCATACTACAAGCTGTGCAATACCTGCGAATGTGACAGTGAAGGTGGGACATGTGGTTGTCATACAAACCTTACTTCCAAAGAAGTTGGTGTGTTGTGTAATATGTAAATAAAGGCAGAAAATGATTTTCAAATCCTTTTTTAACCTAAATTCATTTTGATACACTAAAAAGACAAAATCTTAAACATCCAAACTGATGAACTTTGTTTTTTGGAATTATCCACTCATGTTAAATTTGATGTATGCAACATGTACCAAAAAGCTGTGACAGGAGCATGTTTACCACTGTGCTACATCACCTCTTTCTTGTAACACTTCCTAAACATTTGGGAAATGAAGACACTCATTGTTGAAGCTTTGAAGGTGAAATTCTTTCTATCTTTCTGTCAATTGCTCAACAGTCTGAGGTCTCCACTGTTGTATTTCGTTGTTAATGTGCCAACAAAGTTTAAAAAAAAAGTTAATGGGATAGTCTTGGAACTAAACTTTTTTCTGTAATCAATGCTGTTTCAACACGTTGCTTGGCATGGTCTTGCTGGAATAAGCAAGGGTGTCTTTGAAAAAGACGTTGCTTAGATGGCAGCTTTGGTTGCTTCAAAATCTCAGCAGTGACGTCACTTTCGCAGATGTGCCTGTTACCCATGCCATGGGCACTAACACACCTCCATACCATCACAAATGCTGGCTTTTGAACTTTGTTGAGTAATGATAACAGTCTGGATAGTCTTTTCCTCTTTAGCTGAGAGGATACGGCTTTCATGATTTCCAAAAGCAATTTGAAATGGGGAATTACAATGTTTCATTTTCATTTAGCGGAACCCTTGGACTCGTCAGACTGCAGCACATATTTCCACTTTGCTTCAGTCAATCTGATCAGAGTTTGAGCCCAGAGAAGTCCCACTTGCCCCATCCTTACATGTGCAAAACTGAGGCTTTCAGGAGTTTTTTTTACTCCTTCAAACTCAACCATTGAAAGTTCCAAACAGGTGGTTTTGAGCAGGCATCACATTGAAAGCAAGAGAATATTTAAAGCAGACTTTAATGTTTGTTATTTGAACTTTAACTATCATGTGTTAGTAGTGTATTCAGTTTGAATTGGATCATTATATTCTGCATAATAACTTTTACCCAATGTCTCATTTTCATTGAGGTTGTGGTTTGTAATTCCTAAAAGTATTCTGTGGATTCTGTCTTTCAGCTGAGTAACCATGCTTATGACTTGCTCCTGAATAGTTTGATATTTTCTTCTCGGAAAGTAAAAAAAAAACTCTAAAAAGAGTAAGAACTGAAGTTCATACAGCAAAGACAAGCAAGATGGTAAAAAAGAAAACAGTGACAGAGAAGAAAACAGGACCTTTAATGGCTCAATGTGTCCATGTGTTTTCAGTGGGACCCTGTGCTCTAGAGTACACCAAACTGAAGACGTCAGATCATTTCTGGACGGATCCTTCAGCCAACGAGCTTGTCCAGAGGCACAGGATCCATGGAGCTCATCGGGGTCAAGACACTGCTTCTGGGCGCCGGCCAGCTCTGGGGGTGAGTGAGGAGATCAGTTGGCTCCGGGTCCCCCTGGATGTCTGAGCTGTTTGCTTTTGTTTGAGCTAAACCAGCTTATTAATGTCTTCTTGTTATTTCTATAGATCCGGAAGAGGCAGTCGAGTGGCAGCATGTCCGAGGATCGGTTTGCAGCGTCAGCAAGAGAATACGTTGAGTCCCTTCACCAGAACTCCAGAACTCACCTCCTCTACGGCAAAAACAATGTTCTAGTGCAACCGGTATGTCTGCATATGCTCAGTTTGAGATTATGGAAACTGTTCATATCTAAGTCAATTTAAATGGTTGATAGGTTTGATTTTTTCACTGTTACAACCATCGGTGATATTAAGAGCCCAGAGAAACTCACAAGACACCTGATTATAAATAAATGAACCTCCTTTAGGGATGTTCATATACCAGCTGATGATCCTTATTGCTTCATGTGTACAAAGAATAAAGTAAACTTAACCTGAAGTCACACTTAAGGTTAAGTTTACATCTCTTAAATAGAAATGTCCTGTTACGTGGTATAAATGTGAAGAAGAAAGTGACAAAGTTGTTCTGAAATTAATATGACTTTGATATGAAATGAGATGATATTTATTCTTGACTTGTGTTTCTCACTAACTAAACAGGATAGCTTGGGTTTTTTGAAGCGAACATATTGTGGTGTTCAAATCCCGTCTGTCTGTGGAAGAGAGCTTGTGGTTTCTCATTGACACAGTGGTGAGGTTCTTGGGGTGTTGTCTTCCAGGGACGTCCTTTTTGCAGTCTTGTCTTTGACTTCACCAGTCTCATTGAACTTAGTCCTGAGTTTGGAAGTGATACCAGGCCCAACAGCAATCAGTTCTGCCACTCTACGTACCTGAACACCAGCTTCCAGTTGCAGGGGTTTTGGCACATTTTTGGGGGAGTGCTATCCACACATGTTGCTGAAGGCTTTCCAACAAGATATTGAGCATAACTAGTCGGTATTATTAAAGGGGAGAATTATTGTTCAAAATCACATTTCCCAATCTTTTTTTTGAGGAGTATAGCTTCAATAAATTCTTTAGTGTGGATTTTACACCAGAACTTACACAGAAGTGCTGCAACAGGCTTCAGATTGGAAACCAAGGATCTATATCACTTAAAGACCCTGAAGTGAACACTGAAGTGAGATAAAGTAAGACAGAAAATAAGACCTCATATTTGCTGTAAATCAACACAATTTGCCTCAGGATTCTGTCCTCGAGATTTTGTGTAAATTCCCATCCCAAGAAACACCTTATTCAGCTGATGTTTATGAAGCAGCAACCTTCAAACCCGAGGCCCCCACTAAGCTAAATGTCAAATAACAGTGGTATTATAAATCACTGAGCTGCACACTCACAGGCTAACGTCCTTATGTGTGTTATTTCTGAAATGAAAGCTGGCCTTCTTCAGTCTGATGTTTATGCTGCAGCGTTTGTGTGTGATGAAGAATGAGAGTAGATCATTCTCTCACAGAGCTCTCCTTCTGATACAAACACGCTAACACAAGCATGAATGACACACTAACACTAATGTACAACTGTTGGCATGTACACAAGTATTTTATAGTAAGACACAGACTTTTTTAACACTCTCTAAAGCTGCACTGATATTTTTGCAGGTTATCAGGTTTAAATGGTTGGTTTTATTTAGTATGTTATCAGAGTATATAAACCTTGAATTGGGATAATCCCTAAAGATTTAATTCATCTTTAAGGTGACAAAATAGTCCTACCTTCTTTTTCTTTCTCCATTAACAGAAGAAGGACATGGAGGTGCTGCGGGGTTACCTATCACTACACCAGGCCGGAGAAAACCTCACATTAAAGTGGACGCCAAATCAGCTGATCAATGGCACACTGGGAGACTGTGACCTGGAGAAGAGGTGACCCCACACTCACTTCTACATTAATACATAACAATGAGTTAAGATTACACTTTCTTGTGACATAAAGCTGCATTAAAATGATTTTGAAGCTGGATGTTACATTTGTTTTATGAATGATTTGTAAGTGAAGCGCTTCAGCACATGGCTAGTACACCAATAACTGTTCTGGTCACTGATTGGCTTAAGTTTAAGGAGCAAACTATCCTTTAGAGGATCTGAACTGACACCACAACCCATGATGCTTATTTTAAGTCAAGTGTTAATTTCTCCCCATTCAGCATTTACTGGGACTACGCACTAACTGTCCCTCTGCGCCAGATCGTCTGCATCCACTGTCACCAGCGCCGTAAGTACACCGTGAAATCGTTTTCGAATCGACTATAATATGGTGAAACAAACTTTATTTAAAGGAGACATATCATGCTGATGCATGATTTAATACTTACATATAATATAATAAATTTGAAAACAAGACCTCACACCCCCTTCATTTTCAAAAAATGAGATATTATATTTTTTCTGATATCCTAGAACGAGATTTGATGCCTCTGAAAATAGGTCATTGCGAGATGTCCGCAAGATTTAAATCGTCGTGATGACACAAGGTACCTTTCTTTTTATCGGAGTAATCTGATAAAACACTTCCTCCTCTGTGATGTCCGTTAGCCACAAAACCGTCACCGAGGAACACATCCACCAACAGCAGTATATAGCTCCCTAGCTCACATTCACTCATTACCAGCTCTGGCCTGTAGGGGGACTCAATACACGGTCGCTGCTTTGAGCCTGCCGGAAAATACAGTAGAAGAAGAAGGACAGGCTGGCTCTACCCCCGATAGAACTGACCAATCAGAGCACAAAGGGCTGTGACGTTGCGAGGTAACTGTAGGTCATCCTGAGATCCGAGCTTTACAACGAGAGCTTGATAATGGCCTAAAATGAGGTATTGAGAACGCTATTGTGGGGCAATGAAGGAACTAAATGACTGTACTGAGGGCAGAAATTCTTTACAGGCATCCTAGTCTGGCATAGTGAAAAGGAGAAACAAGTATGATATGTCTCCTTTAATAGTGATAAACATAAATAAACATAATACAATGTTTTATTGATACTGTTTTGACCTATATTCAATTGAATACACTACAACGACCAAATGTGTAATGTTCTTTCAAGTATTCATTTCTTTTTTAATTTGATGCCTGCAGCATGTTCAAAAAAGTCTGGGACAGGGCAAAAAAAGACTGGGAAAGCTGAGGAATGTTCAAAAAACACTTTGCTCAGGTGTTCACAGGGAAGGATGTGGTAAAATTCACCACTTTGTGAACAGCTTTCATCAGGAAATAGTCTAATAGTGCAAAATACAACAATAAAGACCCAAGATTTTTGAGCAACTGAAGTCGTACATTAAACAAAAATGGGAAAATAATCCTCTAACATGCTCAATAATTAGTGTCCTCAGTTCCCAAACACTTGCTGTTAATAGAGAAGGTGATGTAACACAATGGTAACCATGCAACTGTGCCATGTTTTTGGGAAGTGCTGCAGGCATCAATTTTGGAATGAGTGAATATTTGCAAAAAGTATCAAATGTATCAGTTTGAACCTCAGTTATAGTGTCTTTATTGTGTATTAAATTCAAAAAGGTCTAAAAGGATGTGCAAATCATTATTTTATGATTTCTTTTACATTTTGTACAACGTCCCAGTTTCATTAGAATTGACATTTTATATATATATGTCCTTATTGTTCCTCATCTTCATCCTCATACTCCAGCTGACTGTGGAGGTACACTGGTTCTGGTCAGTCAGGATGGGATCCAGCGGCCCCCTCTCCACTTTCCCCCTGGTGGTCACCTCCTGGCCTTCCTCTCCTGTCTGGAAACAGGCCTCTCACCGCGGGGTCAGCTGGAGCCCCCGCTTTGGTCCCAGAAGGGAAAGGTATGTCTGGTTTGGTCAATGTCACTGATTAACCACCTTCAAAGCTAAATCAACATATCAGAGGGTGTTTTTTTATTTCTTCAACATTGTAATTTTCTTTGCAGTAATGGTATCATTACAAAACTAAAGAGATGGTGTATTTAAAAAATCCTTTTCAAGAGCTACAGATCCTCCTTTCCCATTAAAACAATGCCATAATTTCACAAACAGATGATACTCAAAGAGAGGATTTTGTGTATATTTTTGTCTGTTGTGTCTATCACTGTTCAGTGCTTAGTTTGTCTTCTGAGTTTCATTAAAATGCTGTTAAAAACGTGTTCAGATTCAGTTGCTCAAGTGCATTCAAAGTCAAGCTTTTCCATGACACATGAAGACTAATATTTTTTACAAAGGTTTTATGTTTACCCCTTTAAAAGTTACTGTTAACTGACAAGTTTGTAGCATCTTAAGCAGCATCTATGGATCATTTCATACTTACACAGGGGAGACATCTAAGCTGTTGTGTTAGCAGTTTAAACTCAGATATAACAGCTGCAGTCCAGGATCAGACCAATCTACATCCTTATATTTAAGCACAGAGCTCTTGCCAAAGCCACAGATGCACACCTGCAAACTTGTTGTGGTCTCTTGTTTCAGTAACTCCTCTTAATCAAAAGACTTGATCAGATCGGTCTTCATGGCTGTGGCAACAGTGTACAAATTATTGATAATTGAACAATGATCAGAAATGCTTGCAGCAGGTTTGCCATTTTTGCTGTCCTTGGTAGCAGTTAGTTGGCAACTGTTCATTATAAAAACACAAGAAAGTTTTAAGATTTATGTGCATGCAATGTCATATGCATTTTATTATTTCCCATTAAACAGGAAAATTTCATGTGGATGCGCTCACCATGAACCTTATTTCAAGCATTTAACCAAAACCATTATTCTAAATCTCATCTCGTTCAGGCTTGAGAACCAGGAGGTGCTTAAATGCTAATTCATGTTCACTCTTGGACTCATTTCTGCACCACTTTTCTCTCAAATAAAACTCTCTTAAAGACATAATGAGGATCATATCTCAAAGTTGGGGTTATTACTAACTCATACAGACTATTCAATAAGAGTAAGTCTTTGGCTGTGCCTGGTGTGGGGGCCTAGAAATAAGCAAAACTCACTCACTTTTAATTCTGTGATTTGTCTGTAGGGTAAAGTGTTTCCTAAACTGAGGAAGAGGAGCAGCTCGGCACGGCTCATCGATCAGGACAGGAACAGTGATGAAGACACGGCGGCAGACTACGTGTTCCGAATAGTCTACCCCGGATATCGATATGATGCTAGTAAGGAAAACGTCTTTATCTTTACTCAAAGCACTGCAAGTATGGAATCATGATAAAGACATATCACCATCCCTCTGTGGTTGGATGTATAGAAGACAGTTTCTGTGTGTGCTGCCTGAATTTGTGATCTGGTGATATGTGTTAGGGTGAAGTCTGCTGCTTTTTTCCCATAATGCCTCAGGGCCTGCAGATGGCTCTTCTCTAACTGTGTTCTCTGTCGTCCCCCCTGGTGCACGCAGTCACCATAAACTACCACCACACCACGGGCAGCCGTGCTCCGTCGCTGGACGATGACGAGGAAGAGGAAGATAGGCTCCATGCAATGATCTCAATGATCTGCTCGCGGAACCTCACAGACCCTAATGTCATGAAAGGTTTTTATCACCCTAACTCACCCACCCTGACCCCATCCCGACCCTCTCCTGAGAGCTCACCCTGCCTTCAGACGTCCTACCCGCCTCCTCACCCCCCTACCTGGCACTGACCCACCCTTCCTCATCCCCCATCCCAACCTTTCTGTCCCCCGTCCCCCAGCTTGGTCTGTGTGCTGCCTGAGGCTGAGCCCAACAGTGTGGAGATAAAGTTCAACAGGGGGACCTGAGGTGGAGCCACAGAGACATCCAAGCCTATGAGACGGATTAAGTTTAGAGCAGAGCTTCCTTAACACACCACCACATCCACCATCATCTGGTCCAGTCAACCAGCCTATGTCCACAGCTGTAGAACATGTCACAGACAAGACAACAGATCAGTTACACTTCCTGTCTGTTCCTTTCAAAGTAAAAAGCTCAGTTTGCTCTTCTTGTGGAAAGACTCCCCTCGTTCATACAGAATGCTTTTATTCTGAAGTTCTCTTGGTCAGTTGTTCATTAAATCAGGTCCATTTTTGAGAGATCTATTGTGGTTCTTCTTGAGCTTTCTACTGAAGCTCTTAATTGCAGTTTTATGAAAAGATGGATCTGTGGGGGCAGGGAGATGGAGCCATAACACAACACACTCACCTGGTCTGAAAGTAATAGCCTTGAATCAGGCACGCACGTTTTGGAATGAAACCACCATCATGGACATCTGACTTTCTATTCTGGTAGGGCGAGTACAGTCTGAAGTACATATACAGACATTCATAAATCTGGTTGATACTAAGGCAGCTGTTGACACTTCTCAGCCCTTCTCTCTGACTCCTGGACATCCGACAGACAGACTTGTTTTACGCCTGATGCTGCTCCCTCTTTCCCGTGGTTTGACCTCTGTTGAGGCTCCTTCTGTGTTGAATTCTTGGATTCATAATGCTTCCTGCCTCGAAAAGACCTGAGCTGGTAAATGATGACTCAGCACTGTTGGGTTTACGCCGCTGTGGCAAAAAGAACGGCTTCAATGATTTTCTAAACGTTTCTGCACTCCTTTGGTTTGATGACCTTTGTCTCCCTCTGTCCTCTCATTTCTCACTTGCAACATGCTTGAGAGTTTTTGCATGGGAAATCTGCACCTGTTTTTGTTTTATTTTGAAGAGAACGACTCTGTGTTCCTGCATATTTGTGATGAAAACCCTCTCTCAGTCTGTTCCTCTCTGGTTTCTCTCTCTCTCCTCTTGTCTGTGCAGTTGTTTGCTGCAATGCTGTTCACTGTAATTCTTCACCAACTCCCCCACCTGCCACACTCTCCCCCTCCCCTCCCCCGTTGCCCCCTCCCCTGTCATTACGGTCCTGTGGGGTTCCGCAGTAGTAGAGACGTGGAGGCCTTGTGAGCGCTCTCAAAAACACTTGTTGATCCCGTCTAGTACTAAAGTAAAGAGGGGGAGGGGCCTAATGCCGGTCCTGCCCCCTTGCAGCATTTTTCTGTTCGATCTTTTGTTTTTGTTTTTGGGGGACTTTAATGACCAAAGAGCAGCTTCATATTTATGACAGGTCATCAGCTCCAACCTGAAGAATTAAGGTGAAGAGCATTTATGTGATGTTGAATTTTTATGATTTCTCCTCCCTTGTGTGTTGGCTGGTGTCCATTTGTTCTCACTGTTTTTGAGATCTTTCTGTTTGGTTTCTTGTTCTGGCTTTCTGCATCCTGCATGGCCTGAGCGTCAGCCCCGCCCCCTGGCCCCTCTCCTCTGGTGTGTTTCCACAAAGCGGTCTGGTTCAGTTTGGTTCAGAATGGTTATTGCATTTTTACAGTCCTAAATTGGGAAAGGCGCCAAAATAAGCAATCTGTACGGCCATGTCGTCAGCTACCTTCTTTTGGGGTACCAAGTATGTCTACCAGACCTTGAGGTCTGTTTTAATGGATCCTGAAGATGAACAGGATCAGGATTTTCAAACCAAACAGAACCAAGCAGCATAAACTCAGATCGTAGTTTTTTAGGCTCATTTCAGATCCAAAATTTCTTAATTAACATTCATTGACAAACCCACATAAATGTCTTCTTTTGGGAGGTTAAGAGCATAAGAGAGCATTAAATTACTTTTAATCATAAGAAAATCTGCCAATAAAATAAAACATTGTGAAGGACTTAAGTAGAACACCTACACAGGGTGGGAATTTTATTTTTAAGGCATCTTGAAATTTTTGCTAATTTTAAGTTGTTAGAGTAAATTGAGAACTTTTATCGTTTACATCCTGAATTAAGATGTTCAAATGGACGTGTCAGATAATGGTGGCGATCTGATCGACTTTAATATGGACTAGAACTCTGTCTTAGATCTGAGTTTCTGCAGAGAAGCCAAACAGCTTTGTGGAAACATCTCCCTCCCTTCTACCTTCACTCTCTTCTTCTTCTCCCTCTGTTTGCTGTCCCTGCTGTCTCCTCTGCTCCCCTCTGAATGAGCTAAACCAGCAAGAACTCCCAGCATCCTCTCTGCCAGTCCTCCCCAGCCTTCGCCCCTCTCTTCTTCCTGGCTTGTTTTTCCAGCTCTCACATGTACCATGAGTGTCAAACTCTCCATCCATCTCCCCATTTCCTGGTGTGATGAAGAAGAATACATGCACAGATGTATTAATGGTTGAGCTGAGGGGCCGATGTCATAATATGTAAGAGTACAGAACACAGCAGAGCGATGAATGAAGAGTGTTGCAGTGGTTATCGTGTCTCTGAGACGCTCACCCCATGTCTGCTGACTTCCTCACCTCTCTCTGCCTTTACAGACCACGGGGATGTGACGGAAATGCAGGGTTTCGGAGGCAGCCCGTCGTCGTGGCAACAGGCAGAAGTAACCAGTCATGAGTCGGTGTGCCAGTCATGCACCACGGCGGGCAGTAACCTGTCGTTTGACCTCCAGTCTGGCTGCACCTGCATACACGACCCAGCTGACATCCACACGTATGGCCGTTAAGAGAAAAAAGCATTTTCTAATAAAAAAAATGTTTTCTTAGGATCACCAGTTTTAACCTTAGAAGTTTAAAGCAGGAGTTACCAACCTGTAGATCATGATCTACTGGTTGCTCTTTTTGACTGTTCTGGTAGATCTTTAAAACTAGATTGTTTAGTCTTAATATGGCACACAGCGTGGAGTGTTTTAGTTATTCACTTATCCATGACCATGACATTTATGGAGCTGTTAAATTCAGCTGCTTTGGAGCTTAAAAAAATGTCACTCTTCAGACCCAGTGCCCATGAAGTGGATATGTCAGAAAAAAAATGCAAATTCATTATTGGTTGGTATAAAGTTAAAGAAAAACTGGTAGAATTATGTTAACTAGCTCCAGTCCTATCCATAAAATCAAGACTTATTTTGATCTTAAGTTTTTAACCCTTTTGGTACCACTTTGAATAACCAAAGGTCCCATTTTTCAACTGCTAAACAAAAAGCCATGGACGATGTTATTCTAGATTCTGACTATCGGCCATATAAATGACTGGTAGTATGAGATGTGATCATCAAAGAGAGGTTTCTGGACACATGATGGGGAATATCTGGATGATTTATTGTACGACTGTGGCACTGTGGTTCATGTGGTCTGTTATTCTCTTAGTCTGCATCTTACGTACACATAAAGGACTAATACATGTAATGTGTGAAACCTAAATAAGGATAGCGAACTTCTATGATAGATCTGAGACCTAAAGAAAATAGACTGATGACTTCAGGCCATCCGAACATGATAAACAGGGACATTTATTTAAATCCTTATCAAATCCTTTTTGTGCATTTTCAGATTTTGACTAAAATGCAACTTATGAAACCCAGTGTCAAAAAAATCAATATGATAATGTCTATCTTTAATCAAAACGTTTTTTATATAAACTTAAGTCTTTTCAAAAAATACCCAGCCTATCTGACTGAATATCACCACTGAGCAGGATAACACTCCGTGTGACAAAGCTCAAATGATCTTAAACAGTTTTTCTGAACATGACAATAATAATAACTTAAACTGAATTGTTTCTAAACTTTACCAAAGTGATCACTGTGTTTAAAATACAGTATGTAATGATGTTTAGAGTTTCTTCATATGTGCATATCAACATCTACTCTTTGGATCGTGACAGAGACATTAACCCTTCTAATTTATTTGATTTGAAATTTCTGTTTAAAATTAATGTCATGTGCTACCAACATCACAAACATGTTAGATAATTCTCTTTTGTAGCTGCAGCTTCTCTGACTGTTCCTCCTGAGCAGTGGGTTTTTATGCATTTAGAAAGCTTTTGAGCTGCCCCTGGTCCATTTATCTGTTAGAGAGCATCATTGGAGCACTTTAGCTTCATCTTTCACAGACACTGGTGTTTCTGTGGTTAAAGTCAAAATGTAAAAAAGCTTTTATGATCATCCGTTTCTCATTGATGATGTGTTTCTGTCTGTCCTCTCCCACAGCGTTCCTCTGAAGATGCTGTGCCAGAACATGAAGAGGCAGATCGTGTCCAGAGCTTTTTATGGATGTAAGAACATCATGTTCCTCTGACATACGCTTTTAGAGGACAGAAACCCTGTGTGTGTTTGTTCAGAGTTAATGTGCAACACCTGAGACACTAAACAACTTTGAGAGATAAATATTCCCAAAGCAGCAAAGTTGGTAACAAAAAAGTAAGCACAAGAATGTAAATCAATGTGTAAATAAATCACACTGAAGGCTATTGTGAAGGTCTCATCATGGATCTAGATACTTGGGCTTTAGCTCTCAGTCACTACAGTTTGTTTATTGTAGGTATATTTCAGTGTTTCATGTTAAAACATTAAAGATGAAGAATGTTGGATTGCCCAAAGTAAATTTATATTTGGGAATTTTAAAGAAACACTCATGTCCAGAAGCAATACTGATAAGTTACATGATCCACTACATGGCTTGTTGCCACTTTAAGCAAACCTATGCTCTGTACATTCAAGCTCCTGGTAGTGACAATGCTGATGCGACCAACCTAGTCCAAATTTGACCTCACTAGCTATTAGGACTGGTTATTACCTGCAGCCTCACAACACTGTGGACACTGACTACCCCCTTTTCAGAATCGTGGTCAACTTCTGTTGATTTTAGTAAAAAAACAAAACCAGTAAGGCCTAGGCTTAAAGGATGCTAGGACTTCTGAATCTTGAATTATCAGGTCAACAGAGATCTTAGAAAGGAATTTAAAATCTGGAAGATGCGCTCCACACTGTAGTTTGGCTTTTTCTGCCACATTTTGAACTCAACCCTGATCGACATGATTTACAGGAGCTATAACAGCATTTTGGGCAGTATTTAGTCAGTAAAATCTTTTTCAATGCACTTGTAAACAAGCAGTAGATGATAGTATATTTCTGAGTTTATATTTTAAGCACAGGCCTACATGCTCCAACAAATTTGAATTTTTGTCTTTATGTCAGCTTGTTAGAGTACAGTTTTTTAGGTTGCTCTTTGCAGAGTTGTCCTCAAACACCGACACAACATTGGCTAGCGGGGGGAGTGGAAGATGTACCCATGGTGCTTTCATCATGACTATGAGATTAGTTAGTATGTAGTTGAGCATAGGAAGCTGAAAGTGGATTTGTGGTTCAATGACACATTAAACTTTGGTATTATATTAAATCTTAAAAAGTAAGACATGCTCCTAGAGGCTTTTTAAGATCCAATATTCAGCCTTTTCCAGTTTTATGTGTCCTACATCCCCTTTTGTGTGTTTAACATGTCTCCTGCAGTTGATAAAGCACTTCAATAAACAAGACAAAAAGTGTGCAGCAATGGGACGCCTCCCTCTTCCTGTCTTTACAGCTCCAGTGGTCCACCCCTTCTCCCCCTCGATCAGACCTACCAGTGTAATGCCTTACCTTTTTTATTTAAGAAGTTGAAGCCCATTGGCTCAGAGTGCTAAGCCCAGTAGAATGAATGAAAAGTTGTTGACAACATGGTGCCAAGCAGTACTGGGAGCCTTGGAGCTCTAACAGAGCATCATCAAAAATGAATACATATGGACCTGAGTAATAACAAAATCTGCGATCTTGCTGGACAGTATTGGTTAGAAATGATGCTACAGGCTCATAGCTCTTTCTCTTGGGTCTGTCTCATTAGGCTAAACCTGTTGATCAGGTGTCTGTTCTCCACAGTCTAACTCCAGCAGCTATTCATTTCATCATTTATTGTCCTAGTCCTCTGGGAGATGTTTTTCCTTGTCCTTTTATCCAAAATATCAGCCCTGACCCTCCTTAAACGATGCTCATTGTCACTCATGTGCCTGTGTATGTGTCTCACCTGTCTATCAGGGCTGGCATACTGCAGACACCTGTCCACCGTGAGGACTCACCTGTCAGCTCTGGTCAATCACAACATCGTCCCCCCTGACAGACCCTGCGAGGCATCTGGAGGTCTCAGCAGAGAGGTGTGGAGCAAGTACCAGAAGGACTGCAAGGTGGGTGAAGAGTCAGAGAATGAGAGGAATTGATATGCGACAGACAGATGAAGACAGACTGTGTATTTAAATCATCTGAACCATCCGACTCAACATTAGGTCCTTCATCAGCAAATTATAAACATCCCAGCAGACTGCAGAGTCATCATTGGGTCATAGTTGCTATTGATCTGAACCCTCAAATAAATCTGGTCATTGATGCTGGGCAGAGACGGTGCTGATGTCAACTACAATTTATAACGATCAGCTGATTCAGCCTGTGAGGAGACCACCCAGAAGAATAATGAGGTTCCATAGAGATCTGCTCCAGTTGTATATAATCTGACATAACTTTGTTTTCTTGAGACATTGTGATGAACATTTAATAATGAGAAACCACAACTGCTTTTTTCAAGGTGTTTTGGAAATCATATGATGCTCTGGTTTCAGTTTGATGGGTTGATCTGAAGTTAAGAGCGGCGCTCAATGTGGTGCTCTCAAGTCAAACTTGAGCTCACTTCAGACCAAAGGTTTGTATCTCTATTTTATTTGGCAATCTGATAAAGAGCCCAAAGAAAGGGTTTAGGGATGGGCTGGACCTTTCAAAAACATATCTGGTAGGTGATTGGGTCATCATTACATAATTGTGGGCCAGTCAGATGATGGGCACTACTGTTGTAGTATTAGGAACAGAAGGTGAGCCTCTTTGTGGAACAAACTCTTGGTAAAACATGTCAGAGGTGGAGTAGAAAAAGTTTTTCCATGGAGATATTTTATAAAGAAATGTGGTCCAGATCTAATAAAACTGCGACTGAAGCTGTTAGCATTTATGCTAATCTCTGTTAAAGCAGTCATTTCCTGCTGTTGTCTTGCTCGTAACTGCCACCCCTTCCTCCTCCAAAGGAGGCTGATTGGGCCATCCTGCTTTGGGAGGCTCAAAGTTGTTGTAAATTGGACCTCGGCAAACTGCATCTGCCTGATTACAGACATTAACTCAGGCCAATTTATCTGCAGTGCAAGGTTAGCAAGTTCTTAAAAATAAAGTAAATTTGGCCCACACTAGAACTCAAATTTTATTTGCCATCTTCTCTGTTTCAAGGTCTCGCAAAGATGGTTGTGCTATTCAGCTTCAAGCACAAACACTCTTATAAAGTTTTACAGTTTTGTACAGATTGCTTCTGTCTTGAGTCTGTAGGTGGATATGAACCGTCAGTGTTCATTTACTGCTGCACAGAAGGGTCAATCCAGTCAGCATGGTCTTTTGAAATCTACTCAGCCCACCTAAGATCTACAACAAGGACTGGCTGTTTGCCTTGTTAAGTTTTAATAAAAAAAGCTCTGATGTAGGCTGATTTTTTCTCTAGTAGCCTATTGTCTGTAGTTAAGACTATGTTGACCTACATTGGGTCAGTTCACAAACTCTGATACACTAAAGATGGGTGTTTTATCTTGACCCAGTTGTTCGTCTATCTTGTTCTTATGTCTTGCTGGGGCATCCACTTCACAGTCTGTCTCTAACTTCTCCAGTCTCACTGAACTTGGCCCGGAATGTGAAAAGGGTACCAGGTATGACACCAAATAATGCTGTCTCTCTGGAACACCAGCTTCCAGTTGCTGCAGCTTAGGGATCTCTGTTTTTTGGGAAGTTGCTCCCCACATGTTTAGCTGTGTTGCTCATTCCACAAATGCAAGAGCCTTACAAGCTGTGCCTCATTGTAAAGGTGACTAATCAGACTTTCCAACCATCTGAAATCTAATACTGGTGAGTACCATTAAAGGGGAGAAATAATCAACTAAAATCACTGATAATAGGGTGAGCTGTCTAGGACTCTTGTATAGACATAAAGCTTAAAATGAAGTCATCTTTAAAACCTGAACTTTCCACCCCTGTGTAGAGTTATATTTTTGAGTTAGTCCAGAGCAGAAGCTCAAAGAACTCTATAATTAAGTTAAAAATGTTCCTCTGACTCCCCGTCCCTGCATATCTAACCCAGTCCTCCCCTCTCTGTAGGTGTAGATTCATTTAAAGTCAGAGAACATGTTTCTGGTCTCTTCACGCTCGTCTTCTCTGTAATGAAAGTTTAATGAGTTTCAGAGAGATGAAGTCTCATTATAGAGAGCAGAATGGAACCATCACAGCTATTTAAGGCTCTACTGTACTCATTCTTCAGCTCCAATGAAGTCCTCATCACTAATTCACACCCTGTTCATATCTGTGATTCATATCTGTGTCCTCTATCTCCTGCAGGCGTCCTTCTCCACACTGATCACTCTATTCTTCTGTTCTTTCATTATTGATGCTTTTCCTCTTCCCCTTGTTCTTCTCAGCAGGTGTTTACTTCCTGTCAGCTTCTTCTTCCTCTTCTGGTACAGTATTTCCACATAGTCCATCTTTTCTGTGTGTGCAGAACTACAAGGAGCTGGAGCTGTTGCGGCTGGTCTACTACGGTGGAGTTCAGCATGAAATCAGGAAGGAGGTTTGGCCCTTCCTGCTCGGACACTACAAGTTCGGCATGGGCAAGAAGGACATGAACCAGGTAAAAATAATGAGGATAATAACACTTTTACTCTTAAAGCAGAATGGTGACGGCTGATGAACATGCCTTTTTCAGCTCATAACAGTATGGCTTTCAGACCAAGGCCCAAATGTGCAAAGCAATTTGGTGTGGAGTGCAGGTGTATTCTCTCATTTCTGCCTGGCGCAAGTATCATTTTTAAGCTAGAAATATACTTGCAGTTCGTCCTTGTGTGTGCATTTGCATCCATTTGGGTCATAGTTATTGTTTGTATAGTTGCCTGTATGTGAGGCATGTTTCACAACCAGGGGGCACAATACACCTAAGGCAGTATTTTACTTCCTGTTGTATTAGAAGTAAACTGACGATATGGTGGCAATTCTGTTTGTAAAGACTAAAAATAAACACTAACAATCTATGTCATCATCAGTTTTCTTATTAACCAATGACCAGTGGTCAGAGCTCACCATCAGCTGTGTCTGCACTTCTTGGGACTGTTTGGGAATTTTTTGTGTCTCGGTGCTATGATCTGATGAGTGACCATGCTTATTGATGACTTTTAGCTGACTGTGCTTATAGATGTTGTATTTAAAGCACCAGCAAAAACACTGTTGATTTGTTATCAATTTTTTTTGTCAAGCTTTGCCTTTTTAATAACTGTAACTAGGTTTGACAAACTGTGCTGCTGCTGGCCTCTCTCTCATTTGACTCTCTTTATGACCAGCTTTTATTCATATTCAATTGATTTGATTCCTTTTTTGTAATTTTACCCAAAACTATAATAAGGTGTGTTTCAAAATGATTACAGTAATTCAATTTAGACTCTGGGATCAGGGATTCCCTGTTCTGATTGGTTAGTCAGTTAACCAATCAGAAAGCCCATAAATGGTCAGTTATTGCATTCAAACTGCCTATCAGTAGTCAAGATGCGGAAAAATCCAGCCAAAGAAGCTAAGTTTACATTGACACACCCATAGACAAAATTGAACATGGTGTCAACATGGTGAAGTAATGCACCAAACTTATTTACTAATTTTCTTTTTTCTAAATGAAAATGTGTCCGTCATTAGCTAAATAAACGGTCACATCCCTGATAGTTTGGTACAGTCCATCTGTCCAGTGCTGGGCTCTACTGTTTACTTTGGCTGCATAGGGAACAATAACAGCTTTCACGGGTCATAATATAAAAAGTTGTGTTTGTTTTCTTGGGATTCCAAGTCAAGCAATGTTCAAACATCTTTTAAAAAAGATTTTGCTCACTCAGAAAGCAAATCTTTGAGACAGGGCCCATTTTTAAAACCCAAACCTTTTCTTCCTGAGCAGATTGACATGAAGATCAGCGAGCGGTACCAGCAGGTGATGAGGGAGTGGAAAGCCTGCGAGGTGATTGTGAAGCAGAGGGAGAAGGAGATGCAGTCAGCCATCTTTGCCAAGCTCTCCTCTGGCAGCAGCATCGACAGCCACGTCCTGAGGCTCGTACACAGAGACTCCACACTTAGCAACGAGGTGAAGAAACCACAAACACATTACAGCTCAGCTCTGTTTGATGGTGGTGATGCATCTGCATCTGCATCTGCGGTATAGAGCTTGGCAACCAATGTCCCCACAAAGTGCATTATGGGTGTTGTTTGGGTCAGAGCTGTCCCAAACCATCATATCTCACTTTGTTCTGCATGCTTTGCAAATGACAGATGCCACGCTCTCATCAGAAGCAGCAGAAAAGATAAAGAAGTCAATAATTATAGCAGACAGGGGGCGGAAGTGGTCAAAATTGTGTCTCAATTTTCTACAAAAAGACTCTTACTGCACAAGATTGTCATGTGTTTGACATTGCTGCCAGTGAAAACCTGTGGATCAAGATTTTACACAGAGGATCAGCAGGAATCAATAAAGGAAACATTAAAGAACTGGAATGATAAGCAGAATAGTTCATAGTTAAAGACACTGGTGGCAATCAAACCTTATCAGTTCCCATCCCTACTCTTGAGTGTCTTATGAAGTATTGTTTTTATATGTATGTACCACCCTCTTGGTTATTTTTCCAAGGGAAGAAAAGAAACAAACAACAACATACTGTACACACAGTATGAACAATATTGTAATAAAAACAGCCCCGCTAAAAGTGTGGGGCACTACCTACACTTCCTCATGCTTCGCTGAATAACTGTAAACTCTCCTCCAAAGAAAAAGGGGAGTTTGACCCTTTTGTTTGTGCACTTCCCAATCATTTAGCTATGTTGCTCATTCCTTGAATGCACAATCTTTACACGTTGGGCATTACTACAAAGGTGACTAGTCAGGCTCTCCAACCATAACTTTAATCAAAGGGGAGGATAATCAACCAAATTATATTATCAAACTTTTTTTAGGAGTATAGCTTCAGTGACAGTGACTTAAGAATACATATTGAGTTTCCAGTAGACATCAGGAGAAACACAGACTGAAGATCATCTGTGAGCACTGCAGTAATGAGAGAAATCTGAAAAAATACAAAAATATATTCATTTTAAAAATAGATTTTAAAGGTACCTATAGCCCTGTTTCCACCAAGGGATTCGGTATGAATTGGCACGGTTTGGCTCAGGCCGGATCGGTAAAGCCTGATCCTGTTTGAGTTTTCACAGCCAACAGAACCCTGTTTTAGAACCCTAAATCCAAACATAGCAGGGTTATGTGTTGTTCCGTTGTCCCACAGGAAGGGATGTCTCCTTTGACCAATCAATGGACTGCAGTGTTTCTAGCTCCACCTTCTAGGGTGGTATCGGTATGCCTGGCACCCCAACAAAAGGGTCCCAAAAAGTAAGATGGTACGGTTCGCTTATAAGAAATCCTGTCTCGGTTTTAGGCTATTATAAAGCCACAAAAAGCGAGCCATACCAAGACGAACCGAACAGAACACTCCCTGAGTCCACACTCAGGGCTTACTTAGTTTTTTATGAGTCTGCTGATCATTTATTTAAAAGATGTGAATTCATTTTTTTGGTGTTTAAGGATTTTTGGACTAGTTTGGGTAAAACATTAAGAAAAATAATTCATAATTTAAATTTTACATGTTAATTTGGGGTAAGTTCTTGTGGTCCTTAACATCATTGTCCTGATCTGTAGGCCTCATTACCACCACATTTCATTTGTGTGGTGGTAACTCTCTATTCTGAAACCTAAATCAGACTGAAACCATAAATCCTGTAAACCAACACATCACTTTATAGCTGCATCATTCTGCAGGTGTTTATGTCGGTGGATGAGCCGGACGCGGGGAGCCAGGAGACCCCCAGTGGAGAGGACAGTACCCCCACCATGACCACTCTGGTTCCCCCTGCAGCCCTCCCCCAGGAGGAGCGCCCCCTGGTGGAGTTTGACTCCCCCGACTCAGGGCTCCCCTCCTCCAGAAACTACTCAGTGACCTCTGCTCATTCCCAGATCCTGTCCAGCATAGACGACGGGCAGAGCACAGAGGAGGAAGGGGGGGGCGGGGAGGAGGGCAGGACCCCGGGTGTGCTGGGGGGGCGTCAGGAGACTCTAAATGAGGACAAACTGTGCAATCAGCTGGACAGACTGGTGACCAACGGGGTGGCTGCAGAGGGGGTCCTACCTTCACTTTCCTCATACACGGTGAGCTCAAGCATGGATATAAGCTTTATTTAATATGAATGTGTTTAAAGCTCTGATTACGACATTTAAAGTCACAGTGTTTGAATGAGTTAGCAGGTACACAGAGCCATGGTCATGTTTGACAGCAAATATTGAAACACTGATGTTTAAAAGTCATCATTTATTAAATAAACTCTCTGTTGTGCAGATTGAGCTGTTGGACACAGTCGCTCTGAATCTTCACAGAATAGACAAAGACGTGCAGCGCTGCGACAGAAACTATTATTACTTCACCAACAACAACCTGGAGAAACTACGGAACATCATGTGCAGGTACACGGTCACAATCACAGAGCACAAACAGAGACCTCACAGGCTGATCATCTTTAAACGCTCCGACCTGAAATGATAGAGCTCAATTTAAAAAGACACTAACCAACCAGGTTCCTCTAGGGAGAAAGCGCCGCAGGTGTGATGGCATTAGAGATGACTTTAATCCTATAGATAATGTCTGTTCATGAAGAAACATGCTGCTATAGACCATTTTTGGATTGACATCACAGTAGATGTGCCTGCATACAGATGACAGAAAAACAGTGGGGATGAATGGGGATCAATATGGAGATGGAGTTCGGTGTGCTGATCAAGTATCGGGGGAAGAGGCCAGTTAGTTTGGAGTTAACAGTTTTGTTGCCTCTGGTGTTTGTTTCTTGACTGAGTCATTTATGACATCATAAATGATTGTCTGAAAAACCCAACCATTTTATATCCAGTTTCTGAGAATCCTTAAAAACTTGATTGTTGATATATTTTTTAAAAAGTGCAAAGACAAGTTTGGTATATTTACATTGTTATAAGTATGTACTGTACATATGATCCAAAATGTCTAATGAGGAATGTTTTTGTTCAAGCAAGTTTTTGGTTCCAAGGAGCTTTACTGCGAAAAACATTTACAGCCGTATGAATAGCAGCAAAACCTGTACTTAACATTTCTATAACTATTATAAAAACATGAATGATTAACACAGGATTCTTGCTCATAGTTTCTGATCTGTTAGCACCTCTGTGTCCTCTCTGTCTGCAGCTACGTGTGGGAACATTTAGAGATTGGCTACGTTCAGGGGATGTGTGACCTTCTCGCTCCACTCATGGTCATCCTGGATGATGGTGAGAACAAAAACATCATCACAACACCAGGATTTTAGAACTGGTCTACCTCTAACATCTCACAACCTTGGCCATTTGATCACACAGCACTATGGCAGGCGATGGCAGGAGGCTTGTGTGTGAACCGCTGCCATAAAATAATGCCCTTATCCCAAAACACTTAAGCCCACTGCACTGCCAAATGACATGGTGCTGAAAACATGCAGCTGGGGCACTCTGTGGAAATTACATAGTCATCACTGTTTAGTGAGGATCTGTGTATAAGTATAACCTCATTCACACTTAAACGTATGTGTGAACACAAACAGCCAAGTTTTTCACTCTGACTCTACACGCACATCCTAGTTTTTTATCCACATGAATTCTGAGTAGGCTCATGTCTGAACACAGCATGGTTATTCACTGAGGCGAGTGGGGAGGGCTGATAACATCATCCTGGGCGACTGGTGCAAACCTTAAAGAGAGAGTTGACAGACATAGATCAAAATAACCACTGTGGAGGGAGAAGATTATCTGTCAGGAGGAGTAACCCAAACTCAGATGTTCGTCTGGGCATTGCAAGTGTCATTGCAACTGCACATCATCAAAGTTCTGTAGTACATCTGTTCCAATGGGTGTTGTCCTCCTGTATCCTTTGGGTTCTCCGCATGCACCTTACCTCCCTGATGCACTGATGCCCTATAGATGGGTACCAATTATGTTTTGGGCAGTTTTAATCACTTGTTGCAGAGTCTTCCTGTCCTGGGCCGTGCACACACCGGGCCAGTTTGTGATGATTCCAGTCAGGATGCTTTCAATCGCTCCTTTGTAGAAGTTGACAAGAACTTGGCAAAGGAATTTTGCTCTCCTAAGTTTCCTAAGACATACATCTGTTTTTAATGATACACTTTTTTAACATGTAACACTGAAGATATAAATTATGATATGAATTGTTCGTCCCCTATCATCTTATGAACACTAGCTTCCATTGTGTATATGTAAGGTCATGTGCTCCCTATCCGTTGACCCCCTGACCCCCACCACCACTTCTACCCCGTCCAGCAGAGACTACTGCTGAGAGGAGCGAGTGTGAAGGACCATGTCAGGAAATTACCCGAGCAGGTTGCCTGGACAATGTCAGGGTTGTATGTGTCCCATGTGCTGAAAAATTAGTTTTCTCTGTTTTTTATATTGTGAGAAGGGGCTTTAGGGAGCAGAAGAACATGACACCTTTTACTGAGCCCTTACGCACAGAGAAATGAGCTACAACTCTTCAAACAAAATGCCCCTTAAATGCTCTGTTTTTTTCTTCCTCAGGTTTATTATGTAATAACTACACAGTCTCCACCTCTGTGTGTGTTTTCTACATGACTGTTTTGCTGCGTTCACACCGCAAGCGACCCAGCTACCAAAGTCCCGTCACCCACTGACGTAGCGTCGCGCGCCCATAAATACCTAATTTTGGTCACCGTTGCCGTCGGCCGTCGCTCTGTGACGTCACGTCCGCTCGAGTTTCACCGCTATCATATCATATATCATTTAATAGGATGTATAAGCGGACATTATTCCAGCGGTATCCTTTTCATTCACTTAGCAACCACAAAACACTGCAGCTGATGCCCTGCAGCAGCATTATCTGTGAGTTTCCTGCGGTCCGTCTAGGCGGAACTAATGTCGTCACTGACTAATGTTTCCCACACGGACATGGATTGTTACTCTGTAGTCCGGATGAAGAGCTGTCTGTTTAGGGTACCGTCACACTTGCACACACCTGCTGATTGATCAATTTTTTTTACTTTCACATCGCGCGACAAGCTATGTGGTAGTGTGAAAAGTGGCTGTCGCATCGCGGGAGGGTTAGCCCCGCCCCATTGCGGCTGTACATTGACTTTGCATGGAGAGTGATTGCTGAGGTAGTACAAGTAGCGTCTGGTGTGAGCACACCTTTTGAAGTCTGTTCTGGGACCTGAATCTCTCCTCCACCCTCCCTATCAGCCCTAGTTTGGGCAGCCAATCAGCACAGAGTTTATTATTGTAGCCCTCCTGTTTCCTCAGATCTGAACATTTCCAAAGGGGAGGTAAAAGAGCTGCATCCTCAACAGAGACAGCTCTTTTAAGTGTTACTCTTCACCTGTCCATCACTCTTGGACTTGACTCATCGTCCCTTGTATTGTTTTGGTTCAGAGCCCCCTGCTGGCAGAACTGTGTGGAACGCTTAGACAGGAACACAGATAGACGCTTGTGGTGCCAACATGGCCGCAGGACTCCACCTTCCTTCATGAGTGTTTTTGTGTTTATGTATTTTCTTGCCTGCAGAGTGTCTGGCCTACAGCTGTTTCACTCAGCTGATGAGGAGGATGAGTCAGAACTTCCCCAACGGTGGAGCCATGGACTCGCACTTTGCCAACATGAGATCACTGATCCAGGTGATGAATAACCCTGTCACCCAAAGAGTGTGTGTTTTTGTTTGGGTTTGAAATATTCCCCATGTTCTTATGCTGTTTTGGTGTCTTCCGTCAGATCCTGGACTCAGAGTTGTTTGAGCTGATGCAGCAGAACGGAGACTACACTCACTTCTACTTCTGTTACCGCTGGTTCCTGCTCGACTTCAAGAGAGGTGAATAACTATCCTTTGACCTTCAGTCAGCACGACTACATGCACATTAATCTATTATTAAATACACAAATGGAAGTTTCTGCAAGTATCTCACCTTTTTTACTGTAGCCATGACTATCAACATGGACAACCGGCTGCTGTGGACCCACAAGACATCTACTTTATCCTTTATCGTCACCAAAAGAAACGAAAGGCATCATTTAACATTGATTCTCATTTTTAAATCAATTAAACCCAGTTCAGTTGAAGATCAGCTAGATGCTGCTATGTTAATCAACATCATTCCTGTCCACTTCATCATCATTAAAGCTCTTAATGTTGACTTTAGAATGTTATTCTGTCCATGGGTGTTATTTATTATACCACCGTAATAACCACCTTTACAACCACATAAAGAAAGGGACCCTCTTGAAAATGAGATGCCACATCTCAAAGGACTAACCTCTAACCAATACAGACAAATTTGATGAGGAAATCTGTGTTAATTACAAATTCTAATTTTTGTCCCTTTGTCTCTGCCCACCTCCCTACCTTCACCCACTAATAACCTCCATATGGCTTTGGTGGCTGATCGACATGAGTCTGGTTCTGCTCAACATTTCCTGCTGCTTAAAAGAAGTTTTTCCTTGACCCTCTAACTTTTGCCAATTGTTGCAGAGTGCCGTACTCAAGATGGATTCATGTTGGTTTTGGAATAAAAACAATAAATAAATAAATAAATACATAGAAATAAAATCTAATCCAATTGAAAAAATATATATAAAAATATTGAAAGTTTGGTACTATGTATGTCAGGCAGACCTCCTTTGTTTCAAATCCTGTGCTACATGTAACTCAGACAGAAAGAGAGCTCCACTCTGTGGTGTATCGTTGTACTACACTAAAGAAACACCAGAACACACATTTCAGAAAGTCAGAATCAAACGTAATGTGGCTCTAAGGCCAAAAACATATTCTCTTCAAAATTGCTCCTTTTTGGAAAAAGAGGGAAAAGATAGGCCTTATGACTGAGCCTAAAATATTATGTTGTTCTGATTAGGGGAAGTTTTTTGTACTTTTGATTAGTTTGAAGTTTAAAAGGTGACAGAACTGGTGAGAAAATAATATAATAAGAATTATTTTAACCCTTGTATTATGTTCGCGTCTTCCACGGCTTCTTTCTGAAAGCTGAAGTGAGCTAATTTTTTCTCTTTTTTTTTTGCAGTTTTAGCCTTATACCCATGGCTCTAAGACCTTGGGAAAGGTGTGTCAGTGTAAACCACCAACGCACCCGTTTTTGGATTTTGTTGGTCTATGCACTGTAAACAGTGTGGGGGTGGGGTGGGGGTGGGGTGGATGTGTTGGTCTGCATCATGGATGTTTTCCATCTAATGGATGAACATAATCTAGTATTACCCATTTATTTTAATACTGGTCATTTCTGACCAGGAACACCACAAGTGTTTCAAAGTTGATTAGACCAGTCAAAATTCAATGAAAGTGGTCATCAGCAATTCTATATGTTCAAATGCCTGGTGTGGAGGATATCATGAGGCCATGAGGCAATCAGAGGAAAAACATTTTTTCTTATGTTTGTATAAAGTTGTAAATCGGTCTGATTTGACCCAAACATCATAGAAGGGTTAATGTATACATTGACTTATGAGTTTGTATGTCAGTATTTTTCAATCGATTAATCAGTAAATCAAACGGTTTTTATTTGTGTAGCATTAAATCATAAGCATTATCTTACAATACTTTACCAAAGAGTAGGCCCATGCCATTATTAAAAAAAATCAAATTCTATTCATGTATTTGATTTAATCATTCCATGATCCAGAGCCAACATGACTCCAGAATAAGTGCAGCTCTGCCAAATTAACATTATTTACAGTGGTCAGAAAAAGCAGGCAGGAGGTCCTGATCAGATCCAGACTCATATTGAACAGCATCCACAGATGTTGTGTCATTGGGCTTCAGACTAAACTCACTCTTAGGGCAAAAGAGAAGTCCAATCATGTTTTCAGTTTAGTCTAATGTAACCCTGGCATGACTGTGTTAACGGTCTTTGTATCAAATGCTGACAGTCGGTGTGTTTTTGTGTCTCCACACATCATGTTTTTGTGCAGAGCTCCTGTATGAGGACGTGTTCGCCGTGTGGGAGGTGATCTGGGTGGCTCCCAGGATCTCCTCAAAATACTTTGTCCTCTTCCTGGCATTGGCCTTGGTCACAGTTTACAGAGAGATCATCATGGACAACAACATGGACTTCACCGACATCATAAAGTTCTTCAACGGTACAAGACATAGATAGAATCGAAAAACAACATGATTTTATTAGATTTAAATGTCAGCTTTTGTGAATTTAAATATAGTTATTTATACTTTTATTAACTCAGTAATTGATTTATGTCTATACCTATGAGAGAAGGTGTAAGCAGGGAATATTCTACACATAATTGTAATCTTACATAAAATAGTTTATTCTATCTTTAGCCCAACAGGAAATTGATTGATGACTCTATAATAACTGTTTGTCTGTAAGCCAGAAAACTCAAAGTCATGAACAGATTTTGATGAAATCGTCAGGAATGTTGGTGATGGTTTCAATTTTGGTTGTTACCTGAATCCAAATGAGGACACAGGAATCTTTTCAAGAATTTTTTAACCGTGCGAGATGGAAAAGTGTTTCAAATTTTTTACTGATAAATATCCAGATAACGTTAGACCTGCTCTGGTGGAGGTTAGTGCTCTTGGAGCACTTCATGTTCAAACTGCATTTGTGTTGAGATTTTATAGATCAGTTGGTAATCATTTATTCACCTCCATTTTAACATGTGATTACTGCTGTGTGTATTACACCAAAGATTGGCCTAATATTAATATTATCAGATAAAACTGCATTTTTCATAATAAATCAGATCAAGAATATATCCATCTGTTTACCTGCAGTTCATAGTGCTTCACACATTTCTCATGTGTAGACAGAACCAGTTCAGATGATAATATGAATAACTTCAAACAGGATAATATGAAATATAGGAAGGCCAATAAGACAATGTCATGATTTTAGTTGAATGGAGAAGGGACAAATGAATCAATTATAAAATGTCACTAATTTATTTAAACACTTTTTTAATAATCTCAACCTTGTCACACTCAAATCTTGAAAAAATAAGTTAAAATGGCTGATTTGAACTAATCATTTTTTAACAAATGATAAAACTTACACCATAACCACAGCGATTAGGACAAACTTGATCAGGACATCAAGTTAAGAGCTTAGAAGGATAAAGAGGAACACAGAGCAATCCCAAAGGCTTTTCGTCAAGAGAATCAGGGCACAAAAATATGTCTTCCTTGCACCACTCTGTAGGCAGAGCTACGAGCAAGACAACAAAAGGCAAGTGCAGACCAAATAATATCTGCTCCAACAAAGATTAGCATAGATGCTACCTGCCTTTGTAGAAGGTTTGGTGAAACATGTCTTCATTAAACAAAGAACTCAGAACATTTATCGATGGACACAAAGCTTTTGCTCCATCTGACGTGTTCTGGAAAATTCTCTGTCCATTTGTATGTTACACCTCCGCAGATGCAACTGTCTACTATAACATCTAATTGCCTTGTAAGGAAGTTGATTGACAGAACATGATCCAATCACATTTCAGATGTTTTTAACCCTTTAATTCCCAGCTCAACTGTTTGGCAGAGGTCAATAAATTCAGGAATATTTAATGTGCTAAAAAAAAACAATACGTAAGTGTTTGTTTCTGTCAGTGTTTTAGGACACAAAAGAAACTGCAAACAAAACAAAAGAACAGATATTTTCTTTGTGTGGAATTTTAAAGTTCAAAAACCTAAAAGTTATTATTATTATTATTACTACTATTATTATTACCATTGTTTTTATTTTAAATACTTAACCATTTACTGACATGTTGATTTATATATATGCATATTAAAATATATAAATATAATTTGTCATTTGTCAAAAACATTTTGTTTTTCAAACTCAGTATAATCTTTTTAAGTTATTTTTATTGCTATTTATTTACAAAAATGTTCTGCCTTTTTGTCAAACTGTGAATTTTATGTCATCATGTAATCACTGTTAGCTTTTTTAACCTTTAAATCAAGTAATTATCTGTTTTTGGTTTGTTTGTAGATGTCTGTGTTCCCTGAAATGTCCAACAATTATTTGATATGTTCTTTTTTTAAAGCATTAAATATTCCTTGAATTTATTGATAACCTGTGCCAAACAGTTGATCTGATAGTTAAAGGCTTAAAGGTTCTGCTTTCCTCAAAGTCTGTCTCAGGGCTGTTATTCAGATTTACTGGTATGTTTAGTATAAGCAGTAGTCATTGAGGATAAGGAGAAGATGGTAGGAAAGGACAAAAGAGTCATTTTCTGATTACTTTAACATAAACCGCATGTCTCCACAGAGATGGCAGAGCGTCATGATGTGCAGCACATCCTGAGGATTGCTCGTGAGCTGGTGCACCGAGTTCAGTCTCTTATGGACAACAAGTGAGGATGACGATGATGAGGAGGAGAAAGTAAGGATGCAGAGGGAGAGAGAGAACCTCCAGGACCATCAGCTCCTCTTCTCGACCCTCACACAGGCTCAGTGTCTCCTCTCATCTCATGAGCGGCTCCAGGGCTCTTCTTTCCTCCCTGCCCGGCTGAAGGTCCAGTGGGCGGGGCCGGCGTGCTGCTGGGGGGCCCTGACTTGGGTGGGCCTCCGTCTGTTTACACTGAACCCTGAATGCCCGTGGTGTCTGTTCAGACATGTGGATGTGTCTGCATGCTCGTGAGTTTGATCACTGTGAACAAGTTCTTAATCCCCACCGGTCCTACAGGAGTGTGTGTGTGTGTGTCTGCATGAAAACACACACACGTTTACACGTCAGCGAGTCTCTGAAGTGTCTCCTTCTCCTGACCTAAACCAGAACACGTGTGATGCTGTCAGGAGGCCCTCTGTGCTCCTCCCTGCAGTACCAGAGGAGGTCACTAGAGGGCAGGATTACACACAGAAGAGCAGAAGACTAAGCCACGAAGAAGTTTTCATCAGTGACCAAATGAACTGTGCCAACTACCTTTTCATGGGTGTTTTCTATGACGAGCATGTGTGTTTTTAACCCCTCGTTCTCCCTCTCCTTCATCCTCACACTGATGTTGCCTTTCTCAGTGACAGCCCAGCAGACCCTGCTGCACTTCTATGAGAGTTACCGTCATGGTGCCGGTGAGAAACACCAGAGTCTGAGGGGTTTGGAGGCACCACAAGAGGTCAAACTGCAGAGAGAATTAGAGCAGACTGCAGACCAGTTTCCCCGAGAGTCAGCGCTCATGAAGAGTGTTTACATGGATCTGTGCAAAACATGATTTTTAGGTTAATGGAGACTCTAAAGATCCATTAAAGTGCAGATGTTAGGACTTCTCTCTGTCTCTAAAATTGAGATATGATGTTTACATGCCGAAACTGGACACCCATAACAACATAATGATAACCAGGATACTCAGGTTCATGTAAACACTCTTACAGAGGTGTGTTAAAGGTGTGTAACCACTCAGCAGACTGAGCAACAGAGCACAACAGTAAAAAGCACAGACTATTCCGAAATAAAAAAAGAAACTGATCATGTATTTGATTCAGGAAGGGTCATAAGGGTCGAGAAGAAATTTATCACACAGTTAAAAGACTCTTTTTAAATTCATCGTTTCTGTAGGAAAAACATTTTTCATCAGATTTTCAGACTTTTTAATTCATCAGTTTGTCATTTTTTAAACACTAATTGAGAAATTGTGCACCACAGAACAAACAGCACATCAAAGATTTGGTGATTAGAATTTTAAATGTACTGAAGATTTTTTTTAAAAAGAGAAGCTAATCAAATTCCTTCAAACATTTAACAGGGATGAACTTGTGGAAACAAGTTTTTAGTCTACCAGCAATTAACAGCTGGAAACAAGGAATTAAACAAATCTATTTCACGTTGTGTTTGTATGAAATAGTTTTAGTCAAAGGGCCATCAAGTCCAAGAGCTCTCACAAGACTTTTAATGACCAGGGTAATTTTAACAGTCTAAGGGAACCATGTTTGATTTGAGAAGAAAGCAGGTATATGATTTATCACAGCTGACCTTTAAATGCATGTTAAAATGAATTTTAAGATGTCTGGAAAAATTACCATTTCTATTACTGAATGGAAAAGAAGATATTCTATGTTTTGGAACATTAAAGAACTATAAAAGCCTTAAATTAACATTTTTGTAGGCAGTGGTGTCAATAATTTTGTTTGGGAAAGCTGGTTGCAGTTCTGACTCTTGAGTTTGTCCTCAGTAATTAAGTTTGAGTCTGGTCAGTTTATGAACCAGATGTATGGATACTTTCTTGGAGAAGGAGTTGCCCTTGGTAATAAGTCCAGCTTAAATCTGGTCAGTTTTTAAACCAGGTCTAAGGATGTTTATGTAGAGAAGCTGCCCCTGAGAATAAGTCAAGCTCCAGTCTTTTCAGTTTTTGAACCAGATTTATGATTTCTATCTTACAGAAGCTGCTTCTGATAGTATATCTAGCTGTAATCTGGTCAGATTTTGAACCAGATTCATGGAAAACTTTTTAATGGGAAGCTTCTTCTGATGCCAAACTGTTCCAGTGTTCAGAAAGTCAGTATTTGATTTGATCAGATTTTTGGCTATACAGTAACAGCACAGAACCAATCATATTTGTACGTAAAACAGTTTTGATACCCCCCCCTTTATCTCTACACCTCCTTAAACGTCCAACACGGCTGCATCTGATTGGTCCTCCAGCACCAATGATCCAAGTGCCAAGTCTTCCCCACCTGGAGAGTCCTGTAGTGATATGGCTCTCCTAGTCCACACTTCAGATCCACAGAGCGGGTGGAGGTGTGGACCTTTCTCCCTTTTTCCTTCTTCTTCCAATCAGGACCTTGTGTACCAAAGCCTTGAAGCAGCCCCCTCAGTGGCATGAAGACAATGTGCAATTTCATACGGCATCTTGAAGACTGTTTCCTATGTGTGTAAGATATTTTTGACACCTGTGATTCTTTACCTGCTGTGCATTTTCCGTGCTTTGAGAAGATCCATTAGAGTCTATATCGGTGTATATAAGAGGAAGGGCAGATGTTTCTATGAGGACCGTGGGAACGTGAATATAAAAATATAAACCTATTTATAAATCTATTTTTCTGTTGGCTGGAGCTGCTGCAGCGGAGCAGAATGTGTGCAGACATTGTTGACTGTTAAGTGTTCCTTCTTAATGTTGTGCACTGACTTTCAGATTTCTATTTATTCACAGAGATCATTGATTGATTGCATTGCTGATTACGTATTGGTAAGGATGTTTCATTTGCCTTGAATGTAATGTATTATTAAATAACAGTTTGTTCATGACAGCTGGCTTGTCATCTTTTCAATAATGGTTTTAATGAGTCATGTTTGTGTCTTCCAAGCAGCGAACTGGGGCTGAAAAGTGAAGTCAAGGGCACAAGAGGATAGATCCAAAATTTCCAACCATCTAACCATAATGTGCTAGAATTGCAGAGCAGACGTGCCTGCCTGGCTCTGAAATCATGCATCACCATCTTGCCAGCATCCATAGTCCAACGGTTTCACTTGGCTAAATGCTGAACAGCCCAATCAGGGAAGAGGGGTGGGAGAGGTGGGAGCTGTGGACGTGACAACAGGAAGTGACTTGACAGGAAGTGAAGCCACTTCCTGTTGTACAAATATGGCGGCTAATGTCAGTTAGCCTGTGGTAACTCAGTTGTGCTTGGTGAAATATGCTCTCCTCATAAGTTTACTTCTGAGGGATTGTCTTTGACGAGGTTCATGTCACATATAGATGTTTAATGATACATCTGTGTGGTATAATTCATTGCGAAACGATAGTCTTAAGGTAGTTAAGCTAACAGCTAACAAGGGCAAACAACAGTTAACTAACAATAGTTAGCCGCTACTTGTAAGCCGTTAGCCATAGCTGCTAACAGTTATCCATTAGGTGCTACGTTAAGTGCTACGTCATAGCAGTGCTGCTTGATATGGATTGGTCTGTGATGAGTGTGGTGAGCCAAGTCATCGTCCAATCACTAGCTGCTGTTGTTGTTTTTGAAGGTTCTGTTCCTGAAAACATTTTAACAGGGCTCCTCCCCAGATGGATAAGTGAAATATTTCCAATATGAAACTGTCCATCTGGCATGTCAGGTTAATTATCTGCACCGCTTGTTACATCTACCAAGGAGGTTATGTTATTGCCAGTGTCTGTTTGTTTCTCTGTTAGCAACATAACTCAAAAAGTTAAAGACAGATTTCGATGACATTTTCAGGAAATGTCCCAATCGGGACAAGGAACAAATGATTAGATTTTTGACATTGGACATTGCATGGACCAATGACATTAGACATTGGGCGAGAGGCGGGGGACACCCTGAACTGCTCAGCAGCTGATCGCAGGGCCAAAAAGAGTGACAATCATTCACACTCACACTCATACCTGAGGGCAGTTTGGAGTCACCAGGTATTCTAATGAGCATGCTTTTGGTCTGTGGTCCTTCTTGCTGCAAGGCACATGCACAATTGTGCCACCGTGTCGCCCTTAAAAAATTTTAAACACATAAATATACACCTAATTTCCATTCATGTGTCTCTTAAGGTAAAATTTAAAATCACATAACTAAGACTGATTTACGACAGGAAGACACAGATTTTATAAAAAGCATCGTTTATCACGGTCGATTTTTCAAACAGATCAGTACCCATGACATTGCACAATACAAAGGCATGAAAAAGTAACTTTAAAATAGGTATTGCATCTTCCAAAAGCTAAAGTTTCCATTCATAAATACTTCTCACCTTTTTCAGTTCACTGTTTCTCACAACAGAATCACAGAGATCGTAGATTTTCTCTAAGAAGCAGAAATTATTCCTAAAATAAATTCGATGAGCGTGAAGATGTGACACTGAGATAACAATCAGCTGACATTCTGTGGGCGTGAGAAGTTTGGTTCAGAGTTCTGTACAGTCCAACCTCCAAACACTGAGAGAGGCCCAAAGGTGGAGGGCCTGCAGGTGGAGGTGCTGATGCCGATGTCTCTCTCCTCTGAAATGTACGCCTGATGCAGACGGTGAGATGATGATCAGGATTTTGTAGTTTTCTGTAAAGAAAAAGATTTTTACTTGGTCAGCTTGGGTCCATAATCATCATGTGCTGGACATGAAGTCTCACAAAGCATTCTGTTAGCTTGGCTTAGCTTAGCATACAGACTGGAAACACACACTACTGTAGCCATGACTACCAACATCAGTCCGAGCAACTGTCATTAAACTTTATTTGTACAGCACTTTACAAAAAATGTCTTGTAGACATAAAATAAAATAACAAATGAATTATAAAAGTAAATTGAATGCAGTATCACACCCACTGTTGCAGTCCACATACAGCACACACACAAAGTCAGTAAGAGGAAATTGTAACATAAACAGCATTATAGGACTTAGGAAACACCATCTTGAATCAAAAATGAGGAAACACAGGAGCTAAGACTAAAATGACACTAAAAACCTGCTAAGAAAGAGAGAAGAGAAAACATAAATATATAAATAAATGAGTAAAATGTAATATATTTATTTAAATTGTTCCACTAGTATCCTATCTGTTAATGATAATATTGAAACTATTTCTCTATCCATGGTTTTTATTGCTAATACAACCATTAAAATACCTTTACAGCCACAGAAAGAGGTTCACCCTCTTAAAAAGAGATGCTGCATCTGTTATCTTCTAACAATTCTATATTTAACAGAGAGAAATATGATAAGGACAAGTTTATGGTTTGGGCATCGACAATATCTCTGCCTGCCTCTTCATCTTTCATTAAAATATATATATTAAATCATATTAAAAAAAGAAGAGTATGACATTAACCTACTCTTTTGTAAAGCATGTTGAGACAATATTTATGACTAGGCATGATACAAAAAGAGCTTGACTGATTGAAACAGAAGGAAATGTTGCCATTGCTCTGTTTCAGCATGTAAACTAACCTACAAAGCATAAAAACTCAATTTATAAATTGTCACAGTTTAACAAGAACACCTTTGTCTTAAACTAAATGATTGAAAATGGCATCTGTTTGTGTGTTAACAGAGATCACCGAGCATCTTGAGACAAAACATATTTATCCTAAACAGTTAAGTTTTAGACCAAAATGCTCAACAACTGCAAACAGCTTCTTAAAAAACACAGTAGTCTTGGTAGTCGTATCGATGTTTAGACTGTTTCTTGTCCGTCAGTTTTAGCATTCTTCTCTCAAAGTTTGCAACATCTCAACGTAAAGTTTACTGGTTTACTCCAGAGTAACATCAATGTGAAGCCTAAAACAATCCTGCTAATTAACAGCGTGGGTTTTCCATTCTTGGCCCATGTTGTGGATTCATTAATAAGTTGCCAAAAACTTTTCCGCTGGCTGGTGTTTTAACTTCATGCAGATGATGTGGTCATATATGCTGCTGCTATGTCACCTAGAAACGCAGCCCAGATCCTGACTGAACACACGGTCAAAGTCCATCAGTGGCGTAAAAATCATTTTTGAATACGTTAAAAAGTTAAAATAAATAAAACAAAACAAAAAAAAGAGTATGAAATTGATCTATTTGGTTGTGAAGTGTCTTGAGATAACATTTGAAACCACACAAATAAAGATTGAATGAATTTAAAAAGTTTTTTCTAATACCTTTAACATTAGAGTAGTTTTCACACTTAAATGGTTTGGGAGAGCTGTTCTGATACAGATGGATGGATTTGGTAAGTTTATTTAAATACATATATGAGCACAGCAATCGATCCCTGCTTCAGTACAACCAACTGGGCTGAGCTTGTCTGCTCGCTTCCAATCAACTCTGGAGAGGTTCAATTTACCGTGAGGACATATGTGACCGAACAACCGACAAAAACAACATGAGGAGTGAACTCATCACACATCTACAGGAAGCAGCAGTAATAATAAGAGTTACATTATAGCTACAGGGTAACCAAACTGATGACAAAAGACAAGTTAATTATAATGCTTAGGAAACCACAGAGACATTTTCTGTGCACAGGCACAACTTAACATGAAAATATCAACAGGCTAACACTACAGCAGATCATCACTGGACTCAGACTGATTAAAAAGCTTCATCTTGAGCTTGAGCTGGATCAAAAAGGAGAATCCATTCTATCTTAGCTGCCCTCTACTTTTCTCAATCACAGACTATTTCACTGTGAACTCTTGTGCAGATGTTACAGTGTTGGAAGTTACCATGTTATCTGGACTCCTGTATGGTCCACTACTAAAAAACTACCTACTTCTTTGTTTATACTTATATCATAGGTTGTGTCACACATTGAGAAATAAGTTCATCTGTATAATCTTTCATAAGACACCAGTACAGTTAGTCTGTGTTTCTGTAGTTAGCTTAGCCTGTGAGCTTCCCTCCTATTCAGCGATGTGTGACTCCGTCATCACAAGGCTGGCTGCCGTGTAATGAGGTAAGGCTAGCTCTGGCTTTGTGTGTGACTCAGCTGATTAAATTAAAGCTGTTGAGATAGTTTCCATATCTTACTGAGCTCTCAGCAAGTCATACATCCATGCATTAAATTTGTTTTTTTTTTGCCAAAACAATCTGGGGGATCCAGATTAATCTACCTCATTACCTTAAGACAACATTGTTTGTCTTCCCTGTGATTACATGATGTTTTATTAAAGGCCTTTTAAAGATAAAGCCCCTCAGTGTAACCTTAATACATGAGGAATAAAGTAAGACTTAGAGAGACAAAAACACAGGTTTTTACGGCAGAAAAAATAATCATAACAAAATGCATGGAAGAATAACCTCTTAAAAATTCTTTAATTAAAAGGTCATAAAAGGTCTTATGAAGTTTTCACACCCACAGTTTTTTTGCTTTGTTTTAATTAAACTGAAAAAAATACAAATTGTCATATTTCTTTGTTCACATGGCAGTAGTATCAATCAATTAATCAAACTTTGCTTATAAAGCAGTTTTAAAATAAAAAAAAGTTGCTGCACAAAGTGCTGTACATTCAAGAACATAAGCAGGTAAGTGTCAGGGGATACAAAATAAAACAAAACAAAAACATAAACCCATCCCACCCACAACCCACATTCAACACACAGGATGCACGCACACACAAACACACACAAATATACATAAAAGGACACCAAGTGAGAACTCTTCAAACAACTGCACACGACTGAGGAAACGCTCTCCAATTGAAAATGAGGAAACACAAGACCTAAAACTAAACCAATAAAACCATGATAAGGTGTAATAAAGGTAATAAAGCGTTAAAGGTTAATTAAAGTAAGACAGTCTTAAAAACAGTAAAAGAAAAATCAGAAAGGTAATAAAACATAATATAGTATCGCTGAAACTAACATGGAGTAAAAAAAACTAAATGCATATGAGAGAAGAAAACAAATAAATCAACTAAAAGCCAGACTAAAAAGGTCTTGCATTTGCTTTTAATAATATGAACAGTAGGAGCTGCTCTCAGGTCTTCAGGCAGACTGTTCCACAGACTGAGGCCATAATTTTGAAAAGCCTCACCATATGTTTTGATTTTTATTATGTCACAGCCAGCACCGTTATGAGTCTCATCTGAGTGGTTAGGCTAAGCTAACAACAAAAGTAACAGCTTAAAAGTGGAGATCAAATGTCTTATTGAATTTGCAGATGAACATATTCATCAGTAACGTAAATATTCACCTCATGATTGTTAAATCAGGCTCTCACCTCACCACCATCATACCCGACTTCCCTGTCACTCACTCACAATAAAAGACAAAATTCAGCGCTCAGGTCTTCACCTCTTCTTCCTCTGTACCACAGATCACCAGAGAACAAACACAGCCTGAATGTGAGTGAAAGTGGACTTGATTCTTACTTACTCTTGTTTGTTCAGAAACTTTTTATTATTTCCATATGGCATATTGTCTTATATCATTTCAGTAGATCACCCTCCACTGACCCTGAGTTCACTGGCAAATTAAGGCACCTAAAGTGGAAGCATTGATGACGTGTGCTAATGTAAGCAAACTAAATTAAATATAAAGTATGTTTATGTAAATACACATTTTTCCTACCCTTTAATTGCCTGAAAAAATAAACAAACAAACAGCAAAGAAAGACAAAATAAAACCTCCAAACAGAATTGGATCCTGTGTTTTGATGTTAACTAAACATAAGTTGTTCAGTAACCAGCATCATTAACATCATAACTTTTTTCAATGATATAAACGTGGACAAGCATAATGCATGAAAAATGTGATTTTAAACCCCAACAGCCATCTCAAGCTGACAATGGGACACCAGATATCATGATAAGTTATAACACCGAAAAAGCATTAACAGGGTTCCCACTCTTTTCTAGAAATCATTTTCCAGGATTTTTCCAGTGTCAAATAACCAACTGAAGTTACATTGTTGCTGTGGGCAGTTTTCAATTCTAGTTGGCCTTCTATAAAACAAGATTAGAGGTTGATGAACAACATCTCTAGCTATTGATCATTTTGATCTTAGAATTTCTTTGTTTCTAACTCTCCAGCACAAACATTGTCTGTTAGCTATCTGTTTAGTCTGACTTTTATGTGTCTCACAACTATAAATTTATGGTTATACATATTTATTAATCTTTATTTACTCTGCTTTTTATGAATAGATTTTGTTAACTTAGCCTAAATTTTATTTTGTCACTTTTGTATTATTTCTTTTTGTCCCCACTGTTTTGAGTTTTTATATTTTACGCCTTAACTTGCATCATTTTACCTACTCACATTTTCTGGCCACGTGTACATTTGTTACCAAGTACTTTTTTTTTTTTTACCAAGTACTTTCACATTTTCCATATGTTTTCCATGACTGGAAAATTGGGCAATCATTTTCCAGGTTTTCTAGGTTTTCCAGGAAAAGTGGGAACCCTGCATTAAAGTTCACACAAAGAAGCTGACAGTAACACAGAAAAGTAGAGAGCAGCTTTATAAAGGATAAACTATCCTGCTTAATCAAGCTGGATTTATTTAAATGAAACCAGTGTTTGAATCTGTGGATGTTGAGTCTGGTGAATAATGCTAACCTGTTGATATTTACGGACTGTGTTGGAAGAGCGACTCTGTGGAAACCAAAACATTCTAATTTAATAATACTCTGTCATCAGTCTAGTGCCCTGGTAGCCATAATAACTATTATTACTGCTACTGCTGCTAAAACTTGACCTTGCAGGGCAGATGGATCTGCCTGATTCAATGTCTGTAATAAAAACAAGGCAGTCTCAAAAGAAAGCATTTCTCTAAAGAGAGGATATTTTCCTTCCACTTCTATCATGCTTTGGCGAGGGTATGTTCTTAGAAGTGGCTTGTCTTTTGTATTCACACAGCTGCAGTAGCGCCAACATACGTAAGTACCTGATTGGCATGAAATGAATGTGACTGACAGAACGATTGTCCAATCACCTGACAGATATGCTCTTCAAAGATTCAGCCCATTCCCAAACACTTTCTATCGGCTTTGCCCAGATAGACTTTTACTTTTCAAAGAGCAATGATGCCAGCCTTCCTGCTTGCTATGCTGCCTTTCTGAATATCTAATTAGTAAATTATGATCATATTGACTTCCTCAACAATTCATTGGGACCTTTAAGTGCATCTTAATTTCTGCTGATCATTCAGTTTCTGCTTTGGTTAGGCTGCTGATGTCAGAGAAAATAACAGAACGCCCTTAAAACATTACTGTGGTTTGAGGTTAGATATCACTGAATCAATCAGTGATTTGCAGCAAATAAGGTGTTTCACAAAACATGTGATGGCTTCTTCTACTTGCACACACAAACTTTCAGTTTTTTTATTCTCTGTTTCTTAAAAAGTAACAAAACTTGTTGTACCTTTCTGAATATCTAATTAGTAAATTAAGATCATATTGACCTCATCAACAATTCATTTAACTTGGATTTGGTCCCTCTGCAGACTTCTGAATCTGCAAAAACACAGACAAGCAGATGGTCAAGGGTCTGCTTTCATGACTGCACAAGTAAGGTGTTTCACAAAACATGTGATGGCTTCTTCTACTTGCACACACAAACTTTCAGTTTTTTTATTCTCTGTTTCTTAAAAAGTAACAAAACTTGTTGTACCTTTGTGTTGAAGTGATAAGTCTCCCTCTGCTCCTAACTCGGATTTGGTCCCTCTGCAGACTTCTGAATCTGCAAAAACACAGACAAGCAGATGGTCAAGGGTCTGCTTTCATGACTGCACAAGTAAATAAAAATGGGCAAATCAAGAGCAAAAGGTGTTTTATAAACATGGAGGAAGCATGATGTAGGTCAGTCTAACTACCAGCAGAGGGCAGACGTGCTCTTCAGCCAACATAAGGCTTAAGACCAAAACACAAGAGGACACACAAAGACCAAAAACATAAAAGCTGAGACCAGAAGGCAACAAAAGATTGCGTTAGATGGCAAATCAAAAAAAGATAATGAGACTGAATTCTTTCACCGAGCTGCAGATGATTTGAAGATCAAAATGATTTGAAAACGTAACAAAAAGAACAAAGAAGCTCAGCAGCAACAGGCAGGAATGTTACTGTACCTGTGATTGTTCTTTAAGGAAATCTGGGAGCTGAAATTCACCTTTAAAGACCTGGAAAAATAAAAGTACCAGGTTTAGTTATCAATCAGTCTGCGGGAACTCATCTGGATTCAAACGGTGAAGGTTAATTATTTGATTATCTTTACATAACAGTAAGTCATTAGAATTGTAGCATCACTTTTGATGTGCCAGCATGACATTATCACCTATGCATATATCATGGAGCATCAGTGTGACTCTAACTACAGTAAGGAAGCCTGAGACTGAATATTATGATCAGAAGGCTGATCCATCTTTCTTTACGTAAGAAAACATGAGACCTGTTTTGGCCTTTATACAACAGGGGATAGGGAGAGTGAAAAGTGTCAGAAAAGGTGCTGAGAAAGTGGGGAAAGACATGCAGGGAAAAGCCCACAGGCTGGAATCAAGCCCCCTTTAACCTGCACTGAACTGAGTCTCAATAGAATATGAATCAGACTTGATTGTCATTGCACATGTCACAAGTACAGTGCAAAGAAAATGTTCCTTACAGCTAACCTGTCCAAGAACAGACAAAGACAGTCACATACATGGAGGGACAGGAACAGGAAAACTGTCAATAGATGAGGTGTGAAGATAAAACCTCCTTGAAGCTGCTTTACATTTTATAACCTTAAAAAGAAGCTGGATTAATCTGGCTACGCTTTCAGCTGGAACCATTGTTATTGGTCAGAAAATGAACAAAACAGCTAGCGTCTCTTAAGGACAATGGTCAACGGTGCCTGAAAAGAAGAGACTAAAAGCCTAGCGTGGCGAGTTTTCGTGTTGTCACCCTTCAAATGCACTTTAAAAGGTCCTACACTTTCCAAACTCTCTCTATGGGCTGTTGCCCTGATTGTCTAGTGAAATGTATACCACAGATATGTGAAACAGTCTGCCTGGGATGTAAGTTTTTCACTCAGTTATATGCTCAGGTTTTCATACAGGACCTAGATCTTAAAAATCTTCATCCATTTGAAAGTGATACATCCTTTAAAAATTAATAATGCTTTAAGGACTTTTAAAGGAGACATATCATGCCTGTTTCTCCTTTTCACTATGCCAGACTAGGATGCCTGTAAAGCATTTCTGCCCTCAGTACAAGTCATTTAGTTACTTCACTGCCCCACAATAGCTTTCTCAAAAATCCTCATTTTAGGCCATTATCAAGCTCTCGTTGAAAAGCTCGGATCTCAGGATGACCTACAGTTACCTCGCAACGTGACAGCCCTCTGTGCTCTGATTGGTCAGTTCTGTCAGAGCTGCCGAGAGGGTAGAGCCAGCCTGCCCTTCTTCTTCTACTGTATTTTCCGGCAGGTTCAAAGCACCGACCGCGTATTGAGTCCCCCTACAGGCCAGAGCTGGTAATGAGTGAATGTGAGCTAAGGATCTATATACTGCTGCTGGGTGGATGTGTTCCTTGGTGACGGTTTTGGACATCACAGAGGAGGAAGTGTTTTATCAGATTACTCCAATAAAAAGAAATGTACCTCGTGTCGTCACGACGATTTAAACCTCGCGGACATCTCACAATGACCTATTTTCAGAGGCATCAAATCTCGTTCTAGGATATCAGAAAAAATACAATATCTCGTTTTTTGAAAATTAAGGGGGTGTAAGGTCTTGTTTTCAAATATATTATATTATATGTAAGTATTAAATCATGCATCAGCATTATACGTCTCCTTTAAGGTCTTCCAAAAGCAAGCGCTTAATACTCATCTGAAAAGTGAAACTGTGGCTGTACTTAGGACTCCACTTACAGCTGAAGAGTTGATAGATCTTCAGTAAATGCTCTGCGTGTTGTGTGGGATGTTTATTTCAGTGGTTTTTTACAGCTTTAGTTCCCCCAACTTCCTCTTTTATAAACAATCGACCACAGGTGACCCGAAAACATAAAACACAACCACAGACAGACAGATGAAGGAGGCAGTGCTGAGGACTAGAGATCACCTGGAAATAGTTTTTGTACTCATTTATTTCAGAAAGTCCACCTTTTCTTGTCTTAATCAAGAAACACAGAGGGGGAAAAAACTGACCTTGATTTCTGTGAGCAGTTTATTAACTAGGGAATTCATATGCACACTCAAAAGCAATCAGTGACTGATAACTCAAGTAGTTATTTAGACTGATCAATAGGTACCCTGATAAACAGCTGCCATATTATACTCAATATCTGAATATTAGTTTGAGCATGGGAGTTAAAATCTGTACTCAAACTGTTTATAGATTTTCAAATATATGAAATACACCTGGAGCAGTGAACCACTTGATCTAACAGAAAGCTCTCTGCACAGTCCAACAGTCCATTGCTTTCTTGACCTCAACAACAGGAAGTACAAATTGAGAAAATTAAAGACAGGCAAACCACTCCGTGGAGGCACTCTGGGCTCCACACCACTGATGGCAAAATGATAAAATTAAACCTCGCTGTGTGTCAGTCAAGTGCTTAGTGGCTAGCCCACTCCTCATCAGTGACAACTCTGCAGACCCATTTGTAGGCCTTTAAAGAACTAAACGCCATGCAACCACATTCTCCTCACAGGGCCCCTCGCCAGCGGCATAAACAAGGCCATCACAGACAAGAGTGCAAGATTCATATGCAAGGCCATGCAGCCCACCAGTGCAACCTAGAGAAAGGTAAATACTAAAATGATGTGCACTATATCTGTGTACAAGCAGAGACTGCAAGCATGAGAGGAAGATGAAAAAGAGGAAGAAACGGCAACCACGTTGAGCTGCACCAAGGATAAAGGTCTCCAAAGATCCTCACCAGTAAAATTGAAGTTGTTTTACTTGTTGAATTTGTAAGAACTGGGCCCATTGCTGTGAGAATGAAATACTTTGGCCCTCATTGTACTCAGACTTGTCCCTCCCTCATGTAGACATATTCCCTGACAAAACTGATCATATCTGGACCTCCACTGATGGTCTGGAGAGGGTCTAAGCACGTAAACCTCCCTTAAAACAATTCTGACCCACTTTCTGCCTCCATGTTTGCCTCCCCGAAGACTATGTGGGTCCAAAACCTGATCCAAATCATTTCCATCGGCACAGACAGAAAGGCGAGTGCATGTTTCTGATTTCCTCTTTGGTGCCATTTTGAAGTTCTCCTTAGTGAGTGGAGGCTGAGGGCCAGACTACAGCAAGCAGATCCAAACATTCCTCTAGGACACTAAGGAGAAGACGAGCAGGGTGCCCGCGGGCCGTACACTGGCCCTCACACTGGAGGTAATGAATCCAAGATGTGTGTGATTAGTGGACGTAAAGAGGAGGCTGAAGAGTCTGCTCTGGACACTGCAGATGAATCCACCCCTCAGAAGGAGGACAGACGGAGACGAAGGGCCAGACTGGTTGTCCACACTACTGTAACATGAAGCCAGAGTGCTCGAGTCCAACAGACTCTGTCCCCCACCCAGGATCAATGACCTCTGAGGGCTCTGCTCAAAAGCCCATGACAGGAGGAATCTTAACAACAAGGGATATTTCAGAGCTCTGAGACTGAGACAAGCTGCAGAAAGACCTCAGTCTGCTGTTTTGAGGATAACACCGTCACTTGTCTGACAGATTTTATACTCAGTCAAAAGGAGAGTTTGATATTTTTATCCTCATAATCGAGAATTTCTGTGACAGCAGGTTATGAATTAAGGATGGGTAGTACACGTGCCTCACAGCTCGGTCAGGGCCTTTCTGTGTGGAGTTCATATATTCTACATGAGCATGCGTGACTTTGTATCCAGGTGCACCAGCTTCTCCCCACAGATCAACAATCATGCTGGTTACATAACTGGTGACTCTAAATTGTCCTTAATTGTGGGCGAGTGTGTGATTGGTTATCTGTCTCTATGGCTACATTCATACTGCAGTCAAATGTGACCTGAATCTGATTTGTTTCTGACAGTGTGAACAGCACAAGTCACATTGAATCTGACATTTTCGAATCAGATTCAGGCCACTTTCAAATGTGGTTCTGAATCAGCCATGTAGCTGATTTTCTTAATGCGACTGCAGTCTGAACAGCCAGGTCACATTCAATTCAGTCATTCTAGAGCAGCAGTTTACCTCGGGACAAAGTCCCTACACGGTCAGAACATAATCAGAGGTTAATATATAGACATTATTATTAAAAAGTTTATGCATTTTTTTCTAATATAAAGGGTTTTACTCGATTTTCCATCTACAAGCATGATTAAACAATACATAAAGGGAGGAGTGATGACAGAAAGTGAGAGAGCGCTGGGGCGATCAACAGGTGTACACGCACAATAAACGCTAAATGTGAATGAATCATACATTTGTGTTATGATATCTGATAAGCTTAGTTTATTAACACTGCACCAACATTTTTAATTCATTTATATGGCTAAAATAACAGTTTACAGGATGCGGAGACACTGATGATTCACTGCCGTCCATCTCATTCTTGCACACAGGAGTGCTCCCGTATGTTTCCATGACACAGCGTCAGTCAGTGAGCAGTCTGCTCCTGTCTGATCTGCTCTCTGACAAACTAAAAAACATCAGAACAGAAGATAAAACTACGTTTTCCTCTCTTGGTTCACCTGTTCAGTGCGCTATGGCTCTATAAAATATAGCAATAAACTCTAGCCTACCCATAATTACTTAACAACCAGTCCAGGATGTACCCTGCCTCTAGGGATGGGAATTGATAAGATTTTATTGATATCAGTGCTATTAACAATCCTGTTTCATTGATCCAATTCTTTAACAATTCCCTAATTGATTTTTGCAGATTTTCTGTGTGGGCAAAAGTTGTCCCGTAGATTTTTAGTGGCAACAATGTCAAACAGAAGTCACAGCAGAGACAACTGCTTCTGAAAGTCGCTGGTGTTTCTACTCACTTGAGGTTGTGCAGTAGGCACAACCTAAAGTCTCAGCAAAAAGACTCAAGATATCGATACTTCCATGGAGCTGTTAATGATTCTCGACTGGAATGGTTTTCGATTCCAATCCCTTATCCTAATATCTGCTGGGACAGGCTCCAGCCCCTCGCCACCCAAACAGGACAAGATACATATAATGATAGATATGTATAATATATATCATGGTTTATAATTCTGGTATTTTGAGAGTTTCAAAAAAGTTTTATTAAGAGTTTTTCAAAGCTTTTTGTTTTTGTTTTTTGTAAGGACAGGGCCATGACCAGAAACTTGGTAAAGACAGATGGTGGGGCATGCAATTAGCCCTGGCTGCCCATGTTGGGGAGATAACCTCTGTGCATGAGACACATGGATATATCCAAAAGGATATTGTCTTTATTTGTAAAGCATCAACAGACACAGTTTATAAGTCACTGTTAAGCTAAGGGATTTCAAGATTAGACGATCCAGATCAGCCAGCCCTTCATACACCTCCAAAAGCAAATATCTGCAGTAAAACCCAAAGTATTTGTTGTAACAGTCAGAGAATCACAGAAGTATCAAGATCAGAGACCCTGCAAACCTGCAGCAGCTTTCCGGGGTCAACTGAGGTGTCTGTAGATACAGGCAGCAGGTCAGTGCCAACACAGAGCAAAAGTAAACCCTGCAGAGGTTCACACTCACGGTCAAAGATCCCCCCTTTGATTCCCCCCCAACCCTCTTCTGGTCCCAGGGGGGCTGAACGTGGAATAACCCAGTAAGTCTGAGAAGCTGCCAGTGTCAGCCCAGACCTGGGGGGAGAGAGCCTCTGATACTTCCATGTCTCCAGATTTTCCAGAGATTCTGTTTCCTCAAACAAAACAGTTTTATCCGAGCGACACACTGAGGCTCTTCAGGAGGGGGATTCTGTGAGGCCACCACCAAGAATGCTCTCAGCTTCAAAAACAACACGCTCCTGTTGACCCTGAGTGTGACCACAGCTCTCCATTGTTCGTGTGGAACAGTGCTTTTCTTTTAAAGTCAGGAAACATCTCCAGGTACTCTCTTTTCCAAGAATCCCACAAAAAAGTTTGCCTCAAGACCAACAAGCTTAGAGTACCTAAAGGAGGACCGAACCAAATTTAGATGGTGATTTATTAAGAATACTTTCCAAATAAAAGCTGTGTTCACGTGTGTAGAAACTGAAAAGTTAATTTTAACTCAGTTTTTCCTATAATCCATTTGTTAGTCCTGTGCACACTGCAGCCCTCTGAAGGCGGCTATGATATACCCTCACACAGATGAAGGGAAGCACAGTGACATGTTTCTTATTAGACATCACCAATAAAGTTGTGCCTGGCAACTGCAATAGCTGTAGCCGTGCTGCAGACCAAGGGTGGGCAACTGGCAGCCCAGGGACCATGGATGGACGGACTGCTAGTTGTGAATTCAAAAATATCCTTAGATTAACCAGACCATGGTTTTAGATCAGAGCTTAGGAAATGTCTCTCCATGTTTCTGTTGTCAAACTCAATTTAGCTTTGTGCCCTCTCTGATGCAAAGATCTAGACTCATGGATCGATGATCTCTTCACGTGGGTCCCACTGTTACTCATTCATAAATCTTTTAGACACTTTCTTCTCCTTATGCCTGTTTAGCTTGTGGTTTCACATGTACGAGTCTCTGCTGAGGTCTGAGAGATGCAGAGAGCCTCGACGACGGCAGGTTCAGATCGATGTGTCCTGATGAGTCTGCCCATCATTATCTGTCCTCTCAGTGATATGGAGGAAGAGATCCAGCTGCAGACACTGAAGATGAATAAGTCCTTCATTATATCCTCCTAACTCATCTGATTATTGTTACTGTGGAAAAACTGAGAACTTATTGATCATCATATCCATCCCTCACCAGGGATCAGACCAACTGCAGAGCCACTTAGGAGATATTGATTGTGGCTTCAGGAGACAATGAGCCTCATTCACGGTGACCTGCAGGAACCTCTGCTGACCAGCAGGCAGAGGTGAAGCCTGGAAGGACAGCAGACATCCAGGGGTGGTCTTCCTAATGGTCAATAATAAAGACATCAGTGTCTAATACAGACATGGTTGAGTCAGTTATGCCATGTGCTCTTTAATCAGTCTTATTTTATTCAAATCTTTTATTTACTGCAATTTTTTGTACATAATATGCCCTCATTTATAACATGAACCCATTTTAAAGCTTTTTTTTCCAGCAAAAATGCTGAATTTAAATACAACACACACTCACATCTTGCCCAAGCCTTGCTCACTTACACAATTCAAAAATAACCTTTATTCAAAGTTGTAAGAAGGGAAATTTCAGCATTTTCACAACACGTACCATAAAAGATTGTCTCTCTCAACCAAATGCAGAGACACCTTTTGCTTCACACATGTGTACTTATTCAATTTCTGCCAGAGCATGCCCAGTCTTTGTGTACCGGCCAATCGGAGAGCAAGTATCAACATGCCGATGTCTTCAACTAATCACAGCGCAAGTATTTTCGTCCCTTTGCTCTACATGTTTACATGTGAGTGGTACTGTAACACTTGAGAATTACACTATTATTACACAAAAGTTAACTAATTAAGATCCAAAATATTTGATTAGAACAGTTAAACGGCAAGTTTTGTTACAATTACAAAATTTTGGTGGCAATGTTTCACAGAGAAAGAGAACATTTCAGCTTTTTGTATCAGATATGTTGTAATGGCGATGTTGGTGAGACTAAATAATTTACATATTGTGTATACACTACATGTACCCAAAAAATTAGAACTTATTTAAGAGCAAAAACATGCGTGTTGTACACAAGAAATTGTGGTAGATCTCAACACAGACCAATGGCGGCTTCTTTGACAGAGCTGGTGAGTTTTACCCTAACCTAGGGGTGTGTGATATGACGATATTAAATCGTTAAGGATTATAACGTGGGGATGATCTCATAAAGCAGAAAGATCGTCAGATCGTCTGTGTGGGCGCAGAGACTTTGACGCGCACCTGACTAGCCAATCGTAGCACATTACGCGCAGTGCATTGCAGTATCTCATGTTTGGTTATGTAGCGTGAAGCCATGGCAGAAAGAGAAAAGGAGATAAAGCTTGAAGATGTCTGAACAAAAATCTGTTCTAAAGCAGCTGTATTATTCACTCAGATTATAGACATTGCAGTTAGATAACATTTGTTTTAAATTGTTACACTTTAAGAAATAATGTTGATATTGTTGTTCATTACCTTATATGTTTACATTTATTGCACATTTTTATAAAAACTGCACTATTTAAATTAAAACCTGTTCAGAAAAGTTCTTTTGGCTTTAATCGTCTTTTTTTTTCTTTTAGGGTTTTGCATGTTTTATATGTTAAACATAGGGAAAAAATGGTCAAACATGCAAATTAGTCTAGAAAAATCAAAGTAAAAAAGAATTGTGATAAAATTGTGATCGTGATTTTATTTTTAAAAAATTGTGATGATATTTTTGCCATATCGCCCACCCCTACTTTAAATCTATCTTTACCTGTAGCTCTTCTAGAGCATGTCTGCAATATTAAAACTCTGCTGAATGAATAGTCAAAATAAGCAGAACAGTAGTCTATAGAAAAAATACTGACAACAGATTATTGCAGCCTGCACAACTTTGCCAAACTTAAGTCTTAATCCAGGACTAAATCCATTTACTATTCATTTCTAAAGTCATATGTCACTACAGCACTGTAGACAACAAAGGCTTTGGATTCAGGAAACAGTTTATAAATTAATTTTAAACATAGAAGTTTACTTATGTTCAACTATCATTGTACTTACTAATTATTCTACATCTTATAAGTCCTCCAATTATTTTGTTTCAGAGCCAGCAGTTAATGTCAAAAACTTAACAGATGGTGGTAAATTTTGAAGGCACAGTTTGGAGAGGAGGAAGGACGAGTGACTATCATACCATAAATCTACTCTGCTCCTCTGATCATCCACATCACCACAGCTGCACTAAAACAAACACCAACCACTGCCTCCAACCAGCTCCCAGATCCAGGCTGCATTGTTTTCTGTGGGCTGATGGAGAGCAGAGGGAGGGTAAATATTTGGATGGGGCTGGGTGAAAATCCAAGACAGCAGAGAGAGCGTTTCCACATGTGGCTTCAGCAGAGCTTCAGCTCAGGGCTGAATGCCAGATGTGTTATGCAACGCTGCAAAATATTTGGGTGGTGGGAGGGGGAGGGGAGAGAACAATGAATTTAGAGAAACTATATCTAAGTGTTTAAGAGAGGAAAGCTCATCCTGTCTGCCATTAGGCTCAGAAATTCTTTTATTTGGCAAGTAAATTCTTCAAGTGACAGCAAAGAAATTTGGATGACTGAAAAAAAAAATCTGACTATGCATTAGGCTACTCTTATTGCAGTACAAATGTAGTTACACACTTTTTGACATCAGTTTTGAGACTTTTTGAAGCCATTTCTGACCTGAAAATTTACAATCCTTCCTATTAGAGGTGTAAAAAAAAATCTCAATACACAAAAATATTGCAATATTTGAGATGCAAAAGTGTATTGGTATTAGTGTCATGATGATTATATTTTTCTATAATTCACAGAAATTTGTAACTTTTTTTTGTACTGCAGTTCACCCTCCAGCCACTAGTTGGCAGCAAGCATCCATCAATTAGACTGTCCATCTCTGTCACATTTACTGCTATTATTACTGTCGCTAGAACAAAAAAGGCAGATTATAAATGTTACATGGACCATGGTTTATACAGACAACTCTGATTAAAAGCTGTACTTTTCATGCTAACAACATTGTGGCTTATTAATGTTATCAAATTTAATGGGAAAAAAACGCTGACGCTTCACCCTGTTTAAATTATCAAAATATATCCTAAAATATCATCCATTTATCACGATGTATGTGTTTTCAATGCACAACACAGAAGGAAATATTATTTAACGTGAGACAATGCAATTATACATAAATCAATACATTAATTAATAAACAGAAAACAAAATAAATTTGATAAACAGAATGGGAAATTGGGAGGCCATCAAAAATCCAAGACCGCCAACAGTTTGGTGAAAGACTTTGAAGGGATAGAGTAGGATATTCTGGGTACATGGCATTAGCCTGACTATTAGCACAGTGGCACACGTCAGCTTTCAGTCTGTACTGAAATACTCTGCACAGGAGCTAGAGTTGTAGAATTTTTGGTGAAAATAAGCTACAAAAACAGAGTCGGGTGATTTCATGATGTACACAGAAGCTCTTTTTCTCTCCAAGTCACTTTGTTTTGATACTACTTCAGTGAACGACACAGCCGATGTGCCCTTCTGCCAAAAGCATCAACCAGCTACTGTTAGCAGCCTTTGAAAAAGGAAACATCCGCTCTCCATTGCAGCTTGACAACATTTTTTTCATATTACACCAGACTTCATTGTCTCCAGCACCCAGTCTGCTCACCTCTCGCTCAAATTAAGGTAAAAGATCTTGTTAAAAGCATGCTATGACAAAATAAGATAAATTAACAGTTAAAGAGGTCCTCCTAGCCTCTTAGCTTTTGTACAAGCAGAACCTGGGTTCAGTGAGCGCTATACCGGAGTGAATTATAGGTGGTTAATCGGTATAAAGGTGTGTAAAGGTTGTAAATAACAGCATAAGTATCAATCTGGAGTGTGTTTCTGCCATTCTTTCGCCGTTTATTCGCCGTATTTCGTCATAACAGATCATCTTTTTCCGTCATAGTTCATGTTTTCTGGATTTAATCAATTGTAATTTGGAAATATTAAAGAAGGAGCTGTCGAGGAGATCTGCCATGGCAAGGGGAGACCAGAGAAGAGTCATGAACGGGGCTAACTGCTTCAGGGAATGTCGTTAGTGAAAAACAAAATAAATAAATAAAAAGGCCTGGACATGGTCTAATATATCGAGCTGTAACATGGACACTAATGCTGCAGGCAAACTAAAATGTGTGAGTGTATGTAAAACAGGTTAAGTTTATTTCTGGCCGTCTCAAAACTTTGAACATGTTCATTTACAATTGCTTATCAATAATTTTGGTCACAATATCCGTGATATGAAATTTTCATACTGTTACATCTCTACCTGTGAGCCCATGATTGTGTGCCTCTCTGTGTTGGCCCTATGACTGGCTGTTGGCCAGTTCAGGGCGTGTCCCTCTGGTCATACAATGAGGGACTATTCCTATAGCAGTGCATTTTGTCAGTACTGCAGCCTTGTGACATATAAAGTCTGTAAATCCAATGGCAAACTGAACATACAAAACTTTTCTTCTCCTGGACCTAGAGGGAGTTAGGAGGCCAAAAACCGATTACAGTGAGCCTCCGGCTGGTTTAATGCGGGGAATCCCTCTAATGACCTGCAGATGTTCAGAACATGAATCTGAGCTCATTAACATCACGCACTTGTCATCAAGACACGCAAGTCCACTCTGAGAGAGGTGTTATTTACTCCAGGGAGAGGAGACACACACATACACAGAAATATTTAGTGCATGAAGGATCTGTATACAGGACTACAGGCACATGTGAAAGTCATTAACATAAACACGGGTCTGACACGGACGCAGCAGCAGGAGGATCTGATATCAGACCAACATACTGAGGAGCTGCAGCCCGAAAGAACAAATACACACACATGCACATGTTTGGAGAGTCAGGTTTACAGGAACAGATCAACAATTGGGAAATCATCTACTCATCATACAACCAGGCTGTGTGTTGAAGCCAAACTGATCAACAACAGCTGTCTGAAGAACGCTGGAGTAACAGAGCACATGGAGACGGAGGATATGCTGATGATGAATGACTGAATCACTGTAAACACACAAACTACAACACATTCATCTGAGGGCTCATGTTTCAGAGCACAGGGGCGCTTTACATGGTGTAACAAGGAAATTTAAGACTGTGAACCTCTTGGATTGAAAAAGATTACATTTGTGATTAGTTTGTTAAGATTTTCAAAATCTCACAATTCAATCAGTATCAGTTTGCCTCTTCCACCCACTCCCTCTCGAATCTTTTCATAATGTAACCAAATGAATTCCCAAGAGATAACAGTGGTAGCCTACTGCAAACAAATTCCAGTTTCATCATCCTTGCATCACTCTATAGAGACCCCCATTTCTCTTTTACAGGAAAAAACAATGTGTTTCCAGGGCACGACCCCCCACCAAGTCATTTCTGACACTATCTCGCAGTGTTAACAAATCCTGCATCCACATTCAGATTGGAATCACTACCAAAGTGTAATCACCTTTTCTGTGTGCCATGACAGCCTTGTAAAATAAGGAGTAACCCCCTCATTAAAGGGTTAAATCTGATGAAGAGTGTTCCTCTGCCTCTGTCTGCAGTTTCCACCTCTGTTTGTGGTCAGGCACATTTTTCCAATGATTCTCAAACCAGAGAATAAAAACTGTTTCCTCTGCCTGTACATTCATGTAACACCCTGAATGTTTTCCATTTGACTCACAACAGCCCAGACAACATGACAGATTACAACAAGACTCTTTCTCTGTGGCCAACAATTAAAATCAAAGAACCCTTACAAACATACTCAGCAAGCATAATAAACCCAAGCACAATAAAAACATAAGAGAGCATGACCACTTGTGGTGTCTCTCAGGCCAGCAGTGCACATGAAAGGGAAACATTTTAAGGAACACGAGGAAACTATAACCCAAGCAGGCACAAACAATCCAGGCCCCAAACACAGTCAGAAAAACAAAAGAGGTCTTCAATCAACCAACCAAGACAACAATGCCCACTCCCCAGGTCAAGGAAAAATCTCATCTAAAGGATTTATGCTATCCCAATACAGAGGAAGTCGTATATATGGACTAGGGCTGGACAATTGATCGGATTTTGATCGTGATTTCAATTTTGCCATCTGACAATCATAAAAACATTGTAATCGAAGAAAAAGGATTAGTATGCCACACAGTGTGGAGTGCCGTGTATGCAAGTTCCTGCGCTTCATAGCGCTGCTGTGCTCTACGTGCAGCCACAGAGAGTGTGTGTGACTTATGTGGATCAATAATACTGTATGTGCCACTCGATGGTTCTTTAAAGTTGTGTTTAAATCAATACAGAAGTTTTTAAATAAATGAATAATTGTGTATATTAATTGTGATTTCAATATCACTTAAAATAATCGGGATTCTTATTTTTACCATAATCGTCCAGCCCTAATATGGACCATTTTGATCTTGTTCTGTTCTGCAACATGTGTCTCTATTACCCCTTTCAACGCATGTTTTTTTTTTAATGTGGGTTAACCTGTTAACAATTGGCAAGTGACTCTTTTCCCACTGCCAGCAGACCTGGGTCTAATCGGCAGCAGGCGAGCTGCATGGCTGTTTTTTTTCCTCTGGCACATCGAGCTGATGGCATTCCGCTGACGACATCAGCAAAGCAGGTCCATATTCACAATGAAAAGGAGTGTAGAGGCCGTGGACACGTTTTTCTGTACTTTTGTCCCTCTTTAAAAATGTACAAACTCAGCACTGATGATAAAATAGCGATGGAATTTGTTGCTGAGACGGCAGAGTGTCATGTAAGTTACAGAAAGAGGGGACGGGCATAACGTTATGCTGACATCATCCATAAATTAGTGGGTTGACCCAGGTGTGATGTCTTCACTAAAGCCGATTGGATGCGAGCCTATTAAAACCTGTGTCGCTTGCAGGGTCAGTCAGCCCAGGTCGAAATAATGATAAAACCCTTTCAAACCGGGTTTAAACAGGTTTTTTGGCCAGTCTGAAAAGGGTCATCAGATGCTCTCATCTGCTAGGAAACTGCACTTGAACTCCTCAATCAATGCAGCCAAAATGTTAAAAAATGTAGGGCTGGAGTCTTTGGGCCCAATCTAAACTCTAAAACTGTCATGGCCCAGATAAGGAGCAAAAGAATAAAAAAAGTAAACAAACACACAAACAAAAAGCACTGTCGAATTTAAAGGGGGATTGATGCCTTACACGGTCCCATGTTAAAATATCCATCTTTACAGAAATATAAACACTACTGCAGTTTTCGTCGAGAAGGTCATTTTTATATTGAATTTAATCTATTTTTTGTATTCTTAACTGAACTTAAATGGATCTCTAAACACTACAAGCTTTACAAAATTAATCAGAGATTAAAGTTATGCATAATTGGGGCTGTGTCCTTTTTGATAAGGCAGCTCTCTGTAATCTGGTATAAATCAGTCATTGGTGAATATATTCATGAATATTCTAAATTTGTACTCATAGTTTTAAAAACAAGTTGTTACATTTGAATGCAAGTTTCTTCTCATATGGTCTTGTAGATTTTTTAGGAGTCTGCATGTTTTGCACTTTGAGGTGAAGCTTTTCCACAATTTTGTTGTGGTAAAATGACAAAGGATATCAGTTCTGTTCGGGTCTATTCATTAACCTTTAGCTCTGTGCTTGTGCCTTTGGAGCCCTTGGGGATTTCATCTTGGTAAAGAGTGATCCATCTATAACTGGCATCCAGCGATGGGTGATTCTATGGGGATTCTGACCTGAATGGTTCTATATGACTGGCTTTGTAATCGGGGTAGATCCCTGCCTTGTTTGCCATGCAGTGCTCTAGGGGGCATGGCAGCAGACCACTGCCTGATCAGCTCCTCTCAAACAGTAAGATGAAATTCAGACATATTTGATACACAAGCTGATGCTACTCCTTTTTTTCCAGGAGATAGCTAAACACGTCAAAAAATATGGGGGATGTACGATAATATTGGCATATATTGGTGGTAGTTCTGAAATATCAGCACCTCAGACTTTATCATATAATACTGTACATCCCTAGAGTATACACAGTGACTGTTTGCTGCTGATGCTGAGTGTGTGTCACAGCATTCTTCGTCTGTGTGTAAGTACATCTATAAAAGGATAAGTTTAATGTAGCGTACATACTATTCAACTCACTTATTCAGCTTATACTGCTGCTCCCTCTCTCATAGCTGATAACAGTCCATCTTGGATATTTCTATTCTGTTGACTCTGCATTTTCTGGCCCTCGGGTGTTTGGTGTTTGTGCTGATGCAGAGTCCATGTCACTGCTTTATGTGAACAGGGAGACCCTCTGCAGTAAACAGTGTTGATGCTTTCACCGCAGCATGATGTTCTGCAGGTCAGTAAACACGCACAGAAGGCACAGAGCAGAAGAGATAACAGCCTCCTTCAGAGACACTTACAGTACATCACCACGCTGAATATAACCCACAAGAGGAATATCTTCACATAAGAACAGGCCTCCTTTAATTGGCTGCAGGTTCTGTTCAGGTGAATATGATTCACAGCTACCAATAAAAAGAGAGAACAGAGGTCTATGGAGAAGTTTCCTTTGTTCTTTATTGGATCAATGTGATCCTGACACAGACTGTAAACCAGATATAAGATCTTTGCACTCCAAGTGCAATACAAATTAAAAGCTTCTTTTTTTTGGATCCATTCTTTTCAGTCAGTTTCAACATCTACATCTTGATCTGTCTCCAGCACTTGCCAGCAGTGCAGCTCTGTACTGGTTGACTGGAAACTGCCCTGTGTGGAACTAAGGCTGCGTTTACACGGACACTCCTGACTTAAAGACGCCAAGATTTGTCCTTTGCGTTTTAGAATTCTTCTGCGTTCATACGACGACGCTGGAGACGAGTTAATCCATTGTAGTGTGCATGCTGATTCAACAAAGGCAAATAGAAGCACAGAGACGCAGGAGTTTCTTTTCTGGACAACAAATCAGTTTGGACAACAAATCTGTCTGGATAGTTTTGTCTGGATAACAAACCGAGCACGGCAAGAGGCTCACACGTTACTCGGCAGACGGCCGAATCTATTGTTGTTCCTGGTATGCACACGCAGCCTTCATGTGAAAGAGTACTGCGCATGCGGTGACGTCAGCGTTTCACCCTGAAAAGCTCTAATTCAGGTTTACACAGAGCTGCATGGAGAGCGTATTCAAAACGTTCCACTCCGGAGCCCGTTTCAAAAGTTTCCGTTTTCAGACTAATCTAAACGGAAGGCCAAAACTCAATGAAAACTCATCGGATTTGACCGTTTTCGGTGCCATGTAAATGCAGCCTAATATTGATGCAGACATCAAACCATCATTGGGTGGGTAATGTAACCTGATGTTTACATGCAGCCCTTCCTGTTGTGTAACCCTACAAATATGTTGTGAAGCTGTAGTTCTTTGGTGATGTTATGAGGTTTTGTTGATCGAATCATGATAAACTGTTTTGGTTTTAGACCCGAACACAGGGTAGGAAATAAACACCCACCAATAGTGGGTTTATTTTCCATTCGGCAGGTAAATCTCAGAGGGTTATGCCCTCAACTGCCAGATACAACTGCCAAATATCTGTAGCAATATGCATAGAAACATACACAAGTTGAAGGATGATTTTACACTTATGCCTATCCCAGGCAAAAATGGAGAGAGAAACCTCCAATGGACCATGGTTCAGATCAACAGGCAGAACTTTGGTTGAACCTAAAGAGGTGGTCTGGGTCCAGACAAAACAGTACAATGGTTTTGTTTGTGTCCAGTTGGAAAGCACAATTTTGTAAGATTGGAACCTTCAAACCAGTGACAGGAATTTACCACATGGAAACCCAGAGGAAGGACATGTACCATGTTTTCCAAAATAAAATGAGCTGCGTAAGCATTTTGGGAGAGGAACAAGACCAAATGTTTGATTGAAATTTGGTCTGATGACTTTATTAAACTGGAAAAGAGACTTTTTTTTGGAGACGATGAAAGAAGGGGGATCTGCCTTCTTTCATACGATACTGGCCTATATTTTCCATACCATGTTTTATAAATGGTACATGACCCTGTCGCATGAGGGCAGAGCACAGACATGAGCAGAACTATGGAGCAGAACAAGAGAAAAAGAACCACTGAGAGAAGATGAGTCCTGTATCCAAGACAGTGAGTTTATTGGAAAAAGAGAAAAGAAAGTGTGTTTTTGTCAATATATTCCACATGAGGAGGGTAAAGAAGAAATGATGATGGATTCTCTGGGACCTTTCTGCTAAAGGTGACCCATAAAGTCAAAACAAAGGAAGGGAATATTAGCAAGAACAGACTGACCGTCAGGCACCCAACCTGTGCTCACAAGCAATCTCCAATGTGGACTTAATACTGCTTAATACACACTGAGAATAGGCCTGTCACGATAGTCAATAAATCAATTAAATGCACAATAAATAAAGAAGTCCTCTGTAAGTTTGCAGGCCTCGATAAATTGACATGCAGCATGTTTGCTTCCCTCCTCTTTTTCTACCAAATTGATGTGCTTGCAAGTTTGTTTTCCTCCTCTCTTTCTACCAAACAGGCTGGATGAGAAGATGGTTCACTCCATCCATCTTTCTCAACGCCTGGGCCCGTTGGTTCTATAGCGGAATGAGCAGGGTTAGGGTCAGTGATCCATCTGTCATTCATTCAATCTTTGTGGGGGAGACAGGGCCACTCAAGCGTACACACACAGAGCTGAAGTGAGCACTGTGAGGAGTAACAAGGAAATAAGCACTAATAAGAATGATGGCACGAAGGCTACGGTTCTTAAGCCAAATGCCACAGCCCAAGTGTGGGAATATTTGGTTTTAATCAGAATGAACAAGGTGTGAGCCCTTGAACACTGACGAGACAATATGTCATATATGTTTGAAAGTAATGGCGACAAAGCAGGGGAGGTGCATCGGAGCCTGCGTCTTGACAGTCAGCGCTTACTGAGGCGTTTGGTGGGCAAAGGAAACATAAATAAAGCAGAGCAAAATGGTAGGCGCACAGCGTCGTTGGCTACATTGCAAAAGAAATGAAAAGCCAGCAATGTCACAAACATTTGACAGACAGTAAGAATTGACTAGGAGAAAGTACAGGTCACAAACAATTCAGGAACTGTGTAATCTCAACTTTATTTGATGTTTTTATTGTGTGTGTTTTTATTGGATTTTTCTTTTTGTTCTTTACAGAGACAGGGTCTATTTTTTTAATTGTTTTTGATTATCATGATTTTTTGACATGCATTTTTTTCCCAAAAGAGAGTCTACTTCATTTTCATTCGGGTTGTTTTTCTCTTTTTTGTTTGTTTAATTTATTATAATGTTAAATGTATTTTATTTAAAAGCTCTAGACCTTCCAATTACAGTTAAATACTCTTAAGAAATTAAAGTTCATTGCTTTTGATATGATGCACTCACTTAATTGCAACATATAATTACATTAATGCAAAACATGATGTTTCAAAATAATATTGACAATAATATCGTTTATCCGCAATAATTTTCTGTTCAATTATTGTCCAGCAAAATTTGTTATCGTAACAGGCCTAACTGGGAATCAGTTGTATGAATTACAGGACTTATTACTTTCAGTATAGGATGTTCTTTTTTTGCTTTGATCATATTTATTGCAACATCAATAGGTCAGCTAATCATTCAATGTAATTCCCATAATTAAAACATTATTTGATCTGCCTCCATCTCGTCTTTGGGTGAGTAAGAAGGTGAACTTCACTCCCTCCACTGAAGTCAACATCAGCTTCTGTAACACAACTCAACTGGAAGTTTGATCTGAATTGAAAAGACTGGATAGCTGTTTTTTTTTTCTTTAAATCAGTTATTTTCTGTTCAATTACATAACTGCTAAATGTCATGTTGTTTATCTATTCTAATTCTTTTGGATTATTTGCTAACTCTACTCCATGCTCTATCAGCCTCCTCTTTCTTAGTCCTCAATCTTTGGTCCAGATGTTGACCTCTTCTGCTCTGATGTACTCATGTCCAGCCTAAAGGAGCATTTATGAGAACAGTAAAAATACTCCTTTATCACTTTATCACATTAATGTCCTTGGTTTATGGAAATATGTGTCCTCTGAGCGAGCACTTTGAGAAGACAGTTACAGTCACTCTGGGTGAACAGACCTGCTGTTTTAGGAACAAGGCAGATACCTGGAAAAAGTCTGAACTACAAATCATCCAGAAATGTTGTGGCGGCAGACAGACTGAGGAGAGTGTTCAGAAAGGGAAAAACACTGTACACATGGAAACTGCAGAAAATATACTGAGAATGTACGCTCTATATGAACAGATATTCAAACAGGATATGCAGAGGACCAATGTCTTATATACTTAACGTTCATGTTGCAGTATTCATTTCATGCTGGGATTTTCTACTATTGGTGAGTAAAATAAGGAAATAAAGTCTAATGTTTTTCAGGGTTGGACGATGCCTCTTTACAAAGACTTGTCCACATAAATCAGGCTCATTTTAAGTGATTTTATATCAATTAATCAGAAGGTTGCTAAAAAATAGGTGTCTAGGAGTTCTATTTTAGTTATCCTGGTATCAACAGGCAATCATAATTTGTTTTTTTATTTGTTCTGACATCACAGAAAAAAATGTAGATAAACTGCCAATTAAATGCCTTTGAAAAACTTTACAACAATAATTTTATGTAGTTTCCACTGTGATACAATAATATTTGGTCCAACTGCAGAATAAATTAGAAAGCACTCGGAGAGCACAGACCTACGCCAGTCCTCCTCAGTCCTCAGCCATATTGTCATTTTGACCATAAATATTACTCCTACCTTTATTTCATCTAAATATTTAGATTCCTTGACCATGAAAACATACCATTAGCAATTGGATTCGTAGGGATATCTATTTTAGTTCAGTAGTTATTCACAGAAATCAAATTTTTCGCCATGGCGGCCAGACGCTGATCCGGATTAACACCAAAATCTAATCAGTTCTTCCTTTTCCCATGCTGAACATTTCCTGAAAATTTCATCCAAATCCGTCCATGACTTTTTGAGTTATTTTGTTCACAGACGGACGGACGGACGGACGGACGGACAGACAGACAGACAGACAGACAGACAGACGGACAAACTCTCCCAAAAACATAACCTCCTTGGCGGAGGTAATCATAATTTACCACAGAACCGTCAAAAAAGGAATGTCAAACCAATATAACCTACAGAAGTTGCTACCAAGAGTCTTCTGTTGATATCTCCAGAGAAAACATAGATGATACTTATCCCCGTGGTCTCAATTATTTAAATGCCTCCAAAGACCCTCAAAGATAAAAATAAAGAATCAGAGTGGGCAAACTTGATGAGCTGCAGAGAGAATCAGCTGATAGAAAATGATTCAATAAAACATATTCAGATCCAAAAATAGAAGAACATCCACGACGTCAGGGGAGTCTGACGTCTGACATTGACAGAGAAGGAGCTTAGTCATGCACCGAGTTTATGTAACCAAGAGAGACCCCTGTCATTTAGACATCAGTGTTTGAGGTTTGGGGCTCAAAATAAGATAAAGAATACCTTAAATCCTTAAATTCAGAGTGGAGCCCTTGTTTACAAAATCAAAGAGGTCAACAGGACTTTACGTCTTTTATTACGTGAAGTTTCAAAACAATAAAACTTCTTTCTAGCTAAATATTTTATGAACTAGTTGTTAAAATACCCGATTAAATAATACTAAAATACTATAGCAATGTGGAGAATAAATATTCTGCTTCCATGTAAAAGAGGTTTCTTTAAAGTTAAACACATTTTGAGTTTCAATAGTCATACTTTAAAAGAGAGATGATCGAAAGAATGAGATTAAAGTTCCATTTTGCCTTTTCTTTAAATATACATTTTCATTATTTCTTTTAAATCAACAACCTGTAAAACAATTTTATTCGATATTAATACTAACTAGAGGTGCTCATAGAGCACAACCCTCCACCAACACATTTCTGACATTTTAAGTTATCAGTGAAAATGTGGACGATTGCTCAATTTAGCAGCATCAACAGACTCCAAGATCTGCATCTGGATTTGTGTCACCACCAAAATCTCGTCTCCCTTGCAGCATGACCAGCATTTCCTGAAAATATCATCTAAATCCATATCTTTTTGAGCGATAAAACATCAATAAATGTGATGAAAAAGAGAAAAGCTGCATCTTAAAAAAACAGACAATCACTGTAAAACACAAACACTCCATGAGAGGAAATCATCAATTTGAAATAACCTAAATATTTGTATGTCCTATCCCTAAAATCAGTGAAATAAGTTTAAATACACTGCTAGAATGGTTCAGGACTTTGGGAATGGGTTCAATACAGTTAACACATCAGCAACAGTGACAGAAATCAGCTCTGCTCCATTACAGCATGAACTGGCACGGAGGAAACAGCAACTAGGCTATAAAATGCTGCAATAAGGGAACACAATTCAGCCCAGTTTACCCAGCTTCTCCCGATAAAATGATGCTCCGTCACAAGACTAGCAAGACTCCAAAGCTCTACTGAGGAGCTAAAATATAACTGATTTGTTAGATTTTGTAAATGATGAACCATCTTCACTCCTCCCACCACAGACTGGAAGACAGTGAGTGAAAGCTGTTTGTACTCAAAATTGGAAATACCCCAGTTCACATTCAGGTAATGAGCCCTGGACATTGTACCAAATGGTTCAATATCTTATTGAGCATTTTTGTGGCTCTAGTCAGCTTTATTGAATACATTTATAACAACTAAGCGTCCTGCTGACAGGCCGCTTTCTGTTGTTCTACCGAGGCACAGTACAGCTGACATGTCCTTCTCCCTGGAGCACACAGATCGACATATAGTCCATCTTAGATTCTGCAGAGTACACTCAAATTCTAAGCTGCTGTATCCTACATAAAGACTACTCAGAATAGCAAATGTTAAAAGATGACCAGAAATAAAGGTAAGCAGTTTCAGGAGTGTGAAACTCTTTTTAAAATTCCTGGTAAACTCACCACCAACATTCTTCAGATGTTGATTTTATTCAGTGCAACTGCTCATGGCCGTTTGTGAATGTGATGTTTGTTTTGCAAAAGGGGCTTATGGACAATCAAATATTATACCTAAACTGATTGTTAAGGTCCCGTTAAGACAAACATGACTTGGTCACATCTTCAGCACAAACGGTAATAGCTGAGTGTGTTTTAAATGCATGTCTTTCTAGTCTGTAAGTGTGTTATTATCACTGCTGTGTGTTCATCGTGTTGATGTAACGTCTCAGAGAACCAACAGTTATTATGACCATCGCTGAATCATGAAAACAGGTGTGTGTTACTTTTTTTAAAAGAATACAGACCATCTGAGCATCCTCATCTCGGTTTTGTTGGTAAAAACACTCAATTGCTACTCTGCTGAGGGTTTGATGAGATCATCTGAGGTAGGATCTGTTCTGGGTTCCTGTCATCATTCTCTCTCTTAGTCTGCTCGGCACTCACCCTTCTGGTGTTGTCCAGGACTTTGGGGTCCGGTCGTCCGTAGTTTGGGGGGTTGGCGTGGGGGTCATAGCCCAGTCTTGACAGCATGGGGGCAATAACTGCCATGTCCCTCACGACGTCAGCTGGGATCTTCCCAACCCACTTAGACAAGGCCTCCACGTTGACAGGCTTGATGACCTGGTCTGTGGACCTCTCCACCCTGGAAAAAAACAAATGCAGGTTTTTTAGCCATTTTAATTTTGATCAGTCAATACAGAAGACTCAATTTTGTGCTCCCCTCACAAAAATGATACACAGATGGGGTCACCAAAGTGATATGCTGATCTTTACGCACACCACTTGCTCTGCGGCTCTGCACCCTGGTGTGTACTGTTCTTTGGATTATGTTTATGTTCTAAATGTTATCCTTGTTTTTAATTGAGATTTTATTTTATGTTAGCACTGTAAAGAATTATCTAAATTTTATTTAATATTCTTTGTCTTAGATTCTGGTAATGTTGTAAATAGCCTTATATTTTATACTGTGCTGCCTGTCGCCTTATTTATTGATTCATATCTATATGGCTGATACCTGACTTCAGTAACTAATTTTGTTCCTCTCTTGAAAGTGCAAACTGGACCGGCAAAAAAACCCCTTTTGAATCCTTTGAAAACTTGACTGTGCCAGCGTTACCCCCAAATTCCACTGGACGCAAAAGCGCCACGCAGTCCTTGAAGCGAACTGCGGAGCACTTCGCTCCCATTGTAGTCTATTGGGCAAATTCCACTGCACGCTTTCGCGTGCAGTGGCTGCACCGCGCTGCACTGCGCCGCGATTCTGAAGCGCCGGCACACGCCAAGGCCCGAGAGATACGTTTCAGGTCTACTTTCTGCGCAGCCACTTCCAAACCTCGTAAATTTACTGTCGTTAAGAAAGCACCAGACAGGAAGTCACCGTGTGGAGTACCCGGGAGTTTCAAAATAAAACACAAACCACAGACTCTTGCACGTAATGTTCCTCAATTATTTGTCATTACGTGAAAACAGGAGGCACGAGCATCAGGTCAGCAGTCGGTCTGTGGGTCCCAGAAACAACACAACACCATTGACGAAGAAAAGTGAATCGTAGAGGTACAGAAATTCTCATGACAGCCTGCGGCTCTCCGGGATCAGCCCTCCCCCTACGGGGCTTCGCTGCATGGCGCTTCTGGGTGCGCCGCTTCCAGTGGGGTTTGCCTGTCGGAGCAAGACCTCGGCACTCCGCTTCGCTGCGTGGGGGGGCACTTTCGCGCGCAGTGGAATTTGGGGGTAAGAGCGAGGAGGAAAGAGCGTCTACTTTATGCTTCTCCCCCGATATGTTCATGCTAGAGCAAAAACCTTCTTATCGTTTCTTTTTCATCTTTTTCTGCAACTCATTGCTGCTGACCCTGCACTCATAGTTTAATTTCAAGCTGTTGTTATACACGTCATAGTCAACTTTCCCCCGTACATCAAGATGACCTGATGTGATTTAAACTTGAGGCGAAGGAAGTTAAAGCATGAAGTGCATATGTAGCTTTCTTATTTTTGTAAGAGAAATGTGAAACAATCAAAATGACCACTCCTGTTGTTGATATACTAGATAAATAGCATGAAAAACACCTGTTGTAGATTAGATTAGATTTAATACTACTTTATTAATCCCTTTGGAAAACTCCACAGGGAATTTAGAATTCAAAAAGCAGTTACAAACAAACAAAAACAAAATAAACTTGAAAAGAATGCAGAGGGCAGACATTTGCCAGCACCACAGTCCTCACCCATATTGTGATTGTCACCATAAATATTAGTCCTACCTTTATTTCATCTAAATATTTAGATTCCTTGACCATGAAAACATACAAATATGCACACATGCCGGAAATGGTCCTATATCGCAATGTTAAAGAATCCTTTAGAAAAAATCCTGGATCAGGGTGCTGGTTCGGCGGAGTGGTTAGCAACCAGGCATCCCATGTACATGCTTCAGCCGGTCCAGGTTCGAATCCCGCCTGTGACCAGTTTGCAGAGTGTCTTCCCCTACTCTCTAACCCCATTTCACAAGCCTATCCACTGTCTCTCTCCTATCAATAAAGGCACAAAATGCCCAAAAATACATTAAAAAAAAATAAAAATCCTGGATCTAAACGGTGATCCAGATCACTCCCAAAATCAAATCACCTGTTCATTGTTCCAATCCGGACATTTCCTGTGAATTTCATTAATAGTCCATCATAATTTCTTGAGTTGTGTTGCGAATGGAGAAACAAACAAACAAAAAAAACAGACGCCAGCAATAACATAACCTCCTTGGCGGAGGTAAAAATAATAGTTATAGTAAAATAAAATTCTCTGAACTGTCTGTGATGAGCACCATCTGTAGTTTGTTCATTTTATATGTAGGTAACATACCAACTCTGCATGCACTGTGTTCTGCTCTGAGTAAGAGCAGAACTCCTTTTGATGGTGAAGTTTTATTTTAAACAGCCTGTGAACTGAAAATGGTTGGTTTTGGTTTCTATCAAGCAACACGACATGTGCAACATGTGGTGCTTTGAGGTAATGTGACCATTGCACACGAGCCTTGCAGCTGTGAAACTAAACATGTAACGTGTGAACTGAAAAAAGGAAACCCAGATTTAATCTCATGTCTCATGACAGCAAGTAAATAGATAACAGTGACATGAGGATATGATGGCATAATCATTTAACTTTAACACTGTGCTGGTCATTCATATTTGTTCATGGGTGATTGTCCAACAACTGACTTTGTGTCAACGTGTCAAAGTTGCTTTTTTTTCAAAATCTGAGTAATTGAAGAATTGCACAATATTCTTTGACATATGTCAGAATGTTGAAATCACTACATTTTCACTAAAACAAGCAACGGAAAGCAAAAATCCACACTGCATTGTGAATGTTGATAAAGAAATTCAAAGAAAAAGGCAATTACTTCAGCTTGACTCTCTCTTCGTTGGCCATTTCCTCCAAAATGCCTTCTCTCTCTGAGCACACAACTCTCCTTTCTCCTAATGTCGCAGGATTTATCACTACCCCTTCCGTAATTAACGGGCATCCACAGCACCAATAATTTGGTCATGAAGATCGGCCACATTGTGAGGAGTGGTCTCAGCAGCTTTATTCTGTAAACAGCCACAGAGAAAGTCATGGCATGGCATTAGGTCAGGACACCTCTGTGGACACTCAATTTTGTGACGAAGTGAAACAGCACAATTTGCAAAGAGCCCTCTGAGTCGATCTCACACAATCAATCTCTGATGTGCTGGGGCAGCATAGTGCACCAACCAAAGCATCCTGAAATGCCCCTGTCTTAGCTTCTGAAAAAAAGGCTTGATTTGGGATTGAATCTGTGTTTTTGCAAAGTAAAAGTCTGGACAAACTCAATTCTGACATGTCTTAAAAACAGACTGCAGTGCAGACGTCCCTGATTCAATGTAAAAGTATAGTGTATCAGATGGAGGTCAAATGATATCATTCCCTTACATGAGTTTTATAATTTCTCTTTTGGATTGTCAGAGATTTGAAATTCTCTACTTCTTTTGTTGACACACAGTGTATTCTGTTTAGTCCCTCTTTGCTTATTTAAAATGTGCTTTAGGTAGGGTTGGGAAATGAGGTCAAAAAATAAAATCTCCAATGTTTTTCCACCACACCCGATTAACAATGTAGTCCATTTTCCCCTCTCAGAACAAAAAAAGCCTCCAAGTGACACAAAATTCCATTAATCGAATTGTGCAAGGTTTGTATATATAAACACTGAAAGCTGAGCTATAGTCACAGAATATTAACATGGAACACCCTGATCAATATTTAATGTCATTTAAAGCTGGGGTCTACGATTTGAAACCGCAGCCTGCCCCCCCTTCCCTCACCTCTCCCCTCCGTGTTCCAAGATCCCGCCCCCAGCTCGTGTCGCCTCGCCTCTTAACAACAAGCCCCCTCGGACAGAGCTGACGACTAGCATAATATATCAGCAGCAAACTCAATCAAAAACAGCTCAGCTCAACTGAAAGTATCAAACCGACAGACATCCCCTTGTAACACACAGCGGTAGCCATTTCAATTGGACCGGCGGCAATGCGGGTCTGGCGCCGCCAGAGCGCAGCCGATTGTGGGGGAGGATTTATCTTTCTAGGCCTGTCCTCCCTAGCTCAGCTTACAATGCTAACGATTAGCGGCTAACAGGCTAACCCGCTCCGCTACAAGTCATTAGCCAGGACAGGCACAGACTAACCAGAGTTATTCAGCAGACATCTCCACTGTAGTAAAAAAACAATTCAAAGTAATTAATCAATATATTGTCCAGCACGAGCTTTAAGGCTCGAGGAGGATCAGACAATCAACAGGAGCTTTTTTTATGGAGTGGTAGACACCCCTTGAAAAACACTTTCAGCAAACTAGAAAAGCACTCGGAGAGCGCAGACCTCCGCCAACGCCACAGTCCTTAGCCATATTGTGATTTGACCATAAATATTAGTCCTACCTTTATTTCATCGAAATATTTAGATTCCTTGACCATGAAAACATACCATTAGCAATTGGATTCATAATGATATCTATTTTAGTTCAGTAGTTATCCACAAAAATCACATTTTTCGTCAAGGCTGCCAGACGCTGATCCGGATTAACACCAAAATTGAACCAATTCTTCCTTTTCCCATGCTGAACATTTCCTGAAATTTTCATCAAAATCCATCCATTACTTTTTGAGTTATTTTGTTCACAGACGGATGGACAGACAAACAAACTCTCCCGAAAACATAGCCTCCTTGGCGGAGGTAATAAACCCTTCCCGTAGTACCAAAACTGAACTTATGTTAATCATCTGTGCTGTTTGTAGATCTTCATGTTGTTCTGTCTCCCAGAACAAACCCTGATGTGTTTCCCGTCCCGCTCGTCCCTCCCTCCCTTCTGTATGTTTCCTGTCTGCCTCTATACCTCCATGCAGCAATTCACTTTGCTCTAATCCATTTACTTTAAATTGAGTCTTTACACGGTGTGGGTATAGTCTCCTGCATGATTAATAGACTGAGCTGGTTTTGTCTTCTCAGGAGGACGCTGGAGAAGCTCTCTGAGAGATGGGCCTCGCTCCAAACATCCACTCTGCATCAAATGGGCAGAGAATCACTTTAGGTAGGTCCGTGGAGACCCCGGGGCTGCTGAGTGTTGACGTAGAACATAAACTGATAAAGACAAAGACAGGGTGAGATGGACGCAGCTCGGCTTCACTGTCATGGACCATTCCAAGAAGATTTATCTTACATCCCAAAAACAAAACACAGACTGAAGGAAATATCAGAAGTCATGGTATAAACATCTGTCATTTCATCATCAGCAGGGTCAGAGAAGCTAGCTATCAATGAAGATTACTTTCACAGCCCACTTTAGAAGAAACACCAGTTAAACTGCTGGTTATAGCAAACAGATGATCAGCCAATGAAATGGCAGCAACTCAATTCATTCAGGCATGAGCACGTGGTGAAGAAACCTACTGCAGATCGTACCGAGAGCAGCTATCACCATCCAGATGTTTTTGACCAATCACACTGCAGCTATTTTGCTTCCTCTTGCACACAAGATGGCAGCGCTCTGTATTTGCCTGTGTTTTTACAGAGAAAGAGAACATTTTGCCTTTTTGCATCTGATGTGTTGCAATTGCGATTTTGTCTAGACGAACTGTTTTATGTATTTTGTTTGTACTCATGTTGTTGTGTTATAATCGAGAAATTACAGTAGTACTTTGGACCAAAATGGAGTGACTGGTGATAAGGGAAGGCAGCAGGAAATCATACAACTACTTGTTACAACCAAAGTTTGCAGAAGACTATTTCTGAACACACTACATGTCCACTCTTAAAGCAGATGGACTACGGCAGCAGAAGACCACACCAGGTTCCAATCCTGTTAGCTGAGAACATGAAACTTAGAGGCTACAATTCACACAGCTTCACCAAAAGCCTTGCTCAACAGTTCAGCATTCTGCTGGTGTAATAATGTAGGGAAAATATTTTCCTGACTTAGTGTCAACTGAGCATGTTTTAACCCCGCAGCCTCCCTGAGAGTATTGTTGTTTATCATGACCATCCCTTTATTACCAGTGTACCCAACCTCTAATGGCGACTTCAGGCAGGATAAAGCTCCATGTCTCAAAGCTCAGATCATCTCAAACTAGTTTCTTAAACATGTACTCCAGTGGCCTCAAAAGTCACCAGATCTAAATCCACTAGAGTACGATTGGAACAGAAGAGTCTCATCATGGATGTGCAGACAACTAATCTGCTGCAACTCAGTGACAATATCATGTTAATACGGAGCAAAACCTGAGAATTGTTTCTAGCAGCTTTTATAGGTGTGGTTAAGTAGAAGTTGGCAGCATTTCACAGAACAGAAACGGTGAATATAGTATATAATGTTGGTATTTGTATGTAAAGTCCGTCGAAATAGGTGTACAACCGTCCCCATAAAACATTTGTTTACTCTTTATTATGTTAGAAAAAGCTTTTTATATTTATTTACCGCAGGTTACCCCTCTGTGGAGGCTGACATAACGATCCACCATGTTGGCTAATGGTGGGTTTTTGGGGCAAAAAGAGCTAAACAATTTTTGAATACGAGTCTACAAAACCTATAATTATCATCTTAACTGTTACTGACCTATAATCTATCAAAATAATAGTTACAAACATGAATCAAAAACCCCTCAGCTTGTAACTGTTGTAATGGATGCCCTGTTCACAATTCTGTTTGGTCTTCACCGGCTCTCGTTGCTTATGGCCCTTTTCCATTAGCCCTACTCAACTCTACTCGACTCTACCCGCCTTGTGCTGCTTTTCCATTAGCCCCAGTTGCCTGCCCAACGGAGTGAGCGGCACTGTGGTGATGTCATTTTGAGCGTGACACAACAATCTGTGGCTTTTTGTCACAAACAGAGTAAAAAAGGAAAGCTGAAGGCTGCAGGTGGCAGGAAGAAATACCCCTTGAGAAGCACAGGAGAGTTTTGGAAGCTATACAACAGAATGAAGCCGAGGACGAGAGCAATCGAGCTGCAAAGAAAAGACATACGAGGGTAAGCTAATGGTGGCTACCGCTAGCATGCTAGGTCATCGCGCTCATGACTCATCGATGACGACATTGTCTGACCAATCAGTCGCCAGCAGTCGGTGACGTTGTCTTTTAGTATCGACTCAGCTCGCTTGGAACCAGAGCGGAGTAGGTACTAAAACTAGCTTATTTTAGGAGGTACCAGGCTAGTGGAAACACGCTGCAAATCGAGTAGGGCCGAATAGAGTAGGGCCAAGGCGTGCTAGTGGAAAAGAGCCATAAGTGATGTGATGTTTTGGTATCGGACGAGCTCATTTCAAATCTGAACACTAGATGTCGCTAAATGCAAATTTCCACACACTGCACCTTTCAACTCTATGCCACAAAGAACTAAGTACTGACAGAAAAAGAGGGTCCATACTAGTACTAGCAAGGTGTAACCTGACGAAGTGGCGTTATGGTTTGACATCGAGGGTGCACAGCAGCACTACTACACAAACACACACAGAGACCAAAATGAAAATAATGAAGATGATCCTCAAATATAAAACCACCCATCTGTTTATTTCCTGTCATCAATCTTAAGTCATCATGACCCGAGAGGTGAGCGAGTGAAGCACGCACACACTCATCATGTCAGCTCCAAATGCGATGTGACAAAAACCCTCTCCCCCTTACAGGAGCACTTCCCTCAGGCTGAAGCTCTTAATGGCCTCCAGCTCCTCAATTATTCATACAGGGGCCTCCTTCACCCTCGCTGGTGTTCAGTATCAGCAAGGGCCGATAACACAGCCTCAGAGATTCCAGGATCACAAAAAAGGAGGGAGGGTCCAGTCAGGGTGGAGAGAGGGAGCGGCCCACCCTTCTTGGGGATGGGGGGGGAGTAATGGAGTGAGTGGCCCGGCAAGGCAGACCTCTACTAAATCAAGGTCGCCTAATTGATGTTAATGCTGAGCCGAAGTCCCGCTCTGGGGCCCACTGATTGAGATGTTCATGAAGATAGAGACCCTGGGTGGGGAGAGGAGAGAGTCAGTGGTTTTAGAGGGCAGGAGGCGCTCTCTGCAGGGTGTCAGGGGGGTTGACTTTAATGCACTGTGGGCACAGTTAATGAGAGAAGGTGGGGCTAAATGTTCATGATGGTAAGAGGTCCATAAGTAGCCCTGAAGGCTACTTGTGGATGCTCTCCTCTGACTAAAACTGCTATCAGTAGACACTCAGAGGAGAAGTGGATGCTGGAGTCAAGAGCAGCAGCCTGAGCTAACAGATTTAAAACTACCACCGCTTTGTTTGCATCAGTTTTCATTTTGTCAACTTATTATTTTTCGTCATAGTTTTTGTCCACGACCTTTTCTTCCTCAGATTAAAGCTAAACTATAACTACAAAAAATAAGCATACATTGATAAAAACTAAAACTAAATTAGCTGACCTTTTCATCAACAAAAAAACTAGACTAATATGTTTGAAAGGGACTAAATCCAATCAGACCTAATATTGTCCCGTAGAAAGTAGAGACAAGTTAGGAACCACAGCTACTTTGGTTGTGTGGAAAGGTTGGATGAATAGGGACATCCAATATCAGCTGCCTTAGCTTCCTGTTGGTGGGATCCAAGAGCAAAAAATGACTCCAGGAATTAGAGGAAACAAAAAATACCTTGCACTTAACCATTCATGTTTAAGCTGACTAAATTTACAATAGCTTTTAGAGTAGAAATTTCATCAACTAAAACTAGACTAAAATAAAAACAAATTGATGAGTAAACTGTGACAAAAGCTAGAATATATTTTAGGCAAAATACTAAAACTAAAGCTTAATTAAAAAGTGCTATCAAAATTAGCACTGGTTTGCATGCCATGGGAAAAAAAGTTTATCTACTGTGATGGTCCAATAAAAACTGCACTTCAATTTTGTAGTTTTTTCACTCTGTGTTATCAGCTCAACTTTCTGTGATTGTTTTAGTTTTACATGAAGGAGCATACTAATACTCAATACAGTATTCTGTATCAGCTGGGACCAGGAATAAGTAAGTTTTTGATACCATGATTGAAGTATCTGCAATAATCTTGATTATTTTAGCCTGACTATTGAAGCTTGCAGGCTGCATGGCACTAACAATAAGAATCCGGTCTATTTTTTGAACACTGAAGAAGCACATGATGTTGAAAAGCACTTCAGATTTATCAGAACCTTCAGGATTTTCTTGGTGAAAAAAAAATGCCTGATTTTTCAGAAAGCTTTGTCTCAATCCCTGCTAAAGCCCTAAAATCAGAGTTTGGCCTTTATTCAAGTGGATCTGGTGGATGAAGCAGTGAGTCTTGATTTGGAGGGTCTAAAAGACAAAGCAGCAAGTCTCTTTGCTCTCTGGTTAAAGTCTGTTCTCATTAAAATTTGATAGGAATCAATCTGGAGGGGTGACGTGTGCTCTAAATGAGATCTCTGCTCCATGGATCCACAGAGCTCTGATCAAACCCTCTCCTTATCTCTTCTGTCCAGATAAAAGTGTGACACCTAATCCTGCTCCACCCAAACAAAGTGAAGGTCTGCTCTTCAGGTCTGGACACCACTCGTGATGAAGCAGTCTAAGGAGAGAGATGGATATGTTTTTGTTTTACTGCTGAACCATGGAGGTCTGGTCTTATAAAAACATGTCTGAAGAGCTCCTCAGTCTCCATGGTACCTCAGGCAGAACCACAACCACAGCTCACAGCACTTCAACATGAGTTTAAGAGGGTTTCAGCTCGGTCTACTGGACATATCCTCTGTTTGAAAAAACTTTAAATCTACAGTGGTTTTAGGGCAGGCGCTCTCTGCAGGGGTGTCAGGGGGTTGACTTTAATGCACTGTGGGCACAGTTAATGAGTCAAAGTCAGACTGAAAGTAGGAGGGCATCCAAGACTCAGGAGTTTGTTGGTGAATGTGCCCATAAAACTATGGACATTACAATTCGATTTTTAGAATATGTTTACCTGCTAATACAGAGCAGACATTTATATTTACCTAGACAATACAGCTGCACTTTGTTTTGTTTGCTTGTTTCATTGTCTATCACTTTAACAAGTAATAGTTTTAGTCCAACGAGACAGCTCATTGTTGTAACATAGTGTCAAAATAATGTAAAACTGGTTAAAAAAAAAAACAACTATATTTTTAGAATGGAATATGTGACTAGGGAATGGCCAGTATATTCATATCATATTGGATATCTTCTAGCTGCTGTGAGGGCTTTAAACGGCCCCTAATCTTTCTTGTTCTTAAAAGTGAGTCTGTGACGCTGTGGTGGGACCTTCATGTGCAGTCAGTAGGAGCCAGTGTGCAATGCAGACCACCAAGGCTGTTAACTCAAACATGATATTCAATTATCAATTTGGGCATGGAGGTTAAAATTTGTAGGCCAGCTGTAAGTAAACATTCAAATTGAAAATAATCAGTTCTGGAGCACATTTGGGTGCAGATCAAATAGCGGGTGCTCCCAGCACAACCTGATCATCACTAATAGGTAATTCACCTCCAGAAAATGGAGCCCAGGATGGACTTTGGGTGTTTACAGGGTGCCATAAAGTGTGGTCAAGTCATGGGATCTAATGTAAACAATCAGGGCAAGTCGATCATCACAAAGTCCAATCCCTGATCAATTAAGAAATGCTCACAGCAGGCCCAATCAAATACTTCTGATCAGCATCGGGGTATCCCTGATAGCATTAAAACCCAAACAATCAGATTGATATTGGGAATCTTTAATAAAATTTGAATCAATAAAATCCATCAAAATGTGCCATCTAGTGTGGAGCAGTAGATGATTCATCATTTTAGGGACTTTTACGGTAAAGAAAGATCATTTCTGGTCAAGTGATCAAGGTTGGGAACTGGTAAGATTTTATTGAGACTAGGGATGTAACGATATGGAAATTTTGTATCACGGTTATTGTAACCAAAATTATCACGGTTATCATTATTATCGCGGTATTGTTGCAGTGTGCTCAAAATGTTCTAAAAGTACTTTTACACAGAATTGAAATCATTTAACCCTTTTATTGTTATATTCATAACAGTTCTTTTTCCTTTTGTGTAAATAAATGTGTCAGACTCAGAGGCCAAACAATGCAAACTGCGCATGTGCACCTCGCGTGAGGCTCCTTAATCGAGGGCAGATACATATTTCCGGCTTTTCCAGGCAAAGAGTAGCATCAGCGTGCGTTACTGAGGCAGTGTGGTGATCAGGCACGATATTACGGTAATTTTAATTGGACACGGTAACGATTATCGTGGGAAATTTTATCGCGGTTTACCATTTTACCGGTAACCGTTACATCCCTAATTGAGACCAGTGCAGTCATTGTGTCTGTTTATTACCATAGTCTCTCCATTGTAACACACACTTTTTTGCCCTAAAATAAGCTCTAATTTCTTGGTTGCGTATTAATCATGAGTAGAAACAAAATACTTACCATAATTTATCTCGCTAAGATTGCAACTGCAACACATCTGATACAAACCCCCAAAAAATTCTCTCTCTGCAAAGCACACGCCAACACAAAGCGCTGCCATCTTGTGAGCAAGGGGTCGAAAATAGATGAGCTGTGATTAGTCGAACACATCGGCGTGTTGATGGTGTTGATGGCTGTTCTCTGATTGGTTGGTACAGTACCACTCGGCATTCTTGGGCAGTAATCAAGTGACTGCACATGCTAGAGGCAAAAGGTGCGTCTCTGCATCCATTTCAGAGAAAAATTGCGTACAGTATTTGTTGGGAAAATACTGAAATATTATCAATTAAAACTTTGAAAAAAGGTAATTTATGAGTGTCCGAGAGATTAAGGTTCGGGCAAAAAATGTAGGTGCGTGTTACTATCGAGTGTTGTAATGATATTTCAGTTATCAATTCCTGTCGATTTTCTGCGTTTAAAAAGCAGCCTTCATGGTTTTTAGGGTCAACAACCCCAATGACACAGCTATCCTGATATTCAGTGTTCACAGTGAAGTAAAATATTTCAGCAAGTTGCCGTCATTTACTTGTTTGACATCAAACAGATTAGAGTTGTTCAGAAATAGGACTGATTACAATCTATCTTTTACCTCTTTGTTATTGATAATTTGCTGCAAATGAGTTTGATTCCCACCCCAACTCATCTTTCAGGGCTTTTGGTGTTGTGTCTTTATATTCACATAGAGCTTACATGGATGATAGTTTTTCTTTTAAGGCAGACTGTTTCAACCTACTGAAAGCAGCCTCTTGACTCACTCTGGCCACCGCTTAGGAGTGAGAGGCCCTGATTTAAAGCATGTGTCAGAGTGTCTTACTTGAGGATAATCAAAACATACACCAATGAAGTCTTCCTGATTTGACAACATGTGAAAACTTTTAAAATACCCTCCTTATGCAGAGCTCTGGACAGCTGTTTTTAACCAAACGTCCCAGATAAAGATGTCACAGTTCTGTTTTAGGGCGATGATGCTATCAACATGGAGCAAAAGTTTTCTGTGTCTTTAATCATTTAAACAGTAAAATGTTCCAGAAAAGAAACAGACCTTTAACACCGAAGGGAAAATGATGAAATAATCATGCTCATTAAGTCATCTAACTTTTCCAGGACTTGATGTCACCTTGCAGAGGATCCTTCTACAGACTCGTCTTCTAACTTTTGCTTCGGTCCATTCTTGTCCTATGACGTCACCTTTAGAGAAAAGTAGGTCACAGCAACAGTTTCCAGATCAGAGGTCACTCTAAAAGTGCTTAAGCCCTTCTGTCTGGATGGTGAGAGCACATTTATATGTGTCTGCTCCTGTAAGTGTGGACGTCAGGGTTAAGAGGCGACGCTTGGTCAGTCGACCACAGCTCAGAGGTTTAAGCTCCCAAGTCAGCAGATTCTGAAGTGATGAAGAGCCCTCACATCTCTGAGTGCTCCAGCATCAGTACAGAAGGAAAATGTTACTCCACCAGCATGCAGGATGGATGTTTTTACTTTAATTTGAAGTGGTTAAGGTGTAGAATAATGTGATTTTAGAGCTGAGTGATATACAGATTTAAAAGGTTAATTCACTTTTTTATGCAAAAGATCTCAAAACTCAATCCTTTCACCTTTCCTTGACTTGCTCTGTCATTTATTTTACCCCCCTGGACTCTCGTAGTTAAAACTCTTCTTCAAATTTTCTCACAGCAGTAACTCGGCCTGTCACGTTAATCAATAAATCAATTAACTGCACGATAAATAAAAATGTGTTTGGTAAGTTTGCCGGCCTTGATAAACTGACACGTGCATTCATGTTTGTTTTCCTCCTCTCTCTCTACCAAACAGGCTGGATGAGAAGATGGTTCACTCTGTGCAACTTTCTCAGCACCTGGGTGCATTGGTTTTATAGAGGATTTAGCAGAGTGAGCATCTGTCACTCATTCAATCTTTGGGTGGTGGGGTGGGGCGGGGTCGCTTGCGCCTACACACACAGAGCTGCATGTGAAGGTCGTGAGGAGTAACAAGGAAACGCACACAAAAGTGAATGAAAGCACGAAAGCGACAGTTCATAACCTGGCTGCCTGTACCTGTGGGAATATTTTGGTTTAAACAGAATGAAGAAGGTGTGAGCCCATGAACACCGATGAGACAATATGTCGTATTTGCACGACATATCGTAGTGGCTACGAAGAAGGGGAGGTGCAGCGAGCCTTCGTCATGACAGTCAGCGCTTACTGAGGCGTTTGGTCTGCAAAGTAAATATAAATTAAACAGAGCGAAATGGTGCGTGCTCACAGACAGTGTCGTTTGTCACATTGCAAAAGTAATGCAGCCCTTCAATAAGGTTGAAAAGCCAGCAATGTTATGAACGAATTGACTGTGAGAAAGTACATTACACGGACAATTCAGGAACAGTATGACCTCTATTTTATTTATTGTTGTGTGTGTTTTTATTTGAGTTTTCTTTTTACAGAGACAGGGTTATTTTATTTTTTTTTATTAGTATAATGATTTTTATTTACATGCAATTTTTCCCAAAAGAGAGTCCATTTCATTGTCATTGGTTTTTTTTTCTCCTTTTTTTGTTTGTTAAATCTACTATATTGTTTGTTTCATTTTTTTTATTTAAAAGCTATGTACAATAATATCGTTTATCGGAAAAAAATTTTGGACAGTTATCGTCCAGCAAATTTGTTATTGTGACAGGCCGAGCAGGAACACAAGCTGAGCATGGTTTGCACTCAGGCTATCAGCTATACTGACTTAATCAACTATTTCAAGTTTCCCTCACAAAGCCTTAAAACAATAAATCCTTCTACTTGTGATAATGCAAACATTCACCTGCATTCAGAGCATATTCATTTTTCTACACTTACTGGTGTTCAATCCTCCAGACTCTCTCTGGTATTTTCAAAAGTGAAGTTCACCCAGAACCAATGATTGCTGTGTTCAGCATAGTTGGAGAAAAGAACAAGAATCTTTCAGGCAACAATTTCAGAATAACAAAATTTGCAACCTTGTGATCTTGCAGGCTGATTCAAATCAATTGAAAGTCCCCACATACACCCAGCCTGACCCACTGGATAAGAGATGTGATGCAGCACCGTAGGCTTGAATAACTCAGGTATATACTGAATGGCTCTTCTGATTAATTTGAAGTTTGAAAGCCATTTATGAATCACATCAGAATCAAGCTCAATTCCCCACAAAGCTGGATGAACATAAAATCTGAGGATTGGTCATAGTCAATAACTCACTGCTGCCAGTGTGCCATGTCACTAACATAATTTCCATTTTGCCAAAGGGCATGAAAGTTATCTACTCTGTTTTTTTTTTGTCAAGCTGTGTATGTTGTTCTTGTCCTGCTGTGAATAATACATTTAAAAATAAATAATAAATAAATCTGGATTTTTTTTCCTCAGCTTACTCCATCACTCCTTAATGCAATTTCTCTCACACATAGGGTTCTTTTTTTTAAAGGAAGAAAATGGACAAATCAAAAATACTTTATGAACCCCAACAGGAAAAATCTGCTGTTTTAGATCCTGTTCTACACAATATAGAAGAAAATCAAGTAGAGATATTAAAATTCAACACAATTATAACCTTGAAATAGATAGGCAAAAAAATAACCAATAAATAGCAATAATTTCTTTGCCAAAAAATGAGTTTACGAATAGGGATGGGAATTGATAAGATTTTATCAATACCGATGCTGTTAACAATCCTGCTAATCGATCCAATTCTTTAACGATTCCCTTATCGATTCCTGCAGATTTTGCGAGTGGGCAAATGTTGGTCTGATTTTCAGCGGCAACAATGTCAAACACGTCACAGCATAGATAACTGCTTCTGCAAGTTGCTGGTGTTTCCACTCACTTCAGGTTGTGTAGTAGGCACAATGAAAATTAAGCTACAATTCTGACGCTTCTGAACCCTGTCAGTGGAAGGAATTGATAAGGGAATTGATAAGCAAAAAGATTAATGATATCGATTCTTTGATGGAGCTGTTAACGATTCTCAACTGGAATTGGTTTTCGATTCCCATCCCTATTTACGAAACAAGTGTGTGATGTTTTTTTTCATGGACTTACTGCACAAGCCTGGTTTAAGGCCCATAGCTTGAGTATTGTTGCTGACTATGTCTATTCCTTTATGATTACACTGTACACATATTCTGATGGCTTCTTCCAGCAGGATAAAGCACTATGTCACAAAGCTCAAATCATCTCAAACTGGTTCCTTAAACATAAAAATGGGTTCACCGTAGTCCAGTGGCCTCCACATGAATGGTTCTCAATTCAATAGAGTATCTGAAATTTGCAGCCATTGTGTGATGCCATCATGTCTCAAGGAATATTTTGAGCAGCTCTAAAGGAAAGAGGTGGTCCAAGTTGGTATTAGCAAGATGTTCCTAATGAGAAAAGGCTGGTATGGGTATATTCTGGCAGTATAAAACTGCTGTATCAGGATTTTAGTGAAAATGATTGGACTGTGATGTCCACGATGATACCAGAATATTAAAACCACCAAGCAAGCAGCATCTTGCACACCATCTGACGTACACAGATAAAATGTATTAATAACTTTGTGCAAATTAGAGGGTGCTCTTCCCTTTTCTCAAGGCAGCTTTTAGTTAGAAAAGAGACAAGATGGGGTGGACATTAGCTCAGTTGGTAGAGCGTCTGCTCCATGTACGGGGGCTGCCAACCCCCAGCAGCGGCTGCAGGTTCGAATCCTGGCCACAGCCCTTTGCTGCACGTCATCCCCCCTCTCTTCACCTGCTTTCCTGTCTCTCTCAGCTGTCCTATCAAATAAAGGCCATAAAAGCTCAAAAAAATAACTTTAAAAAAAAAGAAAAGAGACAAGATCATATCAAGCTTTGGTACTTTTTGACACTTCCGATTACAAAAAAAAAACGCAAACAAAAAAACTGTGTCGAAAAGTCTAAACAATTTCAACAACCTTGATCCTGCCTCTTCCCCATTATCCCTGCGGCCTTGTTTCCAGTTAGATTTGCAGACCCGAAGGCCAGGAGGCACACCATGGAAAGAAAAACGAAATATACTGGCAGTCTGACGCAGCAGGCAGAGGAGGGCAGGCAAACAGCTCGATGAATGCAAAGCTTCTTAATAAAAACCATGAGTGTTCTCACATGCAGACAATAACAAAACGTGGCTGAAAGCTCTCCAGAGGATATGAGTGAGTTCTGCAGCTACGTGGCAGGAAGACCACAGTAGCAGAGAGGAAGAGTAAGGGGGAGTCTGTTGGGGGGGTTAGACAGGAGTGATGGGGGAGGTTGGACCCTTCAGAGTTTCCTTGATGACTTCAGAGGCCTACTTCCAAAATGACTGAAACCAAAACAACCGTGACAACCGGCAGAACCATTAGGAACCCCTGAGTACAGTACAGCAGATGTAATCACGTGTGTTTAAAGTCACTAATGAGAAAGTTCCTCCCTGAGAGCTGCAGAACCGTGGTTAATCTTTAAACTAGGTCCGCTGATGGAAAGTCTGAAGGACCTGTGAAAACATGGGAGGGATATGTTTCAAGGCCAGAGAAGCATGCTTATTTTCAAGGCCAGAGGGAGCTGAGATTAGGAGAATGCGATACCAACGGGCTGACATGCTGCTACCTTCATGCCATTTTTCTGTGGGTTAACTGCCAAGCAGCACTTCCCCTCCAGGCCAAGGAATAACAAAGTTCAACAGAAACTGACACGTCTGAGATTTCTGCAGACAAGGGAAGGAGACGAGGGAAGAACAAGGTTTGAACTAGGAAGTCCCACAATTCATACTTTCAATCTACACTTGAATATGACTAACTGAAAGACCCCGACCATCTCATTTCAAGGTTGATGGTGGTTCATCTTTTAACACTATCGTCTCCACCAGTTACCTTTACCAAAAAGGCTATATTTTTGCAGGCATAGGTTTTTGTTTGTCTGTTTGTTTGTTTGTTAGTAAGATTAACCAAAAACTACTGGACAGATTTTTAGAACATTTTCTGGACATGTTGGTATCTTAAAAATGATTTGATTCTGGTGGTGATCCGGACAACTGCCATTAGCGAACAATCGTTTTGTTCAATAACTAGTGCAACCAATTATGAAAACTTGATTCTGAAGGCTAGGTGTGGGTAATCAGGGTCAAGGAATCATATCATGATGACAAATTCATCACTGAACTGTTGCTTATAGATGTAACAGCAACATGTGAGCTACTGTGGAAGAGGTTTGTGTTCACCAAGTATTTTATAGCTATATATTATTTGGATTCATTAATTCTACTGTAGACATCTTAATGGAGTTTAAAACACATGTGCTGCACAATGACACAACAAAGTATGGGATCAGGTAAGTGGCAGACCAGCAATTTGGCAGTTTCATGTTAATTTCAATTTTTGTCAACAGTGTTTGGTGGCTTTATAGAATCTTTGTCTGAGCACACTGACTCGCACATATTAGCCCATAGAGAGAAATGTCATGCATGGAAACAAATCAATCAACAAGTGTGTAGTAAAGCATACATACAAAACTGTGTATATATATATATATATATGTATATATATATATATATATACATATATACACATATATATGGAGAGAGGGAGAGAGAGAGAGAGAGATAGATATAACCTTAGATATAACCTTAGATATAGATATAGATATATATATATAAAGAATTGACACCTCTAATGGTTACGCCTTGTTATGCATAGCAATTTGCTAGTTACAACTTATAAGGTGGCTTCAGTCCAAAAATTAGAGAAATAAAGTTGTTGTTTAATAGTTGCTGTTATCTGTTTAGGTTTGCCTTAGAATATTTACATTATTACAATCAGCTAATAAATACAAATAGCAATGCTTTTCCCTCACAAATATATATGTGCATTTTAATATCAGATAATAATTTGCAGCTTTTTGGTGCATGGCTGATTGAAGTAGACATGCTTTGGTTTTCATAAGGGATTCTGTCTAGTACCTGGCACAGCTTTTTGTATCACCTCCAATTCAACATTTCGCATGGCACAGTAATCTTTGACCTCAAAAACTCACTTCTTACAACTGTGGTAGGCAGTAATTTATGTCACTTAAAACAGATTAATTGCCCAGTACTGAATCATACAATGACCCAAACAATTGAAATTCAAGCAGACTTGAATGTCCATCATGCCCTCATTGGACAATGTAATACAAAAAATCATCCAAGTTATAGTTTAGACTCACAAAACCTTTTTGAGATAATTCAACTTTAAAATCAAACACTGACACAACTACACTGACTCAAGCAGCTGTTATGAAAAAGCTTAATAAATGAACAGTACATTGGCTGATCTCAATAATAGATGACTAGTGGCCCAATCAGCATCAAGAGGACTGATCAGGGCATCTATATTTATAATATCACAGTGATTATTTTATCCTTAGCAGATCTGGGAAATGTTCAGGTATTAACAAACAAATTAAATACTTTAAATGACTAGTTTCAGATTTTTTGCTTAAATCAACACTTTATGACTTCTGCGAGATCCTGTAAACAAATCTCTCAAGTGGTACCGTTTATTTAATCACCATCACGTCAGCAGTGATGTGGTAAGTATGCAAAGAGAGGAAATCCAGTTACCAGGCAATCCTGTAGAAGCTTCTGTTTTATCAGAGACAGAGCAAACAGCCTCGCAGCACACATTCCAAACATTTCCCCAAAGTCATGGAGACCTCTGCCAAACAGACCTAAACTGAGTCACAGCAGACGCTTATAGACGGTGATTCAGTCAGTCCTGACTGCATGTAGGAACGTTTAAACGCTGGGAGTCCTCAAACGCCCCACAGTTGAGTTTAAACATCTGTACAGGGGCGTGGACACAAGGACGCTGACCTAACAGTTAACACAACGCTGTACTTAATCCTGATTCAACAAACACCAATGAGACAACGGAGCCTTTTTTGAGAATGGAGCTACTTAAGAAGAGATCTACTTCTGTTTTGTATTGACTTCAGTATGAGTAGAGAAGCATAAGCAGAAGAAAATCCACCCAATATTTTAAGGGATTAGATACTCAACAACAGAAGCAGGAAAAGCACATAACTCTGGGATGGCAGAGCCAACCATTCATAAACCTGAAATGATCCAAAAATAACAATGAATCTCTACTTGGTTTTTCATTTGAGCTCTTTTTGATACATTTTGACAGGATATATCAGTTTGACTTTATGTAAAAAAAAATAATCAGAAATCACTGATGATTATTTAGCTCTTTGATATACAGGAGGGGTAAAAAAATCACTAGTTCTTTAGAAGTAAAAATACAAATAAATTTCTCCAAATACAGGAAAAACACTTAAGAATAGATTCCCTGATTCATATAAAGATGAAATCCAGAATATTTTGCAAGTTCATTGGCTGAACCATTAAAGTCCTTTCTTAATTGTTTTTCTCTCTCATTAAAGATTATTTTTCGATAAATAGTCATTCATTTAAGCAACAGTGAATAGTAAAAGTAAGTGTGGGTGGCTGAGTCACTACATCTTAACTAATAAGTAGTCGTTGATTAGTGGTCATAGTGGTGTAATTATAATTTAATAATACCTTGCTTTGACATATGCACCAGCATGCACTGTCCTTCTCTTGTCTTGCACAATCCCAGCCCCCCAGCATAACTGTACCCCTCCACAAGAAGCACTGATCTAAGCTTTATCCAAATAAGGAGTGTAAGAAAAAAATCTGTACACCAATTTATCACAGTGGTGAAATACTGCATTGATATTTCATTTCAAAATACCTTTATCTTGTAGGCTGCGGGCCAATTGCAGCCTGCCACCTTCTTTAAGTTCTCGCCTTTAAAAATTCTACTAATGAAATGAAATTTTGCTCATTGGAACATAAAGCTTTTGCTTGAGACATGAATGATGCAAAATTGTGGCAATGACATAGGAACACAAACTGTGCTCACCTGCTACACTATCTGCTGCCACTCAGTGATTCAAAAAGAACAAATTGCTATCACCTTCAAAGTTTTACTGTTTCATGCCGTTTGCTCTTGTATTGGATCTGAATGTGGAGATGAGTAATCAGAATCTCCTCTCTCCACTGCAGTTTGTGATTCGTTACACATCATTCTTTGCATTTTCCAAAGCAAAGGCTGATCCAGTATTAGACACATCGATCAGGGCTCCCTGAAACTGAGAGGTCACCCTGACCCAAACTTCTGAACACTGATTGGCTATTTGTCATGTCAAGCCATTAATGAAAAGCTTTGTTGTAGACTGCTTCACCTAGCCTATACTTACATACTTAAGGTTTTACAAAATAATACACTGATTGTAGTTAAATCAATTTGGCCCTCCGATCTTTATACCTTTTGTCTGTGGCTCTCAGTGGAAAAAAGTTTAGACTCCCCTGATCTAAAGTCTTAAAAGCTGTGGTATATTTGTATTATTGGGCATAAAATTAAGCCAGTATCATTTTGCAACTTTGATAAGCATCAATAACTTTTACAAATTTGATCAACACACAACGGTACAATTGTCAATCTGCAGATAAGATGATTCAAATATGAGCACAAAAACATGTCAGGTAAGGACACAGAGGAGAGGAAACACTGTAGGAGCCAGACTTACTTGGAGAGAGAAACTCCTCCAGCTTTCCCGATGAGCTCCTCATGATGGAGGACGGCGTCATCCCAGGGAATGTCTAGGAATTTCAGCAGTGTCTTCATCCACTTCTCTGGATGGAGGACGAGCTGTTCATAGTGCACAGGCAGACACTTGTCTGCTGCCTCCAGGCACTGAGTGTACATGGTCTCTATGGCCCGGTTCCACTTGGTCAGGCAGTCCCGGTAGCTGCCCAGGTCAAAGCCTGCGATGGTCACCTTCCGTGAGATCATGGAGTGGACCGATGCCCGGCCATCGCGGATCATGAGTACAAACTTGGCACGAGGAAAGATCTTGGCCAGGTAGGAAAGCGACTTCAGTGCAAAAGGGTCCTTGTTGCAGAGGAAGTTGGCAGGCTCTCCGTGTTTGACGATGATTTCCAGCAGGAAGGCCTGCATGGCGGCGTCCAGCACCTCATCAGTCACTCCGGCCTCGTCCAGGCGCATCTTCTCCCGACCTGAGCGGCTCCACATCTGCTTCATGGCCAGGATTCGTGGGATGACTCGGGTTTCCTCTCCACAGCGCACTTCCGGATGGGCATCTAGCATTGCTCGCATCAGTGTGGTCCCACTGCGAGGCACTCCCCCAATAAAGATGAGTGGCATGTCTTTGTTGTAAACAAATGGCGTACTGAGATTCTGGCCCGTCCGTAACGTGGTCCTCATGCTGCCTCCGAAAACGGACCGCGGCAGAATCCCACCCGGCTGTCCGCGCTCCTCGATGCGGTGGTGGCATTCCATGGCATGGCGGCCCAGGTAGAAGACAGTGACCGAGCTGATGACCAAGCAGGCCACCAGCAGGTTCTGTTTCAACTTGCCGATCATGTTACAGCCCAAAGGCAGGGGAGGACAGTGTCACCACAGGGGGCAATTTAAGGGGAGGGGCGGGAAAGAGGAACACAAGGGTAATTATGGTTCCCACCCTTTATGGTTGTCTGCTGGCAACCAGGCATGGGTCGAGGTCCCTGGTGCATAGCAGGCGTCGAGTCCCCAGCTCCATGAGGCCTGTGGAACAGGGAATATAGAAGGTCAAGTCAGATGAAACAATAAAAATCAAAGTAAAATGTGTATCTATTTCAAACCTTATGAGACGTTCAGTGATTTTCTGACTGCTGAAGCAAAGGCAGAAACTCCATAACATAATTATCATTCACTGTGAGGCCAAATGGATGAACTTCTTACATTAAATCAAAAAGGCTACAAGATTGAAAACTGAAAAGACAGAGACAAGAAACTTGATGTTCAAACTTTATTTTTTGCAAATATTCTATCATTTTTAGTTGGAGCGTGCAACACCATCCAAAAAAGCTGGGACAAGGGGATTTACCACTGTGTCACATCCTCTTTTCTTATAAAAACACTGAATAAACATTTACAAATCACTGTATTCTGTTTCTATTTATATTTTACACAAAGTCCCAATTACATTGGACTGGGCTATTTATATTGAAAGATGATTAATTCAAGCTGGTAGAACAGCCTATATGATGCTGCGTACAGCTTTAGCATCTCACCAGACTGTGCTGCTGAATATGATTTACACCCAGATCCAAACCCAAAGCGGCCCAGATTTTAAAATAACTCGTCCTGGATGTCAGACACCAGCAAGCTGTTATTACCATGCAAGGATCAAACAGATGTGAGGACAAAAATACAGACAAGACATTTGTCACAAAGACGGATCACAGTCTTCTCCTTTATCTGACAGACCTTCAAATCACAGGCCAACTTCAACGTGCAATTTATATCCTGCAGAGGCTTCAATTAGCAAAGTGACAAAGAATGGCTTCAAAAACTACTATTACTACACAAAAGACAACACAAATAATAATAAACTACTCTAGACTGCTAGACAGATGTTTTGTGGATGGAAAGGCAAGTTTGATGCAATCAGGGTATTCTCTTTAAACCTTAAACAAGCGCAGGAAGGGCAACTAAGGCGACCAAGAGAGCCACAGAAAACCTTTTTCCACTGCCTTTGGCCCACATACTAACTGTAAGTCGTCATCAGTGGGAACACTTCAATAAATGAATGTCAAATATGACACCATGATAAAAACTGATGGCACCAACACTGATATTCCTATTTACAATCAAAGAAAAAATGATTATGCTGGTTTTAGGGATGTAGCGGTTACCGGTAAAATGGTAAACCACGGTAAAAATTTACCACAGTAATCATTACCGCGTCCTTTAAAAATTACCGTTATACCGTCTTTGATAACCACAATGCGTCTCAGCGAAAGTTAGAGACAGCTTCTATAAACTGATAGAAGACAGTCACCCTGTCTAAACACGAAGCTACGGTGAAAGAAAAAGTGTGCGGTAAAAAAGGCCGTAACTCCCCGAGTGAATAAGCTGACCGAGCCATAGAGGTAAGGAGACAGAGACAGCGCGAGAGAGCGAGATAAGATTCAATGAGCCATACCCGAGAGAATTACAGGTGGTTTATCAGTATTCTCTGTCTAAATAATGTATAAATCTTGTAAATAATAGCATCAGTATCATTCTGGAGTGTATTCTTGCCGTTCTTTTGCCGTGTATTCGCCATATTTTTTGAAATTGATCGTCTTTTTCCATCAAAGTTCGTGCTTTATGGATTTAACCGATCGTACTCTGGAAAGATTAGAGGAGAAAATACTGAGGATATCGGCCATGGAGAGGGGAGACCAGAGGAGAGTCATGAAGGTGGGTAACTGCTTCAGGTACTATCGTCAGTTAAAAAAAAAAAAAAAAAGGCCATGACATGGTCTAATATGAGAAGCTATTACATGGACACTAATGATGCAGGCAAACAAAAATCTGTGAGTGTATGTAAAATAGGTTATTTGTTGTTCATTTACAATTGTTTATGAAGAGAATCCTGTTTAAAGTTCAAATCTGTTGATTTATTTTCTTGTAATTACACACTGTTCAAGCATTTAACATAATAATGACAAATACTTGCTAGAATTGTTTGCTTTTATTTCTAATGAAAGAAGGGTAAAAAAGTGTACTCAAAGGGCATTTCTTGACACATATTGACAAAAAAGACAAAAGGAGATTGTTAAAATTATAATATTAAAGGGGTTAAATGATTTCAATTTTGTGTTAAAGTACATTTTGAAAATTTTGAGCACACTGCAACAATACTGTGATAATAATGATAACCATGATAATTTGGGTCACAATAACCGTGACATGAAATTTTCATATTGTTACATCCCTAGCTGGCTTTAAGGGGCCCGACACAGAATGAAAGCCAATTTAGGCTTTTCTAATGAAATATGGACCCAGACAGATGCAGTAGATGTTTTGGTGAGTGTCCCACTACATGATATTCTACTTAAGTTTTGGGTTTTTAAACTTGGGAGCTGAAAGAGAGGCCAGAGGTGCTTGGTCCTGAATGCTGACATTTCCCCCACAGTGATGTTTTAAGTCAGCAGGTATAGTTATCTTTATAGAGTTTATAATACAAGCAGATACCCAAGTACTGACTAGAGATAGATTGGCATATTTCAAGTACCGAGTGGAGTTAGCTCAGCATATATTGAGTACTGAGTAGAGTTAGGTCAGCATTTATCGAGCATATATTGTGTGCTGAGTAGAGTTTGATCTCCACTGAGTTGATATGAGAGAGGACACATGGTGATCTCAGACATCACACACAGCTATGTTTAGAAACGCTGGCAACGTGGAGAGCTGCTGAGAGCTGGAATCAACAATCTCCATCTGTGCCTGGAGCTGACACAAGCACACACACTAATGCACAAATACAAAGAGACACACACAAACACACGTACACAACCACACACACAAAACAAAGAGGAGGCTGAGAAAAGAGCCGAGGACATCAGTCAAAATCATCATCATCTGTCAGGACTTCAGGAGGGCCTGAGACGAACTTTGGGCCAAGGACATGTAGAGCTTCACCATGAAGAACAGGATTCAGTTTTTCAGCTTTAAAAAAATAACTTACAAACTAATGAATCCAATATACGAGAGTAGTGTTTCCCAACCTTTTTTCTCCAGAGCCCCCGTTAGCTGTGCCTGAGAGGAGTCGAGTACCCCTCGTGACAAACACACAAAAACATTTCTTAGCAAAACACAACACTTTTAAGTGTTTTCATGGACAGAATCAAGGTAAACTAGTCTAGGAAACGCATGCCTGCACAGAGAGACCATTAAAGAAAGTGTGTTATTGCTTTCAGCCTTTTCACAGTGCCTTAACATCAGTGTGTAGCTACAAAGCTCGGTCATATTTACAACTCAAGTCTTTCACATTTATCCAGTGAAGCCATAATAACAATAAAGTATCTCCGAAACACTGCAATATACTGGTGTATGGAAATTTTCTTCCACTCTTACATTGCACAGTATTATTTGACAGCAACATTTAAGGAGCCCATATTCTGCTTTTTTGTTGTATATATGCATTTTAGGGTTTAACACATCTCTTCTGCATACGAGCACACCTCTGTAAGTAAGACAAAAGGTCTGCAGGACAAGACTTCTGTCTGCTCATCTCTACTGCACCAGCAGATGCCTAAATGTCTCGTTTCCTTAACACCCACACAGACCTACCAGTGTGACATCCCATCACTGTTTCCTCATCAGTTTAAGCCTATTGACTTGAGGTAGCAGGCCCAGTGCAGATAAAAGATGCTTGTATGTGTGGGTCCGTCAACCAATCAGAGCAGATTGGGCCCAAGAGGTAAAGGGAGCCTTAAACCCCTTTCAGACTGGCCAAAAAAAAAACATTTGAACCTGGCAACAGCCGGCTCCTGTCAGTAGTCTGAAAGGGTCTAATCAGCATTTCCAACTGGGTCGACTGACCCTGGATGCGACACAGGTTTTTATCAGCTCGCCTTCAATCGGCTTCAGTGGGAACATCACATCCGGGTCATCCCCTTAATTTACGTCATGACTTAGCTTAACATGCTAACAGCATAATATCGTTCCCGTCCCCTCTGTCTGTAACTTACTTGACTCTTTGTGACTCTTTGCCATCTCAGAAACAAATTCCATCTGCCTTTATATCACCAGCGCTTAAATGTCATTCAGTCTGCACTTTTTTGTACATTTTTAAGAGGGACAAAAGTACAAAGTACGGAAAACAGTTGACCACCGTGTCCAAGGCTTCCATGCTCCTCTTTATCATTTACATGGAAGTGTTTTGGGGCGCTGATGATGACACCAGCTTGACATACCAAAGGAAAAAACAGCCCTGCAGGTCGTCTGCTGCCAATTTGACCCAGGTCTGCTGGCAGTGGGAAAGACATCACTTGCCGATTGCTAGCAGGGTTAACCCTGTTGAAAAAATTTGCGTTGTCCCATTATTTTAGTGTGAAAGTGGTATGATATTGACATGAGCTCCAACACTGTCTCAGAGAGAGTGAGAATAGAGGTGGGACAAGGGTGATCAGTAAAAGTAAACTAGATGTTTTTGGAACATTAGTGTTTGTGAACATCAAAATAGGATACATGAATCAGAGTTCAGGCAAAATATGTGTATGTAAATGTTTTGCATACTTAAAGGCCAATTCAGAGCAGTTAGCTCATGGCTAGCTATCTATAGCATACTCAACAGGCGTTAAGAAGGTTACAACAATAACAGACATTAATTGAACATCAGTTTCATGCAGCCACAGCTACGCACGTAGACAACTGACAAAAACTGGGTATTCATTACACTGCACCTGTCGTATAAATAACTGCATTACAGCTATCAGGCTGATGACAAAGTACCTATTTATAATAATAATGCTTTGAATCCCATAAAGTCCCTTTCTTTGTACAGGCAGAGCATAACAAAAAATATCCACAGCTTACACTTAAAAATGACTCACAGCAGATCATTGACTCAAGTCCAACTTGTTCAAGCAGGGAAATTTATATTTAAAGCAGCTCTTTACTTCTCCACATCACTGACACCTCTATAGATTTCTGCAAGTGTTTACACTATAGTAAGTTACCAAGCTATCTGGTGTCCTCTATCGTCTGCTATGGACACCATTGAGTGTTTAAGTCCCTCTTCTTCATGATCAGAGAGTTTGTTTACACTTTTATCACAAGGTGTCACACATTGATCAATATGCTCATCTGCATAATCTTAGATAAGATGTTAAACCTCAGCTGTTTGTCAGTGAGTCATTTTGTAAATACCTTAGCCTGCTATCTTTCCTCCCATAAGGCAGAGTTCAACTTGTAGTCACAATAACTCTGGCTTTATTGAGACCTGGCTGACCTGAATACTGCTGTGCACATGACACAATCCAAAGGAAATATGACAATTTGAAGTGTTTTTTCCTTCTGAATCAGAGCAAACAACTGAGATGAAACCGTCTTAGAAATGAACCTGAAATGAACAGTAAAGGACAGAGTCGGAGGAAGATATTTTGGTGGTTGATATGGTTTGCTTCATCAGTAGATTAAAGACAGAGAGTGTATTTCTGTATCGCAAAATCAGGATCATTTAGGTGGACCTTTAAAAAAAAAAGTAACCCTCACAGTGCTAGTTTCTGTGAGGTGGGTGCCAGTCTAATCTACCAGTGAATAAAATAGCCTGTCCTGTTTTATCCTGCTTTCATTTTTAGATTGGGACAGTCTGGTGCCCCCTCCTTCATCTGTTTCCCCCTCTGGCACCACCTTGCCAACTTCTCCTCAGCGGTTCACTCTCCCCTGATGAGCCAAACAGCCATTACTGGTCTAAAGCAAACATCCTTGATTGTTAACTCTTCGTTACACAAATGAAGGGCGTTTCACAACAAAACGTTCAAGCCATTTCATCCCATTAGACCTCCTGTGAGAGAAGCTCAGGCAAAACTACAGGGCTGGTTTTTAAAAATGGGGCCCAGGGTGGATAAATCTGAAACACCAGCATTGCATATCCATGTAGACATCTTCCTTAAACTGCATGTGCGAAGCTTAACAATAATAGTGTAATACAGTGTTGCGCTTGTGAGCTTGTAAGGGGTTTTTAAAAATCTTTTGCTCCTCCTTTTGGTCCTCTTAAACCACTATGAACAAAAAAAGAACACGGAGAACGTGTTTTCTGACATTTCTCATGATGTATGCACAAGCTCCACATCTTCTCTGGTCTTAATGGATGTCTGCAGGGCATTACAGCACCACTTACTGGCCTGGCACATGAACTACAGCGTTTTCACTGTTTTCATGTGGGACATTTCTCGAAACCATGCCGTTTTTACAGAGAATATTTACAATAGGAATACGTTATCTGTGTCCAAGTGGACAGGGCCCAAGCAGCAAAGTTCAACCCCTTCTTCTGGAGTGTGACAGAAAATGTAGAAAAATACACCTTAAAGGGGGGAAGGTGGTACAACACTTTTTACACAAATGCACTGTTTGCTTCTTTGACTTCTTACTGAAGTCACACACGCAGAGCCTCATTTCTCCTTCTTCACTGTGCTGCAGTATTGGAGGGGGGTGTTACAGAGCAAGCAGCATGCCAACACCTTCAGTTAGAGAGGAAAGGGAGCGTGCTGCTCCCAAGGCCACTTAAAGGGGAAATCCAGCTCAGCAGTTTCATTATCAACCTGCAGAAGTGGTTGGGTGAAAAAAATATATCACAATTTGAGGAACAATACTGTATCAATATTTTCAATGCAGTATTGTGACATTCTCTTATGCTATGATTTACGGAGATGCTGGTCTTTTTTTGTACTTTAGTGCAGGGTATCATGTCCTTCCACTGATGGCCCTGGTCAGCACCAGGGTTTGTGTGAGCTGTCACACCACCAAAAATCAATCAAACTTTCCAAAAATGGGAACCAGAGTTCTTTGGTCCACATCAAACATGCTAGGTGTAAAAGAAACCTTAGATTTCATCATGCTGCCATTCATAAGTTGTTAGACAGAACCCAAAACCATTAATTTGACTGTTTTTTCACAATCTGCAATAAAAGTCTGCCTGATATTACCATCATTACTATGTGAACAGAGTCTGTGTGCAAAACTAGATGATCCTCGCAATCGATAAAGCGGTGTTACAGTTCCAAAAGTGAGTCATTTATTTTAGCTTTTGTTCTCTTTATCCTTACATTAATCTTAATAAAAAATGTGTATAACTGTCTTGAGTGAACATCAAGACAAAGAAGCATTGGTATACTCTGTGTCACTGTTGAAACTGTGATAAACATGGATTCCCATCAGGGGATATGCTCCTAGAAATTGGCATCTTAACAAAAGGCTTAAATGATTCAATTGCAAGCCACATGTTTAATTACTTGTTGCTATACTTTGCCTTTTCTAATCGAGTAAGTGTGCATCACAGTCTATGTCGGTTGTTTGCAAAGTGCCGTGGGAGATCAAGTAGGAATATAAAAGAAATAAAGATCCCACTCTTACTATTGCACATTATTTGGATTATATTATTAAGGAAAAAATATATTTATTTCTGGAAAGTCACCAGAAAACATTGCACAAGATAAAATGTACAAATGATGTCTTCCAAATATTGTTCTGCCCAACCACAAGCCCTGTGGACAAGGGCAGCATTGTTAAAGTCTTTTAACTCTATCTTTACCACAATGGTCCAACAAAAAACTGCAATGCTGCCCATGTTACATCACTGTGCCAGTCAGTCTCTTTTCATTTTACCCTCATTCATAAAGATGCTGCTACAGTGATACCTGGACTCCTTCACCTGAGGCAAGGACTCGTCCATGCCAAAAAAGGACACCTACATGTGCTGACCCTGTCAACAAAAATACTTTACTGGCGCATAGATAAAATAACCATTTCAGATCTGCCCTGTATATTACTTCAACCAGCAGCAGGAGCAGGCTATGATGGCTTTGAGAGGAAATGGGTCTGATCAAATTTCATCCACTAAAAGCTGTTCTTCTCTTTTTTTTTTTTTTTTTTTTTTTTTGGGGGGGGTGGCTAAATTATGACACCAATAGCAATACTCTACAAAAGCTCCTGCTGTAAACATGGAGGCTAAAATCAGACAAAGATGCAGCTTCTTTGCTTATTTACTTTAAATAAAAGATAATTAACTATTTGTTTGGTTGTTTTTGCTACAAACATGGCCCTAACTGTTAGAATCCAGAGCATGAAAGCCTCTTCACACCCCTCATACTGATAAACTGTGGTTGAGATTGAGAGCCGTGTCACGTTTCACCTTACACCGGCGCTCAAATGTGTTTGTGTTAAATTAATTGACGCGCCTCTCTCCTGTTACTGATACGGTATCCTCCTGGCAGCAGATTTCTCCCATTGATCTGTTAGTGGAAGCAGAGGAGGCCGAGGATAATCTCAGAGGAGCAACGGTGAAACAAAACCACACAGACACTTAATAACTAGGACAACCCTGCAGGACGGAGCTGAAGGACGACCCAACAGGATGAACCATCAAGACGAACCAGGAGAATCACCCAGAGGGACAACCAAGCAGGACGACCAAGCAGGACGACCCTGAAGGACAACCCCGCTGAGCAACGTGGAAGAACAAACCAGGAGGACAACTTCATCGGACGACCACATTGGACTAACCAGCAGGATGAAATAGCACACCTTAAGAGTCCGTCCAATTAAAATATTAGGAAAACAAGATTTACACAACTTGAGCCAATCCCAGCTTGGACGAGTGGGGGGGAGACGCCTTTGGTTGGTTGTTAATCAATCACAGGGCCAAACACACACTAAAGAGGTAAAATTGGGGGAGACCAACTGACCTTCATTTGAAGTTTAAGCTTTGATATAACATAGTTAAACTAGAAAAGCACACAGAGCACACAGACCTCCACCACAGTCCTCACTCATATTGTGATTTTCCCCATAAACATTAGTCCTACCTTTATTTCATCTAAATATTTAGATTCCTTGACCGTGAAACTAGAAAAGCACTCAGCAAGCGAAGACCTCCACCAAGCAGCACAGTTCCCAGACGGTGATCCGGATCAACACCAAAATTGAATCACTTCTTCTTTTTCCCAAGCTGAACATTTCCTGAAAATTTCACCAAAATCCATCCATAACTTTTTGAGTTATTTTGTTCACAGACAGACAGACAAACAAACAAACAAACTCTCCCGAAAACATAACCTCCTTGGCAGAGGTAAACATGCCACTAGCAACTGCATTCTTAATGATATCTATTCTAGTTCAGTAGTTATTCACGAAAATCACATTTTTGGTCATGGCGGTTTGCTCCTTGATCTAGCTCCAAGCTTTTGAAGATACAACAAATCTGATTGAAGACTCCAGATTCCACAGTATCTTGGCTATATTTTGGCATTTGCAAGTTTATGCCTTTATTTGTTCCCTTGCTAAGATGAAAATTCCAAGGATATCTAAATTTTCTTGTTCTGGATCAGAGAATCCAGAATTTTGCTGAAAAAGGCCTTTAATAAAGGGTTCAAGCCAAGATTTCAAAGCAGGTTAAGGGTTTGCCAGCCTAACAGGCAAGGAGATTTAAGAGTTAAGGCACTGATGGCAGATGCCTGGTTGTCCTTTGTTACCTTTTCTGACCTGGGAACAGCTAACAAGGGTGCTCTGGAGGACCTGAAATCTAATATAGAGAGTGAGGTAGAGCTGAACGATTTGCCATTTTCTGATCGAAATCGTAATTTCAGACAACGTAAGCATGTGATTGCGAAAGCTACAATTTTTCTGCAGCACTCCTGACTGACCCAGGATCTGTTATGTCAACTATTACCTAGTGGTGAGGTTGTTACATGTCAGCACTCATGTTGGTTATAAAGGTTAAAATGCTGGTTTGGCATGGCTGGCTTTTTTCTCTATGGGAAATGTTGAATTATGTTTTTCTTATGATTACTTATTTAACATTTGCTGTAATTTGGGGGATTTTTGTTCATATTTTAATGAAGTTTTTATTAATTTAAAGGGACTGTGAGGAGTTTCTAAGTAATTACAAAAAGTCTCACTTTTAGATATATGCCTGATTGAAATACACACTTTAAGATGAGTTTTATAGCATCTAAATAGGTTACCTACAGATGCTATTCCTTAGCCTTCCGGTCGGGTCGGACAGAGCTGGACTGGCCTGGATACTCAACTTCAGGAATGAGACAATTAAAACTAGAGCAAATTTATATTATTTGGACACGTCTTAGAGCACCAGGCTGTAAGTAGTGATATATGGCCAGCTACAAAACTACGATACTAAGTTTTCCAAAAATTGCTTGTTGTTACACATCAAAAACTACCACTACGTAACTAGAAAGAGATACATAGCGTTGTCGCTTTGCATCCTGTAAGTTGTTGAAAAAGAAGTTGTAAAGCAATGCAGAGTTCTGAGGAAGGTCCGAGCTGCATCACAACAAACACACGCTTTGGCTTGCAAATGTCTTCTGGTGCGTTACAGTTGTAGTCAGAAGTAGGAATTTTGAGTTCCGAGTAGGAAACTGCAACTGGATCGCCCCCCGAAGTCAGAATTTCCTACTGGGAACTCGGTGAAACCTCGCCACCCCCGAGTAGACAATCGAAGGTGGATGCCCCCAGTGTGAACAGTTAATTAGCTCCTGTAATAATCAATTTATTTGCACTTCTGACTGGGGTGTGTCACTCTAGATCAGCTGTATACATAGTATTGTTAGACTTATATTTACAAAAATGCTGCCATAGTGATAATCACATTCTTCATGTGATATTTGTGAACAACAACACAGGGCGTGCTAACAAAAGCTAACAATAGCCTGGTAGATCGGCATGTTTTTTTCCAACTTCAACTGGAACGCCGATAAGTCGGAGATGATGTTACTCCCAGTTCCGAGGTTACTGGAACGCAGCATTACGACAGTCGTTGCGCGTGCTCATGGGTAGCAGAGTCTTTATTTTGCCGGTAATAGATTCTCCTCACAGTCCCTTTAACACAATTTAGGATTTTTGACACTACATTTATTCGGTTAATTCAATCAAAGATGGCTCTTTTAGTTCTTCAGTTGTAATAACTGACATTGGTCAAGGACGTTAAAGAGTGTACATGTATGTGTTTTGTCCAGAAATACATTTGGAAGCAATTCTTACCTTTAGTTTCCATTCTTGCTTTCGAGTAATAGCCTTAAATGTTTGATGGTATGATGTAATTTTCTTGTAAATACTGCACTGAAGCTTGATTTGAAGAAAATCATGAATCAAATTAAATACTGCAATATCTGTCAGAAAATTGCAATTAGATCTTTTCCTAAAATCGTTCATCCCAAGAGTGAGGTGACTCTATGTGTGTACTTTAGGATACAGCCCAGTTTTATTATGCCTTCAAAGTTGCTGAAAAAAGTCAGAGAGGGGAAGAGAGGATATAGATGACGCGAGATCATAGGTTGGTAATATTTAAAACTCAGGTCATAGAACTCTGACCTCTGCTTTAGTCACTCAGGCCCTTGAGGAACAACCATGGTAAGTGAAAAGAGCATTAAAGTTGTCTTGGTAGGAAAAAAATGATATTTTCTTTTTTAAATTTGATATATAAGAACCATATACCAAAGATACTGACAGACTTAGAGGAAGTTTATAAAGAAGAAGACGATGGAGAGGAAGAAGATCCACGTCATTTATTTACAGAGAAACCAGAGGGCTGGCAGCACCCATGCTTGTGCGGACATGCTCTGCAGCTGTCATCCTTCTCTTGACTGATAACTGAGCCTTTATTAAGTTTCCAATCAGATCAGAGATCTCTGACATTCCAACAGGATCAATCAGCAGGACTGTGGACCATTAAACTCCCCACAACCTCTACCCTCAAGCTCCGCCATAAATCACATTCATAACCCAATCATCCTCCAGCTTCACTCAGACGCAGAAGGGAGGACAGCAGCTTCTGCATGAACAAACTGATCCAACGACAGAGCTCAGTCACTACAAAAGTGCCTGTTTCTGTAGAACCCTGGCTCGGTCGTAATGTTGCATCCCTAAAGTTGAGATCTTCTATTTTACTACATAAACCATTAGCAAAATTACATCCTTTACTTGTTTCAAAATACACCAACATTAACTTTACTGCTATCAACAGAAATGTATTCCCTGTATCTTAACTAATTACCATATATCAACAAATCAACATACTGCCCAGCCCTACCTTAAACCTGAGAGATGTCATTTGCTTCTGCATCTGTTGCTCAGTTTGCGACCTGCAGGGACCCCGTCTGAGAGGATGGCGTCCAATCAGATCTGACACAGTCTGGCATTATTAAGTGGATGTTATAAAGTCCTCACCCTCTGGTCTCCTTCACTGTTTGTTCATTATTCAGCCTGCAGACATGGAAAGAACTCTCCTTACGTAAGATGAAGTAACATTAATGAGGAGATCTTAATGCAATGTTATGACAGGTCCCCTTTTTTCAGATAAAACCCAAATACACACACACTAAGGAAACTGCAGAAAGAGGACGGAGGAGGATTGGATAATACAGGGAGTGGTTTCCTCTACTGTGATTTGCTAACTGCATTATTTCACAGTGTTCAGAGAGTAATACCCAAACGGCTCTGCTAGAAATCCCTGTATGATCAAACCTGCTGAAGATGATCCAAACATGCTCCTCATGGATCTGGCTGAGCCGTTACAGTGCTAATGTTCGGCTCCACCTAAACACAAGGGGTCATGTTTGTGGAGTTTGACGATCTGCCTTTAAATCTTACAGTACATAGGTGACAATGCACACCAAGTGGCAGAGTATCAGGAAACACGTTTTCTGAAATGGTTTAAGAAAACCATTTCTTCCAGACTTCAAATATAATGGATTTAAGGTCCAGTTAAATAAACAGTTTAAGGTTCAGCTGATACCTTCATGATGTGTTTATCAGTTAAGCCTGCAGTATAGGGTTAATATTCTAAGTCTGTTGTTATCGTTGTTACTAATTATCTGAACCACATAAAGCTGCAATCGTCTCACTTCCTCTCTGGTGAAATGTGTGAGTTCAACGGTCCCTCAAACAACGATGATTCAGAGTCAATAATTTCACAACAACAGAGAAAGTACAGATGCAGCCTTTAGTGTTCAGCAGCTTTCAGTACACATGCAGCTGTGAGATCTCTGCCTGGTGATTACACTGAATCTTTCAGTACTCATGCAGCTGTGAGTACTCTGCAGCAGAGAGAGCTCTGCAGTCCTGCAGCCTGGGCCAGTGTGGATATAATGCATTTAGTCAAATCAATCAGAGTGACCTCTGTGAAGCAGCACCGTACTTGGGTTAATCAGTGTCACCTTCAGCGTGCAGCAGACATCCACAGAGCGGTTTGATAAACAGCTACCGACACCTTAGTAATCAGGAGAGTGACGAGGGAGGAACTCTGTTGAGGAAACCTGCACCCACTGCTGCCTGTATCACTGCAGAGTGTGTGTGTGTGTGATTGACTTATTTGAGCAGAGTAATCAGAATACATTTCATTGAGGACTGTGTGCTGCTGGAGCTGTCAGAGTGGGAGTGTTGCTCTGGAGACAGTACTGTGAATGTTTCAGAGGAATAAATTTGCATGTTTTTATCCAAACCGCCTCACAACAAATCCTAAAATTGTCATTGCTGATTAGAATCAAACACAAGGTTAAAATGTGGGAGGTTTTTGCACGTCATTTCTGCAGTTTTACTCTGCTACATACATCAGCTTCATGGCGACAAGACTTCCTGCCCATATCTGATGTTTAACACTTCGTGCTGGATAACAGGAGGGTATTGATGCACAAAGACGCAGAACTGTTGTTGAACTTTTTCTCTCTTGCACAAGAGTGTCATATCTGTGTGATGATGCAGTGTTCCAAACAGTGTGTCTGATTCAAGCCAATTTGTCCTGTGGAGGTCAAAAATAAAACTGATCATAAAGACTACATAAAACAGTTTTAATATCTTCATGCTTGACAAATAATTCTGGTAGATGAAAGAGAGAGAGCCAATGCATTGCTGAATATGAGGTGGCCACACAGGACATTACACCATTTCATGGTCTGTTGGTGTATGACAGTCTACCAAGAGCTGTCACCTTCTATTGGAGAGAAATCTGCACTTGAACTGAAATATAAATTCCAATTTACCATAAACTGTTCAGCTACACATTAGGGCCCCTGACTCAACCGAAGGCACTCCCAGTGCAACCCAACCATCCATTACTCTTGACCTCAACATCGAGAAATTCTCCTCAAGAAAGAGGAGGACAGGCACTCTCTGGAAGCATTTTGGGCTCCTCACCGCAGATGGCAACGTCATTAAAAAGCCAGGCTGTGTGTCAATTATGTGCAAAGCATCTGGCCCACTCCTCATCTGCGACAAACCCACCGTAGTCTAGCAGTCAAGTGCTCAACCTCATGCAATAATCTAATTCGGTGATTCCCAAACTGGGGTACTTGTACCCCCAGGGGTACCCAAAGTGATGTAGGGGGTACATTTTGAAACTGGAGTATATGAAGACTGTAAGTTTTCTACAAAATCAAACTCAAATGGTTTTCAAACATACACGCAAATAACCAGAAACACTCTGTCATTTATCCCTGATGTGTCGCTAAGCTTAATATTTTACAGCTGAATATTTATTTACTCCTCAGTTACGGATATTTATCTCCATGCTCGAACTGTTTTTAGAATATCAAATATAAGGTGGAACGAAAATGCTGGTAACTAAATCTATTTTGTGTGAAATAATTCACTTAAAAAGATTTTGTTTGTTATGCATGTTAAATGTGGGAGGTGGCAGTAGGCTTACTGTCAGAGGGGGGTGCCTTTGGTTATTGGCATATATGCTCAATAACCATTAAGACTTGATTTCTTTTATTTTTGGGAACTTGACAGCCCTACTAATTACTTGTGTAAAATTATATTTAAAGGGATTATAGTCTCCCAGTTAGTGCATCCGATCTGCAGGCTTCCATGATCAGAGAAAATCCTTGTGATAATCTTCACTGTCAGTTTCTGCTGCTTATCCACCATGTTGTGACACATGTCCTGATAAAGTCTTGATGGCAGCTATCACTGACATGATTTAATTAAAAAAAAACAGTTTCCAGACCAAATAATATAAATTCAGGAATTATCTTTTATTGCCTTCTTTAGAGACAGTGCTTAAGTAGGTTCAAACAGGCCGAATGAACCGCAGTTTGCCTGAAGACTGTCCAAACCCTTTTCACAATGCTATTACAAAATCCAGACATGTCCAAAGAAAGCATCCATTTCATCATGTCAATGCTTCTTCATTATGAGAATGACTTATCTTTTAAACAATCAAGATGTAATAAAGAGCAATGGATCATTCGACCAAAGAATGTTACTGAATCATAACACAGAACTTTTACAGCTTTTAAAAACAAGCAAATTTTATGATAATCTTAAGATCTGAGTATTTTCACGTGTTCTAGCATCTACATACAGGCCTCTCTGTTATATAAATGATACACCATTTCAATGGCATGGTTTGAGTTTGAAGCAGCACTGTCAAAATTATGAAATAAATTCAATGACAGCCTTAAAGTAGTTCTGGAAAATAAATGAAAAATCAATAAACAAACAAACAAGAACAAACTGATTTGGCAGTTGAGACTATGAAAACAGTCATTAGGTGCATCCCTGTTTTCCTGCACATTTTAAACAGTAAAGACGTACGATCGATCGAGGTCATCTCTTTTTTCGCATCAGGTTCCATCAATGTCATATCGGTTACCTAAGTGCATGGATGTATCCATTAAGTTGATTAGTTCCATTTTTTGTTGTAGAAGTTTTAAAATAGTTTTTTTCCTTGACTCACTCTGTTGCCTGTTTTGGAAGGGGCAGTTAAACTCTGTAAAGACTCTGTTTCCTACTGTCAATACAACATAGTTTTTCGAGTAGTTTTAACCGAACGGCAGGTTAATTAAGAGGCTTTTAGTGGCACCACAGACGGCTATGTACTGGCTGCCATTTGTGCTCGTATTTACTATGCCAGGAGCAACCAGCAACTGCACTTAAAAACACAAACAAACCCTTTAGGGCCTAAAACCACTGATTTTCCATACTGATGACGGAATATTGGCCCTACGTTTGTATCTAATACTTTCTTTTTGAGATTGATATGCAAAAACTATGCAAACTGAATACTAGGGATGAAATGGGTTACTGATAAAATGGTAAATCGTCGTAAAATTTCCCACGGTAATCATTACCGTGTCCTATTAAAATTACCGTGTGCCAATAATGCACGGTGATGCTGCTCTTTGCCTGGAAAAACCTGTACTGCTCCTCGGTGAGGCAGCCCTCTCACGCAGAAAGAGGCGCGCATCCGCAGTTTGCAATGTTTGGTTCTGAGAAGTACTGTACAGCAATTAGAGCCTCGCTCAGACACACAGGTTTTGTCACTCAAAACGGACAAAGTTTAAAGTCTGGTCGAAGTTTGGATTTTACAAGGATGTTGAAGGGCAACTGATTAACGACAGTCACCCTGTCTAAAACACGAAGCAGTGGTGAAAGACAAAATGTGCATGATTAAAACTGCTGTAACTCTTCGAGTAAACAAGCAGAGAGACAGAGAAGGATAGAGAGAGAGAGAGGATTCAGTAAACCATACCTGAGTGAATTACAGGGGGTTTATCAGGATTTTCTGTGGGAATAATGTATAAAGGTTGTAAATAACAACATTAGTATCAATCTGGAGTGTGTTCTTGCCATTCTTTCGCCATTTATTACCCGTGTTTTGCCGTGTTACGTCGTATTTCGTCATAGTAGATCATCTTTTTCTGTCATAGTTTCTTGTTTTATGGATTTCATCAATCGTAAGTTGTAAATATTAAAGGAGATGTCGAAGAGACGTGCCATTGAAAGGGGAGAACAGAAAAGAGTCATGAAGGGGGCTAACTGCTTCAGGGACTATCATTAGGAAAAAAAAAAAAACTATAAATGGTCTAATATAACAAGCTGTAACAGACACTAATGCTGCAGGCAAACAAAAATGTGTGAGTATTTGTAAAATAGGTTAAGATTATTTTTAGTCATCTCAAAACTTTGAACATGTTCTTTTACAATTGCTTATAACAAGGAATACTGTTTAAAGTTCAAATCAGTTTTTTTCTTTTCTTGTAATTACAAAGAGTTTAAGCATTTATAACATATCTATGACAAATATTTGCCAGAATTTTTTACTTTAATTTCTCATTAAAAAATGTAAACAAATTTATATAAAGGACATTTCCTGAATAGACAAAAGAACTGTTAAAATTATAATACGAAAGGGATTTAGGGGTTCTAAGACTGTGTAAAAGTACTTTTTGAACATTTTAAAGACACTGAACAATACCGTGATAATAATAACCGTGATCATTTTCGTCACAATAACCGTGATATGAAATTTTCATACTGTTACATCCCTACTAAATACTTATGAACAATATCTGCCATAAATGGAAAATTTGATAGCTGCCAACATGGAGTTAAAATTATCTTTATTTAAGAAATTATCCTGATTTTGATTCTGCTTTAATCCAGCAGCCCTACAAGGCCATGAACGATCTCATTATTTTCTGTTAAAATCCTTCCACCTTCAGACCTCAAGAAAAAAAAATCTAAATTGGTCAATGACAAAATATTTAAGAGCAGGTTTACTGGCTGAATGTTTCCTCTAAAGGACCATGTTGTTGCTCCCTCTTGGTATGGAATCAAACAATGGAGCAAATCAGATATATTTATAACCTATCAGTTTCTGGTCTCAAAATGTGCAGAAAAGGGGGTCGAGCCTGAATTCTCTCTTTAACAACATAAATGCCAAACAAAGAAAGGCGTGAGAGGAGCCTCCCAGGATGTGTTGTGTTAGCTGTAAACTGCTGCAGACATTTGCTCTGCTGTCGCTCTGTAAACAAACTGTGACTCATCAATCAGGAGCTTCACACCAAGGCCTTGCTGAGGACATCTCCTGACGAGGACATCTACTGCCATCTCCAGCGTTTATCCTGACTATTCTGGGAGTTCTTCTGAATACATGCTCTCACGTCTGAGAGCTCTCATCCAGCAGAAGCCTCATAAATATGGGCTCCTCTCTGTCATTTTCAGGGCTCAGGGTTCGGACAGCTGCTCAGCTGAATGTCAGAATTGTGATGCAGCGGTGGGTGTCCCTTTCAGACCAGGAAATGAGGGTTTAAGTGAGCTGGAGTCCAACTGATTCGGCTCTGCAGCTGTGGACGCCGGCACAGAGAAATACTTTGAATTCAACTGGACAGCAGTCTTTTTTCCCCTCGGACCACCTGCACTCAGCAGATGTGCTCCAAACGCCGCAGACACAGCCCGTCTGTGCCCCTCCAAGGCCGAGGAAAACTGTGTTTTTAAGCTTCTAAGACTGCTCGAATAAATTCTTATAAACATTCATCATCATAGGCCTGCAGGCTTCAGTTTCTACTTTATAAATCTACTGAACAAATATTCTTGACAGACAACTATTTCCTTTATTTTATCCTTGTTCTGCAGCCCTCAGTGAGCTGTGCTTGGCTGCAGCAGTGAATAAAATCAACTTGAACTGTAATCATTAAGAATATTACACAGTGTGCATCACCAATTCCTTTTACAAACATTGAGGAAAATATTGTGTTTTCCCTTAATCACATCTATTTGTTAGCTTTGAATGTCATTTGCAAAGCTTGAGACGATTTGGAAACAGAGTCTCTACGGCTACTATCAGTCTACTCTACACACAACTATCACATAATTGGGTATAACTGTTCATATGCTTGATGATGCAACACTTAGAGATGGGATATGATATGTTTTTTTTGCTGTCAATGCCATTATCGATTTGCTATCAACCCATTTCTTTAATAAATGACCATATATATTAGTGCAGTTTTTCTTTGTTGGAAAAAAGCCCACTGAGTCAACAGTGTCAAACATGTCACTCCATATGCTGCTTCAACAGAAGCATGTTTCAGCATGTTGCTGGGATGCATTAACACTCTTCACCCATGGCTCAATATGTACCTTGTTGTTATTTTGGCAGCCTTGGCCTTCAGAAATGCTTTTTTAAAACACTCATTCCAATTCATTCTTAGAAACAATTAAGAGCACATCAAGGCTGACTGGGGAGAAAAAATGTTTTTTGCCCTTCAAACAATTTTATTTCCCACATAACACTTCATAAAGTTTACAATATGATATATAAAATCTAAAAAATAAGCAGTTGAAAAGGCTGCTGGTTATTGGCGTGTTTGATCAAAAAATGATTAAGTTTGATTTTTGGGGAAAGAGACAGCTCTAATTCACAGCCTGGGGTTTCAGCTTTTGATGGTGAAACAACTTCTCCATTTTGTCATTTTGGATATAAAAATTCTGCAGACATCATCGATCAGTATTACCCAGACCAGCTGATTAATCTTGGCAGACGAAATGATGCATGCGAATCATTCATTGCAGTAATAATACAGCACTACTGTCTGTTTAGACTGAAGGTGAATTATCAGTTATTTTAGGCTCCAACTCTGTTTAATGCAGAGCAGATTCTTTTTAGACCTGTGGTTCTCTGCCATTGCCCTAGAAAGACTTCCTCCTTTCCCCCTTTGTACACATAGAAACGGTCAGGGTTTTCAGATCTATTCACTCATGAACCTGTTCTTAAAAAAGTGCAATTCTGGATACCCAAAACTCTGTATCCTTCTGACTCAAAATCTACGCAACCAACACTTCCACGGATATGCCTGAAGTCATCTCCATGTGGACGGCCTCTCGCTGCTGCCCAAAGCTAATATAAAACATTTCGTATTGTAATGCAGCTCAATTAGAATGGGTCTACACACATTTTTTTCCAAAGACCTTTAAAAACAATGCTGTTAGTGTGTTATTGTTTTGGTTATTGTATTTAAACCTAATTTTCACCAGCTCAAACCTGATAGGTGCAGTATATAGAACCAACAGGTGCTTACTTTTTATCATTAATACCGTCTTCATTATGATAATGTTTCTCTGTTCTTTCTTTTCCTTAAAAAGAAACAAAACAAGAAGAACAGAACCCTTTAAATATTATACTTGTATTTTTTTTTTTTAACCTGTTTGTTTTTATATTTTAGCTGGGGGGACTACCAATGGAAATTAGCTTGGTAGCTAGATTTGGGTACATTTACATTTTATTTTTTTAAAGTGTGTATGAATGTACATTGTCCCTCCTTATCAAATAAACTAAATTGAATTGAATTGAATTGAATTCTCTGGTTGTTTGGGAATGTACATTCATTTCTAGATATTATTTTTTTTTAAAAGCCTGTGTCATAGCTCCACACAACGACCAATGGAACATTTTTTGCCTGCTTTCCTTTGAGGCTGGCCACGTGAATGGTAGCTACCAGAGATGTGTTTTTATTTGTTTGTTTGTCTGTGGTCGTTAAACTAAAAATTGCAACAAAAAACTGCAAATAACTGTCTAAACCTTCAAATACACAATCAGTGTTTTAGAACACAACAGGAGTTATTGGGGAGCAAAGTACTATCTTTGTGATGTTGGTATCTGCAGATAAATAAAAAGCTTAAAAAATTATCTTAAATAAGCAAAAGATTCAACATTTTATACATCTAGCATATTCATTATTCCTTCCTTTTGAACGACTTTATTGAACATGGATTTTTTTTACAGTAAAAAACTAAAATAAAAGATATGATCCCAAACAAATCGAATATCAGTATCTGCAAATTTTGAAAAAGATCAGGCAATAGAGTCATGACATTGGTCATACATATTCATCAAAATAATCTCATATATTAGCAGTTATATTGACTAGATGTAAAGGGAAGTGCAATATCAGACTGAAAACTGACTTGTTGCCTTTAATGTGACCATCTGTTTGTGTGAGGAACAGATTAAAAACAAGAAATACCATATTTCTCCACTAAAAAAAATCAAACACTTGAATTTTACATGCACCAATGCAGTGATCATAGGTGAAGCATACATTTTTGTAGTTGGCCAATATCACAGCTGATACAAGGGATGTACATGGCTGATATGCATGGCTGACATATGGACTGTAAATACTGGCAGAAATGTAATTATCAGCCGATATCAAAATTTTACTTTTATGGCCAATATCTGTTGATACTGATGATATTGTACGGATAATATCATATATTCCCATCAATGTATGAACAGGCCTAAATGCTTCCACTTTTTGTCATTTTATGGTTACAGTCAACAAAACACAGTAATGCTAAATACATAAACACATTTTGCTTGTTTCACATCTGTTTATAACAGAAACAAATCACACAATGAGAAGATTTTATGAGTGGAGGGCTTATGCTCTTGACATAGAAAAAAATCAGTATATGTTCCAGTACGAAGGAAAATGAGTTCTTCAATGTTGACAACCTGGATATTTGCAAAAATCTAATATAACCTGATGTTGTAGTCATTGCCTATACTGTCAGTCTCAACTGGCTTGTATTTTTATGATGAAATTTCGTTTTTTAATAACTGATTTATCTAAAATTAGAGAACCTTAAAAATCTTTACTAATATTTTTGACAACAATATAGACTTAATGTCTTGCTTGCTTAACTCCGGACACTTTAAGAGGCAGCAAGCTGGGTGAACCTTTTCATATGTTTCCATCTAATTCATGAAACTGCATTTTGTGATCATGTTGCCAATAGCATGGTTTGTTAAGAACTTTTGTTGTTGTCCAGGTGTTCATCTGGAGTCAGTACAATATTCTTATTACTTATCATGTATATACTCCCAAATAGCAGAGTTAGAATTGCCATTTAAATTAATAATCTGGTCGTAAATAAGCATGTTACTGTTGTTTCTGACTGTAAACAATCATTTCACTGACACCACATAGAAAATATCAGGAATAATTGACACACTGTTCGTCCCTTACTTGATTGTTTTCGTTAAATTAGTGTTTTTCCAGCACTAAAGTCTTATCTTGCACAAGCCTGGGCAGATTAAACGAGCCCCTGCTGCACTTAAAGGCCAGAAATACGTAACCCCAACACATTCCATTATCCATTATTATTAGGCTTAACCTTAGACCAAATCTCTGTTTAAAATATCTAAATTTAACGATTTATGTACTTAGGTATACTTCTCAAAACAAAGTGCTGGCCTATGCAGACATCATGGTCTCCTGTTTAATTCGGCACACGTTTCCAAACCATTGAGGCCACTAAAGCCCATCAGAGCTGAAGTTTAGGTTGGCTCTAGGTGATTTTTACCGCACCCAGCGAGGTCTGTTTTGGCCAGAAATGAACTGAAGACATGAGAGGAAACTGGCTATGAGGGAGGTACGTGTTTTACAGTTAATGTGAATGAAATGCCAGCCGAATTTTAAGAAAAACAACTCTCTTTTTAAACCAATCCATGCTATCTTGAAGGTGTGCAGCTTTACGGCGTTTCCCATTAATCGTACCAAATTTGTACAACGGTCCGGCGGGGCACGGTACGGCGCTGTCTGTCAACACGCACCTAGACCTAATTTTTCCATTTGTATTGGGTTTATATTGATTTTAACGCGATTTTTCAGCATTGACACTTCTCAATAAATCATGTTACATGGACTGAAAAATGAATGGTGGACGTTTTATGGCTTTACATCAACGCATTTCGGTAATTCCAAACCCCCTTTCCAAAATGTGCGTTTTAATTGCCGCAGCTAAAGGGAAGAAGAGGAGCACAGGGTCTGTACGATGTCAAAAAACCTACCTTATTCTGCGGATATGGCGCAGGAGACTTCGATGTATCGGTCAAAATAGCTCCAAACAATCCAGCGTGTGTTTCATGACATTTCCGCCGGCTACTGGTGTCACTTTCCGGGCATTTTCCATCCGCAAACACCGTGACGGTCTCACGGCGCCCAGGCTTCTCTGCCCCGCTCGACTGGAGGTGAATCTCAAGCACAGGCTGCTACAACTAACTGCACTGCTCTACTGGTGGTAAAACACGAGCTCTGATTGGTGGATGGTTCCGACAGCGATTGTGTGTCTGAGCTTCTGATTGGTCCGCATGGACAGGGCGGGACTATGGTAGATTTAAAAGCACAGTACATTTAAGCTGACGTTTCAAAGTAAAGATCTATTAAACCTAATCAATCACTTTGGAGAGCATTGATTGTGAAATATCTTAAATAAGTGATAATCCAGATGATGTATAATTCAAATGTATCTACTATTTCTCTTTATTTTATCCATATAAGGCATTAGAAACCTGTGGACAGGATGCTCCTGTTTGTCCAAGCATGACCACTTAAAAAGCAGTATTGCTTTGTTCCTCCACTTTTTGTGCTGACTTAATTATTCAGTTATTTGAAGAGAAATGTACACATTACTGTGAAACAATAATGATAAACTATGAGTGATTTTTGTTTAGCATTAATGGAATATTAAAGGGACATTTCATGATTTTAAAAGGTGGGTAATATCAGGTACTTGACAATAGAAATAGTAGCTGAACAAGTCTTTAAAAAGAAAAAGCTCAGACTACCAATAAGGTACACTGCTGATGGTAGGTACAGTTATTTGGTATAATGTGTGAGCTTTTTTTTTACTCAAAAACGAACCATGAAACTCTGTTGAATCAAATGTGTGATTGGATGAAGATTTCACGGCACTTCAGTTTCCTCCAGGAAGTCTCTCTAAATTACTCTATTATACAATCGCAGCAATGGCTTTGTTTTGAAAGTTCACATCCCTAATGTGGAGCTTGAGGTTAAATTAACATATCAGCCTTAAAAAGTTAGATCTGTCCCTATCACACATACTGATGTCTACCACTGGTGGCAAAGGAGATACTCTGGCTACTTATCTTGCAGGCTGTTGGGTTTTTCAATTGCATACTTCAGATTGATTATTCAACAATAATGGCAAAATGACTCTTGTAAAACAAATCAAGCATGAGGGCATTCTGCTCAAGTGTTTTATGATTGGGGGTGGGGTGGCTTCATGGATGTAACTGAAAAAGTTTGGAAATGACATGTTTTTTCTATCTAATATTTTTGAAAAATGATATAAATAGTCTCAGATCAGATTGGAATTTTGCTGAAAGAGATATGGAAAAATGATACCAGGTAATAGGCACAATTCTCAATTGAAAAAAACAACCAGGAAGAGTTGAGCCAAGCTGAGTTAATACCACCTGCCTCCAACATTACTTAGCTCATAGGTTGAAGAAAATTTGGACAATACCTACATGAAGTCTGGCCTTTGGTTGCCAGAGGTCTTTGGAAGCTAATTTGCAGTGATCCACATATTGTCACAGTCATCTGCAGCAACTTGATCATGGTACATATAGAAGAAGAGAGGAAAGTACAAGAAGTAACAGTGAAGTTTTGGGGTGAGGTTGAAGTCAGTTGGCCATGCTTTAGGCCCTGAGCTTAGTTTGAGATGCTATGAAAACAAGGATCATTGGTGAGGGTTGTTATAAGAAACAAAACATGTGACTGTGATTTTTTGAGCACAGTTTATTATCAGCAATCAAAGACGTGACACAGGGCATCATGTGAGTGCATTGTTCACGTAGAATAGTCCTTGGTAAAGAGAAGATAGCTCTTGTATCACTGGAGAGAGACAAAACCAGCCAGCAGGACAGTACATATTATCTTTCCTTGAAGGTCAGATAAAGTCCAGCATCAGCCCTCTATCGGGAACACAAGGCCTCAGAGGGCAAACCAAGGGCAGATCAGACTCTCTACAACATAACTGTTTTTTTTTTACTTCTCTGAAACATTTCTCACGGCCATCAGTGAAAGCTCTGAAAGCAGTGACAGGCTGCTGATCAATGATGCCATTATGGTGTCCGCTCTGGTTTCAGTCACACTGAACGGTCAGCAGAGACCAATGATCACACAGAGCACTCAGCGAGCGCCTCCTGCAGATCTCAAAGTGCTGATAGCTGATATGAGAGCGTGCAGAGGAAGAACAGAGACCATGCCGAGGAAAAACAGAGGAAAGGCAGAGAAAACCAGATGAAGAAAAGAGATGATGCCAAGGAAAAACAGAAATGATGCCAAGGAAAAAACAGACAGGAAACAGAAAAAACTCAGGCTTTTCTGTAAGATGGAGAGATGTTAGATGCCAATGATTTAAACAAACCAGAAGATATTCAGTATATTAATACAGATACTTGTCCTATAGCCTACTAGGATGCCCAAAAAATTTTTTTGTTGATATCTGATGTGCTGTATTTCAAACTTGGCATTGCAAATACTGACACCGATATGTTTTGGCACGAGTACAGCATCTCACCTTTACTAATATTGATCTGTTCCTCTCATTTTGGCAGAGTATTTGTGTTAGAAATTGATATCAACCAAGAAAAACAATAGTTCATTCTCTAACAAAAGAGATTGTTATTTAGACTTTTTAAAAATGTAAATATTAAGCAATAGTAGGGTAAAGTATTGTGCAACAGGCATACATTCTGTGGGTATCACAGTCAATATCTGTGATATAAGTGGCTTAAATGTACGACTAAAATATCCTATAGAAGTAGAAATTCTGATATCTGCATTCTCTATGTGAATATCTACATTGTGTATCCCTAACATATACAATTTGTTCAGTGACATTGAATGAATTGATTCACTTCTGTATTTAGGCTGCACATTTATACAGTCCTTTTACTTTTTTTTAACATAACCGGACATATGACACAGAACACTGGCAACCCAGAGTGGTAAGGAAGTTCACATCCTGGACAGGCCTCGAAGCTTTAATGATTTCCCTCTAATAAATGAAGTTTAGAAGCCAAGAAAAAAGGTGGCCATTCAGGAAACTCATTCAAAAAAATCTGTACACAAACTATTTTCCAACCAGCTCTAAAAGGGGATCAAGCAGAGCCAACAGGCTGGTGCCAGAGTCTCTAAACTCACCCACATGTGTTAATATGCTTAAATCACAGGTCCTTTCAGGTGTCCTGTTATCTCTGCCAACAGGCCTGGTTGAACCTCAGATTCAGAGGCTGGAGCTGCTCATCTTTAAGATCTTACCTCATCACCTTGGCCTCTGCACCTCCTCCCAGAGGAGATGGCATTGTTGGACACTCACATTTCCTCCTTTTCTCCATCCGTTCACACAATCCTGTAGACCCCCCCAGTAAAAGTCCACATGGGAGCAGGGCATTGTGGTGGCAGCTATTTCTGCCTTCAGCCTACAATAACGTTCTATTCAACCTTAAATGAGGAGAGATCTGCATCTCAGAGGAGTGAGGTCAGCGTTTGTTCCTACTGTGAGAATTGTTCCTGTTGCTAATGAGGCTCATGGGAAAGCAACGAAACTAAATGATCATGTCAAACCACATATGGTTTCCTAATCAACACTCAATAATCCTAACTGTACTATTTTAAGCATGAACCTGTCAGCTGTCTGGAGTCAAGTTGGATCATTATGTATTTAAACATACTGCTCAAATAAGTTTAGAAATGTCAGTTTGCTTGATAATTTCTACCCTTTAATAATACAAATTCATGTTGTATTTTATATCAATGGAAAGACTGATTAGTCACTATTGCAATGAGATATAATTTGTGAAAATAATGCATTTGTGGAATAAGCAACACAGCTAAACATGTGGGTAATACCCCCCAAAATTTGCCCAAATCCCTGCAACTGGAAGCTGTTTTTCCAGTGTGCAGAGTAGCAGCATTATTTGGTATCAGCCCTGGAACAGTTTCTAATTTTAGGACCAAGTTCCATGAGACTGATGAAGCCAAAGACAAACAGCAAAGTAGATGCCCGAGGCGGACACCACCCCATGAAGACCTGTTTCACACTGTTCCTTCACAGAGGAACTGTAGGCTTTCTTTCACATGAAAAGGAGATTTTGGCACAGTTTTTAGGTCTAGATACTACCTGAACTCAATGCCATATACCCTCCCACACTTTTTGACTCAATCCAGTTTTTCTCGTTTATCAAAAAAAAAAAAAAAAAAAATCAAGACAAGTCTAAAATCATTTTAAGAGAAATTAGCAGGTTAGAGAATCACACCACAGAAACTTATACATTTAGTAAATTAAATGTATAAGTCACTGTGTGATTAGCTCATCAGACTAGAGGACCATGTTTATCTAAATCACAGTTTACAAAATTTTGGATCGTTTTTTTTAAGCTCATACTTGGGGCAGTGAAGTGCTGTGTGTCTCCAATGCTCCCTGAGAGAACAGAGGTTAAGACAGTTATTGACTCATTTCCACCATTCAGTCTCCACAACACTCACAGCAGAGGCGAAACCTTACAAGAGGACGGAATATTACACCTTGAAATGGCAGTGTGAATTTTTTCTGCCTCTATAATGTTGTGTATCTACATTTGTTAGCCCTTGGAATTGACACAAATATCAACATTTAAAAGCTTAACAATGGAGTTCTGTTGCACCACTTAAGCATAAATGTACTGTGAAAGCTGTTCCCATTTAGCATTTTGAGCTCCAAGTGTAGAACGTGAATGCTTTATTGTCGAGTAAATGTGAAACCTAAGAAGGTGATGAAGGTGACAGAATCTTCAAAGTCAGCGGTGAAACAGGGAGCATGGACTAAACCTTTCATCCTGACATTAATCTGATCTCAACATGATCATGTGTCTTCATGGGCTTAATGTAACCACATACATTCTTGTTAAAAGGATCCTTGTTTACATGGAGCACAGAAACTGAAACACACGAGAAGGGTCTCTCTCAGCTCAGACTGCTCGAGCTCTTAATGAGAAACATCCAAGAAACTACCCAACCATCAATCCACGGAGACTGATGGATGTTTTCCAGTACAGGTGGGTATTTCCTGAAACCTCGCTATACGATTCATACAGTGATAGGTGTAAACTGTGGATATCAACTAAGGCTTCAACAGGCTTCCCTACAGCTTTTATTCTTTTCAGACAAGTACAGAAAAGCAAGGACAAGGGTTAAATTATTCTAGAGTTGAAGACTTAAACTTACGGTCCTGGCTCCTACTGACTCTTCTTAAACAGGGTCATTGATAATTTTACCAGAGGTGTATGTAGCAGCATTTGAGGCTATACAAATTCTGTAGAATATGTATATATGTATGTATGTATGGAAGAGTTGTTGTTTTCTGAGTCAAATAGGTTCTCAATATGATATTTTTTTTTAAGTAACAAGTAGTGTAGTAGCCTCCTGCCAAGCTACATTTCCCTCAGCAAAGATTAAAGGTAGCAGAGGAAAGCTTTGTCATATACCAAAAACATACTTTAGGGATGAATTAATGACATGATCAGATATGCCGAGTCAATGACTAGCAGACAGTGACTAAATATTTCTTCATGACACTATTTTTCATGGTACAACTCACATGTTTAGCTGTGTTGCTCATTCCACAAACATGATCCCTAAAGTTATACCTCAGTGTTAAAGTGACTAATCAGGCTTTCCTGTGATAGAATATAATACCAGTTGGTGTTGCTGAAGAGGAGGAAATAATGCTTCCAAACTCTTGTTTAGGAATTTATCTTACTGGTCCACCCCATGGATAACTTTCCATTTGTAGAGTGAAAAGAAAGCTCTTAAGGTGGTTGCATTAAAGTTCACTTTGGTTTGCCTGCAGAAGCCTCTTTTGTTTTCTCTTGTTTTAGCAGAACATCTTTCCTCAAAGGACACTGGTTAGTCAAATAACTTTTTGGCTATAAACAAACCTTTAAGCTTTACAAGATGTCTAATGACAGAAATGGGATCTGAAGAATAGCTGCTATGCAAGTCAATATAAAAGACTAGAGATGACAAGTCCATCCAGGTTTTGATGGATGAGTGTTTTGCTGATTGGGCTGCATCCTACTGCATTAACGAAGATTAAAGAATCTAAGCTTTGTTGACTTGAAATAATTAAAAGACTGAGTAAAGGCCTTGCACTATCAGTTCAGTTTGACCAAAGTTTCACGTCTAAAGTTTTTTCGTCCGTCCTCTGGAGCCCCTGAGGTTTTCTGTCCCAATTAGCAGCTCTGCATCTGTGCTGATTAGCCGACAGCTTTTCAACCCCTGCCAGAAAAGGAAGCCAAAAGCTGGGAGAAGGAGCTCTTGGCCTAGATATGGGCCCATTCAGAGCCCTAACAAGGTGAAGTGGCATGCATAAAAAACAAAGAAGTAATCTGTTTTCTTCCACAGGGACAATGGGGAGGACAAAAAAGATTCAGTCTGAACCACTTCCTGTCCTGATCAGTGGGGAAACAAAGAGGTTCAGTCCAAAGTGGGATTATTTTATGCAGTTACAAGCTGCTGATGAGCCACAAGGATAAAAAAAACAACAAAAGCATCTCTATGCAGAGAAATTTTATTCTTTCCTGTGAAACACTGATCTAAAAGGTACTAGATTGTTGAGAAAAATAAGTTGAAAAATATGTTTTAATCTTGAAAAGGTTGTCTCAGTGCAAGAACTTTATTGGGAAGAATGCCTTATATCCAACCTCCACAAATAGCCACTTCTACACACGGGGTTGGATATTATTTGGAGATTTCCCAAAACAAATGCAGAATTGATACTTTTAATATGCCAGTGATGTCTGAATAGTTCCTTAATCAAAGGTTTTAAGAGTAAAATGCTTTGGTATCATAAAAGGGAAATACTGGACAGCTCATATCAGGCTTTTCTATTTGTGGCATCTGCTCAACTCTACATAGTCTACTACCAGCTTCATTTTCCATTAAAGCTTAGACTTTGATAGTTCCTCTTTTAGGAAGAAAGGGTCAGTGTTGCTGCAAAAAACACTGACATCATAATATTCATAAAAAATCTGCAGTTGGCTCACTGAGAGTATCAGCTCTCACTTATACTCATCATCTTACCTGCTCCCTGCTTAATATATGATTTCTGCCTCAGCCAAAAGGGACATAAACAACGCTGTGAATCTAAATCCAAAGTTGAAAAATATTTCAACTTTTGTGAGTGCACAAAAAACAGAAGACAGCTCCACTCTCATCAGCACACTCGTCAGAAAAACATCTGATGAGTGTGCTGTTACAAATGTATAAGAAAAACATATGATGAATGAAAAGTTTAACTTTTTGGTTTTATACTCCTAATTATTATTCCTTTTGTAATTCCAATTAAGCCTAGATAGTAAAACGAAAGTAAAAACAGAAATACAATGATTATCAAATCATTTTTAGCCTATATTTAATCGAACACACTAAATAGACAAGTTAATTAATGTTCAAACAGATAAATGTTTTCCGGTTTCTTTTGTTTGAAAATATTCACTTATTTTAAATTTATTACCTGTAACACTTTCCAAAAAAGATGGGACAGGAGCAACAAAAGACTGTAAAAGCTGAGAAATGGTCCAAATATGTACCTGTTTGGAACATTAAGCAGGTGTATAGATAAACAGGAAAACAGGTCAGTGTCATGATCTGATATAAAAACAGCATTCTTGAAAGGCTTAGACATGCACATGCAAGATTGAGACACGATTTACCAGCTTGTAAATAAAGGTGCGAACAGATAGTCCAACAGTTAGAAACAATTTACAAGAGAGAATCTGAAGAAATTACTTCCCATTAGAGACAAGGCCAAAACCAACATTGAATGCCCGTGACCTTTAATATTGATCTGTAATCTTGAATTCTGTAAAGGACATTATCACATAGGCTCAGGAACACAGTTTGCTGCTAAATCCAAAAATGCAAGTTGAAACTCTACCATGCAAAGTGAAAGTCAACAACATGGAGAACTTCACCAGCTTGTCTGTGCTCAGGCTCATCTGAGATGGATGTAGACAAAGTGCAAAAATGTGCTGTGGTCTGATATGTGCACATTATGTTTTTGAAATCATGGACCTCATGTCCTCTGGGCTAAAGAGGAAAAGGGCCATTCAGATTTTTATTAGCACAAAGTTCATAGAAGCATGGGTAACTTGCACATCTGTGAAGACTCCATTAAAAGGAACAACACAGGATTTGAAGCAACATGTGATGCCATCTAAGAGATGTCTTTTCTGGGACATCCCTGCTTATTTCAGAAAGACAATGCCAAGACACATTCTGTGCATCCAACAGAGTGGCTTTGTCATATAAGAGTGAGGGTACTAAATTGGCCTGCCTGTAGTCTAGACCTGTCTCCCTCTGAAAACATGGAGCATATTATGAGGTGCAAGGTACAGCATGGAAACTCAAACCAGTTGAGCAACTAAAGATGTACATCATGCAAGAATGGGAAAAATTCCAAATACAAAGCTTATACATTCAGTGTTTTCAGTTCCTAACTGTTTATTGAGTTTTATCAAAAGGAAAAGTGATTGAACAAAGCTCTGTCCTGGCTTCTGTGGAACATGTTGCAGGTATCAAAATTAAATTGGTGAATATTTATTATAATATCTTGTATTTGCAGTGTATTTAGAAGCATATAAGTAAAAAGAGATTTTCAAATCATTGCATTATTTTTTCTACTTACTTTTCAACAACATCCCAACCTTAACTGAACTGGATTAGTACCATGCATCTGTTACCTGAAAGCATTAATTTATTTATTAAAAGGGAAACAATGGACATCTCACTAACTGATAGGTGTGTACATGTGAGAGTGTACAGCTCATAGTGATGTTACCACTGTTAAAGCAAACCAGCAGGGGACAGATGGAGTGCACGTGTAACAGTGTTCCAGCAAGACTTGAAAAATCCTTACATATGTGAAAACATGCAGTAGTTAAGACCAAAAAAATATTTTGATTGTGAACATAAAAATCTGATAAACCTCAGGTTGCCACAGATGCAGCTGATCTTCTTAAAGACATCAGAATTAACACTAATCTGTATTTGAGGTAACACTCACACAGTCTCAGTGTGTGAGGGGTGGTTGGTCTGCTTCAGTTTATCTCACAGACGGTAAGCAGGTCAGATTGGGCAGATGGTGATAAAGGGGGTAGAGGGGGGCAGAGGGGGAGTGAGAGCCCTATGAAAACAGGCTTACTGTACAATACTCCTGAACTGACTAAAACAGTTCTCCCTTCATGTTTTTCTATTCAAAGTTACTTTTTTTGACCAGTGATCAGAGGCGTCTCCATGGCGATCTTCTGAGCGTCTCTCGTCGGTGTGCTGACGTGTTTGCTCAGAGGTTTGTGTGGAGTGGCCCCTCACCTTGAATGATTAATGAGCAGCGTTACATAAGGAAGTGAAGCTGACACACTTTTCACCTCAGCTCCATCCTCTGAACCCAAACAGCTCCACCTGAACAAGTCTGATGGATCTGAGAGGAAAACTTATACAACCATCAGCAATGTAGAAAGATAAAGGGGTACCATCATATCTGAATATGAACATCTGAATATGAAACTTTTAGAAAAGTACTCTATCAAGTCTTAATATAAAGACAGCAAAGGAAAAGCTCTGCACACAAGGTTTCAGTTTTGATTTTCAAAAATTGCAGAAAATCCCTGAACACTCTGAAACAAATATTGGTATGACATAGTACGGATGTAACAACAAACTTCATACAACATGCTTGAAATAAGTAAGGCATGTGAGTTAACAATAATGATATTCATGATTTCATGAATAGACATGCTCTGAAAGTGCAAAGACATACACAACAAACAGACAACAAACTGTCATTAAAATTGAAGGAAGGAAAATATGTTTAAAGGAAGTAGAAACCCGGTCAGCCATGCATCTACTTTGATCATCTTAATTTCATGACTCCCACCATTTATTGCAAAGTTTATCAGAGTGTTAAAATTCAGTCTGGGTAAACAATGAGGTGACAGTAGTCTTAAGATAGGAGTGGACCAGTTGATTTTCAGTATCTTAATGACATCTTTATGACAAAATTAAAAAGAAGTTGGTGCATGAATTAATCAGTTTCTGTGATAATAATATAAATGATATTCAGTTGGAGCCCTGGGGTATAATTGCAATCAGTTTAGAGGGCTCTATGAAAAAAGAATAACATGTCTAAAATTAGCATTTTGCTTACATAGGCTAAATCCATTCATTCACAAATCATACCCACACTGTTTTATCACTGAATTGAATATTTTGTTCCTTTTCTCATGTTGAAAGATCTGTTAGTCCTCACTGCAGTGTTAACTTGTTTTTTCTGTTTTTTCATGTTAAACTCTTTCATCTGTTCGTGATTCCTTTAAAGTCACAGAAATAACCTCAGACAGCTGTAATGTGGTGTAGCATAAAACTTCTAAGGTTTAAATGTCCTCCAAGTTTAGACTCATTTATCTGCAGTAAATCAGAGCAGACGGTGACCTCTGGCAGAGGTTACAGCCACTGTGGGACGGAGGAGACTGAATAAAAAGGTTATTTTGGAATTTTTGCTTCATTTTAGAGGGAAAGCATTTTTTTCCAACACAAATTGCTGCACTCCTTTTAGTTGACAGAAATGTGAATTTAACTGTTATGGTGAACGGGCGTGTTGTCAGTCCAACATTGAGACCAACAATTACAGCCGCCTTTAACCAAAATTTGGCCATTCTTTCCAGAGCCTGTCCTCTGAAGCCAGATTTATTTTAGCAGGTCCCTCCACAGTATAATTTCATCTAACCATACACGGAGTATAGTAAGTCACTTTAAAAAGAGTTACTCGCTCTATTAATGAGGGACATGTTGAGACAGAGAATAACACGATGAGGTTCTTTGCTGATGAGTCTGTTTATTACTCCAAATTTAAATTTAGTTTTAAAAAGAAATATGACCACACATTCTGTCAGTCTTGTTTACATGCTGACTCTGGAAAGTTTGTCCACCAGACTTTTTTAAACAGTTATGATTTTCAGAGGGGGTCCATGTGACCAAGTCATTTCAGAGGAATCTTTGACTGATACAGCTGCAGCTATCTCTCTTCCTCACACCAAAGCTTTGCTCCTAACACCGTGCTGTGCCCTCTCCGTGGATTTAAACCTGTTATAATTCACAGGAAGGGCACAACACGGATGCGTGTGACTGGCCAGCCAAACAAATAAAGCCAAGTGATAGAGCAGTCAAACCCAGACAAGTCAAATGTAACAGAAACACCTTCCAAAAGTAAACACTTGAATCCTAAAGTAAACAAAGAAATTAAACTATCAAGTATTTTTTGTATTATCTTTTGGGAGTGGCATGGCCTGTCAATATTTGTGAGCTGGATAATGGAGATTAAGCTTCGTCAGGTACTCTCACAAATGTCCTGCTGGCTGAAGCAGTGAGAGCTCATGTAAACCTGCAAGTAAGACCAAAGGCCCGCGGCTCATTAAATGGGAGAGTTAAAGTACCAAAGATTTTCTGTCTATAATTCAAGTTTGCACTGTTACAATTTTAATGGCTTGATCATGTATTTATTGCATATTTATTGTATAATGTATTTCTCATTTTAACTCCTTATAACTCCTTTTTAACCCCTCAGTCAATAAACCACTTTTTTATTCCACCATCTTCTTAAATTTTATTGTGTATTTGTCAAATATAATAACTAGGGCTGTCACTTTAGTGCAATAATTAGATTAATTAATTAAACCCCAAATTAATGCGTTATAAAGATTAATTGCAAGATTAATCATAGCACACAAACATTTTGATATTGGCCAGCTGGAGGACCCGTACATGGCAGTGGCACATGTCACTTCACACATGCGTCTCTAGTCAAACCAAACAAAGCCCAGGTGACAACAGGAATGGCATATTTAAGACTTAGTCTTATTTCATTTTTGAATTAATTTATCTATATTTGTATTACATTCTTTAATAATGCATCAGGCCTAATTGGTTTGCTGGATGTCCTCGACCTTTTTCTTATTTTAAATTTGATTTATCAAACACACTTAAAGTGTAATTTGAGTTGACTGATTGAGCTCAGAATTTTCTGGACAAGTTGCCCTGACTTTGGTTTTATTTAGTCACCAATAAAAATGTGGATTTACAAATCTTCACTTCTTAGTGTATTCATTTGATTAGTCATGAACTACAATTTTATAATATCCTAGAATTCAAATTCTTTATTTGGGTACTTTAAGCAGATATGAGATTAAAATGTGATTAATTAGATTAATTAATTATAAATACGGTAATTAATTAGATTTTTTTTTTAATCGTCTGACAGCACTAATAACACACATATGTGTGCCCTGTGAGTGCTCAGGAGAAAACATCATTCAAACATCCCAGTTTGGAGGATCTCCCGGTTGTAAAATATGAACTAAAACATTTCAAACTCTTCCTTAACACACATTCAGGTTGCCTGAGAAGAAGAACTGGGTTTGAAACTATCCAACAAGGTCTGGCAATTGGTGATAGAAGGAATATATCACTATAATATATAACTGCTGCCTTAGACCACATTTTCTCTGCCGTACAGTTGTTCTATTCTGGCTCTCAACACTTTTTCACAACTATCCTCTCATACCACCCGACCCCACAACTGCTATGTTTGGCGTGGGCCCATATCCATTGCCTCTTTACAATGCTTCTAACTCACTTCACCTTTGGTCTGTTGACTTGCTCTATGTAAATAGAAAGATAGGGCTTCACCCTCACATACAGTACTCGGTGGGTTCAGGATGTAGTGACACGTTCAAAAGTAGAAAGGGAAATATACTGCTCTTAGGGTTCTACGGGTAAATATCATGGCAGACTTTTCTTGACTACTTTACCAGCCTTCTTGATACTGGTACGACTGACTGAAGCAAACCCTTCTATCTCCTTTCTTCTTGATGCATATGTCACTTGTTTTTCTCAATCAGTGTTTGTACGGTTTGGTCCAATTTAAGTGTTTTGAGTCACTGTTGTTGTGAGTTATTTTTAGCTATCTCAGGACATCACCTCGGCACACTACACATTATCCATGGTTGTATACACAAACATCCACATGTACATGTGTAACTAGCAATTTGTGTAACTGAGAAAATCAATAAAATCAGCTGAAATAAAATAAGAGGCTGCAGAGGGTGCCCCACTTTATCTGAGGGTGTAGTTTGCCATTTGGATGCCAAATACGCAGAACTTAAAGTGATAGCCACTATTTTAAGAATTGATATGACTTCATGCAATACAAAATCATGCTAATTCATTTTTTCTGTCATAAATCACAACATAACACCACATCAAACTACCTCATAGAGATGGTTTTTAGTATATGAACCTGTTGTTCCACAGAGTGGAACCAAAATAAATGGTGGTGTTGCTTTGGGCCGTTACACACCAATAGGGTGAAACAAATTTCTTCAGGATCTGAGAACCTAAAAAGGGATCTTTAAATGCAACCTAAAACCTCATTCACACAGTCTGGCTTTTATGTGGTTCTTAATCAATTCTACGACTATCATTTATTCATTGATTTATTAAGGATCGTCCATTTTAAGTATGCCCATAATCTGATCATGATTTATATTTTAAAAGAATACAGACAGCCGTTTACATGGAAACAATATGAAATGGATTATTCTTTGATGGCAAATCATCTGCTTTCTCATTTTGTTCAAAAAGCTCAACATGTTGCCAAACATACCATGGCAGCATCATTGAGACCATGTCCTGAAAATTGTTTTTAAGAGCTAAAAAAAATTCCTACTAATGGATGAATAAATATTGTATTGTCTTGACTCCCAACAAGGAAGGTGACCAATAGCGCTTTGAAAATCACAAAATATGTATATGAGGTTTATGCCCAACAGTAGCAATATATTTCATATTATTGCTCGTTTCCTTGAGCTGAAGCCACAAATACTACCAACAAAGTCATCAAGTGATAAACACACATAATGCAATTAATTATTCACTGACACAATTAAATATGGAAGATATCATATTTATGTTTGCACCTTGATTATCGTTACGAAGGTGTGATATACAAAGATGCAGTAGGGTGCAGTAATGTAGATAGAGCTGAGCAATCATGCTGTCCAGTTTATCCTGGTCTGCTCTCCATTAACCAATCAGTCATCTTTCTGCTGTCTGAAGCTCTCAGAGAGCTGGAATAGTGGCTGTAATGGTGAGGGTGGAGTCAGGTGCAGAATTTAAGTTCGGCACATTACAGCATTTTGACATTATGCAAAATGGATATAGCAACTTCCTAGAAAGATTTTCCTGCAAATAAGCAAGTGACGGGGCAAGCTGGACTTAATGCATTTACACTTTAATTGGCTCTGACACTTTATTGTATTTCCTTACCACTTTGCTGATGCCCCTGGGAGCCCCAGCCCCGGCTGGTGCCTCACTGGCGAAACTTGAGCTCAATCAAGACGATAGACTCCTCAAATAAGGACCCTGTGATTGTGCCGTGTCAGAGATTCCTCCTCAAAGTGGTGGAGAAAGTCGAATATGTCATCCAGACACGCTCATTTAGTTTGACAGAGACCAGGATAATCAGGTCTGGGGTTGACGCTGCAGTAACTGATAGCTTTAGAGAGAAAATGAGTTTTTTACTGGGATGACATTTTCTGTGATACTCACCAGCCTATCCTTTTGTGTCAATTTAAAGTGGGTGTAAATGTGAGGTAACAATAGACTGTTAAAATATTTGACATCCTCTGTGCACAGTGAATGTGAGATTTGCAGCGTGTTTCCACCAGCCCGGTACCTCCTAAAACAAGCTAGTTTTAGTACCTACTCCACTCTGGTTCCAAGCGAGCAGAGTCGATACTAAAAGATGATATCACTGACTGCCGGCTACCAATTGTTCAGACAATGTCGTCATCGATGAGTCATGAGTGCAACGACCTAGCATGCTAGCGGTAGCTACCATTAGCTTACCCTCATACGTCTTTTCTTTGCAGCTCAATTGCTCTCGTCCTCGGCTTCATTCTGTTTTATAGCTTTCAAAACTCTCCTGTGCTTCTCAAGGGGTATTTCTTCTTTCCACCTGCAGCCTTCTTCTGCTTTCCTTGTTTACTCGGTTTGTGACTAAAAGCCACAGATTGTTGTGTCACGCTCAAAATGACATCACCGCAGAGCCGCTCAGCGACACTGCACCCCGTTGGGCAGGCGACTGGGGGTAATGGAAAAGCAGCACAAGGCGAGTAGAGTAGTGCCGGGTAGCGTCGAGTAGAGTAGGGTAGGGCTAATGGAAAAGGGCCATAAAATGTTCTCCCTGCCTCTCGCTTAGGTTCTTTTTGAGCCTGGGTTTATTATGCCATTTGTGTTTATTTGTAAGGCTTCTCTGATTGAAATGGTTTTCTCTGATTACTTCCTTTTGTGCTTTAACTCTTCTGCTTTGCTGTCAGTATGTTCCTGTGTCTGTTTGTCAAAGCACTTTGTAAACCTTTTTAAAAGTGCTATACTTATAGTAACTATGATCAACATACATTTTTTGCTAAAAGAATCTGTGAGCTTAGTTGCCCAGACATCTTATCAGTACAGCACTAGACAGTAACACTTGGTCAGTTATGCCTAGATTAATGCTGTCATGCTGAACTGTCATCTCTGACTTCATCACAATCCCAAGGATTCAGAAGCTACCTACTTACTCAATCAGCTGTTACAAACAACATACAGATTTTATGAGAACACATTGGACAACTTCCTGGTATTTATCTTCCTCTAAATGCATACAAGCAAATATTCACTTCTGGTAATCTAAAAGAAGAACCAAAACTACACCAAGCTTCTGGTGAATAATGACTCAGATATTCAGTGACGACAGGCGGATTCTGCAGAGTGTGAACATTTCCATCCCTCTGGCCTGCAGCAACGAGCATGCAAGTCCGCTGAACAAGAGGCAGCATGTTAACGTTGTGCAAGACCGATGTGCAGATTAATGGTGATTTTTATCTTGAGTAAAGAATCTGTACCGATAAAAGGTTTATGACGACACATGTTGGTGTGCACCATTTAAAACATCAAGACATAAAACTGCAACAGACACTGTGCATTTTAAATAAAGAAAAGGGTAAATCATATACTTGTTTTTTTTTTTTAACTTTAACCAGTTGAGCAGTCTTTTGCTTCTGTCAGGTGCGTCTTATGTAAGTGCTAAGACATGTGGCTGAAATGCCTTCAAGCAAACATGTGAGTCATTTCTCAGTAGACTAAGACCTGTTTCAACTTCTAGTCAGTCAGTTATTAGGTTGATCTACAGTTAGATTTTAATAGTGTGTTTTAAAATGGTGGCCTCAACACTTTGGAATAACAAGCCTCTTCGAATAACTAAGCTGATGTCACTCACTCTGTTCTGGTGTTTCAAAGGTAATGGCGTCACTTAACCTTGGCCTGTTTGGACTGCACAACTCATGAGTTTCTGAACATGCACATTGGTTGTTTGACTGGTCAGGATGGTTATTTTGTTAGTTGGGTGGAAGGCTTGGTAAATGGCTAGTTGGGTAGTGGGTTTGATGTTGTTTTGTTGGCTGTTTGAGGTTCATTGTCCAGCTGGTTGTTTGGTTGGATGGTTTGTTGGACGTTGATTTCTAAGGGGCCGTTTACATGGAAACTCCTGACTTGAAGACGCAAAGATTCTTCCTTTGCGTTTTCGAATTCTTCTGCGTTTAGATGACAACGCTCGGAGACGAGTTAATCCCCTGTAAATCTGCTGTAGTGTGCATGCCGGTTCAGTAGATGGCGGTGTAGGTCTGCAGAGATGCAGCGCTGCTACAACACACGAATGAAGAAGAAAACCTTTCACAAACAACAATGGCGAATAGACGCACAGAGAAGCAGGAGTTTCTTTTTTGGACAACAAATCAGTTCGGACAACAAATCTGTCTGGATAGTTTTTTCTGGATAACAAACCGAGCACGGTAAGACGCTCACACGCTACTCGGCGGACGGCCGAAGCTGCTGTTGTTCCTGGTATGCGCGCGCAGCCTCCATGTGAAAGAGTGCTGCGCATGCAGTGACGTCAGCGTTTCCCCCTGAAACGCTCTGCTCTGTGTTTACACGAGGCCGGATGGAGGAGCGGATTAAAATCTTTCTGCTCTGGGGAGCGGTTTCAAAAGTTTGCGTCTTAGGTGGAAACGCAACGTGGTCTCATCTAACAGAAGGCCAAAATGCAACGAAATGTTTGTGGAATTGACCGTTTTCTGCGTCATGTAAACGGCCCCTAAGACGGTCAGTTATTTTGCCGGTTAGTTATTTGACTGCTTTGATGGCTTATTGATAGTTTGGTAGGTTATGTCTACAGATTTTGTTCTGATGGGTTGGTTAGCTAAGTTAGTTGGGTGGGATGGGGGTGGGGGTGTTAGGTGGATTTGTGAAGTCCTGGTAAGGGGGGTTAGGGTATGCTGGTTGGTAGGCTGTGGGGTTGCTTCAGCTGGTTAGTTAGATGAGTGGCTAGTTGTTGGTTTAGAGGCTGTTTTGGTAAGTTCAGTGGCTGGATGGTTAATTGGATTGCTTGTTTGATGGTTATTTTTTTCATGTAAAATAAACACATGATTGGTTGACAGAGGAGTTGACAGCTTTTTTTAGTACGATATAGGGTCAATCCCAACTGTACCCCTTAGCCCTTGGTTTTGCGTATTCTGTCTTGTCTGTAAAGGGGTATCCCAATTTTCCCGAAGCATAAAGGGAAGGGTGAAGGGCTACACAGCCTTTAAAACAAAGAACCAGGATCTCATTTGAAAGGAAGGAGTGTGAGAAATTTCCCATACTACAAACTTATAACTGTAGGTTAGTATTAAATCATTAAGTAAATATTAATAATGTTTTGAATTGTTGGTGGTGTTTTAAAACTGCTTGTTATAATGAGCAATCTTTCAGAGCTGTAGCTACAGCTAATGTTGCTTCTGCCTACAACACAGCAAGTGGCTCTGGGGATGATGCAGCGGAAATTGAGCAGCATCTTGTCTTTTTAGGAGACATGTTTTCACCTCGAGAGGGGTAGTGTCTTTAGCCTGGTAGTATGTTTGTTGGTTGATTTCTTAGATTGCTAATCAAGTAGATGGTTTGCTTGGTTTAATTGCTGTTTAGTTGGCTATTTTACTTTTAGATGGTTGTGGGTCTGTTGGTTTGTGTAAGTTCAGTGGCTGGATGGTTAATTGGATCACTTGTTTGATGGTTATTTTTTTCATGTAAAATAAACACATGATTGGTTGACAGATGAGTTGACAGCTTTTTTGGTACGATATAGGGTCAATCCCAACTGTACCCCTTAGCCCTTGGTTTTGCGTATTCTGTCTTGTCTGTAAAGGGGTATCCCAATTTTCCCTAAGCATAAAGGGAAGGGTGAAGGGCTACACAGCCTTTAAAACAAAGAACCAGGATCTCATTTGAAAGGAAGGAGTGTGAGAAATTTCCCATACTACAAACTTATAACTGTAGGTTAGTATTAAATCATTAAGTAAATATTAATAATGTTTTGAATTGTTGGTGGTGTTTTTAAACTGCTTGTTATAATGAGCAATCTTTCAGAGCTGTAGCTACAGCTAATGTTGCTTCCGCCTACAACACAGCAAGTGGCTCTGGGGATGATGCAGCGGAAATTGAGCAGCATCTTGTCTTTTTAGGAGACATGTTTTCACCTCGAAGGGGTAGTGTCTTTAGCCCTTAGTATGTTTGTTGGTTGATTTCTTAGATTGCTAATCAAGTAGATGGTTGCTTGGTTTAATTGCTGTTTGGTTGGCTATTTTACTTTTTAGATGGTTGGTGGGTCTGTTGGTTGTTTTGTTGGCTGCTTTGGATGAGTTGTTTGACTGGTTGGTTGGTTGGTTGGATGGTTTCTACATTGGTTGATTTGCTAGATGGTTGGTCAAGAAAATTATTGGTTGGCAGTTAAGTTGGGAGGATTTTGTGGTTTTTGGATAGCATAGTTAATTGGATGATGGAGTTTGATTTGCTAGACGGTAAGTTAAGTAGACTTTTTTTGTATGGAGGTTGCTTTGGCTAAGTAGTTAGTCTAGTGGCTGCATGGCTTGTTTGTCGATTTGTTAGATCATGAAGTAAATAGTTGGTTGTGAGGTAATTTGGCTGATTTGTTGTTTTTGTTTTGTTTGTTTTTTTGGCATGCTGGTTTACTACCTGAAGTTCTTTTAATAATACACTATTGTCAGTCGCCACATGGACAAGAGGATGCATTGCAACAGCACAGACACTGTTGGAGAAGCTAAGCTCCATCTATTGGTCTGTTATTAGGTTGATCTGAAGTTCTCTTCTTAATATGGTTGCTGCCGCATTCTGAGCTTCAAAGCTCCCTTTAATTAATCAAGCTGGAGTCATTTAGGCTGGTGTTGTTTGTCCTGGTTTTTGGCCTTGTTCAAAAATTACGGTCTGGGTCTGCAGGTTGTTTTTGGGCTGGTGAGGCTGGTAAGGATTACTCAATTGGTTAAGTGGTTGGTCATGGTTAGTAATCTGGTTGTTTAGCTGGTTGGATGGTTTGTTTGTTGATTTCTTTAGATGGTTAATTGAGTAACTGGTTGTTTTGGTTGACAGGTACAGTAAGTTGGAGATCCTATTTATTAGAATATACACCTTACCACATGGACTCACAAGCCTCCTTCACCAACAACAGCACTGATTAGAATCTGGATTTTTCAAAGCATGCCACATTATGGATCTTTTGATACAAAAAAATTTAAAGGATTTTTCAATGAAAGGTGATGTGATGCATCACCCTGTTAATTGTATTGCATAATAACATGGTAGGATCGGGGCTGGGGACATTCTTCAAGCATGGCACATTAATGAAACTTAAAAATCCTAAATTTTGAAAAATACATATTTGGTTGTTCACTGATCAGGAGGTTTGTGAGTTTAATGTTCGGGTGGCTGGATGGCTGGCTGGCTGGCTGAAGTTCTTCTTAAAAGCAGGACTGACACCTGGTTGGATACTAGGCTGATCTAAAGTTAGTCTGAGACAGCATTTTTAATATACACCTTACCACATTTAGGACTCACAAGCCTCCTTCACCAACCAAGCTGAAGCCACTTAGGCTTGTATGATAAATCCTGGTTTCTGGTACCTTTTAAAGTTAATAAATCAAATAAATCATTGTTGTTGTTTCCTAGATATGTCTATCACTAAAAAGCTGCATTTTTCCTATCAAATTGGACTAAAAGGATATCTACTCATCTGAACTCCTGTTGTAAAGAGAAAAGTCTGGGATTAGAAATCAGTGCAATGGCTTTCAAAACTGTCATATCTGTTTCCTGGCAGGAAGCAAATGGAGCAGAAGAGAAGACAGAGAACTGGAGAAATATGGGAGTATGATGATTCAAACATGGACCAGCAGCCTCTTAAATCAAACCTCTGCACGCTCATGAATGTCACAAACACAGTAACAAAGAAATAAGTACAGTGTATGACGTTACTGTGAGTCACTGCTGGTGGGTGTGCAGTGATGACAGATGGCTTTAGTTTCTAAAATTACCCCCACTCTGCCACATATGTTCAGTAAAGCGGGGATCATTCAAAGCGTATTTCTGCTTTGTTAGCTTGCTCCACAACACCAGCCACAACACACAGACTCTGCACACAGAGAACACCAGAGTGTTTACAGGTTTAAAAACTGTAATACAGATCAAATATGACAGCCAACTGATGAGAAAGAAAACATGTGGAAATATGTAGCTGACAATGAAAGAATCTGATAGTTTATAAGGCCAAACAATGCTTATGTTCTGGCTTACATATATTTTCAGCCTTATAGCTTTACACATGGTTTTGATTGGCAAGTCGGTTGGCTGGTTAGTAGGCTGATAAAAAGGAGGAATATTTGTTTGGTTGGTTTATGTGTTAGTTGTTTGGTTGGTGGATTGTTTGTTTGTTTGTTTGGTTTGTTGGTTGGTTGGTTGGACAGTAAGCTGAATATTTTACTGGTTGGTTGACTGGTTTGTCAGATTTTTATTTGATTTTCTGGTTAGTAGGCTGAATTATAAGATGAATGTTTGTTACAGGTTAGTTGAATAATTGGTTAGTGTTTGATTGGATGCTTCATGGGTTGTTTGGTTAGAATTTGGTTGGCGTCTGACAGATTTTTACATGAATGATTAGTGGATTGATTATTTGGGTGTTTGGTTGGCAAGTTTTTGGTTTGTTGTACGGTGAGGTCTGTCATATTTTTAGTTGGTTGGTTGGCTGAATTGTTGGTTTGTCAGAGTCTCAGTTGTTTGTTGTTTTGCTAATTGTTGCCACACTTAGTTGTCTATTGAGCTGGTTGGTTGATTAGATCATCAGATTTTAAGTCTGTTGGTTGATTGATTGGTTTGTTGATTTTTTTGTTGGTTGGTTAATTGGTTAATCTGTTAGATTTAATTTTAGTTGACTCTTTGGTTTGTCAGATTTTTTTTATTAGATAAAAGTTTCACACTTTGCTAGTTTTAAGCCAATTTGTTGGTTGAAAAGTTAGTTTGTCATTTTTTTAGTTGGTTGACTAGCTGGTTGATTGGTTGGTTTGTTTGCTTATTAGTTGGTTGTTTGGTTGGATATATTTTTCACACATTATTGGTTGCTTACTGGTTTGTTTATTGATTGTTTTTATTGAAGTTTTAGTTGATTAGTTTGTTTTTCCGATTTTAGTTGATTGGGTGGTTAGATAATTATGTTCCCCTTGCAAGTTATTATCCACTTTGGTTGATTGGTAATTTTTTGGTTTGCATGTTGGTCCAATGTTTGGCTTGCTTGTAGGTTGATTCATTGGTTGGTAAGATATTTGGTTGGTTAATTAGATCAGTAGTTATCAGGTGGGTCAGTTTGTTGGTCGTTGTGCTTATGTTTAATAGGTTGGTTGCTCGGTTCATTGATTGATTTTTTGGCTAGTCAACTCGTTGGTAAGCTGGTTTGCTGAACAGCTAGTAGGTCAGTTTAAAAGGAAGTTTTGCTTCTTTTTTTTTTCTGGGTCGAATGTTTTATTGTTTGCCTATTAAGCAACAGCTTAGGGTTGAAAAAGTCTTGCAGTGGTGTGTGTCATGGGAAATAACAGACAGAAGATAACAATAAGTACAGTAAAATTAAACAAAATAAGCCAGTTTGTGTTATTTTTTGCTTGAACAGAAAAATCTTTGTGTTGATGAACCAAAATCTTAAAAATAGCCATTTTCAGCTGTTGTGTAGCTATCTTAACACCATATATATCTTAACCTTTAAAAAAAATAATTTCTAGTTACATAACTTAAATGGAAGCAATGCCAGAAATGGACAAGTTCTCCTGAATTTAACATTTAGCTCATCATTATCAAGATGAATGTTGAAAATGTCACAGCCTGACATCAGAGCAGATCATGGAAACAGAAAACCTTCTCTTCAGGATATTACGGATGTTTTACTGTTTGCACAACAACCATAATCTGAGTGAATCAATGCTCTAATGAGAACAGATGACTAACTCCATCTCGTTCTGTTTACATAGCTGCTAATGACTTACAGCTCTGACAGATGGTAAACAATGGTGAACTTCTAAAGCGATCAATACTGAGGGCTAAAATGCTTTTTCAGTCTACACATGGAACCTTTTTATATTGACCAACTATCAGCAGGCACATAAAAACAAACAGTAATGTATGAGCACAGACATCGACAGGGTGGGAAATGATACCAATGCTGAATCCATAATGATGGGTAATAAATGTCATTTTCATGCTTTATCGACAGGTGATCACATAAAGAGGTCAGCCTCAGTAAAGACTGATGAGCAGCCATTGAACAGGACAGAAAATGGAGACTGATGTTTTATTGTTTCAATAATATCTATACCATGTAAACCAGGGTTGCAATTGTAAATATGAAGAAAACTCAAATATCTAATCAAAATAATTCTATATAATCTTGGATGATTTTTTATTGGCTTTTGTATGTTATTAATGGCCTACTTTGCAATAAAAGTGTCTCTAAATCTCTTTCATGAAGCATTGGAACATTATATCAAGCATTGCTCAAGACCATATTCAAAACATGGCAGCAGTAAAATCTTTTAGCTTTAAAAATTTGGAAACACTCATTTCATTGATTTGAAAATAGCTTTGTCGGCTTTAATTCCATATATTTTGGCTGAATTTGCTTGAATTTTGTGACAAGTTCGTTTAATTATGTATAATAACTTCTATTTGTTGTGTAACATGAATATTGGTATGCTAATTTTAGGATTAATTAATATTCTCCAATGGTATTTTTCCAACATCCTTTTCCCCAGGAGAATTTCCAAAAATTTGTAACCATGTGGCCCTCAGGCTGGGAAAAATGGTTTTATGTGGCCCTCTTGGTAATGAAAGTTGCCCACCCCTGATGTAAACTGTTGATCGAGACATGCAAAAAGACTCCCCAGCCAATTTATTAGGTACACTTTGATAGTACTAGGCCGGACCCACTCTTGCTTTCAGATCTTTCTTAATTCTTGGTGGCATATATTATATATAGTGGACTTACTGTGATGCTCAAAAAAACAATTTGAGATGATTTGTGTTTTGTGACATGAATATATATATTCATGTCACAATATATTCTGCTGGATGAATCACACTATCAGCAATGATATTCAGGTAGGCAGCAGGGCTTAAATTTAGTTGGTACTGAGGTGCCCAAATTGTGCCAAACATATCCCCCTCTCCATTTCATCACCACCTGCAGCCTAAACCGTTGGTACAAGGCAGGATGGATCCATGCTTTCATGATGTTCACACCAAAGTCTGGCCCTACTATCTGTCTGTGTCACCAGAAATTCAGTCTCTCATCAGACCAGGCAACATTATTTCAAACTCTTATCTTTCATTTTTGGTGAAACGGAGTTGTAGCCTCAGAAATGGTCTTCTGCCTTCCTCGGATGTAATAAGTGTTTGAGTTCCTGTTACCTGTCATCACTAAAATACCTTTTCTATGCCAAGTTCAGAGAAGAATGGCCAGATAACAGCTGCTCACAGGACATTTTTCTCTTTTTCAGACAACTCTCTGGAAACCCTAGAGATAGATGTGAAAATCCCTTTAGATAGCATATTTTGATAGACTAATCCATCTGATCACTTCAGTTTCCCTTCCTCTCCTTTCCTGTACTTCATTTGAACATCAGAAGGTCTTTTGATCATGTCTACACACCTTAATTGAGATGCTATGCAATTGGCTGATTAGCTATGTGCACTGACAAGCATCAGCATGGCACAGAAGGGCTGCAGGCCAACCCTCTAAGAAAAAAAACACTAACTTAAAAGGTGGACTTCTGCAGATTAAACAGTCAGGGACATGTTTGGTATGTGTTTTTGTCTTCATGCATGATGCAAACACGGTTAGTCTATTTTCCTGCCCATTTAGCCTGTGAGAATGATTCATGTTTCCCCCAGTTTTGCTATGTACTGCCTCCAACCAATGTGTAACAGTGAGGTAGGTCAGATAAGGTCTAATATTTCACGTTAGTTTTCTATAGACTGTATATAATAAGGGCGCCATCCTTGCTGTGTGCTCTTGCTGTGAGCAGGATCAGGGTTTATTTTTGTGTGTCTAAAAACAGCATCTCTGTGCTGGTGTGAAGGTCTCTCCTGCTGTGAGAAGTGATGCAGAGATGAAACATGAATCATATGCTCCACAGATGTTGGTGCACTCTCAGATTTTAAAACGCATAATGAAAATCGAGCTGATCTCATGCATTTAAATCGAAAAGCTACAGCACATGCGGAACCACAGGGGTAAAAATGAAGCAAAGATATGCAACTGTGAGGTCAGCGGAACATTTCTAGGAGACAGCTCTCTCCAATAAAGTGACAAATACTGAAAGTTATGTTTTGATCTTAATCTGCGGGGATATAAAACATCTGCTGCTGATAAGAGTGAAGTGTTTCCATGAAAAACTCTCACACAGGACAAACATAGAATAAAATAAAAATATGTCAGGACATGCTTTTGTCAACAATGAGGGCCAGAGCACAGGGGAGACTTTCCAGAAATCCCCATGGTTTGATCAAGTTTAAACCCCCACTGTGATCCAACATCAGCAGGGATGTACCAGAAGGAAAAAAAAAAAAAAAAAAAAATCAGGATAAATAACAATCACAGCTCTTCGATCTAAAAGGTTTGTTATTGCCGATTTCTGCTGGATCAGAGGACTTATGGTCCTCAGCAGTTTGATCTGGAACTGACTGAGGTTTAAGGAGCTGCAGAGGATCATCTGCATGTCGAGACAAGCACCAGTGTGAGACGAAGGAGGATAAGGAAACCAGGTCACTGATTAGACACGAAAAGGCTCATGTTTCAGACAGACGATCATCGATAAAGGATGGTGTCATAATAGATTTCATATGAAATCACCCATCAGCCACTTCCTCTCTGCAGACAGTCAACGCTGAGAAGTCAAAATGAAGAGGTACTCTTTGAATATTAAAGCAGGAACCAGGCAACCTTGATTTATTTGATCTCTTTATTGTCTTATATTCTGTGTTTAAGTATTTGTCATTGAATGTGTCATATTTGTAACCTTCCAGCTGATCATGCTCTTACCAGCGTTACAGATTACACAACTACAGCCACTGTTCCTGCAGTGCTGTTTTAAAGGACTGAATTGAAGATAAAAACCAGTTTAAGATGTAAAAACATAATCTCATTCTATAACAAGCATCTTCATGTCCAGCGGTCGTGATCCAGGAATGGGTTCACCTCGGGTAGTGACACTCCACTCCAAGGACGGTGCTCAGACTCCTGATGATTCCTCCTCTGCCTGACTCACGGGGTTTGTAGACCAACATGAAGGCATAAATGAAGGCATCGTGGGTCATCTGAGGGGGAAGAAAAAAGTGTATGAGAAAACCAAACCAACCCTATAAATGGTGTCTCCTCTTGTTTTTTGCATGTTGAGAATAAGGGTCTGGGTCCTACATTACTACTGACATCAATGTGCTTTTACACTATTTCACTGAAACTCATGCAATATCAATATTATTGATGTAAAATATCCCTTTGACTAGTTTTTTTTTTTTTCTTATAAAGACTAGAATCACCAATCTAGAGTTATATACAGAAGGCAAAAACAAAAAACAGGCTAATTTTGTTTGTACTTTTTTGAAAATAAAGTTGAGATGTTGAGAATAAAGTATGGAGTGTTACAAATTTGATGAAGCCATGAGACAGAAAATGTGTCACCTAAGGAGCCTTTGGAACATGATAGTTGCCTTGTAATGGACACTGCCATATTACACGACATCTCAACTAAACTTTGGCTCAACCTTCTCACATATTTAAAGGACGAGGTTTGGTCATCAGACTAATAGAAGCTTTGAGTGGACATGCAGCCATTTCCTTATTGTCCTAAACAGAAACCCTTAAAACAAAATTGGCACGCCATTAAAAAAAAAATACCGCCCTCAAAGCGAGTTCACCTAAAAATTTATCTTGACACTTCCAAACACAAAACAAGAACAAATTGCACAAAGCTGACAAACTGTATAGAGTATTGATGCTTGAAGATAACTGCAATATTTTGTATCGTGTGGGAAACATGAGCGTGCTGCTGTGTCCATTTTCCACATTCAACCATTAAGCAAAAGCATTTTGTTACAACACGAGTCCCACTTCATTTTATTTTTAGGATTTAGGTCTATTAGGTTTGAGGCAGCTACGATGGACTGCAGCCTCAGTTGGCCCAGACCACAGTTTGGACATCCTTTGACAATAAAAATGTGTTGACTAAAAGAACAATAGAGGGGTTCATTAAAATTGACACATGTACTTTGTCCTTTTATTTTGGACTGGCAGAAGGGTGCATCACTTTAACTGAGTAATAGATGAACCACCAAATGACTCAGAGAGAGTAAAGTCTTACCACCAGCTTGCTCCCGCAGCCATGCAGCTCACTCTCAAACACGAGCACATGAGACAAGTCGTCAGCCTCTGTGGCTGGACAGCCACCGAGTGTGACCTCCTCTGGTCTGACCCGCTGACCCTTTACACCGAGCAGGTCCTGCCTCACCTCCACCTGGATCTTACTCTCTCCACACCGGATCGCCACTCGCTCTTTCTCTGCCTGCTGCTCCTGCTCAGATCTCACAGGAGGCTTGCTCTCCAGCTTTAAAGGATCCTCTGGAAACTTCCACCTAAGTGGTTCAATCTCTGGCCAGGTCCTTCTCTGAAGGACTCCTTTGTTTTGTTGTTCAGACGTTCTGGAGTTTCCTCCAACAGGCTCCTCATCCTCCAGTCCTCTGAATATGGGTCCTCTTATACTGAGGAACCGAGCTTCACTGAGCTTCAGACATGTCAGCAGCAGGCCCAGCACGAACAGCTGCATGGTCTCCAGTAGAGCATGGACTCTGAAGCTTCTTCATGCAGTCGTCCTCTCTCTGCTTCTCTCACCTCCACAGCTGCACTGATTAAGATGTTCAACTACTCACAGCTGCTCCACACTCAGCTTTGTTTCTATAAGTGCTCCAGATTACTGGTTCTTGTCACGTATGGACCAGCCACAGCCTCCTCCATGACTAATCAAGATTTTCCCTGAATTTACTCCTTCATAATCCAGTTCAATAAAAATACTTCGGTCTTTTTGGTAAATTTATGAACTTACATTTATGTCTATATTTAGTTCATATTCAGCCCATGTACATATTTGTACACTCTTTACAGCTTTATTTACTTAACTTTTGTTTCAGAAATAAATGATAAGTGTTGACATTACTTACTTTAGAACATCTATGGTTTTAATGTTTGTCAAAAAAAGCCTCATACCTAGGATAACTGTTTCTAAACCCACTAAGAAAGTTACATTTTTGCCTGCATTTGTCTGTTTGTTTATTTGTTTGAAAGCAAGATCATACAAAAACTACTGGACTGATTTTGTTGAAATTTACAGGACAAGTCAGTAAAGGCCTGACTTAAAAAAGATAAGATTTTGGTAATTATCTAGATAACTTCCATTGGTGAACCATTATTTTTGTTAAATGACTGTGAAACTAATAATGTGTTAGGATTTAAGAGTCAAGGAATCAGATTCTGAGCTACTGCTGTAAAAGCAAACTTTGAGCTACCTTGGTTGAGGTTTTTGCTCTCCCAGTGCTGTCAGGTTGAAGCAAATGTTTGAGATGTAAACACATCATTATCTATTTGTCTAATAATCCAATCAAGTTTGTCTTTAAAAGCTTTCAAAGAGAATGGTACAAAAGTGTTTTTAGATGGAGTTTTTCTGTACTGATAAAAGTTACTCAAATAACTTTTCTTTGTAGTGTATTCAATTGAATATTCAGTTGTATCGTATTTGAAAGTCAGTGGATTCTGCTTTTATTTACATTTTACACAGCATCCCAACTTCATTGGACTTTGGGTCTGTTGCATTATCAGTGACATATAAAGTACACATGCATGGAGCACTCTCAGCACACCTCCTTTTACTCCTCTTCGCTTCATGTATCACAGGTACAGCAGGTAATCACACAGAGCACAGATCACCAAGAAAACAGATATTTGAGGATGTAAACATAAAAATCTTTCCTGGAGAATTAACGCACTGCAGAGGAAAGTTTGAAGTGTGGAGCAATTTCAGTTTGTTCTGTTGTATAGCATATGCCTTCATGATGCACATATTCAGGTCTCATCTGAATAGATTTCTGCTGTTAAAAAGATGAAAAACTGCACAAAAGCCTTTATTAACGGATACCAAACACCAAGATAGGACAGGACTGGAGTGGGCTAAGGCCTATAAAAATATAAACAAAAACAAAAGAAATATAGTTTTGTCAGGACCACTTTGTTTGAATTGGCTTTATTTGCATTTATTTGTATATTTTTAATTTGATGGTATGGCTCTGATAGAGGGGTCCTCCATCTTCACAGTTAAAATTTTTCGTTTTTTAAATTCTACTTAAATCAAATCCTTGTTAAATAGACACCCAGGGCATGATGAAAACAGTCAAACTCACCAGAACATGGGACTGTTAATGCTTTTCTCCTTTCAGAGAGAAGATTTACAGTTTCAGCATCTTCAGCACTTATCTCAGCATTTAGAGGTAAAACAGGAGATATGAGAGACACTGGACTTTAAATGTAGCCGGAGGCTCTGAACGGTAAACATGAGCAGTGTGTGTGTGCTGAGGCCCAGCGCCAGCAGAGTGCAGTCATGCAGCTGCTGAGCTGACGGCTCTTTGGCAGAGTGTTTGTCTGCAGAGAGGACAAATGAGGGCAAATATCTGCAAAAGTAAACTTTAAACCAACAGCTCCAACAACAGAGAGGGTTGAATAAGAAGAAAAAGAGGAAAAGAAGAAAAAGAAGAAGAAGCTCCTGCAGAGAGTGACTCATCTGACATCATGTCACAACAGCACAAACCTGAGAAAGAGGTCAGGCTGCTGGAGGCCTGTCAATCAGAGCTGAGCAGAGCTGCGTCAGTGTTGAAGTTTTCAGATCACAGTTCTTACATGTATGTTTACAAAGTGACTTATGCTGTCATGCAGGATTAGACCAATCACAACACTCACAACAAACACTCACCAGCCACTTTATCAGGCACAGATTGGTGCCAGATTGGGCTCAACTTTGCCTTCGGATTGCCTTAATTCTTGGTGACAATGATTCAACACAATGCTGGAAACATTCCTCAGAGATTTTGGTCCATATTGACCTGATAGAAACACACCCTTGCAAATTAATGATGAATTGAGGAGGCCGCTGCAGTGCAGTAAACTCACTGTTACGATCAAGAAACTACTTTTAGATGATTTCAGCTTTGTTACATGGAGCCTTATCCTGATGGAGGTAGCCATCAGGATGCCACGAGAATTTGTTTGAGCAACATTTATATACAATATAGTAGAATTCAACTCCTATTCTTGTGTTTGCACCTGTTGTAATTGATTCCTTTGCTGTTGCAATGGATTGTGTTTGTTTATTGTTTTCACAATGTCTGTGACCACGATGCCAAGGGCAACCTCAATGTCTTTCGGAGAACAAAAAAAGATATGAATGAAAAATACTCGGTTAACAATCTTTGTCGATACAATATTTGTTTTCATGGGGCCAATTCATAAAAAATAAAATGATGGTCAGTGTCATAGTCTTCATTTAAATATATATTTTAATGTATTTAATTCAACTAGTTTTGAGTTTTTAATCTAGTTGTCATTTTTAATGGACTTAAATAAGAATCCATGACAGTAATGTTTTATGGATGCCTAAACCATAAATTTGTCATTATCACATTTCTGTGTCAGACCAGCAACCCTCTTACTGTGAGGCATGTGCACTAACATGCTGTATTATGGTGCAGGTATCATGGAAACATAAAAAGAATCTGAAGAAAATCTGATCATCTGATTTCAGCTTAATGCAACACCTCACACAAACACCTTATGCACCTTAGTGTGAAAAAAAGAAATAAGTCTGTTACTATCACTTATTTTTGGTGTATATTGCAAAAAAAGCATTAAACTTTAACCAATAACTTTCAATACATTACAATTGAAAAGTTTATAAATATAAGGCAAATAAAACTTGATAATAAGTAATTTTTGTCTTTATTGTGCTGTAAATGTTGTTAAATTCACTTTTTACAATATTTTTTTCAAATAAAATGCAGCATTTTAACCCTTTCATGCACGAATTAAAAAAAATACTTTTGAAAAATGTTTTTTTTTTTTTAAAGTTAAATTTAAAAATCATGTTAATTTTTTTTTATGTAATATTTTGAGAGGAATTATGTATCTGCACCAGTGGTATTTATAGCAATTTGGTTAAACTTTAAAATAAATATATATAATAAAACAAATCTTTGACATACATTTACATATAAATTAAAAAGAAAAGAAAAAATGTAAGTATAAGTACCATTGCTGTTAAGTCAAGCTATTCACTCGTAAGTTACACCAGAATTTAAAATGAAAAACGCAAAATTATGTGGAATTTGAATAAAGGCATAATACCCAATTTGCCCTTTGCAATTTGCCTATTTTGGATTTATGATGCCATATCATGACATGGTAAAAATGGGAGAATGTAATATTTCATGAAACTTACGACAAGGGTTTGGGAAATTACCACCTGATAGTTGGACATGATGCTGCAACGTAAAGGGAATATAATTTATTACAGATGTCTGTCTAATGTAGTGGACACCATGCATGAAAGAGTTAAAGAAATCTTTGATGTCCTTCATTAAAAAATGGGACATGAATTTGCAAATAAATTGTGTGTTGTGCTGTAATCTGGTTTGGTGACATCACACTGCTGGTGTGGAAGCTTGTGTTGACTGGCTGTAAATTTGGGGGAATAAAACAATGATATGACAATTGTTTCTGTACATAAACAGATAAATAGAAAAGGGACAAGATGCGTAAAGTGTTCAAACTAGTAAAAGTTTCTCATCACTGCAGTAATATGCAATAAAAGGAAAAACATCTTATGCAGTATTTCATAAGCTTTCCACACTTGTTCACATTCAAATAGTCAAAAAGCAAACAGATCCCAAGCTGAAGAAAAAAAACAATACTATCTTTAAAAAACCTCCTCTGATCTGAACAGTGAGACATTTAGGAGTCTAGCATCATCTCATCTGGTAAAGCTAAAGTCAGCAGTGTGGATATCATCTGTTTCCTTTTTTCTGGTGTAAAAGCTGAATCTGACATCCACAGGACCATTAAGTGATAAAAACGTCTGTTTGGAGCTTAGCAGCCACTCAGCGGGGCACGGAGAGACTGATCCAGAGAGAGGAGACTTAGAAAGGCTCAGTGCACACTGGCACTACAACTGATCAAATTAAATTTTCTAAAACAGCATTATCATTTTGGATTCTACAACATAAAGTCAAGGTTTAGTAACTGAGGAATGTCAGTGTGGTCCTTGTAACAGTCTGCTACCTGTAAGGATGTGTGCATTTTCTGCTTGTGCCCATTTTGTTTGGGTTTGACACACGCTCTGATTGGCATGAATTATAAATACATTTGTGGGACTACAAAAGAAAAGACCTATGGGCTCAGTGTGAATGTGAATATCTCTTCAGCAGCCCCACCATCTGTTATTCACCTGGACATCCCCAAAAAGAGGCCTTGCTCAGATTTACTACCCTTGTCAAGCATGCATGGCCTCTAAAAAGTATCCAACAGGAGAGCCGACATTTTAAACAATCAAGCTTTAAAACTATTTCTGTTGCTCTTATTAGGAGTCACTGTTGAGAGAATTATAAAGGTTTATGTTTCTACATCTAAAACAAAATCCTGTCAGTGTTGTTAACCCTCACAAAGCTGCACACTGCTTAATTTATTTTCAGGCTTCATCTGTAACATGTCGGTAAAATCCTGTGAAAATAAACCTTTGGAGTCCTGGGGCTGGCTCCTTTCTTCATCCTCATGTGTTCATCTGGGGCCTAAAATCTCTGCTTCAGCTATCTGCTGTCATCTGCTGTCTGTGTGCAGTAACAGCAGCTGTAATGTTAGCACAGCGTGTGGCAGAGACACCGTGATGTTTTCTTTACTCTGTGTGGCAGCAGTTTATAATCTGGGATAAACTGTTTACTTTGGTGAAAACTGAGAGAATATCAGAAGGTGAAAACTATAACTGCATATAAATAAAAGTGAGGGTCAGAGTTAGTTACCTCTTTGATATTTCTATCACAAAAAAGTCAATTATTACCATTAAGGATGTCAAAAAAAACAAAACTTTGGTGTTTTTTTCAATACCATGCTGTATTTATGAAAATGATACAAGATCCTAAAATTTTCAAATTCAATAGAACTAAATATTGAAGCTTACAAAACAGGTTTGGAATCATTCTTTTTCACCCTGTGCAGAAAGGAGTTTAATAATTTACCAGAGAAGTACTTAAACCACAATGAAATCTTGGGTTTTTTAGACTACTATCATTTTATTAAATGTTTTACTTTATTTGAACTTAAAAAAAACAATGTTGTAACACCTGTCTTGAGCACACTATTTGAACAACACTGAAAAAAAAGATGGACAAGCATCATTGACAATAAATTTGTTAATGTATAAAACAGACATTTCAGAATGAGTGGTAGATGTGTTGTCACTAGGGATGGGACAATACACTTAAACTCACGATACGCTGCACCTTGATATGCCCGCGTCACGATACAATATCAAAAAACTAAAAAAGAAAAAAATATTACTGTGTAATTACAACTTATTTGTTTTTGTTTGAGTTGCACACAGGAAAACAGAAGGCCAAACAGGCCAAACACAAACAATAACACTCTCTCTAACCCTAGAGAGGTTAGAGAGAGTGTATGCTAACGAGCAGTAGGCTCGTTTTCGCCGTCTTCGTCTTTTTTAATGAGAAAGCCAAAATACTGCCAGACTGATGACTTGTATCCAGGCGGAGCGTCCTCAATTTCGACCTCATTCGACTCCATCATTAGGCTTTTTGGAGGTAAGGTAGTTGGTGCTAACGTTTGTTGTCGTAACTTCTGGTCACATGCGCTATTACCGGACGTGACCTCTTTATTTCGTGATCCATTTTTTTCAAACTCGATGCATTTCATCATGTACTGTATCGCGATATATTGCCAAACGATATTTCATCCCATCCCTAGTCGTCACATGTTCAGTTCATGTTCAGGACCTGATTTTTTACACTGCAGGTTTTCAGTGAAAACAACAGAGATGTTGATTTGTTGTTTTAGTTTGACTTTTAAAGGGTATCAAAACAGGTATTAAGCATTTAATTTCTTAACAGATATTGTATCAGAGTTCATATTAATATTGAGAAAATATTCATTATTACTTCAAATGTTGCAATAAAATTTAGGCAACAGCTTTACAAAGGTGCAAGCTGTAATTAATCAATCAATGAATCAATTTTATTTCTAAAGCACTAGTCATAAGAAATGTTATCTCAACACTCTTTACAATGAAGTAAGTAAATGCCATAGTCTTCTCCTTTTGTCAATTCATTTTCTTTGTCTTATTCCAGACTCAACGCCCATCATGAGTACAGCACTTTGCCACAATTGTCAACATCTGCAGTGACAAGAAAAGCTTCTGTTAAGCTGCAGGAAATTTTATCATTTCAAATGTTAAAGAAATAAGAGATCAGCCAGCACAGAATAAGGTTTAAATGCATATTTTGGAGTGCATAAATAGACTTACACACACCTACATGATCAAACTTTTAAGTATGAGCTGTGTCCATAAATCAGGAATCATTGAAGAAGAGCCCTGATTAAAAATGATGTTGAGAGGACAACAACAATAAAAAATCACAAGAAAAACAAGCCAATAAACAATCAGTAAACATCACTAAAGACAGTGACATTCTAAGGTACAGAGTTGATAATCATAGTTTTAAGTCTTCATGTTGATTAAATGGTACCAAGAAAAACATTATGTAAACACAGTCATCCCCACCAAGGGGGTTATGGAGCAGTTTGTTTGTTTATCTGTGATTAGGATAACTCAAACAGCGTGAATGTTGGTCACAGAATAAAAAAGTAGTGATTATTTGTTGGTGGTGATCTGGATGTGGATCCAGGATTTCTTTTTTTATATTTGTTAGTGTAGTGAGAAAGGGCTGTTTTCCACATCTTCCATAATAGCTTGATTAAAAATGTCAGGAATGCTTTGGTAGAGGCTTTCAATCTCAGAGCACTTTACAGTTCCATCCTATTTTGGTCATGTGCTTAATTTAAAATCAGTCATCAGTTATAAATCAAGAAAAGCATAAAAAATAATCAACAGTCAAACATGAGCAGAGGAGTTCTTAAGTTTTCTTAGATATTATTCTTGGCTGTGAACAAATCCCAGAGGATTAGACTTTTGATGGATGTATTAGCCGTATTAAAAACAGCATAAGAGGGTTTTAAGTCTACATTAGAGGTTTAAACTTAGGCTCAGGGACCCTCTTAAGTGGTGTAATTTTGGATATAAAAATGCGAAAGTGTTCTGGGGAAGATACATTTCAGAATCAGAGGAGCTTTAATTTCTTGATAAATAAAGAGTCAACAATACCTTTACAATAAATCTTTTATTTTTAGACAAACAATAACAAAATACAAACAAAGCTGAGCATAGACCACAGTCAGAAGAGGAGTGTGATTAATAATCTGATTTATATGAACACGGATATTTCACCAGAAGTAGTTGTAGATGCCTCTCCAGTACCAGCAGGTACAGTTGAGTCCCGCAGCGATGAGGAGGATGACCAGCAGGGTGATGAAGAGGCCGAAGCCGATGACGGTGGCGGTGACGGCCCAGACAAATGTCCTCTTCGACATGTCGATCAGAGGGGACCTGAGTGCCATCCGCACCCTGCGCGCCCGCCGGCGGTCCTGAGGGGGGTACCGGGATAGGTTGATGTGCTCCATGTCCAGAGAGCGGATCAGACATGCCCTCTGGTGGCTCAGCTGGTCAAAGGTGTGTTTGCCATGGTAACGGCCCATACCGCTCTGACCTGAGGGGCCACAAACAAAAGGGGGTCAGTGCTCAACTGCTTTTCAGAGGGTTTTTTTAGGCTTTAGTCATCACCATCACTCAGCCTCCCTCTCCCCTTACTGGAAGAACTGTTCCTGCTGCTTTACAAAATAATAATAATAATATATCTTATTTTTAAAGTGCCTTTCATGACACCAACATTCATACAAAAGCCAGGGACATGTTGAGGGACCCATCTCATCCTTGTCACCCTCTGTTTGAGCTAATACCATCAGGCAGGACATACAGAACTCCAAAAATGAGAACTAGTAGCTTACAGAACAGTTTTTCCCTGCCCTGAATGCTGCTAGCTGCTAATTGAGAAAATGTGCAATAACTGTATGATGGCTGTCTGTGTGTGTGTTTGTGTCTGGGGGAGTGTGAATGCATTTTAGTATTTCAGCCTAGTATCTATTTCTTTCTCTTGATTTTTATGACTATTCTGATGCACCAAGGACTGTATTAAATTTCAAAGTACTTGTGCAATGAAAAGATTCTATTCTATTCTTTACACCCCTGAAGGGTAAAGGGAGGACAGAAAACAGAGCTGAGAGAAGGTGGGTAAAAAGAAAGCAGCATCAAGGGTCTTCTCATGTGTAACACAGAGTGTTGGGAGTAATGCATTGCAAAAGTAATGTGATTACTGTAATGCATTCCTTTAAACTGTAGCATAGTAATGTAAGGCATTACAAAAAAACAGTAATATTTTATGGAGTGCAAATGTCAGTGATGCAAGTTACAATGCATTTTTGATTTAACCGGAAGTGAAGAGACTTTTTTTGTTTGTTTGTTTAAATACAAATTTGCCAAATACTGGGAGATCAGCAGAGGAGAAAAGTCCTCCGCCAAGCCTAGAGTTACAGTATCTCTAATACAATTGTCTGTTTTTGCTATGATCAGTTCTTGTTTTGTGCCATGAGCCTTCACTGTGACTATTACATTCTACTGTTTTTAGCCTTAAGCTGAACTCAGTCATATAGCCACCACATCACCTTCCACTGGATAAGTAGTGAGCTTTTTGAGCGTAATGAGCTACATTTAGGATGCCAAATCCATATTTCCTGTTATTTTGACAAGAGTAACTTAAATGTAATGCGATAATAGTGTAACATTACATTAGCCTTACATTACAAATACAGTAATAGTATAATTTAACTAATTACTTTGAAATGACAGTAACAAGTGATAAATGATGCATTACATTTTTTAAGTAACTTGCCCAACACTGGTAACACAGACATAACCACTAGTCCATCAGTAGCCCAGCTCTGATCCATGTAAACAAAAGGTAGAGGAGAAAGGGTAAAAGTCTGAGCGAATCTTTCAGCTCTCACCAACGCCACCAAACGGGAGCGAGGTCAGCGTGTAGTGCATCAGGACGTCGTTGACTGTCACCCCTCCACTCGATGTCTCCTCGATCATCCTCTTTGTCTCCTGAAAGAGACAGGAAGATGAAGATTAAATCAAAAACAGAAACATGTTTGAGCCCCGCCTCCTTCCTGCTGCTGTGTCCTCACCTTTTTGTCCTTGCTGAAGATGTAGAGAGCGAGCGGTTTCTCCCTTTCGTTGATGAAGCGGATGGCATCGTCCATGTCGCTGACGGTGACGATGGGCAGCAGGGGGCCAAAGATCTCCTCCTGCATCAGCCTGGAGTGGGGGGGCACGTCCTTCAGCACTGTGGGAGCTGCATGGAGGACACCATTACAGACTGTACTGTTTCATCCATCCATTATCTATACTGCTTTTCCCTTTCAGGGTCACAAGGGGCTCTCAGCTGGTATTGGGTGAGGGGGGGACCCTGAACCAGTTGCCAGCCAATCACAGGGCCACATAGAGAGGCATCATGCTCACATTCATACCTAAGGTTAAATTGGATGCATCAATCAACCAAATAAACATACTTTTGGTTGTGGGAGGAAGCTACAGTACTCGGAGAGAACCCACATATGCTTAGGGAGAACATGCAAACTCCACACAGAAAGTACCCGACTCACATGGGGATCAAACCAGCAGCCATCTTGCTCTGAGGCATGCGCACCACTTGCTGAGCCAATGTGGTGCCCTGTGTTTGATTCAGATATAAAATCTATATCGATACAGAGGAACTGGTGGAAGCACTTCTTCTGACCAAAATAGAAACCTATCATCTCCTGATAGGGCTGAGTCAGACCAAACGTGCTTCAGGCAGAATTTAGGCATTTGTACTCACCGATGTATCGCTGTGTGGCATCACTCTGTCCTCCAATCACAGGGGTGTAACCCTCCATCAGACCCATGATCCTGATGAAGTGGCGCTGGTTGATGATTCGACCGTAGTCTGGAGAGCACTTGGGATCAGCGCCGTAAAATTCCTGTAAGAAACCAAAATGATTCATTTTCAGGCTTCAGTTGAGTCAAAGTTTTGGTCAAATACAGTTCATTTTGGTCTGTTACCAGCAGAGTTTGTCTGATGCAGTCCACCACTCGGCCCTGGATACACGGCTCACAGAGGATGTAGTCTGGAGCAATACACGTCTGACCGCAGTTCACAAACTTTCCCCACGTGATACGACTGCAAACAGGAAAAATCAAGATCATGCATTCAGCTCTATGTGTTTAATCAGTGAAGTGGGTGTTTGGATTATTTAGAGCAGAATCTTCATTGACATTGAGAGTGAATCTTGCAGCTTAAGGCCTTATCAACCTTTAAAGCCTAACTAGTTTTTTATGTAATTGTTTTCCTGCTTCTTTGATATAATGCTTAATGTTTTCAGCCAGCTTCAAGCGTCATACCATCTGATGCTGCGTTCACTGACACTTGAAACAGAACTTGAACTCATAGACACTTTGAGATCAGACTTTTATTCGATGGCTCATGTACTTATCAGATTGAAAGTAGCCTCTCAAGGTGCCAGTGATATCTTATAGGTGACCTCGCTTTGAAAATGTCTCTTTCTTTCTCTCTTCTTTCATCTTCTTTCTCAAACTATTAATATCTTACTCCTGTTACCTTAGGAATCAGACCAGGTGTGCTTCTCATCATCGCTGGTGGCTCCACAAGTTTAGTTTTGAGACAGGACTGAACGCTTTCATGGAAGGGGGGAGTTTGTCAGTGAATAAAACCCCTGAGTTACTGTTTGAAGAAAAACATGCAAGTACTTTGAAACAGTAATTTTTACGAATCCCCCCCTTCTGGATTTTTTTTTGTATGAAAGAAAATTGGCAACAGGGCAATACACTGGTACACTTTTATTTATAAGGCAATTCTTGGTCTGCTTCCCCCCTATTTATGTGTTCTTATCATGCAAAGAACTACCGGACAGTATTCATTGCGTTCACAGGACCTTATCATGCTCTCTGTCCCAAACTCATGAACAGAAATTGGGAAAAGGGCATTTGGTACTCTGCACCATCAGACTGGAATGTTTTGCAGAATGACTTAAAGCTCAAAGAGCAGGTGTCCTTAAATGTTTTTAAATCAAAAATGAAAGACATGGAAGCAGATTCTATCCGATGCCGATGTTTTTAGCTACGCTGTGATATGGCTCATAGATGTCTCTGTTTTTAATCTATAATGATGTGCTTGTAAATTGTTTTTATCTCTTTTGTGTCTGTCTGCAACTTTGCGTTTTTTTGCTGCTGCCTGTCTTGGCCAGGTCCCCCTTGAAAAAGAGTTTTTTAATCTCAATGGGACCAACCTGGTTAAATAAAGGTTAAATAAAAATTAAAAAAATAAAAATTAGTCAATATCTTTAGACTTTTAGTGGCCCTCCTGGTCAGAGGCTGCTAATATCGTTCCTCTCCCATAAGACACACCTGGTCATTCATAGCCTTTTTAAACATATGCAAAAAAATACGCTTTTGAGCAATTTAATCCTGACTTTGAGGTATTTATGTAGCCAGACCTCTCCAGTTATTCATTTTTATTCAGCGATTTTAAATAGGTATAGAGTGAATCAGTGAATTACAAAGGAAAATTTACTGTGGACAAGTGGGCGATCCTGCAATTTCTGGCAGATCAGTCTTTGTCCAAATTATGGAAAAGATCTTATGTTCACAAAATAAAGATTTCCTTTTGTGCTTTCACTTTGACATCAAGTTCCACCACAAAAAACTTTCTGAGGTACATGTGTAAAAGAGCAACTCTGAAAAATAAGAGAGGCTGTAACGAAACATTAAGGGTGTGTTTGCAAAAAAGTGTGACACCAAAAAGAACAGTGCAACAAAAATACTCAAGTTCTCCTTTAAAGCTGCTTCATCTTTGTTAAATTTGACACATTATCAGGTCATATAAGGACACAGTGGTTAGCACAGCAGCTCAGAAACACGTCATTCAGTGGTGCTCATGTGTGTGTCATTCAGCTGGACTGATGCGTGTCCCTCTGCAGGGCTGTAAGTTACCGGCAGGCCACCATGATCTCACAGTCCTTGTCGATGTAACACGGGCTCTTCCCTCCCAGCTCTAGGGTCACCGGGGTCAGATGTCGAGCTGCCGCTTCCATCACCAGCCTGCCCACCGTGCTGTTCCCTGTGTAGAAGACGTGATCGAACCTCTGTTTGAGCAGCTCCTGAGTCTCTGACACGCCACCTGTCACCACCGGGTACAAGTCCTGGAAACAAACACAAATGTTTGATTACGTTTTTATTCTTTCACATGAAGCCTTATACAGTAGACATGAAGCAATGATGAATGACAAGTAAAGCATGCTGGAAAACTGAGGCAGACTGTCCAATCATCTTTGAATGTGCACAAACAACAAAATGTAAACTTTTGCATGAATGAGTTATTTAGACTCCACATGAGGTGGGTCTGAGGTTCTTATGATTTAAGAATGACCCTTTAGAGGTGATATTAGCCTTAAGAGAATAAGCCCCTTTATACTGTGGCCCTTTAGCTCAGGAGTGAAATGCATCCAGGGCTCAGTGTGCCGTGTCGGTGTCGTGTTGGTGCTTGGCTTTGACGTTACTGCAGCTCTGTCTAACAACAATAGCTTCGGTGTTCTCAGACCTTGTCCAGATAGCGAGGCAGCAGAGCCCGGAGGAGGAGGGACGAGCACTCACTGAGCTCCGACGGCTTCACCACAGCTGCGTTCCCTGCACAGAAAAAGAGAGAACACGGGTTCGCATGAATGGAGTGAGATCACTGAGTGACGCAGAGCAGGCAAGTAGGAGGCTGAGAATGAGGGCTGACCGAGCAATCCAACTGGAGCTAACAACAGGAGACTTCTCAATGTTTCACTGAGCTGTCCAGGAAAGATGACATTTTAAAAGTGCAAGTGCATCAGTCCATCTGATTTCATTGTGTTTTTATTCACTGATGCCACAGCAGAGGCAGCCACGTGTTTGTTGTCAGTGGGACAGAGACAAATATGACAAAAAGTATCATTCTGTGTTGTGACAAACCAAATCATCCAATAACATTTTGTTTTGCATTGCCACATAATGTTGTGAAGGGTTGATCATATTGAGAAAATCCAATTAAACATCATATTTTAATACAAGAAAACATAGAAGTTAGTATCAAGATGGCCTCTTAAAAAACCCTTTGGGGTTTTACATTGGATTTTGGAATATTGCAGAAAATAAAATCTAAGTGTGTATTTGTGTGTATTTATCAAATATTAAGTTGTGAAAAAGATAAAACATGCCCTATTGTATGCTGATATGATAAACATCACCTTGACAAAACCCACTGACTTTAGTATAATGTGATGTAACTGGTTAATGATGGTTTTTATCAAACAACAGTTTTGTGTTGAAAAAAACTTAAGAAAAACGTGAATGCTGTTGGAATCCAGATGTCTGCAGACATGTCTAAAAGTAAAAAGTCTCTCAAACCATTTTTTTTAATTGCTTTGATTGTATATATGCTTGCCATGCATGTTGCCCCACAGTTTTAGCCCAGTGATTTAACTAAGAAGAAAAATACAGTCAAGTAAAAACTTCATATCCCAGTATGAGGTAAATTGATTTTATTTTCAGAAATGACCCTATGTTGGCTCCATCAATGTTTTAACCAATTAACCAATCAGAATCAGAGATTTTTGCTGATTGTAAATTCTCTGCTGACAGAGTCTATTTAATGCAATGTAGTGACATTTTTCACATAAACTTGTGATTTAAAAATTTAGAAATATGAAAAAAGATCTACACCTGAAGATAAGAGAAAACATTTTAATAATGGCAATATTTGTTTTTCTAGGATTATCCAGCAGAAATAAAGAATTTTGATAATGTGAATAGCTAATGTTAGATGGCATTTTTGAGGTCATTCACCAACTAAAATATCTTTTGCATATAGCAATATGTAGTGTTGATGTTTTTTTTTTATTTGATAAAGAAATGTGGTCAAAATCTGATAAAGCTGCTGATGAGGCTGTTAGCATCTAGGCTAATCTAGGCGAAGTTGATTTGGCCATCCCACTCTGGGCTACTCAGAGTCACTGTAGATTGGAGCTTGGCAAGATGAATCTGCTCGATTACAGACGTTAAATCCATTTGCACTTTGGGGTTGTGGTTTCGATACCCCTGATTTAAACTCACACCAGCAGCAAAGTTCTGCATATGAAGCACCTTAGCTAACCGTAGTGTCCCTGCACTATGGATTTCATTTAGAGATGTTATTTTTTAGACCTAAGGCATCAAGTTTTTTTACCAGCAGCAATGGCTCCGACCAACGGCTGCAGCGTGAGAGACCAGGGGTAGTTCCAGGCCCCAATGATGAGAACCACTCCCAAGGGCTCCGGCTGGATATAGACCTCATCTTTTAGGGAGAACAGATTTCTCTCCACGGATCGAGGAGCTGCCCACTCCGCCAGCTTCTTTATCGCCAGTTTGATTTCATTTTCAATGCCAATCAGCTCCAGGAGTGGTGTGTCGTACTGGCTCTGGAAGAAAGCACAACACGCAACCTTAATATGCAGACGACATTGTTATTCTGTCACCTGTAAAGAAAACAAAGGACACAACATAACTTCACACCATCAAGATTCTCAAACTGTCTTTAAGCAAAAGGATTTTTGGTCCAGGTCTGCAAGATTCTGGTCCACATCATTAGTGTCTGGATTAATTTCTTAAACGCTCAGGTGTATCTCTTTCGTCTTCAAGACCATCTCATCACTGTCTAGATCCAACAAATCAGCACCAAGATATGTCCATATGTCATCAGTGTCAAGTTCCATCGTCTCAATTGGGGTACTATTTTGTTTTCAAGTCCATACTAGGTTTCTAGGGCCACATAATTCTTGCCTAGGTTCACATCATCATTATCTGCGTCCATCTCTTCAGGCTTCAGGTGATGTGACACAAGTGTCTAATGTCTCTGTCTGTCTCATCAGTTCAGGTCCACCTCTCCAATGCTAATGTTTCATGGCTTGTCTCTTCAGTGTCCTGGTTCACATTATTGATGTCTAAGCCTTTCTCATCAGTCTAGGCAAACATTATCAGTGTCAAGTACTATGATATTTGTCCATATCATAAGTTTTTAGGCCCAGATAATCACAGTCCAATTTTTCTCATCAGATGTCACGTTAACCTCATTAGAGTAATCATGTGTCCTGTTTCATCCAATCATGGTCAGAGTGTATCTCATTAATGCCAAGATCTGTCTCTTTAGGATCCAGGTCCATTTCATCAAGGTCCAGGTTCATGTAATAAGTGTCAAGTTCTACCTCATAAGTTGAGAGCCATGTCCCTGGTTTCTTAGTCCACTTCAAATGGTCCCCATCCATTTCCATCTCACCCATTTCCAGGTCCCCCATTTTCAGAATCCAGATCCATATCATGAGTGTCTAGATCCATGTCAGCTGTGTAAAAGTCCAAATAAGTAAATACTTGTCCAGATCATTGGTCTCCAGGGTCATCTATTAAGTATCCATGTCCAAATCTTTAAATTCTCCAAGACAATATCACATATGTCTATCTTTCACATTAGAATCCAGGTCCAGATCAATACCATATAGATCTGAATTATCAGTATCCATATCTAGATTATCACATTGCAAGTCCATATCATAAATGTCCCGGGTTCAGCCCTGCAGTGTCTGTCTTTCACATCAGAATCTAGGTCCATATCAACACTAAGTAAGCCCAGATCTTCAGTGTCCATGATAGGCTCTTTTAAAGTCTTCCTTCTATCACACCTTGTGTCCTTTCCTTATCATCACCACGTCTAGACACCATTACAGGATTTCTGGTCCTGAAACAAACCTAAGTAGCCATTCAAATATATGAGGATGTCATGATGGACTCCAGTCACCAAAGACAGTGCAATTTTCTTGTCCTGCCTAAACTATCAACACAAACGTAGGTTGAATGCAACAAACAAGAGTGTCCTTGGTCTTCACTCACCCTGTTGATGTCCTGCTTCAGAGCAGTGCAGATCTCTGACTCCTTTTCTTTGATCATCGTCTGCAGGGCCTGGAGCTGCTGCAGCCTGAACTCCAGTGGTCGAGTCCGGCCACTTAGGAAGGCCTCTCGGGCTCGCCTGGCAGCCTGTCTCTCCATCAGCACAGTTTGTCTCTCTATCCGGACCGCTGCAGACCGAGTCTCTGGAGCTGCATGTACAATCACAGGGCGTCAGTCAATATACTACAGAGACATGTATATTCATGATCAATGCATTTTTAACAAGGAGATTCTTTTTCCTACCCTGCAGCTTATATAGCAAGGACAGATTTTATAAGGGGTTCCTCAAGGAAGTAGTCTAAGCCACTTATAATTCATTATATAGACAACTCTTTCTTCAGTATTATTCCACATCATTAATTACCACTTCATGAAAAGAACTCAGGTGTAAAAAGGGTCCAAAATTAACAATTTGACTTACAAGTAAATTGTTTTTTGCTACCCACCAGCGTAAGTCAGATATTGTACATCCACAAGCCCTAGCAGCCAGCCAAACATCCGACTACCCACTCACAGCTACCACTTTTTTCTTTTAACTGAGCCTGTTCATGGGTATGTAAAAGTGTTGAAGAAAACTAATTCATTTCCATTTTCTAACATGTTCAGGCTGACAGAATACTTAAAACAAAGTTGCTGTTTTTAAATTGAAGCACAACATTCATTCTTCATATACAGCCTGCATCTCCTCAGATACGAGGTCTGTTAAGGATATAACTCCATTTTTATCCATTAGAGGTGTGTAATGGTAAATCTAGGTATGATATACAGGACTGATAAGATTTATCACAATATCAAGAAACTTTAACCACATATAGCTTTTAATCACAATTCTAGAAAAAAAATCAAACAAAATAATCTTATTTATGCAGACAAACATTGTATTTACCTTGTATCTGTCAGTTTTCACACCACCCCAAGCCTCTCTGGATTCACCCCTGCCTGTTAAGTTTATCCAGTTTATTCTAGATAGACTTCCAGATCTGTAAAAGCAGCTCCAGGACCATTTTTAAACCCAAGTCCCACATTTGAGAACCACGGCTCAAAATGACGCATGCCCTTTGTAGAAGATGCTTATAAGAATAAACCAATTCAAATTTGAATTCATGTAGGATCAGAAACAGCTACTTATACTACGTCATAAAGGCTTTTACAGCCATAAAGGACGTGTAGATTTAACGCTTTTATTATACATTTACATGAAATTATCATAAACTTACCGGAGGTTAAGTAGACAAGCATGAAGGGGATATTCTCGGTCAAATATGAGCTGAATAATCCGTATTTGATGTTATCTGAAGGCGGTTCAGAGGCCCAACAGGCTGCAGACACACACTTATGCACAAACACACAATGAGACCATCCCACAGGCTGCTCCAGGATCACACACACTCACACACACACTGAGCTGCTCCAGGATCAGTTTACAGCCAAGACTACTGTGTGTGACCATCAGCTTCATTCAAACACTGTGAGCCCTCAACATCAGACTCCACCTCCACACAAACAATGCGCACTGGCACTACTAAAGGCCATTTCAGTTTCCCTCAAAGGCTCAATCAAGTTCACAAATTCTAATAACTTGTCCTGGATCACTTACTCAACAAACAAATTTAAAACATGGATATTATACAAAATATGACCACAAATTCAATGTGCCTCCACAAAAGAAGTACTCATCAAGTGAAGGTTGGCACATTGCATTTTATTCATCATATATTTTATATATTTGCCTTTATATATTACAGGAACAAACACTTACAAGACACTTTATTAGGTACACTTTGCATGTGTAAGGTTGAATCCCCTTTTGCTTTCAGAACTGACTTTTCTTCTTCACCTCATGGACTAAACAAGGTGCTAGAAATCCCTTTATGTCCACATACAGGACACTACAAGCAGGATAATGCTCCATGTCACAAAGCGACTCTGAAGATAGGGGTCCAACCTGGTCCTACTAAGGTGTACCTAATAAAGTAGCCTATGAATATGTATTTTATTCTCCTTCTTCAAAGTGAAACAGTCAACAAAGCTTCTTTTTTAAACGAGTTTTAATGTTGGAAAGAGGATGAAATTTCATGAACAGGTTAGACATAGTGTATTGTAATCATCTGAATTATTTGTGTTTGCCTTGATATTTTTCATCTTATATTGAAATGTAGGATATCTATGGTAATAAAATTGACATAACTTAAAACTGCAGAAGCAGATTATACTGTAACAGACTAATAACGCTAAATACACTTTAAAAAGTATAAATAAGACATAAAATCTACATTAGAAATGATATGAACGTGTGAAAATGTTTTTTAGACCACAGGGACGCCTGGACAGGTAAGACCTCCAGCACATCTGAACCTTCATTTCATCTTCCCCATCATCGCAGGAACCTCTGAAAGAAACGGCACACACACATTCAGAAGTTAAAACGGATCGTTGACTTGTTCACAGGAGCAAAACAAGCCTGCATGTCAACAAAGGTGGTGGGCTGAACCCCAACAAAAGAAGCCATTTATCAGAGGACAGTGAGGCATGCTGGGTAATTAAAGGGAGGGTAGATAAGGGGGCGTGATGAGGTTAGATTTCCTGCACAACACCATATATTGTCTGAACCAGACAAAGCCATTGTTGTGTTACAGTCCCGGCCCGTGGGATTGTGGGTATTTAACATGTGGGAGCACTCTTATCTCAATGGGGAGAAAATGGATTTGACATTTTTAATAAGCTGTAAACATATTACACAGGAAAACAACACTGTTTTAAAAAAACACATATCCACAAAACCTTGACATCTTATTTGCTGGCATATCAAACAGAGAGAGTATATCAGCCCTCGAGTTGGAGCTGCTTCAGGGCATTAAGCAGTTAAATAAAAAGCATGATATCTTTGAAATATTGCCCCCCTGCTAATGTTTTGCAGAATTACACCAATTAAATATCTAAATGTTAGATTAGGGGTGGGTAACTGGTGGCCTTGGGGCCATTTGCAGCCCTCCTCCTCCCTTAACGCAGCCTGTGAAATGCATGTTAATGAAGAAAATCTGGCAAAATCTTCTATGACAGCATTAAAAGTAACAAAGTTTCCAAGAATATAGTGCTGTTATTGGTTATTTCTTCAAACTAAATTTTATGCATTTGGAAAGAATTGCATTTGCATTTGGTGATCCTGCTATTTTCATTTTAATCTATTCAGCTGGTACTTTTTTTCTATCAAATTAATATATATTTAAATGTTTTCTAACTCATCCTTATATTGTGTTCTTGCACTGCATGCTGGTGAGAACTCCACCTCTTTTTAAATGTTTATGCAGATAAGCTTTGGGAAATGTAAGTAAAGCACTTTAATAACCTAAAAATGCTCTGGAACTTGGAAAAAAATTAAATCGTCTTCAATTCTGTGCTAGGTTGACTATTACTAGTTGTATTTTCATTTACATTGTTTGGTAACTTCTTGTGACAGATATGTATCCTCATTCCTTTAAATATCCTTCAAACTGCTCAAAGTTGGCCCTTCGGCAATGACAACAATTCTAATGTGGCTCTCTTTGTGGCTAAAGTCGCCCACCCTTTTGTTTGATATTTCAAATACCCGTGGTTTGCCTCTGATTCATTACAATTTAATAGGTTATTGTTTGTTAACAAGGTTCTGAGACAAAGATTAGATTCTCTGCTTCATGAGTAAATCTCACAAGCCAGTTACAACTGAATGTAGACTGTTAAAGTAGTTGCCATACTAGTAACACCTTCAGGCTAACTTTGGATCAACCTCCTGATGGGCAGAGAGGAGGAGCTGAGGTGGGGCTAAAGTACATCTGATCCATAGACACTCCCAGCATTGTCTTGTATCCACATCAGTAATGTCCCTAATCATCCAAACTAGAAACTCTTTTAAAAAATATAAACAGGTGTGATGGAAGCATTTCATTTGTTGGAGCCCATTCTCCACTGATTTTATTTGGCTGCATGCGCATAGATGCAGACTCTCTCGACAAGTGCAACCTATGTATTTTCCCCTGAGGACGTTGTTGGTGTGTCTACGCCTTAAGCAAGTGTGATGAGCCCCGTAATTTTATTTTATGTTCTTTACTTGGAAAATGTGCAAGGAGATCCGCACACCAAAAAGTAGCTCCCTTGAAATTTTTTATTTTCAAACAGTGACGTTTCATGCAAAACGTAAAGTAAAGTAAAGTAAAAGTAAAGTCTGGAAAGAGCTACACTAGCCAGAGAGCTTAGAGGCACTTTAACCATTTAAAATGTTTACATTTGAAGTGTTTTATATAAATGTCATAATACTTTATATCAGCCAAATAGTAGCTAAGACTAAGAGGCATTTTCACAATTTAGTTTTCTTAAAAGCAAAATAAAGGGAGTCTTTTGAAAAGTCAAACTTCTTGTTTTTTTTTTAATGCAGAACACGAACCGAAACCGTAATCCCAAAACCAAGATACAAACCGAACCGTGGGCCAACTGAACCGTTGCACCCCTAGTGTCCACCCTGTTTATTTTTTAACTTGTGTCCTTTACCTGGATCACAAACGCTGCCAGGCTGACCAACATGGCGAGCATGGCCATGCGCTGCAGTCTGCACACGTTCACCCTCTTCAGCAGGAAGAACCGAGCCCAGCCGAGCTTCTTGTCAGTGTGTGGAGGGTACCGCATGCTGTTCACGCCCTCCATCTTCAGTTGTTTGATCAGGCAGCTGCGCAGGTGGCTGAGCTGGTCAAAGCTGTGGCGTCCATGGTAACAGCCCATCCCACTGTTACCTTAGAAAAAGGAGAGGGGTGAAGTTAGATGTGTCTGTGAACAGCTGCAGGTTTGTTTCAGTGTTGAACTCCTTACCGACTCCTCCAAAGGGCAGAGCGCTGACAGTGAAGTGGACCAGACAGTCGTTAGCCAGCAGAGCTCCACTCGACGTCTCAGCAATCACTCTTTTGATCAGCTGGTGATTGGAAAGAGAAAAGCATTATGGGTGCTAACTTATCAGCAATTTTAACCAGGCTCACCCCACAGTAGCTTAAGGCAAGTTTGTATCCATGACCTCTCAAACAAACTTTAAAGGAAATCAGACGTGGACCAAGAGCAGATGATCTGGTGGTGTCTGATGTTCAGCTAGTTTTTATATACAGACATGCTTTAGTATGAGCATGTCTAAGGGAACTGTGGCAGTGATGCTGCCTTCTGCTGCTAGATGGAGCTGTAGCTCCTGCTGATAAAGCTGCTCTCCCTGCCCGACCAACCAACCGTAAACAAGCACAGTGTAGGGGTGACTTTTGTAGGAGCAGCACAACTCTAATCTCTGATCTTCAGTGCAGATCGGTCTGCCTCATTCCATGTCTGCATTCAGGCAGATCCATCTGTGACAGCATCAAGCTAGACTTGTGCTCTGCCTGCAGGGGCCCTGATGAATCAGCAGCCTTTGAGGAGAAGTAGGCAGAGCTATGAGTCTAACAGAAGTGAGAAGCGACAGTAAACAATGTTGAAACAATCATGGATGTAGCATCAGGTTGGTCAGACCTGGACATTTCTTCATTAAACAGCACTGAGAACATTTCTACAAGAGATATTTACACTCCTCTACTGAGATAGTTTGAATTATCAGCTGGATTCAGTCGTGAACTTACTCCTCAGAAGCAGCGCCAGCCTTCTACATCATCTTATCGGCTCTTAATGAATGAGACTGACACCAATTATCTAAACGCCAAAAATGCCTTTAAAAGTTCTTTCCTCTTCAAACCTGCTATATGGACTGTTTCCTCAATAGACTACTAAAATATTCTGTTTAGAAGGTTCAATGGCTCCCAGCTCTTTTTTTCCATAGCCCCCCTAGTTGCACCTATGAGTAGCCAAGCCCCCCGCCCACCCCCAGGACCTGCATGGTATATGAAATAGTTTACCTTAAACTGTCTGTCTGGGGTCTCAGGTTAGCCTCACTTTATCGTATTTCAAGCTGAACATGCAGTGGGCTGTTTCAGGGTAGTTTTTTTATGCAGGTGTCTTGTTTTTATTTCTGCTAGCTTCACTTTCTTCTTTAATTTCCTTCGGTTTCTTTGTTACACCGATCAGAACAGCAGGTCAAGGTTGGCCCAGAAAGAACCTGTAAGTACTCACTGTAACTGTGGTCAAAAACAGCTAAAGACAATGAATATCCTCTTCAGACAGGCTGATTAGTTATAAAAAATGTGTTAAGTTAATTAACACTCCAAGTATACTTTTGAGTCAGAAGAAGGAGCATTTTAATGAATTAAGTTTTTAAATGAAGAAAAATGCCACGGAAAGGAAAAAAAATTATAGAGCATTTGGCTTCAAGATGTTTTAGTATTTAAAATAAAATAGTAAAATATTTATATATCTAAGGGCCCATGTCCTGGCTTATATGACTGTTTACATCATAACTTGGGTATCATTTAAGAAAGAATTATATTTAAATTGAATTAAAAAAGTTGTCTCTGTGGAGGGTCAAATGCAGCTCCTTTTTCCTCCCCTATGGAAACACTCAGATCTGAGAGGGCAGGAGGGCTATGGCAATAAGCTCTGTGCTGCTTGGTGGCCCAAAAAACGTCTAATGGAAGGGCGGTGGAGGGGTCAAAGGCTACTGAGAGGACTTTCAAAACTGTCATGGCATTGACAATTAAAAAAAACCTTACACAGCAACCTTGTCTAGATGGTAGCTGTACTGCTATGACGTAATAAACCCCCAGAAATGAAAAAAACAGAACTAGGTTTTAAAAGGGACATTTTCATGAGACATGAGATCGAAAGATTTCCATTTATATTTTTTATTAAAATTTTAAAAAATGAATACCCCACAGATGTGCAGTCTTTTCTTTTGCAGTTGACTTCCTCATGTTTTTGGTTATGTATCATTTATGGCTTTGTGGCAAATTAATGTTGAAGCTGTTCAGGCTTAAGGCTCCTATTTATTTCCAGAGCGCTTGTTTTATGTTTTTGTTGAGGACTGTTACATGTGTTTCTCTGATTACTGCATTTTTATAAAACCGTATAAACTGTTGTAGCTGTTGAAAGTCAGTAGTTTTAGTCATCCACCATAGAAAGAGGACTTAACAGAAGTTTTATCCGCTACTACCTGACTTTTCCATCAGTTAGAAATCAAACACCTTTGGGGTGCTGGTTTGGCGGAGTGGTTAGCACCCCATGTACATGCTTCTGCAAGTCCAGGTTCGAATCCCGCCTGTGACCAGTTTGCAGAGTGTCTTCCCCTACTCTCTCACCCCCTTTCACAACCCTATCCACTGTCTCTCTACTATCATTAAAGGCACAAAAATGCCCAAAAAATACATTAAAAAAAAAAAAAAAAAGAAATCAAACACCTTTACAGCCAGAGTCTTGCTTCAGTGTAAAAACAAATATAAATAGTGAAAAAAAGACTGAGTTATTCTGACTGAATGTGCTGATTGTTTACCTTGTTGTCATGAGAGAAAATGTACACCACCAGAGGTTTTTCTCTCTCATTGATGAACTGGATGGCTTCGTCTACGCCGCTCACTGTGATGATGGGGAGTAACGGACCGAAGATCTCCTCCTTCATCACTTTAGATTCTCTCGTCACATCCTTCAGCACTGTAGGCTCTGAAATAGAATGGGTCAACATTTACTGGACGTCAGATCCATTATCCATTTATTGACAATCACTCAAACCATTCAAATACCTATATAGCACTGAGATTCATCACTGTCTCCACCCACAGCCACCGTGCTCCCCTCCATCAGAGCCATCACCCTCTTGAAGTGCCGCTGGTTAATGATGCGACCGTAGTCCTCGAAGGTTTTTGGATTTTCTGTGTAAAACTCCTGAGAAATGGAATAAAACAAGCATAATATTTAGACTGTTGTCATCTTTTGAGTTAAATGCAACTTACCAAATGAGCAGACACTTATGTCTCCAAACTTTTACTTTCATCCTCAATGTTGTTGCTGTGGTATTTATTATAAGCTTAAATTTAGACCCACCTTGATGCACTTCTTGATCTCCTCCACCACTCGCTCCTGGATGGACGGTTCACAGAGGATGTAGTCTGGAGCGATGCAGGTTTGGCCGCAGTTCACAAACTTCCCCCATGTGATACGACTGCATCAGATGAAAAACAAAAACACTGTATCATCATATACTCCTTTACGATGGAGAACCTGAGCTCTGCTGAAACATGCTCACAAAATGAAGATTCAGAGACCCTGTGTAGGGTTAGACTACACTGGGTTAGCAGATTTAGAACGGTTGGTGGTGTCTCATGGTAACAGTAGTACAAGGTCTGCCTCCAAGGGGAAGGTGGACAATTCAGAAAGACTACTTGTGCATAGAACGTCTCATCTATTAAAGGAACACTCCAGCATTTTTGTTGTTTTATTGTCTTGCCTCACTCTCGAGTTCATGACAAGCAGGCAGACACCTTTCTTTCACTGTCCAGTAACAAGGAAGAGATCGCCAACCGCTAGTTAGCTTATATCAAATGCCAGGAGTATATGAGTAGTGCTTTAGCCTGCCTCTGTCTACAGTCATCAGAAACCCTCTAAATGGTCTTATGTGTTTTTATTGATTAAATTATGTTATGTTGTCTATTTTTAGACAAAGACTAGCATTTTATGCAATTTCCAAAAGAAATACTCAGGCTGGCCCGCATATATAAATAAAATCATATTAAAAAACAGCATAAAATACTAGTCTTAGGATGAATCCCAAATCTACCCCTTAGCCCTTGTCTTACTCCCTACCCCTTGGTTTTGTGTGTCCAAGTCTAGTGAAGGGGTGTCCCAATACTCCGTTGGGCTAAACAGCCATCGAAGCAAATACAGACCCAGACCTCACTTAAAACCACGGGGTAAAAGACTTTCCCATAATACACCACGCCCGACGACACTAAGCAAAGCGGAGACTGAAGGAAGCGCTTAAATATAAGTAAATATTTTATCAATCAATCAATCAATCAATCAATCAATCTTTATTTGTATAGCGCCAATTCATAACAAGTGTTATCTCAAGACACTTTACAATAGAGCATAAAGCTCTTCATTTTATGGATACACATATATGCATAGATACATATATACATATAGAATACACATATACATATATATACAAATATATACATCCAACACCCAACATGAATCCATATAGCCAATCATGGATCCCTCCATCATGGCGGCAAGAAAAAACCTTCTGTTAAGCAGCAGGAAATCTTGAATGTGGATCCCAGTCTCATGATGAACAGCAAATCCACACGATGCTGTGATGGGTGTGAGGGCAAAGGAAGGGAAGTAAGAGGAGACAAGTGGACGAAGTAAGAACTAAAGTTAGGGACAGGTCCATGTATCATCGGCCTGTCGTCTGATTCCTTAGAGGTTAGCCTCTTGAGATGCTACATCTCATTTCTGGAGGTCCTCATGTCTGAATGGTTGTGGTGATCATTTTCTAGAAGTATAATCTTAGATATTCAAACTGAAAATAAGAACTTATGGTAGTAGCGAACTCATGGGTGCCCAGACCACAAGTGCATCCCAACCATATTTGTCTCCGTTAAGTATAAATGTGTTAAAGGCCTCTTGAGATGTGACATCCCATTTTCAAGAGGGACTTCATGACTATGTGGTAATAAGAAATAGATACTGTAGGTGTAACGATCATGGATATGGAGATCATGCTAATAACTACATGAACAGCTATAATGATAATGAGAATGGAGTGTTCCTAATAAAATGGCCAACTATGTGTGTCATGTTTATAGCTGTAGTTTTGAGGCTTCATGACTCCACAGCAGCAGGCAGTCTCCACCAAGGATCCCAGGCCACCTACAAGACAAGAGCCAGAGACGAGTACAGGAGCAAACAAAAGGGGCAAAAACAGATGTGGAGAGAGAGAGAGAGTGATAGAGCCCATTGTGCCAGACCCCTCCCCCCCGGCAGTCTAGGCCTATTACATCTAAACTATGAGTCTAGTTTATGAACTAATTTATTTATTTATTTATTTATAACCTATAAGCTGGTCCCTAACTGAAAGCTTTATCAAAGAGGAATGTTTTAAGTCTAACCTTAAAAGGTAGAGAGTGTCAGACTCCCGAACTGTGTTGATAAATTGTTCCAGAGAAGAGGCCTGATAACTGAAGGCTCTACCTCCCATACTACTTTTGGAGATTGATGGCACCACAAGTAGGCCAGCATCTTGGGAGCGTAATGTTCTAGAGGGGTTGTACGGCACTACAAGCTCTTCAAGATAGACTGGTGCCTGTCCACTGAGAGCTTTATAGGTGAGGAGAAGAATCTTGAATTCTATTCTATATTTAATGGGAAGCCAATGCAGAGAAGCTAAAACAGGAGTAATGTGGTCTCTTCTCCTAGTTCTAGTCAGTACACGTGCTGCAGCATTTTGGACCAGCTGAAGGGTCTTAAGTGACTTGCTGGGACAGCCTGAAAGCAGAGAGTTACAATAGTCCAGTCTGGAGGTAACAAAAGCATGGACTAGCTTTTCAGCATCGCTCTGGGACAGGATAGGCCTGATTTTAGCGATGTTGCGTAGATGAAAAAAGGCTGTTTTTGAAATTTGCTTTATGTGAGAGTTAAAGGATAAATCCTGATCAAATAGCACTCCTAGATTTCTAACAGTTGTGCTTGGTGCCAGGCTAATGCCATCTATGGCAGTTAAATCACTAGAAAAGGATTCTCTAAGGTGTCGAGGGCCCAGCACAATAATCTCTGTCTTGTCTGAGTTAAGAAGAAGAAAATTTCTGGCCATCCAGGTTCTGATGTCCTTTAAACAGGCATCTAGTTTATCTAAGTGGTTTGTCTCACCTGGCTTTAATGATACATAGAGCTGTGTGTCATCAGCGTAACAGTGAAAATTAACAGAGTATTTCCTCATGATATTACCAAGGGGAAGCATATATATAGAGAAGAGAATTGGACCTAGCACTGAACCTTGAGGAACCCGTAACTTACTTTAGTGTACACAGAGGATTTGTTGTTCACGTGTACAAACTGATATCTATTGGATAAGTAGGACTTAAACCAGTTTAAGGCAGTCCCTGTAATCCCAAGTAACATCTCCAATCTCTGTATAAGAACATCATGATCAATGGTGTCGAAAGCTGCACTAAGATCTAACAAAACAAGAACAGAGAGCAGTCCTTCATCTGAAGCTGAAAGTAGATCATTGGTTACTTTAACTAGAGCAGTCTCTGTGCTGTGATGAGCTCTAAATCCTGACTGAAAGTCCTCAAGCAGGCTATTGTCTTGAAGGAAGTCACCTAGCTGATCAGCTACCACTTTCTCCAGGATCTTTGAGGCAAATGGAAGGTTAGAAATAGGCCTATAGTTAGCTAATGATATTTTATCATCATGTAAATATTAATAATGCTTTTAGTTGTTGGTCGCATTTTAAAATTTCTAGTAATAACAAGCTAGCTTTCACAGCCATAGCTATGGTTATTGTTGTATCTGTTTACATCACTGCCAGCGAGCGGCTCTGGGTTATGACATAGCAGGAATCGAGTGGCGTCTCGTTTCTCAGCAGTGTGTTTCACCCCTTCCCCTTGGCCCTCAAAACAGAGGGCTAAGGGGAAGGAGTAAGACAAAGGGATAAGACATAGGGGAAGGGCTAAGGGGTAGAATTGGGATTTACCCTTAGCCTAAAAATAAATAACATAACATCATGCAGTCAATAAACATACAATAAGCACACATGTTTAGAGTTTATCTGAGCTGAGCTAAGCTAAGCTAGTTGTTAGCAATCTTTGTCCGTCTCTTCCTTGTTACTGCACGCACAGTCAAAAGAATGTTAATTTCTTTTAAACACAGCCTAACACAGCTGATTAGCAATCAGAAATGTGAACATAAGAATAAAAAACTTGAATATAAAAGATAGGCATCTTCATGATTAGCACTTTTACTATTAGCACTTTATTTTGTTCTACTGATACTTTATTATCAGTTATTTTAGAGACAGGGACGACCCTTCCCGCCATGAAACCACCACTATGTTCACCATGAAGGTGAAATGTCAAAGGAATGTAATCATCATCACTCAAAATGAGACACTAAATAAGGCTTCTCGTGATGTCACTGCTGTGCTGTTAGAGACTGACCGACAGGCGACGTTGATCTCACAGTCCTTGTCGATGTAACATGGGCTCTTCCCTCCCAGCTCCAGGGTCACAGGGGTCAGGTGTTTAGCTGCGGCCTCCATCACCAGCCTGCCCACCATACTGTTTCCTGTGTAGAAGACGTGATCGAACCTCTGTTTGAGCAGCTCCTGAGTCTCTGACACACCACCGGTCACAACTGGGTATAAGTCCTGCACAGAGAACATCCAGGTTTCAAAACTACCTTTTCTTTAACACCCGAACATGGAGAGAGGAGTCAATGCTCACTTTGTCGAGGAATTTGGGCAGAAGTTCCTCCATGACTCTGGCAGAGTGGGAGCTGACCTCAGATGGTTTGATCACAGCAGCGTTACCTGCAAGATGAAAATGATTGACACAGAAGAGAGACAGAGACAAATTTAAGTCACTTAGTTCAGGACAAAATTTTCTTTGACATCCAAGGATAGGTGCAATATTAAAGTCAAGACCTCTCAATAAACATAAAACCTTTCCACAAATTTATGACAATGCATGAAAAAAACTGAAATTTCCAGACTCTGAAAGACTTTATTAACCCTCAGGGCTCATCAGGGGCACTTTTAGCCATAATTTTGGTTGTCATTAAAAATGGAATGTTTTTGTAGGGAGGGTTTTTCATGAAAAGTCTGAAGTTTCAAAGTCTAATTTTTTTTCCACAGGTCAAAGTTAGTCTGAGGGCAAATTAAGGACCCTTTGAGGTCATCAGAGGACAAAAATGACCACTTCCAAAAACTCTTGCAAAAACACAGATTCATATTTTTTTTACCTTATTTTGCACAAATCATTTAATCAACTTCAGTCCCTATCAAAAATACAAAATATAAAATTATTTCTTTTTTTTTAACTCTTTAAATGCCAATTTGAGTACATGATGTCACACTTTTCATGTAAAAACACACACAGAAAAACAATACAACAGTTATTGTTAATATAATAAATGTTGGAGAGCTAGGGCTTTTTTAAAAGATAAAGCTTAAAGCTACATAAGTTCAGTGATATACTTGATTTTCATGCACTGTTTTCTTTTGTCATGTCGGATTCATAATTTTCTACCCATTGAGGTCATTAGAGGACAAAAACGTCCTCTTCCAAAAACTGCTATAAAAATATTACAGATTAATATTTTTGCTTCATTTTGGTAAAATCATTCAATTAACGTTAGTCCTAATCAAAACAACCAAATATTTATTTATTTTCAAATATTTACCTCCGCCAAGGAGGTTATGTGTTCGGGAGAGTTTGTTTGTCTGTCCGTCTGTGAACAAAATAACTCAAAAAGTGATGGATGGATTTTGATGAAATTTTCAGGAAATGTTCAGCATGGGAAAAGGAAGAACTGATCTGATTTTGGTGTCGATCCGGATCAGCGTCTGGCCGCCATGGTGAAAAATGTAATTTCTGTGAATAACTACTGAACTAAAATAGCTATCATTATGAGTCCAGTTGCTAATGGTATGTTTTCATGGTCAATGAATCTAAATATTTCGATGAAATAAAGGTAGGGCTAATATTTATGGTCAAAACCACAATATGGCTAAGGACTGTGGTGCTGACAGAGGTCTGCGCTCTCCGAGTGCTTTTCTAGTTGGTATTTTTGATTAGGGCTGAATTTGATTGAATGATCTGAGCAAAAAAAGTACAAAAAATCTTAACCTGTTATATTTTTAGAGCAGTATTTGGAACGGAACATTTTTGTCCTCTGGTGACCTCAAAGAGTAGAAATTAAAGCGACCCAAAAGGGTTAAGAACCCCACAGAGGCCTTTCTGAGCCTGGAGTAAACACTGCATTGTTCACTTCTATCAGCACAAGTGCAGCTACTAAAATTAAAAATATTAGGTTTGGGTATTTGAATACCGGCTGCGATCGCCCCAATCAGTGGCTGCAGCGTGACGGCCCAGGGGTAGTTCCAGGCACCGATGATGAGCACCACTCCAAGTGGCTCCGGCTGCACGTAAACCTCGTCTGTTAGGGTGAGGATGTTCTTCTCCACGGGCCGAGGTGCTGCCCACTCTGCCAGCTTCTCTATGGCCAGCTCGATCTCCCCCTCCAACCCAAGGGTCTCAAATAGCTCGGTGCCTTTCTCACTCTGCAAGGAAAATTCAGTCAATAAAAAAACATTCATGGTCAGTGGAGGGTTCAAAAAAGTTTTAAAGTTTCCTTTTTTGTTGCTTCTGATCAAATAAGATGTGTAACTTTATTGTTTTGTCAAGAATTAAGAAATGGTTGTAAAAATGTAGAAATCATGAACTTTGTCATACTTCCTGTAAAACCAGAATATACCTGTTTGATACAACAATAAAAAAACCTTCAGAGATCTGTTATTGTAGTTTCTTGGTTTATTTATCAAAACTAGAAGAAAATTTTATGACAAAAAAACTGTTGTTACCATCAGAATTGTCTAAAATTACTACAGTTTATCTATTATTTAGAACACTGCAATTTCAATTTATGATGCACAGCAGAGCAGGATCAGTACTGACAGACTGAAAAATCTTCTCAGATATTTACAGCTGCAATTTTAGCAATACCAACTAAATGTCACACATATTGATGGTACTATTGACATATTTCTGAACAAATGTACCTTAATGGTTTCCCTCCTCAATGAATGTCCACTTTTACAAATCAAAAGTATAATTTATTACAGAATAACATTTTCCTATTCACAGGAACAGACGCATTTTGTTTAAGTGGAGGCTTGGAGGCATAAAAAATCCTGCAGACCATCAATTATACTTTTAATAAAAGGCTACCATGAATGAAAGACAACAAGAATTTAAGTAATTTAGAGACTATGCAGAAGATTTCCAACATTATTGCCCATTAAACACAAAAAAACTTGATATTTGGTGTAGGGCTGGGTATTTTTAAGCAACCTCACAATACCAAATGTATTCTGATACACTTAAATTGTGAACATTGACAACGTTTTTAACAGAATTCCCGAAGTTTTGTTTCTTATTACAAGAAGAACAAGAACAAGGAAAAGTTTTAAACGATCCTACAGTTGAAGAAAAAGTCGACAACATCTATCAAAACATTAAGGCCACATCTATTTTGTAGAACCTGTACCGATACACGTATCCGCAAGGCATGCATGATAACATCTGTTGCATTGATATTATGAGCACAGGCCTAGTTTGGTGCATATGGCTAATGAATTTTTAAAGCTTACATTAATATTTCAATTTTTAATGCTACAGTATTATCACTAATAACCATGTGACTGTGACACCGCTGCAGCTCACACACTTTTACAAATTTTTGATGTAATTTGACTGTAAAAAATATAAAATGTAACACTATGAAGTTTCCTACTTTGCCGAGGTCTCTCTTGACAGCATCTGCGATGTCTCCTCGTTGCTCTGTGATGAAGCGCAGCAGACTTTTCAGCTGGTGGATCCTGAACTCCAGAGGTTTGGTTTTTCCCGTCTGGAAGGACCTCCTCGCCTGCTGCACCACCAGCTGTTCTCGAGACATCTGCAAGAAAATGATGGTTTGATAAATGATTAATTACAATGTATCAGAGAGATTATACGTCAACTCCATCATCAGTCAGCATAATACACACTATATAAAAAGAGCAACAAATTGCACATTTGTTTTGAGTATTGTTTTCAAAAATTCTGACTCTTGATTTCAAAAGAAAATGTTTAATAAGATTTCACATGCATTTTTTAATCACTGGCAGTCCATATTTTTATCCCTCTAAGAGCGCTTTCAATACAAGTTTGTGATGACAGCACATATAAGTTAATGTCTCGAAGGAACCTCAGATTCAAATTTAACAAGCCTGTGATTTTAGTGCAGATTCAGGTTTAAGGAATCAAATAAAAAATATGAGCAAGTTGCCGATACAAACATCCATTAACGAGCATTTAAATAGATTGTGAATAAAAGCATTTTGTTTGACATGTGTATGATCATTTCCACTTTTAATACTAAAATAAAGTTAAACACACAAACACGTGCACACAGTTTCACAGTAAATTGAACTTAAAATATAAAAGTACATTTTTTTGTCGCTTTAACCCAGCAAATGTCACCAGTGCCACTGAAATAATGTCCTCCCCTTTCCTGCTGAAGATTTGTTTCTTATTTTTAGAGTGTGCACTTTTCGAACAAATGTACTGATTTGGACATCTTTTTCTGTTTAAAGGGGACATATCATGCTTGTTTCTCCTTTTCACTATGCCAGACTAGGATGCCTGTAAAGCATTTCTGCCCTCAGTACAAGTCATTTAGTTCCTTCATTGCCCCACAATAGCGTTCTCAAAATCCTCATTTTAGGCCAAAATGAAGCCCACATTGAAACACTCGGATCTGAGGATGACCTAAAGCTACCTCGCAATGTCACAGCCCTTTGTGCTCTGATTGGTCAGTTCTATCGGGGGTAGAGCCAGCCTGTCCTTCTTCTTCTACTGTATTTTCCAGCAGGCTCAAAGCAGCGACCGCGTATTGAGTCCCCCCACAGGCCAGAGCTGGTAATGAGTGAGTGTGAGCTAGGGATCTATATACTGCTGTTGGTGGATGTGTTCCTTGTTGACGGTTTTGTGGCTAACGGACATCACAGGGGAGGAAGTGTTTTATCAGATTACTCCACGTTTGAAATCTCGCGGACATCTCGCAATGACCTATTTTCAGAGGCATCAAATCTTGTTCTAGGATATCAGAAAAAATACAATATCTCATTTTTTGAAAATTAAGGGGGTGTAAGGTCTTGTTTTCAAATTTATTATATTATATGTAGTGACCATAGTTTTAGCACAAAAGTTAATGATTAGAATTAAACAGAAAAGTACGTTAAAAAAAATTACCCCCATATTTAAATTGGTGTAAGTGCAGAAATAGTTTATACACCACATTAAAGACATTTTGTGAAATCCAAAAATGTCGATGATGATGAAGGACAAAGAGTGTTTGAACAAAGATGTACAGTTTAAAGGTCTTCTGGATTTAACAGTAATAACGTAATAATCCCTGCACAACAAGACTGTGGCTTTAATTGTAGGGGGATTGATCTCCTGCAGGATGAGGGGTTTATTATCTTCTCCACATTAAATACAGTTTAAAGGTCTTCTGGATTTAACAGTAATAACGTAATAATCCGTGCACAACAAGACTGTGGCTTTAATTGTAGGGGGATTGATCTCCTGCAGGATGAGGGGTTTATTATCTTCTCCACATTAAATAAATTCAGCTTTACACTTTTGTTAAGGTTCAGCTATTTCACATGAATACCAGAGTTTATTAACATCAGGGCTGCAATAACTTTACAGCTAGCTACCAGATGGTAACAGCCGACCCTAAGTTTGGATTAGCTTGATTGCTAACTGCGCCTAATGTTAAATCTAGATATCTAGCTTTAGCAAGTAAAGATGCATATAAGCTTTGCGTTGATGAAAGTATTAAGAATAAGCCAAAACAAGGACAATTACCTTCGATAGTCACTGGGTCGCTCCAGGATGAGTCATTATCTTCTCCATTAAATTCAGAGGCTGACGGAAGAGTCGGATTTCCCACAATATTAGTTAATAAACGTGATTCAAATATTTATAAAATGAAATTGGTCCCTTAAACCAAGAAGACATTAATAAGATCCATCTGATTCATAAGTAATGACTCAGACTGACACTTGTAAGTAATACATGACAAACAACGGAACCATTATTTGTAATTGAAAAACTCGCACGTTGCAACTTTTCGAACTTTCGGAAACTTTGGAGGAGAAACGTTCTGTGAATGTAGAGTAGAGTTCACGTTATTGGATAAGAGAATTTTTTGGAACATTTCGAATCGTTTTCCCACTTTATCTGGCATTTTCGAGCCTGAATTAAAATTTTCCGATAATTCAAAAGCATTTGAATGGGCAGTCCCAAACGATTCGAGCAATTTGTCAACTCAAGTGTCAATCAAAGCATTCACCAATCAGAACAGAAGTTTTCCATCTAGGCTCCTCCCATTGTTGCATAATAATAACAACAACAACGTAGCTGAGGGGGGCCACTTTGGAAGGCATTTGAGGTATTTAGGTCGTTAAAGGGCAGACTTTTAGTTGATTTCTGCATGTAGTTATTTTTAGTGCTCTGTGGGATACCGTTATTTAAGGCAGTTAGACAAAATTTTGGCTTTCATGCCTTTTGACAAGGTGATCATTAATTAAGGAGTGATTTTGTGGATAATTCTCCAAGAGAAATCCTGAAAATTGAAGCATGGCTGATGACGCTTTTGAAAAACACTGCAGATTAAACAAAATGCATTTAAAATGGTAACAGGGAAAATGGAGGATTTTTATTGTATAATTAGTGGAAATGAAAGATATTTTTATGGAAAAAAACACATGTGGAAATGCTTGCTTATCTCTCTCTCATGAATCTGTGCGAGCAAAGGCTGGTTGACACAGTCTTTTATATAAAAGAAAGCTGTATTCCCAACAGAGACCTGAAGCAGGATACACTATATCTGCTGCATGATGCAGATGCACAAAAGGTGAGTATCTTCAGGTGAAACAGTAATTCAATGCCAAATCTTAAGGACAGCAATCACAAAATCAAATAATATTCCCATGCAGTCTGCAGACATGTTTGTCAAAAATATCTGAATAATCAACCCAGAAAATTCCCTGAGCTGCTTTTTCACACAGCAGGAGATTTTTCACAGTTTGAACATCAGTCAATGGATGAGGGGGGACACTGGTGACAACTTGTTTCAGCTGTAAGCCTCCAAGCAGCTGAAGATCTGCCAACCTTCAGGCAGGCACTGTGACTTGAGTCAGCGTGCACAGTGATAGATCTTACTTGCAACCTGATTTTCTGACAGCTGTCATAAAATAGATGCACTGTATCATTAGGGTGAATAGTACTGTCTATTATCTCATATATTGCAGCTTGGACCAGTCCAGGGTGTATAACTCCGTGTCAGCTGGGACAGGCTCCAGCCCCCTGCAGCCCCAAAGAGGATTAAAGGTAAAGATGATGGATGGATGGATCTTTCTGATCTAGAAAGTGAAAAAGTTATTTCAGGTAAAATGAGACCTCAGGTAAACTGGGTCAGCTGCAGAAAACTGTAGAATTTCTGCCATGAAAAGCACAAGAAGAAGTATTTGCTGAACCAGTTTTGGAAGAGTTCGACCAAGGTCAGAGGAATTTATTGTGACATCACTAAAGAAGATGTGACCAACGTCAAGCTTAACGAAAATAAATGAAGAGATCAGAGAATTTACATTTACTATAGAACATAGGTGAGCAACTGGTGGCCTTGGGGCCACATGTGGCCCTCCCCCTAACCCAATGCAGCCTGGGAGGCATTTTCCAATTTCCAAAAATTACAACCATGGACAGGCAGAATTCTGCCATGAAGTATTTTAGTTACCTCCTATTGCCAGCGTCTGTTTGTTTGTTTGTCTTGTCAGTTAGTTAGTTTCTCTGTTAGCAACATTACTCAAAAATGTATGGATGGATTTCAATGAAATTTTCAGGAAATGTCCAGATTGAGACAAGGAACAAATTATTAGATTTTGGGAGTGATCTGGATCACCTTCTGTATCCACCATGATGAATAATGCAATTTTCGTGAATGACTACTGGACTAAAGGTCTGGTGGAGGTTTGTGCTCTCCAAGTGTTTTTCTAGTTTGATTTGCATTGATAAACCCGGCAGTCTAAATACTCAACAGTGTTTAAGTTTCTTGGTGTGGGTTTGTGCTCTCACAGTACTTCAACTTTTGTTTGTTACCAGCATTATTTTTTAAGGATTTGTCAACATTGTGAGATACAGATGTTTACCAAATTTTCTCAGGACTCAGTAAGTTCTAAACAGGTTTTCATGACAATCTGGATGTGAAGATTTCAGGATTTTTTTTTTCAGGGATTCATTTAGAGTGTGTAAAAGGGCTGTTTTCCACATTTTTGACAATACCTCACCTGACAATGTTGGAAAAGCCTCAGTGAAGACTTGGGTTCTCAGAGTACTTCTCATTTTTACATTCACCAGAGTGAAGATTACTCCAGAGAACGTTCAGCAAATCGATCGATAACAAGATCATCCATTTAGCTGCAAATCAAACATAATTAAGTATTGATAAAATGACAATAACCAGGACAGCAGTTTTATTTTTCATCTTTTTTAATACCAAAGACTGTATCTGTGTCCCATAAAGAACAAACACCCCTCGTGAGACACCACATCAACATTTTCTTTGAAAAAAATCATCGGTGATTGGAAAGGTCTCATTTTCAGGATCATGACCAACAGCGGGGTTTCTTCAAAATGCATTTAGAACAAGCGGAGGTGTAGAAGAACACAGAGGGTTCATACATTCATTAAACTAGGGGGTCTACAGGGTCAAATGCAGACTCAGATGGTACCCATGCCTTATAAAAACAGTCCATCGATGAAGGGGAGGGGGCGTAGATTTATTCACCCCTCGTCTGTTTGTGTGCAGTAAAAGGCTCCATGTGGTTCATGACAAGGACCAGGGGAACTGAGGAGCACGGATATGTGTGGAAAGAACAGTACGTCAGAGAGAACAGGCCTTGCGGATGCTTTATACACATTTATACACTGAAAAAAGAATTTATTCACACATGTACAGAGGCCCCCGCCGGATTCTACCAGAGGACGGCACCTCCTTTATCCATCGTCTGACTGTTTCTACTGGCCTTAAAGCACGCCTGGCAACAGCTCGAGTGTTTGTTTATATATAAATACACACTCATACACACACAGGACACACACTGTTGGGAACAGAAGAGTCGAGGGCAGCAGAGGAACAAGAGGACCGGAGGCAGTGCAGATTTTAACCATTCAGGTCGCACCAAAGTTTGGAAAATGGGTCAGGAGGGCTGGGCAACATGCTCAGTTGTTATGATACAGGAGATATTTCTGATGGAGATTAATTTACAGATCCTGTTGATTTGAAAAACAGAAAATGTAATGGTCCCACCTTTCATCTCAACAAACAAACGTCTGCAGTAAGAACTACAGGTAGTTGTGGTCTCTGTATTTACATGATAATCCATCAGATTTTTAAAATCTAAATGAAGTTGATCATTTTATTTGATTTAAGAGGCATATGTCTCAAAAGCAAGAATGAAATAATAGTAAGAATTTGAAGATATAATCAGGGTAGAAATCCTGATAATGTGTTCACACATGGTCACACAGATCATAAATTTCAGCACCTTTTGAAAGAACTGATCATTAAAAAAAATGAATTTAACATTATGAATTATGTGATTATAAAGGAGAATAAAGATGTGAAAAAAACAATTCAAGGAAGCTTGTCCAGTGTTCTTGTACAGTTCAGTGGTACGGTGCCTGGTTTAATTTCTGATCATTAAAACAAAACAATTTGCCCAAAATTATTTGGAAAAGTGTTTGGACGTGGCCGGAACATCCTCATTCCTCTCCAACTACAAACCCCCTTTCACCATTAAGATATTTCTCTCTTCTACATGTTATTAAGTTTAACCTTAATATGGAAATTTGAACATCTGGAGCACATAGTCTGCTTCTAACATTAATTCACAGAAGTTCTGCAAACAGATTTGTCCAATCTAAGAACTTCTGTCTGCAGCTTTGATCGTCACAAACTATGAATTGTCCAAATATTTTGGTGTCTAGCACTTCTACTTTCGTTAGAGTGGTATCAAACAGGCATTGATATGGTTAGATCTTAGCCATGATCATTTAGATTTCATAACTCTGGTTTTGTTGTAATCATTTATTAAAACTTTCAACCATACTAAAAATATCTAGATACGATTTCCAGCATATCGCCCAGCCCTGTTTCTCACTCATTTTGGAAATTTCATGCGATGCACTGGACAAATGTGTGAGTATTGATCAACAGTCCCGTGTATAAGGAGTTTTTCTGTAAAGTTTTGAAGCTGCCATGAGTTTTATTTTGATTTTTGAGCACACTCTGGCTGTGCCAACAAAAAGTTCACTCCTTATTAAAGCCCCCGTGGCAGACACCGAGAAAATCGTATCAAATTCAGATATTTACATACAAAGATTTGTGCTGTTTGACTGACAGGCTGACGGCATCCATCGCACTCACACACTCACAAACGCTCCTCCCCCCTTTAAAAAGAGGAGGGTGGGGGGGCGGTCACATGCAGCACACACGTATGTATAAATATTTACATCTCTGCAAACTTCACGTCTGTTAGAAAAGGAGCTACAGGGACTGACGGAACATCAACAAGTGAAGTTTTGAAGGTAACTTATTAAGTCAAGCTGCAGCCAATGAGACGAGGCTGCTTCGAGTTTCCCTGCTCCCTTGGCCTCATGGGAAATGTATGCACTCTGTTTTGTTGATCATGCACACTGACATGAGAAAGGTGGAAGAGGAGGAGTTTCTCTGTCCACCATCTTCATATATCTACATCCAGAGCTCATTGTGGACCCTCCTCCTCCCCCACCGACCGTGATAAAGTGCTTCGGCGTAAAACACACAAAATATTTAAAAGAAAAACATCGATCTACAGGTCGCGCGCTGACATGGCTGTCTGCTCTCTGTAACAGGAGTACGAGTTTGTGATCAGTTACAGTGAAGGCGATCTGGATGTGTCCAAAACCACACACTTTCATCAGGAAACGCGCTTAAGGAGACGCCGTGCTGGAATTAAGATCAGGTTAACACTCAAATGCCCCCGGTCCATTGCTTAAAACGTATTGCCTCCAGTCTGTGTTTTTTAGTTTGTTTCCAGGATATCTCAGAAAGTAAGAAACAGTGATTGATGTATTTTCAGGACATGCTAGCCATGGCACAAGGAAGACGTGATTAGATTTTGGGGGAGATCCAAACATTGACATGGATCCTAGAGTTTTGTTCATGGATTTATTAACGTGGCAAGATAGGTCTGTTTTCCACATTGAGGACAATAGTTTGCCCGACAATGTTGGAGATGCCGCGGTGGAGATTTGTGCTCCTGAAGCACTTCTACTTTTACATACATTTTTGTAATCGTAATGGTGTGGGAATCATTTTCATGTATATGGTATTTAATGTTAAAAAAATAAGCCTCTTTGGTGACCCTGTGTCCGCTTTTTGGATGTACTCAAACCCATTACAACCATTAATTTAATCATTGTCAGTTTCCCCCAATTCAAATCCAAAAATATACCTGTTTTTATAACATTGCCCCAGTTTCTGCTCTGGGCAAGTATTTAATAATGAGTGCCACAAAAATGATATGCGTGTGCAAAGATAAATAAGTATGTACTTTTGTGTGATCTCTTTAGATTTGTTTGTTATGAGAATGTATCTTTGGTACTGTGGCACTGGGATTATCACATTCAGTGGCATCTTAAAGGGTTAAAAGAGTAATCACTTAATCTTAAAGGATAATTTTGAAGACTGTAGTTGATTAAATGGCTTAAGTCATTTTGAAGGATGTTGTAATTTTTTTATATTGTATTTTTTTGCTTATTACTTTAACCACCTTTTGGCCACTTAGTCTTCTGAGTAACATTTTGGCTAACAGCAATTTTTTTTTTTTCAGATCACTTTCACTGATAATCAATAACATATCCTAGGCCATGAAATCGAGAAAAAAATCTGGATGTATGCTTTGATTTTAGCATACATTAACTTTTTCTTTGCTTTCTCTGCTAAATTGGACGTTTTGGTCGTCACAGACAGGACTAAAGCTGAACTTAATCACTTTATTTTGAAATGTAAATATCTTTATGACAAATGTTGGCCTTTCTTCTGTGGTGTCCACTTTTTGGACAATGAATCTTATGAACTCCATTTTAAGATTATCCAAGAATCAGCCATGTCCAGACTGTGCACAAAATGGAGCCCTCTTGGATCCAAAAGTGATGAGTCACAAATCAGATCTATTTTCTTCAAGTGTGTCCATGAAAACATGACCAGGTCCATCTAAAATCCTCCTTGTGAACTATAGGCAGTAAACATGCTAACATCTTGCTGAAGGACTGGTCCTTTAACATTGGGTGTGTATGTGATCTCTGGTGTTTTTGAAAAAAGCCCCATGTGGACATTTGAAGAACTGCAGCTCTTAGCACTACTGCTCTGGCTTCATCTAAGCACAGAGGTTGCTTCTTTGAAATCTGGCGATGAAGTGGATTTTAAGTTTTGTGAGAGGATGTGTTAACCGGCAGCTTAATAAGACGTAAAACGTTTATGTATTTGTGGTTGGAGTAAGATGAAGTGCATGGTTTTGGACACAGCTTCAGCCTTTTGCTTATTTCTCCCATTTCCCTCCACTTCAATACTCAAGGTTTTCAAGACAATCAGGAGACTCAACATCTTCTGAACCAATAAATAAGATAAAAACAACTTAAAAACAGTAAAATAACCTCCGATGGGTTTAAAAAGAAGATCTGCTTCATGTGGAGATCTTCATCCCCACCGATTCTCTTATAGTCCCAAACATCATTGTCTTTTTTTCTTTTTGTAAAATAAAAAAATGATATCCTGAATGATAGCAAACGTCTGTATTAATGTGAAGTCCAGACAGTGCACCGCAAAGTGCACGCTTCACGTCCACGTCCAGACTCGGCACTTCAGTCTCTGGATCAGCGTGTGGGTCTTTGGTTGGATATTCGTGCATCAGTCGTCGTACAGTCCACGATGCAGCCACAGAAAAAGAACACAAACTGATGATAAATACAGATGAGAACGGGAAATAAAAAAGTGCTTGGACTGCTACAGGAGGGACCAGCAGCTTGGTGAGTGAAGGTCAGGGCCGACGGATGCGCTCACGTCCCTCTGTTTGTGTTTGTGTGGGCGTTCTGCTACTCATACAGCGTGACGGTGCAGTAGCAGAGGGCGGAGATCCTGCGGTCGACACTTGCTTTATCTGCAGGGGAAACAAGCAGGACAAAAAAAGCTCAGACAAGATGCAGAACAAACAGACAGACTAACAACAAGAGGTCCAGACCCTTCTCTTCATTTCATCACAGTTAAATCATGTTGTTTGCAGGAGGACAAACATTTTGACTCTGGTGGCTTATATGGAATATTGCTGCAGGTTAGCAGGTAGCATAGTTCACTTGATATCAGGATTGTAGACTTTGGGGGTGCTGGTTTGGCTGAGTGGCTAGCAACCAGGCACCCCATGTACTTGCTTCTACCAGTCCAGGTTTGAATCCCGCCTGTGACCAGTTTGCAGAGTGTCCTCCCCCACTCTCTCACCCCCTTTCACAAGCCTATCCACTGTCTCTCTCCTATCAATAAAGGCACAAAACGCCCAAAAAATACATGGAAAAAAAAAAAGAGTGTAGACTTTGTTATATAATATACCAATATCAATAAGCTCTAGCTTCTTTCTCACCTGTGGGTAAACACTTGTTAAAATCCTGAAATACTGTTTTCTCAAGTAAGGAAAACACCTTTTGAAGCACGAATAGAGCTCAAACATTCATACTGGTTGTATAAAGTAACACCGTATCTGCATGCCTACTCACATTTGACCACATTCTCGACATCTGTGGGGTCCTGCAGGATCTTAGACAGACCGTCCAGCAGCATGGCCGCCTTGCTGTAACGGTAGGCGATGTCCTCCGTCTGCTTGAACATCTCGTCCAGGGCTGCCGACTGAACCTGAGATACAGACATCGGCATGTTAGGAGTATTAATATATGACAAAGGATTTGGAACAGCACCAGACAAAGTTGGCAAAGTTCTGACGTATCCAAGTGGAAAGTAGTTTTTGTTTTAACCAGAAAATTACAAACTGGTTCAAACACATAACTACATCACTTTACCAGTCATTTCTTTCAGCAAATCTTGGAAATAGTCTTGAACAAACATAGGCATGTAGCTTAAATTTTGCAAATTATTGCACGTCAAACCTGCAATTAAAGAATGAACACTTAGTTCAACATACATTTTTCTAAGGTTATTAAAGACGGAATGAATATTTACTATGAACATGTTAAAAAATAAAGAAAATAGTACTAAAAATAAGCATTAAACATGTGTACCATACAATAGAGAAAGCAACAGCAAAAATGAAAAAATGCAAAAAAAATGCAAAAAAAAAAAAAAAAAACCCACAAAAAAAAAGCTCGTAATTTAGTTGAAATATTTAAAAATGAGTGGACTGACGTACAAAGTTATTTATACTCAGGCCTTCTCCATTCTCTTCTCTAATCACTAATGGCTAATTATTCAGGTACCTTACAAATATAAACCTGTACAATTAATAATTACCGAAGTCTTTTACTCTGCAAGTACTTAAAAAAAACAAAGAAATTAATTGTAAAAATATTTTTCTTGATTCAAAATATAAATTCTCTTTTGTAAACTATCTGCAGTTATATGTTTTAAACTGATTTTTCATAGATCTTCAAACCAGACAACAAATGACAAGATTAAAGGTATGTTGTGCAATAAAACTGATCAGTGTAATAGAAAATGTACACCTGACAACAGGATAAAAGTCGGTAGAAAACATAAAATTCTCTGTAACTGAAGGAGTACTGAATAATCTGATTTCAGAGGAGATGAATGATTCAGCGTAGTTGTTAGCTTAACAGGTAAAACATAATGATGTCCAGCTTTTAGTAATTTTTTGCATGTAATGCAACAAAATGAAGAAAAGCTGTTAAAGAGTGTTGCTAGCCCCTTAGTTCTAGGCTAATTCGCCCGCTTTCAATAACTTCCCTTCATAAAGCATGAAGGGAATTAACAAGGCGGAGCTGGATGTGAAAATGCCACAGGCCATCTACCAAGACATTTTGGTACTGCTTCCAGACTTGCAAATATATTTTACTTGATCGAAAATACAAATTCTCCTACATCAAATATGCACAGGTATAGGTTTTTTTTAATTTTTAAACCAATCTTTAATTCAGAGAATAAATGTTGTGATTAAAGGTAATCTGTACATTAATATTCATCAGTAATTAAGATTTGTTTTCTGAATTTCTCTGCCTTAAACCAAACAGAGCTGGACACTTGGAAGAGAGTGGAGAACGACATGCCATGAAGGAGCCACAAGTGGTATAACAACTTGGGCTGCCTCTTCCAGAACAACAGTCTATGTTCATGGAGCCTATGATGTGTTCCCTTGGATCTCAGAAGTCAGACTATCAAAGTTGCATGTTCTCTTTTTCAGAAGGAATTCCTAATCAGGAGGTCAGACAATCTTCAGGGAACTTAAATTAACCAGCTCATAACTGTGGCGAGTCTAATAGGAATTTCACGTCATTTTTAGGTATGACACCTCAGTATCAGCTCATTTGACTGTGTTGAGGACAGTTTTGGACTTTAGTTTCTGCTCTGTCTTTTAAATAGTTTCAAAGCCAGGAAATAAAATCCCTCAGTATCAGCTTTGTTCATCAGGTATGTGCTCTCATGTCACAGTTTTCACTTTTATTAGCTTTGTTTTCATTTTACAATCTTCAAAATTCAATATCAAACTAATATATTTAATATATGTGAAACATCTACAGACTAACCATCTCCACAGCGTGATTGTAGATGAGTTTCTCTGCAGTGACGCTGTTGATCTCGTCCACAAATCTCTGTTTGTCAGAGAAGAAGTGGTTCAGTTTGTCAGTGAGTCTCCTGCAGAGGGAGATGCAGCTCTTGTACCGATCGTTCAGACTCTTCACCACTGAGGGGACACAAAGAGAGGGATGGGAATGTCATTTTAACATCTTTCTCTTTATGATTAAATGAACAATTAGTGCATTATCGATCTTTGAGTTTAATAAAGTTACCTTGTTTGACGGCAGTGGAAGGGTTGAGCTTGGCTGATTTGATCTGAGCTTTGGCAAGATGGAGAGAGGATGCCAGGAGCTGAGCAGCCTTCATGTAGAGCACCAGCTGCTCCACCTGCCTGTAGGGGGCAGCAAAGGCATAAATATAAGAGCAATAGAGGCGTCTCAGGACTGCAGCAGCAGCACAGAACAAAGAGACTGCTCAGACACGCCAGGCTGATCCAGGACAGACAGAGGGCATTTTGGTCCATGGTGTTTGTTTATCTGCACTTTCGTCTCCGTCTCATCAAAAACTCGTGCTGAAGATGCACATTTCTTGAAAGTATACATATAGGAGTTAATCACCAAACTGTCATCAGAAAAATGGCTTGCCACTTCATCTCAAAGCGCTGCAGGGTCAGCCCCAAGACACCAATCATTCCACTTTAACATGTTCATTTAAAGCTACAGACTCCTCTGCTCTTGTTATGATCGTAGAAGGTCATGGTAAACGTCAAGTACACGGTGTTTGCCTCATAAAAGATCAAATCAAGCATCATCTCAACAGTCCTCATCTGATGTTTCCTTCTGCATTTCACAAAGATCTAAGATCATCTCAAACTGGTCCTTCAGTATGACAATGGAGTACAGTGGCCTCCAAAGTCACCAGAGCTCAGTGCAATAGAGCACCTTTGGGATGTGGAGGAGCAGGAGATTCTCAGCATGGATGTGCAGCTGAATGTGTGATGCAATGACATCAATATGGACCTAAATCTTGAGTGTTTCCAGCACTTTCTTGAATCTATGCCAGAATGAACCCTTTCATCTCCATGGGATCGGTGGTACCCCCCAAACAGTCATGCTGACATTGTTAACTTTTACCTCTGGACCGTATTATAGATCTTCATGGAGACAACTGTGTTTGAAGGCCACAGTGTGTTCAAACAAAAAATGCTTCAGGTCAAATACCAGAAAGTTTTTAAGTCAGCCTTGAAGTGTAATGTTTTGTTTCAGATGTTCTATTCATGGATCCACAGCAACAAATCCATAATTACTGGTTTATGAAGCACATTTTCTTCAAATAAAAATGTATCAGAGATGTTACTAGACCTCTATTCTGACCCCTACTGGATCAGAATAGTAGGGGTCAAAATAGGACTGACTCCCAGTCAGTCTTATTGACTAAACAGATGCTCCCACATTCCTATTCACTTGTTTTCTTATGACATCAGTGTAGCATGAATATTCTGTTAACAAGGCCGTCTTGACAAAGATGTTTTTTAGCTTAATAGTGCTTGACAGGGTTAGAGTTTTTCATGCATTATTAAAAAAAGCCCAGGCAGACTAAATAAAATAAAGAAAATGGCTTGGAGTTATAAGTGTTAAGGTAACTCTTAACTGTTGTTTTATTTTTTTAATCTTGCATATTGTACATATTCTACATATTCCATCATACATATTCTATTCTATATCTTTTCTTATCTTAACTTAATTTTTGAACTTTGATTTAAAATGTTAATTCCTGTCTTGTGATTTCTGCTTCTGTCTTGTTTATGATATGAGATATACACTGTGTGTATCTTTTCTGTACTTGGAGAATGATGTGAACGGGTGTCAAATTCCTTGTATGTTTAACTAACCTGGCCAAAAAAGCTGATTCTGATTCTCATTCTGAACTCTCACAGCACAGGGAGTCCAACCTGGGACTCAATAGATATGCCGTATGAATGTTCAGATGGGCTAATAAATTAACATGCATTTCTCATTCATACAAATTTCTACAATCATTTGAAAAAGAAAAAACCTCCTGATGATCCAGAATGAAGATCAACATCAGGTCAGCCTTAGATGTCTTTACTCTCCTCTTGTTGTTATGCAAACATATTGAACCTCAGTTATTAAAGTTTGCTGCAGGCATGTTTAAAATAATGACTGCATATGAAACTGAAATGTTTCCAGTGTCACCAGGGGTTTGAATTTGTCACTTTTAATCAATGCCGCACAGGAAGCCAAGTCTTACCCCCACTCTTTGCTGAGCTGGCTGATCTGGTCCACCACCACGCTGTCCTGAGGAGGGTAGATGGAGGCCGCCGACACCCCGAGCTCCGTCCCTCCGGCTCGAACAGCCGCCATCTCCAGGACACAGTCCGTGAACGAGAGCATCATACGTAGGTGCATGAGGGTGTCCGTGTGCTCACGCTGCAATAAACAAAGAGTTAAATGTAAGCAAGAAGAGTCAAGAATCACTTTTTGAAAACAATATTTTAAAGTTTTTACATGTAAGAATAGCGAACAAAGAAACAATGACCAGAGCAGTAGAAATAATGTATACATGTATTATACAACAAAACTATTAAAAGATCTAAAGAAGAGGAAAATGAATTAAAAAAATAACAGAAGAAAGTAAAAAGAGTAAATAAAAACAAACAACTGAGATAGCAGCAAGTCATGACATTTTCTTCCAAAAATTCCAAAAAAGGTTTCCATACTTGAACAAATTCTTTTCTTTAACCTCTATAACAATAAATGTAAGTCCATCCAGTGCCAGATATGTTGCAATCTCTTTCAACCATAACTTTACAGAGGGCAATTGCAAATTTTTTTCCAAACAAGAGCGATCAATCAATTAATACTGAGTGTTTAGAATGGCAACCACATTTTCAGAGCATATACCCGGGACACAGAGTTTGGCCTTCATCTGGGAGATGGTCCGCGTCACGCATGCCAAAATGACTTTACTTTTGAGCATTCCCAAACACAATGGGACAGTCTTCCATTTCCCTCTAAACACTTACAACAAATATCTGGAATATTGGGACAGATCTTTTCAGTTTTACTGGGTGATATAATTTTGCATTAGACATTTATATTGGATCAATTTCTGTCTTGGATTAATTGTATTTTGCTGTATCTTTAAGCCAGCCTCTTCCTGTCAAGAATCATACTAAATCTCTGAAGGAGACAAACATACACCAAACACCTCCTCACCTCCATCAGCGTCTCCTCAGGCAGCTCAGGGGCCTCAAACGTGATGAACCCCTCCAGGCTGGGAGGGGACGTTCCATAGGGGACGTATCGCAGGCTGCTGGGAGCTCCCTCAGCCCCGGCGCCGGTTTGCCCTCCACCAAAACCACCAGGAGGAGAGGTGCCCATGGCCATGCCCGGAGGAGAGCCGACATAGACCCGGCCGCTGGTGGAGCACAGAGAGCCGGCCGAGCTGTTGGAGCCCACTGGGAGGACGACAAAGATTATAAAACAAATGTAATTCCAAAAGTATTTCCAGTGATGAAATCTTAAAATGTTCTCCTAATGTCAAAACCTGTGGTCTGTTTAAATCAAGATATTTTTGAGACTAAAAGACTAACACTGCGTCCCGACTGAACGCGAGTGTAAAATGTCAAACCAGTTCATGCAGCTTCACGCCTGTTGTTCACACTGCAGGCATTAAATATTTACCTCTATATTTCATTATCTATCAGACACTCAGGTTTAATCAGCAGACTGTTTACACAAATAATGATATTGAACATTAAAATAAAGGATTGTAGATTTTAAATATTTTGCTATTCAATAAAAGTAAATTAACATAAGCAATATTAACAACAAAAAGCTTTGTCACCTCATTATTTTTAGGATTGATTCTCCATTACAGAGTTGATTTTATTGGCTGGTTTAAACACAGCTAAACTTTGACTGAGAAAAGGATTTGTCTGTTTGTTTGTTTGTAGTAAGTTATATTTATTACATGAAGAGAGTCATAACAATCAAAAATGATGGTGGATATTGTGAGTTTTGAATCGTGGCTGTACATGATCCTCTGCTTATCTCATGTTATTTTCTGTAATACATCACACATTCTTTTAGTTCCTTCTTGATTTTTCTAAATTTTATTGATAGTTGAGAGACAGTGGATATAGACTTGGAAAAGTCAGCAGAAAGTAAGCAAAGACAATCAGGTCAACCAGATTCACAAAATAAAAAGCAGTGGGCTGGTTTATTTCCAACCCAGTTTGGTATATTTTACACTAGTAAATTTTAGTCTTTACATCAAACTTTATCCTTTTTTTAAACTAATGGAATGCATTTTTTTATTGCAAATTTAAGATAATTGAAACTTACGATATTAGAGTTTAGTTTCTCATAAATGTTTTCCCTTATTATCTCAAGTATTTTTTAAATATATATATGCATTTATTTTCAAAGTTGGCTCAAAATTTGTATCAAATGAAACAAAATTAGATCAAATAATCTAGCTCCTCTGAGGTCTTTACCTGAGGTGGTCCGTGGTCGTGTGCCCAGGTGGCTGCAGGTCGGAGGAGTGCTGCTGTTTGGTGGTGAACCCACAGTAAAGAGGACGGTACGAGGACTTGCTGACCCACCCTGAATCAGCCCGCTGGGACCTGCAGGGGCTGTGGGAAGGGTCATTTTTAATATCATGGAAACACTTAAGCTTGGCAGAATTCGTATTCAGGTTTGAAAGTGATGTTAAAATCACAGCAGTTGGACGCAATAATTCTCTTTTTAAGTCTGCATCACAGGCATTTACATGACTTTTACACTCAACATTTCAAATATTTTGATACATTTCAAAATAAGCAGTAATTAAACTAGTTAAAAATGTAAATATATAGCAATGATAACTATTAATATCTCTGATCTTCTCTGGTTTACAGCAGAAATATTCGACCACATCACTGAGCAAATGTGACCTGGTTGTTAAGTGTGTTTTTAATGGGTGTGTAGTTGTACCGGTGTCCATTGGCCGCTCCGTGTTTAAGCTGTCAGTGCTGCCCTGGTAGGGCTGTCCACCAAGAGTGATTCTGATTGGCTGCTCAGACAGACGACCTGTGCTGACAGACCTGCAGGGGAGACACAGATAACGTCAGGACAAAGTCAAACAGTAGAAATGGTTACGTCACAGGAGGGACGACAGACGCACACAAAGAACATGATACAGCACATTACATCATTTAATTTAAGTTAAAAAGTTACGTGACGTCAAAAGCGGCTCAAACCCTTTGCACTAGAGAGCTAATCTTCGTAGAGGCTTGCTTTCTTTGTCTTTCAATAATAATAATGTTTTGGAGTATAAAGCTTTAAAATGAGGCTTTAAAAAGACTGATATGGGATTATTAACCAACAGCAAATGAAAAAGACATTCTGATTTTCTCTTTTCTTTTTCACAGATCTGATCTTTGTAATTGGATCAATTTTTTTTAAATAAATAAAGGCACACATTCTTAAAGGCAAATTAAGGTTCCCAGGCCAGAACAACAATCTGCACAAATAAACAATGTTAATCAACATTATTATCACAGAAAAACGTATTTTGGTAAACTAAAAAGTTGTTTTACCCCATTTAAACAGAGAATTATCTTACACTGCTTATATTTCTAAGGAAATAATACAAAGACATTCCTTTTTTTTTTGGTTAGAACTGAACATATACCAAAAAAAGATAATTATCACAGAAATATTTCAGTTTTTCATAATTTCATACCAGTTTTTGTGGCACCTAGGCCCCAAAACAAACAGCATATGAACAGGGGCTTCATTAAAACTAAGAATAATTAGTTTTAAATTTAATTAGTCATAAATAGTGGCCCACATTGGAGCATAAAAACAAACAGAGAAAGATGCAACGAAAATTAGATTTAACAAATGTCTGGTCACAGGAACCACATTATATTTTTTAAGATTCACAAAAAATTACAAGGAAAAGGAAAATCTATGTGAAAACTGAGCTGTAGTGGGAGGAAACCATACCAAGCAGGAGCTGATATCAACTCCAAGAGGAGGTTCATGCTCTTGACAAGTGGAAGAAAACAGATTGGACACCCACCTGCCAAAGGTCCTGCTGGCCTCAGGGGCTGCCGGGCGTCCACTCATGTACGGGCTGCAGTGGTGGGCGCAGATATCCCGAGCATCTGCCAACGTCTTTGTGGGCACAGGGCTGTCCGCCAGGGCCATTAAATTACAGGACGCCTGAGTTTTGGGGATCTTGAATGGAGCAGAAATGGTCTGAAGGGTAAAATAAAATATCAGTGAAATTTGATGCAAGATTTGTAGAAGTTTCCAATCTGAACATGTACAAAGGATGGCATGCACCTCTTACAGAGTATTCTGGGAGTGCTAGCAAAATGAATCAGGGAGTCTGCTTCTAACAGCTTTTCTCCTTTATTACTGTTCATTCACACAACAATACGTGGTTTAACACTTTATGAAAGGCAGTTTTGTTTTTTTATGTGCTACAGGAGTCTGGGGAGTTTTGGTGAACTTAAATTCTACCACAAACCATAAAATTATGGATAACAAAGAAAAAAGAGACAAGTCAATCTGCTGCAATGACTTCAGTTTCTGTGAAAATGGTTATGCTAAAATTTCAGGAATCCTTTTTTTTTACCTTGGTAGGGGAGCCGATGATGGTGGGCAGCGGGGATTTCTGCAGCCAGTCTGACGTGCGCGGGGAGGAGCCCAGGAGTTTGGTCGGGGACGAGCCGAGGTTGGCCGGCCTGCCGAGCTGAGGGGAGTGGCTGCAGGAGGAGGACGATGAAGATGACGAGGGCTGGATGGGGTCTGAAAGCTGCTTATGGAGCTTCTGACGAGTCTGGTAGACTTCAGTTAGGGTGGGGGCACTTTGTAGGCGAGCACCAAGGAGCTGCGAGGACGGGACAGGGGATCCTAGAGAAGATGGAAGAAAAGATTCATATCTGAGTGGGTCATGGGCTGATTTAGGTAGAATAAAATACTTTAATTCCTTTAAGAGGTGTCTTAGTTTGGAAAATGCTGTATTTGTCTTCTCAAATTTGTAGCTCACCTTGACCTACTTTACATCTAAATCATGGTGGATATGAAAGGCAAATTTAAATACAGGTCTATAAAAAAGTTCATTTGACAAGTTAAAAACAAAAATCCAAATGAAAAAATATCCTATGAACTATAAAGTATCAATATTTAAATTCATGTACTACTGTCTGAAATAATCATGGATATACAAATGTTCAGTTTTTAGCTCTTAAAGTTGAACGGGCTCATCCTCTGGTGGATGGCTTGAAGCCAGTATTCTGCTCAGTTCTGTTCTTCAGTTGAATGAAGGTATTAAAAATGTGCTTTTTAGTATTATCCGTACAGGAAAATGGACACCCTATAGTCTCTATTCATTGTTACTGGCAATTTGATTTCACACTTGTCACTAATCAGAAGTGTCATTCCCTTGAATTAGACTGTATCTATCACTGCTGCAGAGTGTATGATATGACCTGAGCCACTTCATTCTGCAAACCCTCAACAAAACCTGATGGCAAAGGGGTGTTAGTAACTCCTCCTAAATCAGCCATATAAACAGTATTGTTTAACTTTTTATTTGCTGGACTCATGGCTGCAAAAAAGCTGGTGGCCACTTGTTGGAAACCCCCCATTGTCTGTCTGTTTGGGCTTGGTTTTTTATGTATTTGGACAGCTTATTTAGAGGTTTCCATTGCCCGTATTCATGGAGTATAGGACTATGTCATTGAGGTGTGGGTCTATTGTAATAAACGACCTTCAAAAATGCTGGAATAACTAGGTTTTTTATACTATTTCTATGCAAATAGGAGCCTTGTTTTGGTGGGTTATTTTTTTTTTTTGCTCTTTGAAAATTTGTACAATTTTATAAATCTATTGATGGGCAAGGTACTATGGACACTTTATAACTCAAGTACCAAAAACCAACGGAACCTATTGTGGACTTTTGCATATGTATTCCGATACACAGACATTTTTGCCCCTCAAAGCTTTAAAAGTTTTTGTTGTTTTGATTTTCTTTTTTCCTTTTGTGAACTGTTAAAATCAAAATTAAAAGTTGATAACACAAAAACAGTATTGTTCAACTTTTATTTATGGAAATGCTGCCATAGTGTTTATTACATTCTTCATGTGCTAGTTGTGAACTACAACCCAGGGCATGCAAACAACAGCTAACATCGTCTGCTTGATCGGCAAGTCTTTTTCAACTTTGTAACATAAACAGTGATAACTCTGAGATGACAACACTCCCACTTCCCTCTTACTAATTCCAAGGTAAATGGAACACAGAATTAGCATTGCTGTCAAGCCCCTAGCTCCGCCCTTTTCTTCCTATAGTGATGCAGAACTGAGTCCAACCAATGAAGTGAGTTTGCATTTTAGCACTTATGGATCCCATGTTCAAATCGTTTTGGATGATGGACACATGCAAACAAGACAAGAAGGCTTCATTTAGCAAAATTCATGTGACATTGCCCTTCCTTTGAGTTTCAAATTGATGGTATTTTTAAAAGGGTGGCTGCTAATGAATAGTTAGCAAGAACTACAAAATGGCTGGTGAGCCTACTGCATCATTTACTGATCATTTTTAAATAAACAGTAATACATACACCATAGCCAGATTCTCAAATAGAGATTATAGTTTGATATTATTGCTTTGAGAGTGAGGTAACTGCCGTGCTGCAGTTTCATAATAACCTGATGAAAGCTTTTTACTCACGATTACAGTCATCCCTGCATCACTCAATAGCCTAGCTGATCTCCAGCTGTAATATCTGTGCCCCGTGACACTTCACCTTCACTCTAACAGAATGCGGGGAACAAGCTGACCCTCATTTGCTCCACTTCCAGATGTAGTACCAAAGGGGCAATACTAAAGAGTGGACTCAATGGGAGACAGGAGTGCTGTGAGTGTCTCTACCTTTGAGTGTTTTGGGAGCATCCATGTCATATCACACCATGAGTTGACACAGATATGACACCTTCAAGGTATTAATGTTAAAATCTGATCAAAAAGAGGGGCCAAAGATTAACCCCTGTGGTAAACCCCAGCTACTGTCTGCTGTAGATGATAAATTGTCTTTATTTACAGATAAATTTTATTATGATGTCTTTGTTTTTCTCTGGTTTGTCTGAAGACATAACATCGTGACTCATTTGTCTCACAGCCTCCTGCTCCGTGTGGGGCAGAGAACGGCAGCAGGCAGTGATGATTCTTGTGACACTTCTCTAACATTTGCTCTGAGACTCTCATAAGTCATGAAATCTGCTTGTTTGTGTGTCTTTCTCATTCAGGATCTGTAAGTACAGCTGACTGTCTGTCTGAGGCTTTGTTCCAGACTCTGTGTGCACTGCAGCTTCCCTCTTTAAAAACACGGTCACCATGACAGCAAACCTCTTCACGCAAACAAAGAAGAAGTTATTGGACGTCTGCAGAGTTCACGTAACGACAGCGTCAGGCTTTAAAAAGAATCTTGACTCAGGCTGACTCATACTCTCCTCAATAACAGACCTTAGATGAAGACAAAGACTCATAACTGCAGATCATTGAACCAGGACCATAGGATGGATGTAACATGAAGAAGCTGGCACAGTTACGTGAAGGTTCACCCAGTTTAACTCAATAACTGACCTCCTGAAGAGCTGCGGCTACGGGCCTCGTGGTTCTGCAGGTGACAGCAGCAGTGACCCAGCTGTTCTGGGATAGTCCCGACTGTAAAAGCAAACAGCAGTTAGATTAAACAGTATCTGGGCGGTGTTGTGGCAGAGCTGAGACATGTCCGGGCTTGTTCCTACCCAGAGGAGATGGTGAGTAAGGTCTGGAGCTGCCTGTGGACAGACGCCGGCCCACTGTCTGAGGGACATCTGCAGAGCTGGGAGACCCCGAGCTGACTTTAGGGAACCCCATTGGACTAGTGTTAGAGCGCCGCACCGTGCCAGACCTTGAAACACAGAAAAAGAAGGTTTACATGGAGGCTTTTCTTTGGGGATGTAAGAAAGTGATACAAGCCAAATGCTTCAACTTAGCGGTTACCAAATGTTCTGCTTGGTCCTCCTTTGGCAGATAAAATACAAATTTCCAGACCCCATCCCTTACCACAGACACATTCATAAACACCAATATGCAGTTACAGTTATGGGTTAGTTATGCTTACACAGATGGTCGTATCAGCATGACCATAAACTGTTGGGAGTTGGTACATGAGAACTCTTTTGGTTTTTAATTTTATGCTGCTTTCTCCCAAACTGTAGCGGGCCTGTGTCGTTATATTCAAACTTGTGCAGCAGCAGTAGCTCCTAAAAGTTCACCATGTCGTTATAGCTCAAAACTATGCATGTTAAAAATATTTTGGGATGAATGCTTCCAAGTGGAAAAAATCCACATAAGGAGTCTAGTTGTGTAACCTTATGCAGGCCATTTGGGCATTTCCAGCCCAACACGTGAGTCAAGTATTAAATAAGCTTTGGTCACAACCTGTAACAACAAAGCCCTAACTCCTCAGAACTCATCACACCATTGTCAACACAGAGCTTCAACTTAAATAGAAAGACTGCAACCTTTAAAGCGGACGAATTCTAAGATGATACCACCACATGGAAATCCAACTTTCTGCCTGAACACAGATGAGAGGTAGCAAAAGGCAGAAGTGTGGTTCACTTCATTACACATGGTTGTAACCTTGATGCTGAGTGTGTTGCAGTTTCTTGTAGTAGCAGTGAATCTTGTAAATCTTAAATTTACGTGGAAGTCCCCTAACGAATGTTCTCTTTCTTTACTTGCTGTTCAGAGCATTGCATATTGATTTTGTTGAGCTTTGCTTGGGCCCCCTGGTCATAACTTTGAGCCTCTCAGGGGGCTGCTGACCTCACTTTGGTAATCACTGATTTAAGAGTTTATGTAACACACTCAACTGACAACACATGCTTCACAATGAACTGTGCAAGACAGACTATTTGGAAAAAAAAAAATTTTGTAATTTTTTATATATATGTGTTCTGATACTAGTAATGCCTTTCTATCTGTAATCAGATACAGACTGAAATAAGAACAGTAGAAAGCCAGGAAGAGCTTTGGCGCTATGTGCTCAACAAGATAACACAAACTAAAAGATAAATGAAATAACAAATCCACATTTATGCTAGACAGCAAAGGCTCTGAATTTCTAAGTAAATCAGGCACTGAATTAGTCACCTAAGGGGAACTCCAGATTTAAAGTGTTCTGTATGAAAAAGGCAAATTTTTATTGAGCTTTTACTTTGAAGGGTACAGACTGTATTTGTAAGTAAATCTTTCCATCTTGTCTGTGACATATTCTACAAATGTGGACATATACCTGCTGAAACAAGAAAACATTTAGGGGTGCGTATTGGCAAAAATCTGGCTACATGTCATCAGCCAGATTTTGTGACTTGGTTTTTACTCCTTTATGTTGCGTTATCTTCTACCTTCATATTATTGTTTTTCGTCTCCTAAACACAGGCCTTTGTTTTACTGACCTATTTCTCTGGTGGGATTAGCTAGAGTTGTGACATTCGTGAACGAGTCAAGTCTTTTGAACAGCTCTTAAGCGAGCAATAAGAACTGATTTGCAGTTGTGAGTGAGTCATTCATTGGCAAGCCATTATTGAATTTGTGGGCCATTTGCATTCAAGAATGGCTCCCACACGAGCAGCTCACTCACAACTGCAAATTGGTTAACTTAAAAGAGCTGTTCAAAAGACTCGACTCATTCGCAATCATCACATCACTGGTGAATACAACCGATGGATGACGGTCAACAAAACAAGGCCTCCTGTTTAGGAGAAGACAAAGACAATTTGGAGATAGTCGAAGATAACGCAACAAAGGGGTCAAAAAAAAAAAGTCACAAGTAGCACAGGACCAGTTTGAGTTGCTTAAAAGTTTATCTGATGACTGTAGGCAGAGGCAGGCTTGTGCTACCCACCGACTCAACGACAACAACAAGAATGTTGGAGTGTTCCGTTAACAATCAAATTTCCCCTTGGGGATTAATGTAATTCTGATCTGAAAACTGCAATTCTATACTCAACAAAAATATAAATGCAACACTTTTGTTTTTGCTCCCATTTTTCATGAGATGGACTCAAAGATCTAAAATTCATTCCAGATACACAATATTACCATTTCTCTCAAACATTGTTCACAAATCTGTCTAAATGTTTGATAGTGAGCACTTCTGCTTTGCTGAGATAATCCATCCCACCTCACAGGTGTGCCACATCAAGATGCTCATCAGACACCATGATTAGTGCACAGGTGTGCCTTAGACTGTCCACAATAAAAGGCCACTCTGAAATGTGCAGTTTTGTCTCACAGCAAAATGCCACAGATGTCGCAAGCATTGAGGGAGCGTGCAATTGGCATGCTGACAGCAGGAATGTCAACCAGATCTGTTGCTCGTGCATTGAATGTTCATTTCTCCACCATAAGCCGTCTCCAAAGGCGTTTCAGAGAATATGGCAGTACATCCAACCGGCCTCACAACCACAGACCACGTGTAACCACACCAGCCCAGGACCTCCACAGCCAGCAGGTTCACCTCCAAGATCGTCTGAGACCATGCCATACATCCATGAACATCACCTCATGTTTCAGCAAGATAATGCACGGCCCCATGTTGCAAGGATCTGTACACAATTCTTGGAAGCTGAAAATGTCCCAGTTCTTGCATGGCCAGCATACTCACCGGACATGTCACCCATTGAGCATGTTTGGGATGTGCTTGACTGGCGTATACGACAGCGTGTACCAGTTCCCACTAATATCCAGCAACTTCGCACATCCATTGAAGAGGAGTGGACCAACATTCCACAGGCCACAATTGACAATCTGATAAACTCTATGCGAAGAAGATGTGTTGCACTGCATGAGGCAAATTGTGGTCACACCAGATACTGACTGGTTCTGAGTCCCCAGACCCCCAATAAAGCAAAAAAATGCACATTTCAGGGTGGCCTTTTATTGTGGACAGTCTAAGGCACACCTGTGCACTAATCATGGTGTCTGATGAGCATCTTGATGTGGCACACCTGTGAGGTGGGATGGATTATCTCAGCAAAGTAGAAGTGCTCACTATCAAACATTTAGACAGATTTGTGAACAATGTTTGAGAGAAATGGTAATATTGTGTATCTGGAATGAATTTTAGATCTTTAAGTCCATCTCATGAAAAATGAGAGCAAAAACAAAAGTGTTGCGTTTATATTTTTGTTGAGTGTATAACCAGGGCAATACTGCACTCAAGAAATAAACTCTCAAAAATAACTACTAAACAGACCTGAAACCCTGCCAGTATTTGAGGACACTATTTTTGTACGGCAGTGAGCAGATGAATGCTGCAGAGAAAACAGATTAAAAGTGAAAACAACCTATAAAACTTAAAAACTTATTACTTAGCACTTCTGAGTTTTAATACTTGCTTAAAACCATTGTTTTCGACAAACTGATTTACCTACCTTATTGATTGTTTACACAGTTAAACTTAGTGTTAAACTTAGTTAAACTTAGTGTTTTACTATGTTTTCTTTTAACAAAAATTTAAATAATAAGCTTGCTAAAATTTAAGGTGTTACGTATGACAGCACAGCTGGAGCTGGGTTAACTTAATTTCCCACCTTAAGGATCTGTAGCTTGTTATGGTGCAGGGAGAGGTGTTTCCAGTTCAATTTAGTTTGAATACAGCCCATACAGAGGCTAACTAGGTCAATCTTTTAAATTATAATGGTATTTGCAGAACAATGGCAAGTAAGCTAGAACAAAGCTGATCTCCACATGAAATGCGGTGCCACCCTTTTTCCTTCCTCTACCTGGACTTAAAGCTGCCAACAGAAAAAGCCTGCCTGAGATGGGAGGTCCCAAACTCAGCTGATGTAACTTAAGTGAAACTTTAAGGCTGATGAAATAACAGACTTGGATTTTGAAACTTGATGCCCAAAATGACAAAGAAACCAGCAGTCATGAATAAGGATTTTCATAACAGTAGATTTTAAACTTCCATATATAGTTCTTATTAAACAATATCCCGGTGCACACATGCATAAACAAAAACTTTTTCTTTCTAAAGTCATGAAGCAGTTGAGCCCCATGTGATTAGATTTTAGTAGAGTCACCCTGATTTTACCCTAAAATTACCACGCAGATCCCCCTGGTATTTTCCTCCTCTACTGCCCCCATACACAGACAGGAACTATTACTGCTGCTCCGATATCTGCTGTGAGAGACATGTGTGAACAAGCAAGACAGGAAGTTTCCTGGGTCAGTTACCCTGGTATATCCTGGGAAATTTTAGGGCTACATGTGTGGCAAGTGCCAAGGCATTATAAATACTTTAAAGCATTCTCCTGTTTTATACAGACCTTGTACAAAGAAACATTAAATAAATGGATAATATCATCCCAACCTAGCTGTGGTGCTTGCGGTATCTACTCAGCCAACCAGCCCACCTTGGCCTACATTTTTGGAAGAATTGGCCATAGCACCTACACTGTTTTGCTGGAGGCAGTAGTTCAGTTTCCACCTGCAGTCTGTTTTTTTTCTCATGGATACAAGTCCCCAGGGTGCGTCTATTGATGGGATAGCCTTAAGTCCCACACCAGCTACTCTTCGCTGTGTGTCTGTAGGTTGATCCAAAGTTAGGGCGAAGGTTTTAAAATATAGCTGCATCCATGGATGAGTCTCAACAATGTTCTTAAGTCTCCACTGATAATTAAACAGCTGCCGTCAGAAGGCTTTGTTTATTTGTTTTTGAATCAATGTAGTAGTCCTATTTTTTGGGAGGGGAAGGGCAATTTTTGATTTTTAGTAAAAGTTCTTTTTACTCATTTCATTAATGTATACATTTTTTCATATTTTGAATTAATCTTCTGGCTGTGTTAAGGGATTGGGGAGCTGAGTTTGGCCCAAGGGCCTTTAGTTGCGCATCCCTCTGAACGCAAATATCCCAGTCTAATAAAAGCATTCTTTAAACATTCTCCCTCATCATACCTAAAATGTTCAAAAAGCTCAATAAAGAAGCCCAGAGCTTGACTCAAACAACAAAAACATCCTGTTTTTGTGCAATAAGTAAACAGTAATCCAGGAGCACCAACTCTTGGATTTCTTTCTATTTATTCAACCAAAGCTAAACAACTTGTCAGATACTTTGGTGTCCTTAAGTTTTTGTTCTTCTCAATAACTTTTTGGTGCTTCTCATCCCTCAGTTATCCATATCATTGTCATAATGCTTGAACTTATATCAGACCAGCAGTATGGCTGGGTGACATGGACCAGAAAATATAGTAATAATATACAATACAATAATTTTGGGGCTGAATTGTGACATTTCTATGTATATCTTTGCATTTTTCCAGATATATTTAAAAAAACAGCTTTCTGAAGCTCATAGTAGTATTGTTTCAATGTAGATGGCTGCTAATGCTTGAGGTTTGGAGATGCAGATCACCGTCTTGCGTTCTGAATATAGCACTGAGTGTTAGCTATAAACGGTTAATAGCTCTGTCATACTCAAACATCATAATGCTGCTCATCTAAGATATGCTGAGATCTTCAACACAGACACAGCAATCTTCATTGTACCATCCAGCCTCAATTTTTTTTACAACTGCAACAAAGATAGAAAAAAACAAAACTCCCTAAACTTGAACATCGTTTGATAATTAAACATTTCTTTCAAAAATCCAACAGATCTCATGGTTCTAAATTTTGCCAACCCCAGTGCTTACATAACCGCTCAGACAAAAAAATGAAGTTCATTTCCTTTCACTTTGAGCTCCAAAGACATGTCTCTTACCTTGGGGAGGTGTACAGCGCTGGGGTCGGACTGCTGGAGAGGTTCTGCTTGATGCGTTGGTAATTGCGGATCTGTGTAGGTACGGGGATGGGGGTGGTCTCGGCCCGTGGAGACACCATGGGGGTCTGACCAGACGTCGGCTGCGGCTGCCTGGAGGGAAAAAACGAGGCGAGCGTGGTTAGAAACTCTGCTCGGAGCTGCTGTTGCTGTCTCCATGTTTTCAGGACATCTTCAGGGGTGTCCAAACCCATAATATCTTCAAAAACTGCCGTGATAAATAAAGGTAACTCTTAAATATAAACGCTTTCTTTGTTTCTGCAGCCTACAGCTCTTTCTCTACTTCACTGTGGGGCAGGATTAGGAGTTAAGTTTAGCCTTCCTGCTCATGAGGGCAGAGTCAGTGGGTGAAAAAAAAGGGGGCCAGGCTCCCCATGTAAACACAGACGCAGCACCAATCAGCTGGCAGCTCATTTACCGAGGGCAGGGCTGGAGGCAGGGCCAGGCGACTGCACGTGTGAGGCAACATCCTCTCTGTGTTCAGCAGTGACAGGAGGGGGAGCGCAAAGAGAGACACGGCTCATTTGCATCCTTTTGTTATTGCAAAGGAGACAAAATGTTCTAGAGTCATGACCGAGTCACCCACAGAAGGCCTCCCCTTACATATGAAGGGACCAAAAAAGAGGAGGAGAAGGGGAGACGGCCGTTAGAGAGAGGCACCAGTTAGAAGCCACTCTTATGTAATAATGAGCAGCCTTGGAGAGAGCTGAGGACACGTGAGGCGGAGACGAGTGAAGACAAAGATGCAGACAGCAGGCTCTTTGTTGGGTTTAGTGATATCCACCTCGTGCTGTTCTCCTCAAACACCTGATACATAAACACATGATGGAGGCCAAGTATTTCCCTCTGGCTTTACTGATCCCAGCAAGGGCTTCACATAGGTGTGCGAGTCTGCTCTCTGCTTGTTAAAAAGAGAGTTTGTAGGTCAGTGAGTAGCTACTTTACAGGAGTGTAAAGAGAAAGAGGAGATGAGTCAGTCGCCTAAACACTGACCTGGATTTTATAAAGAAAAAGCCAGAGAGAGAGGGGGAGGGGAGCAAACCATGAAGACCTGCTGTGGGGCTGTAATGTATTCAGTTTCCAGGATGAATCAGTACATTTTCAGTTATGATACAGAGTATGACAGAACTGTTTTTGCTGTTTAAAAGCAGATGTCAGGCCTAATGCTCTGTCAAATGATGAAGCAGGCCTGGCTGCCTAAATTCAGCAACTAGGAATAATGAAATAAGACTCTGGTCTTATTTGGCTATTTAACTAAGGCCTGAATTCAGGGATCAGTCCAGGGGCATTCATAGAGGTGAAATTCTTCAGCCAGCACAAGACAGATAAAACTGAAAGTTTTCTCAAAAAAGTTGTAATTATTACTCCCATCAAGGTTATGTTGTCGCCATATGTTCATTTGTCTGTTATCAATATTATGGCGTGTTCACACAGAAAGCATTGAAAGCGAATGTATTCGTGCGTCAACTGAAATCGCGCCGCGCTAGACGCTCGAGTTTTGACGCTGGTACAAATAAGCAAAAAAAAAAGCTCATCGCTCGCCGCTCGCCACGGCATCGTCCGCCACTATCATTTCATCCTATCATTTCATCGTTGTACTTGGCTCTGATCACCACCATCGCTGCTCTGTACCTGCTGTGGAGCAGTCAGCTGCGGGCTAGGGGCCGACGTCGGCACTGGATGCATCCCTACGGAGGCGGTGTGAGCTCGGTGAGTTCCGCCGTTTCATGCAGGAGCTGCGTCTGGATCACGGCCGGTTCCAGCGGTACTTCAGGCTGACTGTTGCCCAGTTTGAAGACCTGCTAGCCAGGGTTGGTGCCAGGATCTCCCGCCTAGATACCAACTACAGGTAAGACAGTCCAGCGGCAACTGCGGAGCACCTTTCCATCTGTCTCCAGTGAGTTTAGCAGGTTGTCAAATTAGCAAGACTACGACCCCCATCGAGCGGCAAGCGATTTTTCACTGGAATCGCTCGCCGCTCGCCGCTTGAACGCTTGACGCTGCTCTATGCTCGCCCCGCTGCAGCGTCAATTCGCGTCTTTACATTGACTTTGTATGTAATATCATCGCGCGAAAAATTCGCGACGCTTTCGGTGTGAACACGCCGTCACGCAAAACAACAGGCTGGATTTACATGAGAACTTTACCAGAGGTGGTTTAGTCCAAGGAAGAATCTATTACATTATGGTGGTGGTCCAAGTATTTGTCTGGATGCTATTGCCCAAATCCCAAAATCTTCTAAAAAAATCCCAGAACTCCACATTGGGCCATATTTAAAAAAAAATGATATCTCTGACATCACTTGAAGGACTTGCTCCAAGATTGAGAGGGTAAAATATAAATAATATTACTCTATCATCAAGGTCAGTTTCATCTGGATCCCATCTAGATTGACGTCACAAAAAACACTGAAGTTTACAACAGCATATCCCATTTGTTTCTCCTTGGCTGCTGTAAGGGTTTTCCCCCTTTACATCATTATGGGTATTGTAGTTTATTTAAAAACTGACGTCAACGTTTTTTAAGCTTATGTCACTGCTTTACCCAGCTTCTCTGGTAATGCCAGCAGAGGAGTTTTTCATATGGACAGACATGAGCGGAGACTTTGTTCAATCGGAGCGCGTGGTGATCCACAATAATACCTTTTCTTTTTTTTTTTTTTTTTTTTTTAAATGTATTTTTTGGGCATTTTGTGCCTTTATTGATAGGAGAGAGACAGTGGATAGGCTTGTGAAAGGGGGTGAGAGAGCAGGGGAAGACACTCTGCAAACTGGTCACAGGCGGGATTCAAACCTGGACCGGCAGAAGCAAATACATGGGGTGCCTGGTTGCTAACCACTCCGCCAAACCAGCACCCCAATACCTTTTCTAATAGTTGTGGAAAAGATACTTAACAGAGCTGCTTGGTGGAGGTCTGTGCTCTCCAAGTGCTTTTCTAGTTAGGAAAGTCTCAAGCAAAGGCAACTGTCAATCCAGCCGCACAATTCCAATACCCCTTCAGCAGTAAAGTCCTTGAGCTCTGCAGGAAGTGTTGTCACAAGGCTGGGACATGAAGGGATTGACAGATGGACACCACCAGGAGTGAAGCCTGCAGCTCAATATGTTTATTAATCACATGATGGCCCATTTAGCAGAATCAGAATAAAAATGAGGAGTTATTCTTTATTTTCTCTCTTTTCTTCTTTATATATTTACATCTTGCAGTATTAACAAATCATTGAAAGCATTCAGATCACCCTCAAAGATCTAATAACTTCTTTGTTGTGCCTTGACAAAAATTCCCTGAAAATTTCTTCAAAATCTGTTAAGAAAGTATTAAATATTAAGTTAAAAGTGGCACTATCTGGCAGTATAAACAAGTCCTTTAAAACATTTCTGCATCAGCATCTGGATTCAGATCACCACTTAAATTTAATCACTTCTTCCTTGTGCTATGACCAAAATTCCCTTAAAATATTCATTAAAAAAATCTGTTCATAACTTTTTGAGTTATCTTGCTAATAGACAAGAAATTTGCATCTTCCCATTTTGAATAATATTATTCTTCGTGTTTCTGCAGCCAGCCATAAGCCAACACGTGAAGAACTGCAGTTTTTGGCACTTCTACATCGGCTTCATTTTTCAGCACTGGAGGTTTCCACTTAATTGAGATATATATCATGTAGGAGCATTCAGCTAAAATATCTCAAAATATGAATTCTGGTCACTGTTTCCTGGGCCTTAGCTTTTTCCTTTTATGATTTATCACTTCCTATCTCATACTCCTTCAATAGATGTTTGATTTTCATACTATGATCTTCAACTTTTCTTTCTGGCCCACACAACAATCCTCCAACATCTACCTACTCATCTTCCTCTACTGCAGCCACTTTAGGATGTCCAGAAAATAAACAAGGCTCTGATTTTGGCACGCTCAGAAGGTGAGAGAGGTCCCAAACTGTAAGGGATGCCTCCAGTAATGCAGAAAGAAGCGGTTCCTCTGGTGTTAATGGTTACCTGATTTATGTTTGTGGTAAAGAATAACTGCTGTGTAGAAAAAAAGAGAAGGGGCGGAGGGAGTGAGGCAGGTTGTCTAACGGTTAGACGAGGACGAGACAGAAACAAAGAACAGACAGGGCAAGTGTCACGGCAAAGGGAACTGTTTAGCTCCAGGCAGCAAGCAAACGTTGAAACAGGAGGGTGAAGGAGTGTAAAGTGGTGTCTGGCAACAGGTGATCAACAGAGCGAGGGGGAGGAAGAACAAAGAGTGACAGGCGGCTGCAGGATGTCTGCAGGTTTCTGCATTTCAATTCTTTAACCGCGCTTCAGTTCAGGACCAACATGTAGATGAAACTGACGAGCCTGCGGGGGCTTTAGAAAGAAATATGCTGTGAAACTGCTATAATTACACATTTTTATGCAAAGGTTTTTAAGTACAAGAAATATGCTGTGAAACTGCTATAATTACACATTTTTATGCAAAGGTTTTTAAGTACAAAAACCCCTTCCTTTTATTTTTTTTCATGTTATACAAAAAAAGGTCTATTGGGCAGTCAAATAAAACATTAAATAAAATCAACAACCAAGTGAATGATGAGTGTGTGGGTGTGTTTTTGGTTAAGCAAACGTTTCTTTGGTCAATTTCGGCCCTACAAAAAATGCTGACTTTAATCTATTTTTTTGATTATTGTTTGGCCATTTTGTGCCTATTACTGAGACAACAGGGTAGTAGATAGACCTGGGGGGTGGGATATAAGCTGGGGAACATGCAGGAAAAAAGGCCCCAGGTCAGACCTGAATCCAGACCAGACAACGTCCTCTGTTCATGGGACACGAAGGCACAAATGCCAGGCTGTTGATGTCTCAAATGCAGACAATTCTACTTTAGTTGTGCTCAGAGTTGGCTGTTTTGAATGAGTTGGAATTTCTGTTTTTACCCAAGAGGTAATAAGCAGCTGCAGGTATTTTTAAAATATATCATTTTCTTAACAACTATTCAAAACCTGCCATTAAAACCATTTGGACCATAACTTTGAGTACAGCTTAAGTGTGACTTCAAATTGTAGCAGGTTAGGTTGTGGTTCTAAGATGTGCTGGTCCAGGTAGGAAAATAGGAACCATTCAGGACTCCAAACACTAAAGGATTGTTGGAGTGTAGTTAGTTAGTCCCAAATAAACCACGTTTTTCTACAAAACAGAATATTAACATACTTTTGTGTTTCTTCTTCAGGTCTGCATACCATTATTTCTTGTTTTAATTGCCATGCTATACACAAACAACTACATAATTCAGTAAAAGCAGCTTACTGAAGAAGCAAGCAAGTTACAGTAGGTTTGATCAACCAAAGATGTTGCCGAGGCACTCTAGGATTGTGGGTAGTGTAGTAAATTTGCTCAAAATAGTACATAAACCATGTTTTCTTACTTAAGTGAGCCTAATGACATGCTTTCCTGCATCTTTTTTGGTACACGTCCCCTGATTTTTCTATTTCCTAAATCCTCTAAAGTAAATACAGGACTGACAAATCCAGGTAAAGCAGCTCACCAGGGAAGCGTGAGGTAACCGCAGGCTCCAATCACAAATAACTGTGACATTCAAGAGCTGTATGTAGCATGGTGTCTAACCTAAAGATTCTAATAATCCATATTTTTATTGAATTAAGGTAGATAAAATCCTCCTGTCTGTGAAAGGAGCTTATATCATTATTGCCCACCCAGGCAGATTGTTGTAAATGTACACTGTATGGTTGAAATTATGGTCGATAATCAAACACACAAAGGCAGCCGAGCCAGGATGATGGTCTAGCTGATTGGGAGGGCATGAAGGAGTGAGCGAGTGCATGTTATCCCCTAACCTCAAGCCAATTATGCTTCAGAGGCTTGCTTTGAAAGTTCAAGGTAGATGTGCCTCGACAAAATCTCTGGGGTTAAGTTCTACTGGTAGATCAAACAAAAAGATGCTATATATGATGATCAATAAAGTTTGTATCTGCATTTTAAACCTGCAGATTAGAGAGAGGTGAGTGAGTGGTTGTATGTTATAAGGTTGTGTTAACATGCAGCAGGCTCTCAGTAATAACATTCCCAGGTTGTTATTGAAGGCTGGTTTTAACATGTGTGTGTAAAGAGTCTAAAATTATCCCTCAGCCCTCGCTGGGTCAGCACCTTTATTTAGCTCAGCTCCACCTTGTTGTTTTGGCTCAGTGAATCATAACTCACTAATCGAGCAGATTTCATGGTGGGCGAGGAGATTCACATGTGACAAACCGACAATGAGTGTGAGTGATGTTTGGATGAGAGGGGTGAGAGGAGAGTGTTTTCAATGCCAACTGGTCAGAGAGAACAAATCCCGTCGACAGAAAAAAAACACACCAAGAGACCGTATGACCTTTCACACACACGTGAACTCCAAGCCAGGAGGGGAGCTGAATCTGAGTCACAGGGTGGTGTCACACTTTCAGCACGAAGTCGATCTATTTCCTGCTACGACTCGTGTAAACATCAAGTCCATAGTCAGTGAACTTCACTGGTGACTTTGACATTGCTGAGGCTAACTATCAAGTAAAATCTTGCAATGCCGTATGAAATTTAATAATGACTAAAGTAGAACAAGGAAAATCTACAGTACATATCTTTCTGACACACAAAGCTGTCTAATCTCCCGTTTTGGCCAGGAAACTACTGTATCTTACCCCTCTTTCCCACCATCCCTCCGTATTAGTCCTTTAAATATCCCGTATTAAAATGTAAAAATAAAAAAACATTCCTCTGCCTCTCCAAACTGAACTCTGCCATTAGCCTCTCGAGAATGGTAATTCAGATGCCAACTGCCGAAAAACTTGCAAACTGCAGGAGCCTGGGGGGAAGTTATCACAAAGTTTGTGCCAAAAGTGGTTAAAGGTTGCAGATGGTACCTCTGGAATATCTCACAAAAACTCTACAAGCATTAACAGAAAGGATTACATAGTCTGGCAGCCCTACTTGAACCACCTTGGGCCGGACCACTCTGGGACTATCTTTAAAGAAGCCTCTTAAACCTGGACTAGTTATGAACATTGTAACCTGGATGATTCTCTCAAACCAGCTTTCTTTTTATTTTACCTGAGCTGTTGTCTTTTAGTTTTTTTTTTGTTTGTTTTTATAATTACTTTTACCCCTGTAAAAGTAATTATACTTTTAGAAATGTACCGTCTATGTGATGTGCTCTTATAGCGATCTACTGTCCTGTTCTATGTCGTGCTTTGTGTGTTTGGTGTCTTTGGCATCATGTTTTTGTGTTACCTGCCCAGGGACTGCTGATGTAAATTAGCATTGATGCTAAAATCCAGTATATTTACATCTATTTTTTTCTGAAAGGATGTTCATTAATGTGCACTGTCCCTGTTGAATAAATAAGTAAGTAAATGTTGCCTTTTCTAGGTGTGAGCCTTGAGGTCCATAACTTTATGCATAAATAATATTTGTCACAATTAATCATTTTAAATAAATAACCTTGTTTAATGCTTTAAATCTGAACCTCATCATCTGGAAGCTGAGGGCTCTCTTCTGCCACGACTGTCCTCCAGTAACACACCTCACAAAGTCAAATACATTTACATCTATGTAAATACGGAAGATGTATGACCACAAGGCTTAACAGTGAGTTTATCTCAGGTTGTACTGTTTCATCAACCACAGTGTGACAGAGAGCCTGAGTGTAAAGTCTGCACATTAAACCTACACAGATGGATACTCACCCTCCACACATGAGGAACTCACTGGACGGCCGGCGACCCACTCCTATTGGCTGATCATCTGAAGAGGAAAAGAAAACAGTAATAAAGATAAGATGGGCTTTGAAGATCTTAACATGAACACAGATCAATAACATCAGTGGGCACTTTCAATAGTATTTGTTCATTGAGTGCAGGACAATCATGTGTGTGTCTAAGCGGCAGGTGCAGAGCAGCAGGGTTCATTTTACACAAGTGTTTCTCCTGTTCACAGGCCGATGTCTACTGTTTCAGTGTGAAATAGTGAGCAGCTGTCTAACTTACTGTCTGAGGATTTGGTGACATGTGCTGGGTGTATGCATGCTCAGTATGTGTGTTTGCTGCATGTACGTGCTGGGATCATGGATGGTACTCGTCAACATGTTTATAAAAGCCTTGGTGAGTCTATAAACGAGTACAATTCTAAAATGCCTGCATGCTCAAACAAGATACATGTCCACGTGTTTATTTCCATGTTAATAAGTCACATGTTTTTAACCAGTTCATATGAGCATTTGGACAGAAAACTGAAAACTCTGTTGCATTTGGCTGTTCTATCACACAACAACGGTGATTTAGATGCCTGAAAATCACACATTTCAAGATGTGTTGAGAGCCTTAGAAAAGGGAACTAGCTGCACATGGGCAGTGTGAACAGCCATGCCCGAGTTGGCTTATTGACAGTTTTGGCAGACTGAAGTTCTGTATGTACAGCTCACTCCTAAATTTAACAAGGCTTCAACACAAAATGTGAATTCGCAGCACTATCACCTGAAGCACCAATCTCAATTCATCCCCTTTCTACACACACACAAAAAAACACTTATCAGGCATTTCTTCCTGGCATGTTTATTTCCAACCTTGCAGTGCAGATGGACCTGTCTGTTTCTGTGTATGGAATCAGACAGATTCATCTGTCAAAGCTTCAAGCTGAAACAATTGAGCTCAGTCTGCAGAGGCACCGACCAATCAGGGTGCTCTATGGTGGAAGAGGCGGAGCTACAAATGTAACAACAGGAAGACAAAAATGGTTTCCTATGATTTGTTTCAAAATGTCTCAAACATGCTTGCATTTTGTCTTTCGGTCAGGAGTCAAAGTTTTGGAACACTTTGGCACAAACTTCAGTCAAATCTTTCAAATCTTGCCAAACTGTTTCTTTATCAATGGGACCTTTTCTACCATCACTCTAACTCTCACTGTTTTCAGACGTTTTTGATGTGCTTATTTGATTGTAAATACTCCTCAACTAAAGACAATAAACGACCAGGGGAGGTGGACAGAGGTGACGTGTCAGCTGTGGGGCTGTGCTTAAACACTACCAGTGTTACAGCAGGCTAAGAGAATGTATTATAAATAAAAGTGAAGTTGAAGAACATCGTCATCATAATAGGCCACACTCCTAATTATGCATAACATGACTAAAAACAGAGGAGCTATATATAAATTCACCCCTTTACAGAGAAAGGAGAAAAAGACAAACTTTTCCAACCCAAATCATTTCTTGAATCCAGCTGTAATCTTGTTTGTTTCTGCTGTTGACATCGGCTTTTTCCAATCAAGATCTCATTTCATTGATTTTGCCTTTCAATAGCAGAAGGTGCCAAATGCTCATCCTTTCCATCTGATAAGAAATACATAGCTTCTTGAATTATCCAACACCCCCAGTGTTAGTGTGTTTGAACTCACAGCTGTCAGTGGAGATGTTAGGCACTAGGACGAAGTCATCAGTGTCACACGATGAGTTCTTACTGCTCGTGCTTCCTGCAGATTCTTTGGAGAGCTGAAGGAAGTTGGGTGGGCCGAGCGGAGGAGACGACAGACCATCCTCAGCAAGAGTCTGCATATCCGGGAGAGACTGAGGGTTCAGACAGACATACAGAGAAGGAGGGATGCAGGGGAAGAGAGAAGTAGGATTAAATTGTGGTGTACCTCTTTCAGAGTGATGCAATTTAAGCTTCTAGGTAGGCGAGCACTGAGTGGACTGTCAAACTAACATAATCACACTGTTATAGAGAACTCTGACATCCTGGGAAATAGACTCGCCCTGCATTCCCACTGCTGCTGCGCCAAGAGCACAGACAAGAGGTTGTTATGACATGCTAAAGAAGTAATTGTGCAAATGTCTCCTAAACTAGCAGCAGGGGAACATTAAAAAAGGACAACATGATTTAAAATTTAAAATGATTCCAGTAAGAGTTAACAACAGAAGTACCTTTTTTGATACCAAAGTAACCAAAATATAAGTTCTATGAAGCTAAAATTAGTTAATTTACTAGTTAATTTATTTATCAAAATGGTTAAATGGTAAAATGGACTTGGTCTTACATAGCGCTTTTCTAGTCTTCGCATACTCAAAGCTACTTTACACCACAGGTCACACTTCCCCATTCACAACCATTCGCTCTTACTCAATGATGGTTCAGGGTTTCTATGTTAGTTATCCATCAGTATCTCTAACACATTCACGCCCTTTCATGCCAATTAACATGCCACTGACGCAGCAGTGGGAGCAACTTGGGGTTAAGGGTCTAGTTCAAGGACGTATCGCCCAAAGTTTGGCTTGAACCTGCAACCTCCTGAACACTGACCAAGCGCACAATCCCCCTGCGCCACAGACGCCCCTAAAATCTGCAGGCATATCATCTAAACTGCACAAAAACATTGGTAGGTCAGAACCGTTGGTTTGCTTCCTTTACCGTTTTGCATTTTTATTTCTTTTTTTACTTTTTTACACAAAAAAGATTGTGATAATACCAAAATAATACATTTCAAGGAGAAACAAAAGAGCAATGTGTTCTTAAAAATTAAATAGAAGCATTAGGGATTGAACATTTAGAAATCTTTTGTCAAAAATTGCAGGCAAGTCTGTCTTCTGCTCTTTATTTATGGCATGAAATTGAAACTGTTAACATTTTTAAGAGGCTAAAATGAAATGAGAATCATCAAATACTGAATGTACTGAAATATGAGAGGACAACTTCTGCCACATTTCTCCTCAAACAGTGGCTTTTGTTGTTTTTATGTTTTAGCAGCTTTTCTATTATTCAACACGACTAATTATCAGAATATTGTTTTATTTTTCTGAACAGTGTTTTTAGCCTTTAAGGAGTATGCAGACCTAAGCACAAACAGACGGGCGTAGTAAATGTTTTGATATCTTTGTTTCAGTGTGTGTTATCTCCTCTGATTGAGGATTATTAAAGTCAATCACACTTACAGGAGGGGAGTTGTAGCGGATGCACGGTGAGCTGCCACAAGAGCTGTCCGTCACAGCGTTGGAGGCACTGGGGACGGGCACCGGACACGCTGAGGGGAGACAATATCAACAATTACTCATGTTTTCATGACAGTGAAGCTGTTTTCACATGTGTACCTCTGGAATACTTTAAAGAGTTTTGGGACAGTCTGATACTGAAAGTTCCTCAGACATTTTATCCAGTTTCTCCTCAAGCTGGGGGTCAGTCGAGAAAACATTATGTAAACACCAAACTGTAAAGACTCAAGACTGGAGATGTATTTAATGTTTAGTACAAAAAGTCCAAAGATTTAGGGGGAGAATTCAGTCATTTGCATTCACACATGCAGCTCAATCAGGAAAGGTTGGATAAATGTTGGGGTTTTTACTGAGTGTGAAAATGGCTATCATTACAAAAAACACGCAAATCTTCTGAAATTTTAATGATTGTCTTGATAATTATGTAATATCTGATTATTTGAGAAACTAATTCTAGAAAAATTATAACTATGAGGTCTATGATAATCATAAATAGTTGGTGCATGACATTCTCCAAAATCAGTCTGCTCGTTATGCTGGCGTGTGAGCTTACATTTCTTAATGGTGGACGTTGGCTCCAGGAAAGGGTGGCTGAAAAATGCATCTGCAGAGAAAACAGGGGCAGAGTTAATCAAAAATAATTGTATTTATTTTAACCCATAAAGATGAAAAGATGTGATTTTAATGCCCTCACTCACCAAAGTCCATCCTGTCCTTCTGATTCCTCTGCAGCAGTCCGAGCAGAAGGTCACTGAGTGGTGGGGACGTCTCTCTAGGGATGCTGGGTAATGAGAGCATGAGGACATTAACAGCATTGTTCTTAATAAAGTTTACTGTGTGACACTTTGTGAGATATTAAACAGTCTCAGCAGAAGTGCCTGTCAGGCTGCAGGGCACGAACTCTAAGGTCAGATGATTGGAGGAACGCTATAAGGATTTTAACACCAGCATGTAAATGGGAACGAGTCAACAGCAGCACTTAGGAATGAGCTTATACGAACGGATCTTTGAGCTAAATACTGTCACCATATTAACCCCCTAGGGGTATTGAATTATTGTTTATTTGTCAGTGTATAACTACAGTCATGTTTCCACAGGGTGGAGGACATGTTTCTTGCCAGATATTTTCCATTAGTTTGGCTCAGTAGCGAGTTGGAACAGGAGTTGTATTGTATTTACCTCCAGTTAGACAATCACACGGAATTCTTGGAAAAGATCATTTTCTCGGCAGCAGGTGATAACGAGACAAATAGAAGGAGTCATGAATTTCCTGCTTCTGATCCAAACTTCTGGAAATTAACTGGCAGGAAATACGTCGTCCAAGGACATGTAGTTGTGAATGTGATATTTCAACAACACTTGATGGGATTCCTGTTGAACTTTTCACAATTGTTCGCTTTGACTCATAGACCGAGAGTCCTAACTGACCGGGGAAATCAGACCAGCCACCTTTTTAATCCTTTCTGCTTTTTTTTTTTTTTAGATACACTGCCTGCTGTACCAGCATGCAACCTAAAACACCAATTATTTAAAAGAAATAAGAAGAGTACGTCTGTCTCAACCCCTTTTATTTAACTTCCATTAATAAATAAACCATTACTATCTAATTTTTGTATCAGGTTTTAATGAACTCTTAAAATAACACTTAAAAAGAAAGAAGTTCAGCTCACATTGGTTGTAGATTTTTGTTCTTCTCATAGAACATCCTCAGGTCTTGGGGGCTGTTAGCCTGAAAATAAAAATACACAAGTTAGATTACTTAACAGAGGAACATTAATGAAATAAATACATGGTCATTTAACCAGATTGCTTACCTGAAACGGAGGCTTTCCCACCAGACACTGGTAGATGACGGTGCCTATGCTCCATAGATCAGCCTTGGCATCGTAGTTCTGGGACATGATGACCTCAGGGGCCTGTGGGGACAGAGGTCATATGTAAAGATCCAGGGAGAGTTGTGTAAGAGACTGCTGAGAAAGCTGACAGGTCAATAAAGAAGGACTGAGCTCAGCTGATGCTTCACACACACAAGCACACTGACCATGTACATGGGGGAGCCGCACAGCGTGGCCGCCATCATGTTGCTCTGGAGGTACCTCGCAAAACCAAAATCAGCTGTTGGGCAGACAAAAGAGACAGAGCTGTTAGAGGACGTGATTTGATTTGAGCATTAATTGATCCCCATGATCAGAGATTATTGCTTTTATATTCACTAAAAGGGCAGACTTTAAATAAGCACAGAAATTCAGAAAACGTATGGAACATTAATATTTTTAATATTTGTGATCATCCTATGTAGGAGGATTTGTCTGACCTATTTTGATGCGGATGCCGCTGATGTTGGACTTCTTCCGGCCAGCGTATGACAGCAGGATGTTCTGAGGTTTCAGATCTCGGTGGATGATTCCTTTGCTGTTGAGGATCCGCATGGCTGCAGCGATCTGCTGCAGGAAAACCCTCAGAGTGTCTTCTCTCAATGTCCCCTTGGCTATATTGAAAAAAAAAGAAAAGATACCTCAAAAATGACATCAAGATCTGTTCTGTGATGCACTAAAATGGAACATTTAAGAAACCAAGACAGTTCCTTTGCAATTCGATAACAGAATGCTGAACACTGTCATGTCAATGAATATTAAGTGTTCTCCCAGAATAGAGAGATAAACAGACATGAGTTAAAAGTGTGCCACACTTCTGGCACATTTTCATCATTCCAACCAGTCCTCAAGAGCCAAAAAACACAACATTAACATTTTATCTAATATCTTATTTAATAACCTGAAAAGTTCATTTTACATTTGGTAAAAAAAAAAAAGTAAATTAATGTAAAACTGCAACATTTTTCTATTATTACATCTTTTAGTAAAGAGGCATCCACAGCTACACAAAAAGCTTTTTACAGTTTAACTTTAAAGGCTAATAATTAAACATTTTCTACAAAAGACAAATAAGGGCCAGGATGGAGAGGAAATTATAAGGGTTGAAAAGGGTTAATTCACTTATCTATAACCAGAAAAAGTTCAAATTTCAGGAAAAAGTGGAAGTGAAAGGCAACTTCATTCCTGACATTACATTTTAGCATCAATGTCAATGTTTCACCTTTGTAAAAACTTTTTAATATTTTAGTTTCAACATTTTCTGACATTTAAACTTGAACCTCAGTATGAAAACTTGTTTCTTGAAGTGTACTGTGAAGAAATCTTCTCTTCATTATTGTTTTCCCTATGCCTGACCCTGATACTCTCCTGTATAATTCAGTCATAATCCTGAGGTAAACGGTGTTAAGTGAGGAGATAATGTCGTCTTCTTTGGCAATAAAATTAGTCTAATCCTTGTTAAGTCTAAGCGGATTCTCTCCTCATCTTTTCTAGATCTACCTCTGATTACAGTTCAGTCCAAGATCAAACCAGGGGGCTTATCATCATTAATCTGGGATTGGAGCCCACCATGTCGTACCAACTTCTAACATGGAAAAGTTGTGTAAGTGGTGGAATCATTCACCAGTGAGATCCTCTTATGTAACATGTAAGATGGTCGTTAACCTCAGCAGAGCTCAATGTGACTAATGAGATCAGGATGGACTGACGCTCCTGTACAGAACAGTGATGACCAGACTGGCTGTGACCCACTCAGCAGACCTTGGATATTATGCAAAAGTACAGAGATAAGAAAGAAGCCACACAGTCAGTCAGTGTTTTTATGGGGCAGAGGTGCAGTTATCCAACAAGTGGACTGTTCAACTGACTCTCGGTTAGAACGATCCCAGCAGAGGGCCTGATTTATACTCTTCAAAACATCACACAGCAGAAGTATGAACATGCTGTAGATGTTTTGAGACCTGTTTTTACACTCTTTGGGAGGACAGTTATAGGGACTATATGATACAGTCAACTCATAAAACCATAATGAACAAGGTAATGACTTTACGAAAGAGTCAAACATTAGCATTATTGAGTGTTTTACAGAGTTCCACAAATCCAAGGCGTTATAAACACTGAACTAAGAAGCTGAGAAAACTAACTGCTTTCCATCAGCTTTTCCTGCACATATTTCAAAATTAAAGCTGTGATGTCCTAAGTCAGGCTTGTAGCCCCTGGGGGGTCTGCAGCTCTGACAAGAGGGGCCCAGCAAGGAACGAAGATAGTTCCTTTACATTTAGATAACATAACAGAATGCTAAACACTAGGGCCGAACGATATGGACAAAACATCATTTCTCGATATTCATGCCAGAAATCTCAGTATTGATACAGTACGATATGACTACGGGTTCGGTGAAAACCAAGCGGCGCATTCAAGGGCAATCAAAAAGTGAAATTTGTTCATACTTCCAGAGCTGTACATGTAGGGCAAGTGCAGGGGAAAATCTATATTGTTTATATTGTTGCTTTTTCGATATTAATATCTCAAATGTTCATACCTAGAAATAGATACGATAATATATCTTTCAGCCCTAGCTGTGACCATCATTCCCTTAAACAACTCAATTTATCACTTTTCCAGCTATCCTGCTACCAGCCTATCACTGGTAAAAACATAATCTCCTTGACAAAAGTAATCAACAAGCTGTGTCTATCATGGTGGCTCTGTCATTGTGGTTACCATAAAACAGTCCATTACATCAAGAGGAAATACGTTTTTTTTCCGCCCATCATTGAAAACTTTTGGAAATACTTGATGTAATGCGGGTATATCACAGGATTTCTGCTTTTGATTTAGAAACATCACATCCAAATTTCCTAAAACTCTACATACAGAGTCTCTGAGCTGGCCTTTGTTAGAGTATCAAACCAGCATCAACACTGAGCTGAAGAAGGAACCCTCTGTTCTCCATTATAGTGACACACACACTCACAGAGAGACATGAACACACACAAACAGCCATTATTACACACACATGCTCTCTTTAAGTTCCCCCACAGGACACAGACCCACATTATTCTACAAACAGCCATCAGGCATCAATAATACATGCTGAAGAACGTGCTCACATTCCCACACCTCCACTCCTCTGACAGCTGCAGTCACATGGCTGATCCTCCTCTGCACCATTAGATACTGTGTTATGGTGAACAATAATCTGTGTGTGTGTGTTGGGGGGGGGGGGGGGTGCAGACAGATTAGGCGCATGCTTACCTTGCAGATAGTCGGCCAGATCTCCTCCATTACAGTACTGCGAGAGAGGAAACAAACAATCAACATCAGCAACATTCACGTTCAGGTGCAATCATGAAACAGCTGAGGAGCACTTTTGTGTAAACGAGGCTTGTGTGCGACTGTGACACGTTCATTAATCTGCTGATTAATGTCATCTCTATCAGTGCTGACGGCAAGATCAGTAAGTCCTCAGGAGGAAACACAAGAACAGATGGATTAATGTTGTTGTGGGTTAAAGACAAAGAATCGCTGAGTGGATAAGCAAAGTTAAGAAGGACTGACTGAAGGGCTACACCTCCATTTCACCCTCATATCATGCTGAGGTCAGCCATCGCTGCACACAAACAGGGAGAGGATCCTCTTATGTCAGCTGCCTGTCATTCATCTTTGCAGACCCCAGTCGAAAAATGTGATTCTAGTTCTGTTTTTGAGGCTTCCATATTTTTGATTTGATTTAATGGTAAATTTATGGTGTGGTATCATTTAACAAATATGAAAAGACAGACTAAAGTTCTCATTTTTTACAACCTTTAGAAGGGATCAATATGCTTAGCTCATTAATCTCTTTTTAAAAAAATCAAACAGTGAATTATTGTTTTGAAAAAGTTTTATTTTCTTATTTGTTTCACAATTTCCACACAAAACAAATACCATCATTTTATCTAGCTAGAGGGAAGTGCATTACCTTAAAATGAGGAAGAAAGAAATTAACTGTAGCATCAGGGAAAGAGGCTAATGTTGTCCAAATCCTGCCATTTAGCACATGAGCATGCACCAGGAGAGAATCACCCAAAAAAATGAATCCACAGAGTCATACAGGGATGACGTTTCCTTGTAAGTTAACGTGGTTGTTTTGATTAAGCTGGTTTCCTCGAGTTTCTGCCTAATATCTTTGTTATCCTTCACTGGTAGAATCAAAGAAGCGAGGAAGGACATGTGTGGACAAAGTAATGTTCTGAGAAGCACCCACAGACATGGGACAACATGTGGAAAAGACGCCTCGGACCCATGACCAAATCTTCATTACATAAGGCAAACTGACGCCTGCTTTTATAAAAAAAATAAAATAAAAAAAAAAGCCTTTTATTGGGTGCCTTGGACTTCTATTTTTGTTGCTATGTTATCAAACAGGTATCATAATTATCCAACTTTTACTTAAATCACACCAGAATTTCTGTTTCTGTATTAAAAGGACTATCTCTACAGGAAAGTAATCATCAAGATAAATGTCATGCTGCTATTTGGTCGGTTGCCCAGCCCTATGCTGCACTCATCTGTAAAGCACCCACCTGCCGTTCTCGTCATTCCCCTCTGCCGTGTAGATATTCATAAGTTAATGTAACCCCGTCATGGTGAGGTTCAGAGGGATAAATCATAGAGTATACTGTAGACCGGTCTAAACTTAGATCAAAACATGTTTTCTGCAGAGGCTTTCGGGGAACATGATTCCTAGAAAACACATGTTGAGTAACTTGAGTTTGCCGCCGTGGTTTGTTTTCTAGCCTGCAGCCAGCGCACAGTATTGCGAAATGAGCCTGGAAAGTAGGGGAGCATGCCGAGGGTGAAAATAAAGGAAATTTAGACAATGACGAGGAAAACCAGAGAGGGAAAATATTATTTAGGGGCAGGCTACAAGCTTTTGTAAAACATAATCGAGTACAGAGGGCTTGGCAATGATTACGTCCCAATGTGATTTCTTTACATAGAATTGTAAGGTATGTGTTTATGAAACCTGAAGTCAAGTTTGTACACTCACCTCCATGACCAGGAAAACAGAGTTTGGTGTTTCCTGCAAGAAAGCAGACAAAGAATCAAGGTTAGACACATCATTTTCATGAAGCAGCCGACACCTTTGATGCACACACATCTGGAGACAAATCCCAACATAACAAAACAGCATCAATATTTGCTTCTGTACAACAAGCCGTTTGTCAATATGGACTTTTTAGATAAGAAAATAACTGGTGTTGCTGCTACCAAAGAAAAAAAAGAGATGTCCTGATCAGGATTTTTGCTGCTGATACCACTAACCAATACTTATTCAGAGATCAGTCTATACCAAGACTAATATTGATAACATTACGTGTGCTGATTGCATGGTGCTCAACAGAGACGTACAAAATCTGGAATGGGGGGTAATCAAGTTTACTGCGCTGAGATCCTGGTCTGAGATCAGTGGAACGCACAGCTATATCTAAAAAAAGATTTAAATCATTCAAAAAGGTTAAACAGTGCAAATCGTAGAATAATATAGGGCAATCTGTATCAGAGCATTAAATCAGATAAATCATACGTGAAATGAAACCAAAATCTGAGTTTTCCCTCTGTTATTACATTTGAACAGATTGGACATAAAAAGATTCACAACATACAGCTTACACTGGGAGTTTCTTTTTTGCAGATTGAAAACACACACTTTTAAGTTTTGGTTTTTCAAATGCTTTCAAAATAAAAGCATTTGCCCATAATTACAGATCAAGACTTCTGTTGTAAACTTTTTTCAGAAATCTTGTTCATCATTGACATAGCTTTCAGTTTAGCAGCAAGCTTGTTGACATATAGTGCTTCTTGCAGCTGCTTTGTCTTATATTGAATGTAAAAAAAAAAAAACAGACATTGGTTTAAAGCCACGTCTGAGCTGTTGATACAGCCATTAAATTTGAGATGGACTGGCTCCAGCCCCAGGTCAAGCTGACCTGAGACAACAAACTCCAGCACACAGTCTGTGTCAAGGCTTGAAGATGGACATTTACACTTCGGCGAGCTAACACACTTATGTAATGTTGTTGTGGTTTGCAGACACCAAAATTACAGAGAAGAGAACACATTGTAAATGCACACTGTATATGGGCGGACACTGCATTGTTTTGAGAGTGTGGATGGGTGTTTGTGTGCTTTGAGAGTGTGGATGGGTGTTTGTGTGTGCTTAACCTGCTGTTTGTGTCAGAGAAATCCCTCTACGGGGCTTTTTGTAGTTGCCGGTCACTATGGTTGGAATATTGATCAGCACCCAAACATATGGTATTTTGATATGCTTATTTTCAGTTAAAGATGAAAAATTGCATTTTTTCAAAAAGACAGTTATGGTCCATACCTGTGTTTTGAGACAGCCCTTCTTTCAATCATCGACTATCTTTTATATATCTGGGTTTGAGGGCATTTTAGCAGCACAGCAGCAGCCATTAAACTCAGCTACAGTGGCTCCTGACACAGCATTTGACTGGGATTTTGGATCCATATTAAAAAGCATTCATAAGTGGATATTATTAAACACTTCAGCATTATAGTATTATCACTACGATATGTTATCTCTTTAACAAATAGCCTATAAAATTGTGACATTTAATGTATTTACAAAGTATATAGTATTTCAAAACATCCTGGTTGGTTAAGCTTCCAAGTTGAACCCACTGCTGAAATTGAAATTAAAATGTATTTGTGTACATCCCCTTCAGGTGCAGCATCTGGTTTCCAAGCAGGGGCTGGTTAATATGGTCAAAAGAGCAGAGCTTCAAAAAAATTGACCTACTAACACTAAACAAACCCAACCGTACCCCTCTCATGGCACCTCTACCATCCAAGTATAGTATATGACTGGCACATGCAAGTCACCCTGCGTGTGACCCCAGGCTAATGGGCTTGTCTGTTTGGTCGTTAAGTAGCTCAGACTTTCCAATCTGACGCTGTGGTTTCTGTAGCTGGGACAGCTGGTGGTGGTGATGGAGGGGGAGGGGAAACCAGTATCTGACTGTATCTGTGCGAGATTGTGGCAGGGCAGGGGGGCTTCAGGGGGGTTACATAATGAGCATGTATAATGCAGTGAATTCTGTAGGAGCGGGGGGATGGTATAGAGGAGGGGGGTCAATTCATATGTCACCTGCTTCCCATTAAATACATAAAGGACTAACAAAAACAAATGAAGCTATCTGCAGAATGTTATTACACAATCACTGTCAAAGAAAACTGATCAACAGATACCAGAGGACTTCTAAGAAAACCCTGTTGCCTGCAGAAACACTTCCTTTCTGTGTGTGTGTGCTTTGGCACCGCCTCAGTTTGGTGTGTTGCCTAATTGCTCAGGGGTGGGATGAATTTCAAGAGGCAGGTGGGGACGGGGATCAACAAGGCCACCTTTGTTTGTGAGAATAAGCTCACATGTGAGACCGCACCAAATGCTGACAATGTTTTAAGGAGGGAGAGCTGGAAAACATCAGAAAATATTAAAATTTTTACAAGGATCCAAGAATACAGTTAAATCCCATTCACACTTTTTAAGTATTTTATCCATCCAAAGTCTAGTAGGCTCATGTCTGAACACTGCAACAACACACACAGATTATCAGGGTAATTCACAGAGGGTGAGTGGGGCGGGCAGATGAAATCATCCTGGGTGACTGGCGCAAACCAGGAAGAGAGATACTTGACATATTTGGATCAAAACTGCAGTGGAGGGAGAAGCTTGTCTGATTGGAAGGAGAGTAACACAACTCAAATGTGTATCTGGACATCCCAAGTGCTGTTTCCCACTGCACATCAAAGTTCTGTGGTATGTCTGCTCCAAAACCATCACCACTGGGTCACTTGCACACCCAAAGAGCTGTTGTTGGCTATGGAGATGAAACTGTGAAGTTTTTTCTTTCCCTGCAGTAATCACTTTGAACGTAGTGACACTGCTTCATATTTAGGCCCCGTTTACACAACAACAATGTCACCGTAAACAGTAAGTTTTTCCCTTGCCGTTTTCAAAAGCGCTCCAGGTTTACACAGAGATAACAGAAAAACTGAAAACACTTTAGCATGCATGCCACACTAGTAGTTGAAGATGTAGGTTTGTTGAGAAATAGCGGTGTTACAACACACATACGCTTTCCGATGAAGACAACCTTTTCACAAACAACAATGTAGAGTGGCCGCAAGAAGACGCAGGAGTTTGGACAACAAATTTTAAGGTGACCCTGGTTTCAAAAGTTTGCAATTCAGGCACACCCGTCACCGTTCTCGTGTAAACGAGAGACAAAAACAAAATGAAAACTCTGTTTTCAATCGTTTTCATGGTTGTGTAAACAGGCCCTTAAGCTTACAGAGAGACGCTGCTTCATATTCATATCTACTTGCCATAGTATTCCTCACAACTCTTAAGCAGCTGCTACTGATAATCGTCTAACATGTAACACTTAAATAAGGATTAAAACTGTGATATGAATTTTTTGTCCACAGTCACATTACAAACACTGACTTCCTTTGTGTTGTGTGATGCCTGTCGGTGACTCCACCCCTACTGAGCCCAGTCAGCTTTGATGGTTGACCAGTCTGCTCTGTGGTGATTGGTCAACAACTCTAAATTCATATTAATCTCTCCTCTAAACTGGGCCGCCTAACATGAGCCAATTGGCTTAAACTGCTGATGAAACAATGGTCGGACTTGAGCGGGAGAAGTCTTGATGCTGCGGAAACTTGTCTTGTTAATAGAAGTACTCTTACATGTGAAGGACACATTTTAAACACACCTAAGGGCATTTAAAACTCAAAAAAGCTGAATAAAGGCTCTTCAAATACCTAGAATCGTATAAAATTGTATAATTGTGGTACTGCAACAATCAATATTTTTTGCATCAAGAATATCAATAAAAATGTCTTGTATTTGCATCCAGCTTTAAAAAAAAATCAAGGAATGTTTTTTGGTTTATCTTGCCCAGCCCTCCTCGAGGGTTCATTTCAGCCCAGCTGCAGCTGAAATCAAATATGTGGACTCTTGACACCAATGTGGCTCCAAAATATTCAATCCTATCACAAACTTATTCTAAAAAGCGTAAAAAATTCCATCTTTAGTTACTAACTTAACAGCAGTCAGGTCGGTAGCTTGAACAGATCTGAACCTGATATGAAACACAAAAACACTCCTCAGTGCCAGGGCCGAGCGTGAGCCAGGATCAACACTGAGCCTGCTGTTGTTCAGTTATTGCGTCACAGTGAGACTCCAGGAGTGCACGGTTATGTAATGGTGTGGGGGGAGGGGATGCAGGCTAACAAGAGGGGGAAGGAGTATGTAAGTGTGTGTTCTTTCCATGCAGAGTAATCCGGGGAATTCGGAGTAAACTGGAGTCACCTGAGAGCGTAGAGGCAGCAGAACATGATGACGGATGTTTGTGTGGCGGTGATGGCTGCAGCAGGAAAACACTCATTATGGCTGAGGACACAAGGTCACCAGTGTTTACTGATGTTTGGCGTGGCTGCTCCTTACGCAGAGGAGCAAGTGTTTGTTTGTTTTTACGTAGAGTATGTTAAACATGAGCGTAGTCTCATATTGGAGTTTTTGAGAATAATTACAGAAATGCAGATTCTACCCAAAGGTATGCGTGGCCGTATGAAAGTTGAGGTGGAATCATTGTAAAAATAGTCTAATTTCTTTCTTATAATCGGTAGGCCATTAGACCAGGGTTTGCTTTAAAAAATACATAAGTGTCAGTGCCATGTGTTTGAGGTTGTTGCCACTGACAACCTGTGCAGTAGGGCTGAAAAATATATATCGTTATCGTATCTATATCGAGATATGAACATTCAAGATATTATGGAAAAAGCAACAATACAGATTTCTTATAAAACTGTACTTTCCGCATTTTTCTGCATTATGATGTTTTTATTTTTCTGTAAAATGCTTGGTTTTCACCAAACCCGCAGTCATATCATTTCGTATCAAAATCGAGATATCTTCATACTGAGATATGAAATTTTGTCCGCATCATTCAGCCCTACTGTGTAGACAAACTTTTGCCCACAGGAGTCAATAAAGGAGCGCACAACCAAGCTCAATTCATACTGGCATTGGTATAAATAGAATCTAGTCAATTTCCAGTTTAGCACGTTGGTATTTCAACACTTACTTGAGATGACAAGGGAACAAACACTTCATATCACATTTCTGCCATCCCGAGGTGCATCAGCCACTCTTTGTCTGTTTTTGTGACACCTGTCTGCCACGACTACCTCCCTGACTTCTTTGCTGCCATTTTTGCTTGCCACCCTCCACATTAGCACAACATTATTTTGATCCCTTGATGCCTGAATTGATGTACAATTATATCAAGAAATAAATCATTTGCGTTTTTGCTTTCAAGCAGATAATAAATAAAGCAGAGATTGTTACTTTGAGTCTAGTACACGGAATAGATACATACTTAGGTATGATGCAAATTAGCGACAATAGGCATGAAAGGAACCAATACAACCAAAGTGTCCGCTTGCCTTGGCTGGATTTAGTTCCAATTTTGAATGGTCCCCCAAGAAACAAATGCTTGCAAAAACTTCCTAGGTGCAAATTGAATACCCATGAACTCCTTGGTAAGTTTGCCGGCCTCAATAAGTTGACACGTGCATGCATGATCGTTTTCCTCATCTCTTTCTACCAAACAGGCTGGATGAGAAGATGGGTTACTCAGTGCAGCTTTCTAAACACCTGGGTGCTTTGGTTTTACAGCGGATTTATAGTAGAGTGAGCATTTGTCATTCATTCAATCTTTGTGGGGGAGGCAGGGCCGCTCGTGGGTGTATACACAGAGCTAAAATGGGCATCCCGAGGGGCAACAAGGAAACAAACACTAATATGAATGAAGGCACAGCCGGCAAAGTAAATTTCAATAAAACAGCACAAAATAGACAGTGTTGTTCGCTACATTGCAAAAGCAATACAGCCCTTCCATACGGTTGAAAAGCCAGCTGAAAAGCCAGCAATGTCTGACAATGTAACATTTGACAGACAGTAGGAATTGACTGGGAGAACGTACATGTCACAAACAATTCCAGAACTGTATAAACTCCATTTTATTTATTGTTTTCATTGTTGTGTGTTTTTGTTGGAGTTTTTTTCTTTACAGGGACAGGGTCTATTTTTCATTGTTTTTGATTAGTGTAATGATTTTTATTTACATGCAATTTTTTCCAAAAGAGAGTCGACTTCATTTTTATTGTTTTTTTTTTCTTTTTTTTTAGTTAGTTATCATTTTTTGTTCATTTTAATAAAAAGCTCTTCACCTTCCAATTACAGTTAAATACTCTTAAGAAATTTAAATTTATTGCTTTTGATTAGGTGTACTTACTTTCTTATGACATGTATTATAATTACATTAATGAAAAAATGATGTTTCTAAATAATATTGACAATGAAATCGTTTATCTGCAATAATTTTTTGGACATTTATCATCCAGGAAAATTTGTTATCATGACAGGCCTAACATACAGTATCTTGGACGTATTCAGCATGGAAGTGGGTTTGAGGCCAATTCGCAACAAGGGGTTCAATGAAAAAAAATGTTTGGGGGGATTGCTAAAACTAAAAGCAAATTATCTTAATTCCTCAAACTAGTTGGAAATTATTCTCCATTTCCATCCCCAGTCCGGTTCAACAATGCAGGGCTTAAACACAAAAATGCTCTTCGTCACTCAGGCATAACAAACTTCCCTGTCAGGTCGAGGCCTGCTTAAGATATGTCATTCTTCTCCTTTCCCCTAAATTATAGAGGGATATCTGCTGATCAGACACTGTTTATGCTGTTGTGTCCCCCCATTTCAGTGCCCTCTTTGTACACAGCACCTTAAAATACACTCAGGTGAGCATTACATCAAAACCATAACGCCACTTATATCAGGTCAGAACTGGATTTAGACGGTACACTGTACATTTTGTCCTACATAATCAATCTAGAAACAAAAAAAGCTTTGTCATTAGAAAAAAAATCAGTGTGACTGTGCGTACATATTTTCAAACTTTGTCCATACATATACTTTTCCTGCCAGCTCAGAGGGACTATCACACATTGCATTATGAGCAGAAGTGAAAATTCAGCAGGAAATATGCAGCATAGTGAAAATGAGAAGAGAACAGAGCATCCAAAAATGTGCTCCTCCATCTCTGCTCCAAACTTCCTGACTGTAGTCTCTGCAGAACTTTTGTTATGTAACTGAGGCACATGTGTTCTCCAGATCATGTGAGCAGTCATCAAACGGAGCACACCAACCACACGCTACATTCAGATGACTCTTCGTGCGTGTGTTTACACCTGTTAGCACATGCAAGGAATATTTTGTGAGGGCAAACAGATAACATCTTATTCCAAACGTTATACTAATTGTTTCTTATTAGAAGCCTCTGTGGGGGCCATTCACCTCAGACATGTTTGGCGTGGTAAAAGCAAACTAAAGTCTGTTTTCCAAGTAATTTGTGGTTTGTTTGTGCTATTAATCAAAAAGTGGTGCAAACTAAAGAACTGCATCATGACAGCCCAAAATGTCCGCTTCTATCTGCTCCCTTAAGCAGTGCATTTGCAGTTGGAACTGGAGCCAACGTCAATCCAATCTGATGGCATTTAGTAATTCAATTTTGGTAGTCATGCACGACATTGGATATTTCTGAACTTAATCTTGCCATTCCAATATTCTTTTGGTCTTGAGTACACTGTCATGATTTTTTTTTGTCAAGAAAACAAAGTCCTCAATTTACTTAACCCTTTAAAGCCAGAAAATTATAGGTTTTCGGAGATGAAATGTTTATTTCACCTTCTAAATAAAACAAAAAAACCCCAAAATTTCCAAGAAACTTATCATATATAATTTTTGTACCTCATTTGATACATTAGGTGTTTTGGCAAGTAATTATCCAGACATTTTTATCATTTAACAGATTATATTCAGGTATTTTTTAGTAATTTGTTGATCATATTGATTAGATTGAGGTATCATAAAAGTAAATAGGTAAGTAAGGGGTTAAATTGATCAGTTCCCCCCATGCTGACAGCCTATTTGTCTCGGAAACAGGTACGCAACAAGGGAAACATTTTATTACTTCCACCAAGGAGGTTATGTTAAATTGGCATTTGTCTGATTGCGTGCTAGCAAATTACCTCGAAAAGTTGTGAACTGAATTTGGTCACATTTTTAGGGAATGTTGGTCATGGCTCAAGAGAGAAGTGATTCAATGTTGGTGGTGATTTGACTCTAGATGTGGATCCAGGATTCCTTTCTAAGATTTGTTAATGTTGTAAAATTAAAGATATTGGAAATGCCTTGGTGGAGGATTACACTCTTGGAGCATTAATCTGTTCAACCAGAGTCCATGCTGATCCAACTGCCAACTGGACTTCATATTCTTTTACAAATTGTTCAATAATACCTATTTGATGATTATATTAAATTAGAGACTTCCCTAAAGCATGTTGGAGCAACCACAGCCTGCCAGGAGTCAATTTTATGACAAGGAGTTTCACCAAAAAAGCATTGTTCTTTACTTTTACGCATTCTGGTCTCCTTGTAACGTGGACCAAAACTATATATTTACAGCAAAATGACTGACAGATTTTAAGGGAAGGCTGTCCCAAAATATTCTGTTGTGTATGTGTTGAGGAGTTTTGTGTTTGTGCCTCTGTGGGTAGTCCGAGTTTTGTTCTGAGCCGGCTAAATCTTTGTACAGAAAAAAAAATCTTTCTGTAGGAATTTGGACGGAGGCCAGTGAGGTTCAGGCAGCAGGTTTTTCTAGGAAAACTCCCTGACGTCCAAAGATTCTCCTTTGACTTATCCAAGAAAAAGTACCACCCTGTTTTCATTTTAAGCCCCCTCTATTCTGTGAGTCCTGAACACACACCCATACAAATACACACAAACACACACACACTGGGCTGGGGGCCCCTATCCAGGCTGGAACACAATGTTCCTCAGCCGCAGCAGCCTTTGTCAGGATTGGTTAATGACCTAAAACCCTTCATGGACAAACCTCCATCCAACCCTCTGTTTGTTTACATTTACACCAACTACAACCTCTGCGAAAGCTCAGTCTTTGTGTCTCTTTCTAGGTGTAGAGATGGAAAAATAAATTCTACTGTCATGCAGAAGAATTCTGTTTTTGACTTTGGAAATTTGTCTGACAAAATAAAGAAAGCAGACAAACTATTAAAAAAAAAGTTTCAGTATTTATATTCACAGACACAAGTACATTTTCAATATTAACTTTAACTGTGGATGTTTTTAAGCATGTTTACCAAGTTATTAGTACAGTGATTCCAATCTACAAGCCAAGGAGGTTACGTTTTTACCAGTGTTTATCTGTTTGTTGGGTTGTTGGTATGTGAGCAAGCGAAAGGTTCTCTATGGATTTTAAAGACATTCCCAGGAAATTCTGGGCACGGCACAAGGAATAAGTGGTTATATTTCTAAGATGATCTGGAAATGGATGCTTGCTATTTTGAAGGACTTGCAAACATTGTGAGGTTGGGCACTTTTAAAAGTTTTCAAAAATAACTTGACTAACAATGTTGAAAATGCCTTTGAGATTTGTGCTCTCAGATCACTTCTGGTATAAAGTGCCATGTCGTTGGTTTTTAGTTAGTAACTTAGGTACATGTGATCTGAGAGCACAAATCTCCTCTAAGGCATTTTCAACATTGTCAGTCAAGTTATTTTTGAAAACTCTTAAAAGTGTTTAACCTCACAATGTTAGCAAGTCCTTCAAAATAGAAAGCATCCATTTCCAGATCATCTTAGAAATATAACCATCTATTCCTTGTGTGGTGCCCAAGATTTCCTGAGAATGTCTTTAAAAACCTACCTTTTTAGTCGAGCTTTTACCTGAATTACCTTTTAGTGTTTTTATTTATACAGGCTACTTTTTATTATTTTATCTTATCTTATTTTTTATCTTTTTTTTTTTATCTTTTCTATTTTTCCTTATTTTTTTTTTTCTTTTTTTTCAAGTTATTTTTTATTCTTCTTATTTTTTTAAATTAATTTTCTTATTTTATTTCATGATATATTTAATTTTATACTTTTAATCTAACCTCCAGTGTTTTCTCATTTTTAAACCTTCAAGATAGCGTTTCCTCAGTACGTACTGGGTCTAGCTGTGTGCTTTATTATTGTCTTATATTTATGATGCTTTTTATCAACGCTGTGTATGGGTTGCTGTGTGGGTGGGTTCAGGGGCTGGGTGGAGTAGGTTTGGGTTATAAAACCTTCCTTTAATTCATTTGTCTGTTTGTAAAGCACTTTGTGCTACATGTTTTTTGTATGAAAAGTGCTGTATAAATAAATTTTGATTGATTGATTGATTTGGGACTTTTTGTTTTTTTTAATTGTAATTCAGCATCCAGCTTCAAGTAGGCAGCAGTTGTTCAGCCATTGGATATGTGATATGTGTATTGTTATTTTATTTCTGTCACTTGGGCAGACAATGTTTGTGTGCTGCAGGGACCAGGTTTCTCATAAACACTACTGATTAAAACAAGATTTTTGTGCATAAAATATTGAAACTAAAAATATGACAAAAAGGAGTAGAAAAAAAATCATTAAATGTTACTCTGTGTATAGTTTTTAAATGTTTCATGATGTATGGTTCCATTACCTCTGCATTACGACATGAATCCATCCACCATTTTTCAGGTGCAGTTTCCTTTAAAGATCATTATAAATATTGCAAGAGGGAAACATATTTAATTATAAAATCCTCCTATATCAATCAGCCCTTGCTGCCATCGTTATCCAAGGTTCATGTTGCCCTCCATTTGAACTTGAAAGCTGAAATTTCCAAGTTGCAAATTAGATACGTCATTTGACCTCCGTCTTTTGGTCAGAATACAAACTCTTGAGGTCGGACGATCTTAAGTGTCCTATAGTTTACCAGCTTGTAACTAGAGTGTGGTTTATACTGAGGTGTGCCGTCATTTCCAGCACTGACATCCAAGTTCCAAGATAGTGCCATCACCAACTTTAGTGGGTACAGTAAGTACAGCTAATAAACTGGATTCTCTGTAGACGAAGAGGTAAAAAGGATGTTTTGTTCACATGTACTTCCTGTTCCAGCTCCTGTTGTTGCAGTAAACCTCGCAGGTTGCCAGTGCATGAATCAGCAGCTGTTTGAGTGGATAAAGAGCAACCTGCTCGTCTCTCAGAATAACTCTGCATTAACAAAACACTGCAGGGCTCCACGTGGGAGTGTGTGTGTTCATGACAGACTGCAGCTCCTTTATCACTGCTGTAGTTTAGAGATCTGCTCATTTCGACTTTAATGGCAGTCTTAAGCACACAGCTGAATGGCTCCCCGTCCTCCTTCATTGAGCTGTTAAAAGTTAAGCAAGCTGCAGCCGTGTGAGGCAGACGGCTCTAATTATATGGTGTCTCATGTCGGGGTTCCATGCTTCACTGCCCCCTCTTCTCTCACACTTATCCTGCTCACTAAAGCCTCCTTGTTTAGGTCTGTGGTCGCATTGATTATGGGAATCTGGATTTTGTGTTCAATATTTATTTGAGGGGATGCAAAGAGGTGCAATAGGGCTGACACTTTTCACAAAAATCAAACTTAAAAGGTTCTCAAACCTACACAGTAACACCTGAATACATTCAAACCTGATCAGTCATTTGACCAGTAAAGTCAATCATTGGCTGCTGCTTCTATATTGACCGTCCACCTTGGCTGGTGAATATAAAACTCACAAACGAAGACTTCATACCCTGCCATCTAAATAAATGTGAAGCAGGTATTCTCCAAAATCTATTTAATATATTTGCAGTACAACACACCTTTCCAGCTGAGTCTGTCTGTTCTAAGTCGCACTGGACCATATAGAGTAGACTGCATTGTATGGATCTAGATAAACACAGAGTAGAAGTGCTTCTGTTCTTTTGAATGTTTGATTTAGTTTCACAATGGAGCTGTTTATTCACTCTGAGCCACACTGAAATAACGTTTTAACACTGAGCCGTACTAACTCAGCATTTCTCCTTCTCTTTGCTGAACGCACTAAAAACAATCAGGTTTTTAGAAGGACTTTGTAGGCGTGCAGATTTTCAGTGTTTGTGTTTTCAGAGGCTCAGCTGCCCTGAGCCACCACCACAAAGTCTACCATCATCTGTCTTTATGAGGCCCTTATTGACTCAAAGGTTTGCTCTTTCAAAGCCAGCATCGGCAGAGTGTGGTTCAGACACCAGAGCGGTCAGAGGGTGATTTTTGTGGGTCATTTTTATCAGACTTTAAATACTTAACCCACATACGTAAGGTGAGGAACGCCACTATGCCTGATACTGAATACTGGGGTCAGCATCTTTCTTTTTATACAAGTTATTTTTATTACTTTCACATGTCTAGTTCTCATGCTAACGACAAATAGCTACATTAAGTTCAAAGGCTCTGCTCTCCAAACACTTTTTTATAGAATGTTTCTCTGCAGGAATGGTTAAATATATACTGCTGGTACTAAACAGTGTTGAATAATTATCTCCATCATAGTTTTTGTCAACGACCTTTTTCCCCTGATGAAAACTAGACTAACACTAAATAAAACAGATGTAAATTGACAAAAACTAAATAAACAGACACTTTCATCAACAAACTACAGTAAAATGCTTGTCAGAGATTAAACCCAATCAGACCTTATTTCTTTATGTAGAAAGTAGAGACATGCTAGGAATATATCCAATCACATCTGCTTTGGCTGTGTGAAAAGGTTGGACGAGTTAAGAGGGACCCAGACTCTGGAACAAACTCCCCCTCCCCCAAACATCACCGACTTTGGCCTTTTAAAGCCCAGCTTAAAACATATTTTTTCAGACTGGCTTTCAATACACAGTAATGTGGTGACATGTTATTTTATTTTGTCTTGTTTTATCTGTTTTTATCTAATTTTATCTGATTTTATTTTCCTGGCATGTCCCATTGTTGCTTTCTTTTAATTTGCTTTTATTTCCTATATTCTTATCTATTTTTATCTGGAAAGCACTTTGGTCACCTCGAGTGTTGTAAAGTGCTCCATAAATAAATTTTGATTGATTGATTGATCCAATCACAACTGTCTTAGCCTCATGATGGCAGGATCAAAGTGTAAAACAAGACTCCAGAAATTCAAAGAAACATAAAAAAAATTCCTTACACTTCACAATTCATATTTAACTCGACTAAATTTAAAGTAGATTTTGTTGATTAAAATGTTGTGAAATTTCATCAACTAAAGCTAGACTAAAATGAAAACAATAACATGACTAAATTATGACTAAAACTAAATATGTCCTAGGACAAACACTAAACCTAAATTAAAAATTGCTGTCAAAATTAACACTGGTATTAAACTGTCTCACTTGTGTCAAGCTAGAGTGGTCTGTCACCACAACAGCACAGGGCCATCTGACACAGAAATAATCCCCCTCCTGTTGTTGTCCATGTAATGCTGTATGACTTACCAAAAACTTCTGCTTTTATTAGAATGTAGTTTTGCTTCTTGTAAAGGTCTCTCAAACAAAAATCTTTAAAGGTCCCATGTCCTGCCGAGTTTGACATCATAACTTGGGTGTCTATAAGCAAGATTTTTATTTAAGTTAAAGGTGCTATGTGGAGAATATATTACCGGTGAAATAGAGACTTTGTTCCCCATGAGCATGCGCGCTGACTGTCGTAATGCTGCGTTCCGGTAACCTCGGAAATGGGAGTGACATCATCTCTGACTTATTGGCGTTCCAGTTGAAAAAAAACATGCCGATCTACCAGGCTATTGTTAGCTGTTGTTAGCACGCCCTGCGTTGTTGTATGAAGAATGTGATTATCACTATAGCAGCATTTTTGTAAATATAAGTCTAACAATACTATGTATACAGCTGATCTAGAGCGACACACCCCAATTATTACAGGAGCTAAATAACTGTTCACACTGGGCGCATCCATCTTCTATTGTCAACTCGGGGGTGGTGAGGTTTCACTGAGTTCCCAGTAGGAAATTCTGACTTTGGGGAACATTCCAGCTGCAGTTTGCTACTCGGAACCCGGAAATTCCTACTTCTGACTACAACTGGAACGCACCAAAGAAGTGACCCAAGCCAAAGCGTGTGTTTGTTGTGGTAAATGCAGCTCGGACCTTCCTCAGAACTCTGCATTGCTTTACAACTTCTTTTTTTAACAACTTACAGGATGCAAAGCGAAGAGGTATTGTGTCTCTTTCTAGTTACGTAGCGGTAGTTTTTGATGTGTGACAACAAGCAATTTTTGGAAAATGTAATTTGTAGTTGTAGCCGGCTATATATCGCTACGTAAGCCCGGTGCTCTAAGACGTGTAATATAAATAATAATATAAATTTGCTCGAGTTTTAATTGTCTTGTTCCCGAAGTTGAGTATCCAGGCCAGTCCAGCGTGTCCGACCTGACCAGAAGGCTGAGGAATAGCATTTATAGATAACCTATTTTGATGCTATAAAACTAGTCTTAAATTGTGTATTTCGATCAGGCATATATCTAAAAGTGAGACTTTTTTGCAAATACTTAGAAACTCCTCACAGTCTCTTTAAATAAAAATAAAAAAGGAGGATCAGATGCAGCTCTTTTACCCTCCGCTTTGGAAACACTTGGATCTGAGGGGGCAGGAAGGAAAAGATAATGAACTCAGCAATGACTGGCCGCACAAAGGGATGGGTAGGAGGGGTAACAGGCCTCAAAGAGGACCTTCTTTGACATGGCACAGTACATTTTTCAGTGTAATTATGGTTTAGTTAAAGGCATCAAATATTTCTGTTCCTCAAGGCCCCAAAACATTAAAACCCAAGACATTTTTTTCTGTTGGATATGAGACCTTTAAAAAAGGAGTCACATTATCAGTGATGATGGTGTATTTATACATGTGTGTATGCATGGATATTTGTAAATACTTTTAAAAGCATCACAAGATAAAGTTACATCCCCATGTAAATTGGAAAACACATTAAAAAAATATGAAGGTTTAATAAAACCAGAATGAACCTTTAATACACCACATCATTTTCAAGATGAATGCTCAGTGTAAAAGTCAAATGATTGGAAATTATTGGTAATTCCCAAATGGACAGTAAATGAGCCGTGTCTTAAAAACAAGTCTTCAAAAGGATGTTTAATTAGAAAATCAAGATCTGTTTCAAATGAGAGGCTTGACTTGATTTGACCTCTCCAGCTCTGGTTACATTTCCTGTTATGTTGTGTAAACGCAGTCGTACAGCACGTGGTTCAACAACAACAACAGCTGATGCAGTGAAGGAGAAGCCGGGGAGGAATGTCAGAGGAAGTGAAGTAAATGGAAACACAAGCGGAAAAAAGAGTGAGCTAAATATAAAGAGTCAACCAGGACTGCAAACAATAAAAAAGGGGGAGAGGAAAGTGTCAGCCGGGGGTCTTACTGAAGGTTTACAGTACAGAAGAGTCTATTGATAATCAGTCAGAGAGGAACCACACACCATTACAGCAGACAGGACAATACTGCAGGGGACTGGGGGCAGCTGGGAAATGGACAGTTAGACAGGCGTGTGCCTTAGAGCTTTCATGCTGAGTGTGACAGAGGCAGGGCTGAAGGAAAACAGACCAAGAGCAACAAGACACAAAAGAAGGAAGTGAACAGACAAACCAGATCAGACCACATCATTAAAGCTCTCTGAGGGACTAAGGATGAACAAAGAACAGGCAGAGCTCAGTGTACGGCAAAAATCATACATCAACTGATAACAACACCTTTATATTTAGATCATTTTTACCAGTTTTAAAACAAACTGGCCTGTCTGTCAGTACCTATCACAACCGTCACTCCTCACAAAGGCAAAATATAAAAATGTACTTTAACATTCAAGTAATCGGCTACTTTAGATCAGGATTTTTTTAATTAAATACAAATATGACTTATTTTTTCACTTACAAACTAGGGATGGTGAATATCATATTTTTGCCATTATCAATAATGTCAACGCTTCTGGAGACAAAGGCACAAAGTCTTTTCTATAGGAAAATTGAGTTGTTTTCAATGTGATCGTTCATTTGCGTAAGGAGCAGATGTATAAAAAACCTCCCTGTAAAATATAAGAAACTATTTTTTTTAATGTACTGACAGTGATAATAAGGGGAAGCATTATGGCACACTGATTATCCTGCTGAGAAAAAGCCTTTATTTGGGATATGAACTCCTCTATATATACCTGCTGATACTGATTATGGACTTGTCAAGCAAATATCTGCTGATGCTGTACTGGTAATACTGTGTATATCTATTAAAAAACAAGGAGAATGTTTTTCTTCATATTCCTCATTTAACTTTTGAGGCTAATTTGGATCTCTATTGCAGCAGAGCCTTTAATGGATGATTTATAAGCACCTTAACCACAACTCGTAGAATAGAGCAGAACAGAATACACCTTTATAAGTATCAGCAGTTAATGCAGTAAATAAAACAAAAAAAGGGCACCTAAATATAAAAAATAAAGCAATCAAAACAGGCCAGAATAAGAGGCATCATGTTCAACGTATTGCTTTTCTAAGTGAATAAATTAAGAAGTCATAAGTAAAGCAATTTTTTTTTTGTTTGTTTTGTTTTGCTGGGAAGTGAGATGTGTATTCTTCATATATTGCCCAATTAAGTTGCTTTCTTTACCCGTCATCATGGCAGCTATGCTGGGCAAATTTACCAAATACCTAATAAAACAAATCTGTATTTAGGTTTTGGCCAAGAGTGACATACAGTATATCCTGAACAAAATCAGTAACCAACATAACAAATAAAATGACCATTTTAAAACTCTAAAGCATCAATAATTCACCTCTAATCTGATACATATGTAATCCAGGTTTTATAGGATCCCCATTCTATGTCTTAGAATCAGCTAATACTGTCCTAAAAATGGGTATTTTTTTTTGCAATGAACCTTAAATAGTGTGGGTAAATCTCTTCTTGGAAGATTTGATGCCAGAAAACACAGTTTTTCTGTGCATTTTGGACAGTCAACATCATTCTGTATGTGTTTATCAGACAATAAAAGTAACTATGCATCAAAAGCAAATTATTTTGTTTTAACTTTTTTTTTTTATTTGCAACTGGGCTGTATTTGACCTGTTAATTCTAATGGACCACAGCTGCTCTATCTCCATCCCTCAAGGAAACTTTTGGTCAAAAATACAGCCACAGATTATGCTTATTATATTCTTTCAAAGCTTCAGTATCTACCCATACTATCAATCTTTTACATCACTGATACAGTGTTGTTTGTCAATAAAAGTATCAAAATGCTGAACATTTTGACAACTTATTCTACATCACTATGCATCTTAACTCTTCACCACTGACTGAAGTCAAATATTCTGCTGATTCCTGCCTGCAGAGTGATGACTGTGCTCCTCATCCTCCGTCACTAGCCTCTAAAAGGAGTCTGACATCAGCTGGTCTGATGGAGGGAGGAGGAGATGGGTGGAGGGAGGACTGGATGGAGAGATCAGGAGGGTTCCCGTGGGAGGCTTACACAAACACAGGAAGAGCCTCGCTGTGATGGAAGAGCTTCATCATCACTCGACTGTTTTCATGTCATTTCCTCTTTTTGATCTCCTCACCATGCCAGGCGTTTACTCAGCCATGTTTGAGAGAAAGTTGGAGGCTACTAGGTTAATGAAGCCCAGAGTGACAGTTTGGATGCTGATGCCTGTAATGTCTGATGAGATGGCCAAGCAACAGACTGCAGTGGGTTTTGCTCCACCTTTAAGGGTCAGATTGGTAAACTTGATACCCCGACAGGAGGATGCCAAAAAAGTGTAATCCCTTATTTGGGCACTTTTACCAACTTTTAACAGCAGAAACAAACTGCAACTGTCAACACAGTAGGGTGTTAAAATGTACAGCCCAATCTCCTTTGATAAGCATTCTGCTCAAAAATGACACTCATAAAAAAAGAGTGCATCTATGCAACGACAAGGTCTATTGGAATGTTTTTGGTGTCATAATCAAAGTTACACTGGAGAGATTTTTTATCCAGATGTGTAAGTATCAGTATATGTGTCACTGGGACAGAGTAAATGAAGATAGAAGTCACAATAATTTGAAAATTTCATCCTGGCCTTAAAAAATGATTGTGAATATCTCTCGGAAATAATGCTGGAGTGGCTGTAAAACTCTAAAAATGAATAAAAAATATAGTTTTACATCATCTCTGCAAAGGACTGTTGTTAAAAAGTGATGCAGAGCAAAATTAGAGAAGTTTTATAACAATACAGTCTGGCAAGGATTTGAAAAACAGTTCACTTTTCCTTCTGCTTTTGTTGGAGAGCGTGCAAGCATTCCCGAAATCGGGTACTTCGGGGCGGTAGAAGTAACATTAGGTATGCGCAAAATTAACAATATATAACAGCATTGACAGAAAGGCATTTTAAAGTGAAATGTTGCATGAGCCCATAACTTTTCAACAAATAAATATCAGTATAGGCAGATGATTGCTCCAAAGCTACCAATGCTGGTAATTGCTCTCAAAGTTAAATATAGGTATTGCAGATAATTTCCCTGAAGCTCATTACTGGTGCAGATAATTGCTCAGATTGCTTCATATTTGGTTTTGACAGATGTACATATCTCTGCATGTATTTAATTTTGGTTTTTTTTGGACCATTTGTAAATCTACGTAAAATTGAACTTAGAAAATCCCAAATTAGCTGATTTTCCATCAGCAGGTTGGAAACATAGCACTTGAAGCTCTTAAAGAGCACATGAAGCTTGATCTTTAGCTCATGTTTTGAGTACATTTGTATATAATGTAGGTGTACTCAGAACTAGACTGTGCAGGCCAAGACGGAAACTTTAAAGAGTCATGAAGGGAAACATTCAGCTTTATAATGACACTGGTATTAAATCCTACCATTTCCCATCCCCTGTGGTCACTAGAAACATTTCACATAAAGCTCCATCAGCCAGTAAGAAGAAACCCATCCATCAGAGCAGAAAACTAACAGCATCTTCATTGCACTGATAACAAACACAAGAGAGCGGAAGCTTTAAAATCACCACAGTCTGATATCCTGCATCGACTAATGACTGTTTATTTCCAGGTCACTTCATTTCTTATCCAGCATGGTTCAGAGGTGCAGAAACATGCAAGAGAAGAGTCCAGCTAACACGTGAGCATGAGCCTTCTGCGAGCTCAGTGTAGGACCTTTCACATTCACAACAATACACTTTTCTCCACTGAGTCATCATTTGTGCAGGTTTCACACTTCAGTCAAAAACAGCAGAAGTGGATTGTAGCAGCACTGTAACATCTATTATTAGACATGTTTGCATGATACTGCAGTTTCACATCCAACTCCATGAAGTCAAAAAGAGACAGGGAACAACAACTAAAGGTTTCAGATGCAAATTAAAGCTAGAGTGAAATATTCCCTGATTGTAGCGCCATGTGTCAAAAATACTTTCAATCCCCATCACATGAACTCGAAGGCAGGACATGTTGAAACAGAAAGTGTGAGCGTGCATTTTATTTTTGGCCGTTGAACAGTGAAGCTTAGGGGATCTTGACAATTCCCCTCTGTTACTTTAAGAAGATGAGTATAGTTTGATCGTTTTTGTGATCACACACAAATTTCATGCCACCCCTCCAAAAAGTCTGAGTATCATACACTTCATTTCAAAGGTGGGCAAGAGGTGGTCCGTGGGCCACATTCAGGCCTGCTACCCACTCAGTGCAGCCAGGATGCAAGTTTCTTTATATCACAAAAATGTAAATACATATACACAGCTTTTATATTTGTATTTTTCCCACTGTAGCAAGATCAACATATCTAATGTAAGAATACATCTTTATAAAAAAAATGATCCTGGTGGCATCCGATTTTTATTTTATTTTATTACTAGTTTATTGTGATTTTTTCTTTGTTTTTTGCTTTATTTTCTGGGAGGGCGGGGGTTGTGCATTGTTCATTGTGTAATATTTGCTGTTATCTCCCTGTCATGTCAATGTTCTGTTGCCAGTCTTCTTAAAGAAAAACTAATAAAAATGTGATCACAAAAATGTAAATACAGGAAGTAAACGGCACAAAATTGGCCATGACGACACTGAAAATAATGTTTTGGGGGAAACAGAGTTATAGTTTGCTGCAGTTGTTTAGTAATATAACCTATAAGCAGTGCTAAATACACTTACACTTGTAAACATAAAAGAAACACTTCCTTGTGCCATGACCAACAATTTCCAAAAATGTCATCCTCCAAAGTAAAGACATTCAGCATGGGTCCTGCAAATAGACTTGTCTGGTTGTCTGATGTCCCCACAGATGCATCAAGCATAAGTCTGGCCTAATTCAACGGCACACAAAAAAACTAGTCATTAGTGACATTAATCTTTAGACATATTGTAGATTTAAGGATGATGATTAATTTGCTTTAAGCTATTCTGCATTTACAGATATGATGAGATGCCTTAAAAGTCACTCCAACACCACTGATAATGTACTGATGAACATATGTTCCCACTTGATTAACCTACGTCTTGAGTTTTAATCAAACTCAAATCCAAGGGCAGCAGAAAAGACTGCATCTTACCTGGACGTCGTAAAGTGCCACGATGTTTTCATGCTGCAGCTCCTGAGTAAAAACAAAGAGGACAGCAGATAAGCAGCAGCTAATGGAGTCTGTCTAAAGATGTTTCTACCCCTGCAGTCAAAGGTGCAGACCAACACAAGGTCATTATCTGATGCTTCTTTAAATGTACCAGAGAGATAGATGAGAAGCAATTAAGGGTCATGCTCACCTTCAAGATTTTGATCTCCTTGCCAAGAAGGATCTGGGACTTGGACAGGTTCTTTTTATTGATGCTCTTGATGGCCACCTCCCAATCTGTCTTCTGCAGAGAGGATAAGGATAAAGAGAAGATGAACCATTTAGGGTCAGCGTCCCTGTGAGATGTCTCATTACACAGACTTAGATCTTAACAGAAATGTGTTCAACCACAAGCACTACTGAAAAATAAGAAATAATAGATGTCCAATACACCACAATTTCTACTATGTAGCAATATTGATGTAAAGTGTGAGAGTTAAACTTTTGCACAATAGTCTCTAATAACTTAGGGATTTGTTTAACACATGGTAACAACTCCAATAAATCAAATGTACCATAATTTCTCCAATGTAACATGCTCAATTATAACACACATACCACATTTTCAAGATTTTTGCCTGAAAAACACTGCACTGCACTCCAATATAACACACACCCAAATCTTGCCCAAATCAAGGTAACTCAAAAAAACCTTTATTTGAAGTTTAAATCAATGAATTTTCAAAACAACATGATTCTCTCTCTCTCTCAAGGTGCAGAAACACTTTTTGCTTCACGCATGAGCAGTTACTCAATTTCTGCAGGAGCATGCTCAGTTCTAGTGTAGCCACCAGTTATAGAGCAGCCATCAACCTGCCGATGTCTTCGACCAATCACATCGCAGGTATTTTGTGTCCCCTTGCTCACAAGATGGCAGCACTCTGTGTTTGCCAGTGAGTGGAAACACTTGAGAATCAAAAGGCGATAAAACAAAGTTAAACTAATAAAGATCTAAAATATTTGATAAGAACAGTTTAACAGTTTAATATGAATTAAGCAAGTTTGGTGAAATTGTTTTGCAGAGAAAGAGAATATTTCTGCTTTTTGTATCAGATGTGCTGCAATCGCGTTGTATTTTGGTTGTACTTGTGTATAATACACACCTGAAAAATTACAACGTACTTAAAAGCCTTTTTCTCTCCATTTTTGCAACATGGGTTGCTAATTGCTATAAACTCAGACTTTTGTGTTTCCATTGCGAAAACTCATTTTTCTACACCAAACTTTGTGAGATACTTTGTAGCCTTTAAAGAAAGCAGGAACAAACTGAGTAATCAAACAAATAACTTTAGATTCAATAATAAGGATGCAACAATTCAAAAAATACTGAACCATACAGTCCAACATCCATGGTTCCATATGTGTTTGAAAATAGCAGTATTTTCAGTTTTCCAAAACAACAGCATTCATTTATTGTTGCCCGATTCTCTTCGTGTTTGCTCTGCTTCATTTGTGCCCGGCAGTCAGCACATAAGAGTGAGGAAACTCCTGCTGCTGGTAGCAATGGCCCAACGTGCGTTAGGATAAATTTCCAGCCCTTTCTGTGACATCTGAGCACTTTAAATCCTGAAATCACTGTAACTCACGTCAAACCTTTTCAAATATATTTCTAGCATCTGTATTAACCCTTATAAGTAAACCAATCTCTCTCTTAAGCTGTCCTGCAGCATCACTTGTGGATGATCTGAAATAAATTGATATTCAAATGAACATACATTTGTGTTACGGCATGGTCTAAAAGCGTGCATGCCTAATGACCGTCAGCATCTCTATGTGAGCGCCGGCCTGAAGGACAAGGAAATTTTATACGATCCAGTAACACCAGGTCACTTCGGTTTGTGGGAGTCAGGGCAGCCTGTCGTGCTGAATGACGAAGCACTCAGGTGACACTTAGCGCAGCGGCCAGCCTAATCACACTGAAAGCTAATGACGGAGGAGAGGTGGCTAGTTTTTACCCCCTGTGATGGGATAATATTTCTCTCTGAGCTCCTGGAGCAGGTATAAAAAGACTCCTGGAGGTCACATGAGCTCAGCGCCGCTCAGATCATGTGCTGTACATGCAAACATGCAGCTGAGGATACAGAAATAGACCAGAGGAGGCTGTCACAATGACCTTAAGACAAAGACGCAGACACAGAGGCTTGGCAGGCAGCAGTAACACCATACTCTTAAACCAATATTCCTAAAAATATACTGCTGCATTTTTACAATTTATCGTTGAGAATATTGAGATAATCCTCTCAATTTTTTTAGTAGTCTCAATAGACGAATGAGGAAATCAACCACACATTAGTTAAACTTAAGAACATTGCTTGATTATCATGTACTAAATCAGTAGGCTGCAGGTGATTGATGAAGCTGGGTATGAGGCTTTTCTTCAAGAAATAATGTACAATCCTCCCACCTTGATATAGTACGTTCAAGGCAGGTCTTACAGTCAGATTTTTAACTGACTGGCATTCATCTCACCCCCTTAGCTGGCCCAGGTCCCTTATACAGTGTTTTATAAGTTTGGCAGCAAGCAGCAGTCATCTTACAAGAAGTACAGCTGTACAAAAGATGTAGTTCCTCGAGTGTCCACTAGAGGCAAACTGTAGGAATCCTGGAGGTGTTATGATAGTCGTCGTTTCTTGAACAAAGTGCTGCCATTTTTATGTTCATGCTGTAAATATTCTTAATGTAAATAGCTTAAATTCCTTGGTCTCACTTTTACTTAACTTATTTTTCCTTCATATGGAAGTCTATATTGCTTGAAGATTCTTTATATATATAATGTATTTTGTCTTCTCAATTATTCATTTCATTTATTTATCTAAATTTAATGCTGCCATCTGTTTTGATATCTTTGTTTGATATCCCTACTGCTATACTGTGTATAAGAGCAACTGAAACAACTGAATTTCACCTTAAGGATTGATAAAGTATTTCTGAGTTGTGATTCTGATTACATGCAGGAGATGCACAGTTTTTATGACCTTATTCACACCTTACAGTCTGGATAAAAATAGCTTTGGTATAAATACATACTAAGATGTAATTTTAGTGTTCTCACTGTATGGAGGGAGATTTGTAATTAAATTGTCCCATTTTTATTTTATTGAGGATTTCTGGTTTTAGAAGTAGGGTCGTGATTTAGAGGTTGCCTTAAATCCCGCCTCAATCTGACTTTTGGTCTGAGAAGGTGCTAAAGTTGTTTGCTAAAGTTCATTGTTGTGATGCATCGACACGTTCCAAAAGCTCCTTTGATAATCCAGTGGTTGATGCTACATTGCTTCATCCAATTCTTATTACAGTCTATTGAAAAGCCCTATTAGCCTCAACCATTGAGGAACACAGTACAGAGAATGGCTGCCACCTTCTACTCAATATTCTAACACATGTTCGAGCATGGGGGTAAAAGTCAGTGCTCAAACTGTAAAAATACATTTGGCGGGCTTGAAAATCTGCAGTTACTAGCGTGAATGGTGGAGACAGTTCAAGTCGGATTTTTTTTTTTAAATGACACCGCACATACAGAGACAGGAAAACTACCCCTCCTCTAGGCTAATTGGTTTCCTGTAGCTGATTGTAAACATGTGCCTTGTGCAATGATCACTGCTTGCTACCAAACTTGCATAGTGCTATATTCAGGCGATGATGCTTAGGACAGGTTCTTGAGGAGTGGGACAGACATCCATCCCTCAGTTGAAAGTCTGCTTCAGCTATCAGTGTGTATGCTCAAACACCACTTAATTTTCTGAGAAAAGCAAACTGCCTTTCCTAAAGGCTAATTAGCTTCCTGTTGCAGATAGTAAATTTGTGCCATAAAGCCTACTATGGGGGCTAAAACTTTTTGCTAAATTATCACCCGCTTAAAAACAACATCAGGCATCCCTAATGTTTGCTATAACAGAGCGGCCCTTAAGAGCGAGTTTCATGAACAGAAGCTAAGAAAGGCTCACTGTGAATAAAGAGGACATGCTTTCAGTGTGAATGTAGGTTAAAAGGAGATGTTCTTGTCCTTAGAGTGCACCACACAGAGCCTGGCACAGAATCCAGGATAGGGTGAGAGAGTGTGTGTGTGTGCGTCTGCCATACACTGCCAACTAAGCTGCATCCATCCCCAGATCACTGACGGCCTGCCCAGCCATGTGTGACCGAGCCACCGACACTGCACCCAGCGTAAGTATAAAAAATGTGACCCTGCTGGCCCGTCATGTAATGCTGCTGGAGGGGGAGGGGGAGAAACCAGACTGATGGTCAGGTAGTGCACCACACTGCGTTATGGGGAGTTAAAGCAATGCAGAGTAAGCAGTCCTCCGGCACACAGACAGGAACAGGAGCTTCAATTTCCAGGATAAAGTATGATCTCATTTATGAATCACAGCTGATTACAGAGCAACAAGGAGATGAATGTCAGCAAAATGGCAGAAGACGCTGATGGGGGGATCCAAAAAGAGCTGTGTCAGGTAAAGTGAGGGTGAGACTGATCGCAGAAGGACCAAGGATAGGGGTGGGAGTTGATAACATGTAATTAATACCAGTTCCATCCTCCATTCTGCTCACTGACTTGAATCTTTAACTGTTCCCTTTTTGATCCCTATGTATTTTCTGAGTGGAAGAAGTAGGCCTTCTTAGGTTTTCAGTAGTGACAATGTCAAACACATGGCTCTGGTAATGGTAAGCCACACAGACAAATGCTTTGACAAGTTTCTGGTGTTTCACAGACACAGGACACAGACACAGGCTGTTGGTTAGAGCCATTTTGTGTAAAAACCAAGCCACATTTTTTACTACTTTTGTCTCTCGTCTGCTATTATCTGTTTTCTTCTTGTTTTTGCAGACTGCCCTCGATGGAAAGGGGACCTTTATTTACAAAGCATGACGCACAAATTGGATGGAATGGAGAAGAAAATTGTTAAGTAAAAATACAAATCGTATTGCCAACCCTAATCAAAGAGGGCTAACTATACAGGAATAGTACAGGTTTTAAGAAGTGGGTTGCTCAAGACCCTTGGCACAACTTAACATGATGGCAGAAACAGCACGTGGAAGGATATGCAGCCCATATATTGCATCACAGAATAGCTCCTAATACAGGAGATAGGAGAAGTGAAACACTGTTAAGAATCTTACTGCAGCATCTAGCCTAGCCCACGTTGTTTTTCATGCTTTTTTTCCCCAAAAAGAAGGGAATTTCTGTGTCACCATTGACTGCTATGTATCGCCTAAAATCGCAAGCTCCGCCCATTACAGAAAGTGATCCTCTATCAAGCCGTACCTTCCTTAGTAACCATTGCTAGGTTAGACAGAGTTTGTTGTCACTTGTTCCTCTCCCATTTGAAACAACTGAAAACTAGACGGTAAAAAGTGTGTTAAGTGGTATGATGGACAGGAAAAGGCCTAATCATAGGTTCATTAACTATGGTTCTAATATAGACACGTCCTGCGCCTATTCAACAAACTACAATTCTAGTTGCTCTATTTTACTTTATGTTATCCGACAAATTTACTGTAAGTTACCATGATTGAAATACTGAGCCTGAGACCATTGCTACAGCCTTGTGATTATTGTAGCCACAAGGTAGGCTGCCTCTGACGCTTTCTCAGACAATTGTGTAAACTTCCTCATTACTTGTTAGTGAGTTGTTATTAGATTTTAACCAATAAAATAATCATTTCATCCTTCCTCACTTCCTTCCTCATACCACTCTCTGGGTAATGAGCATGATAGCCCAGATTCAGAGTTATGACTATAAAAATGCTAGCTTGTTTGCAGCAGCTAAAGGTTATTGTGCACACTTCACGAACACCTACCAGCTAAAAGACCTACATGACGGATGCGATCTCAGGGGAGAGGGTATATGAGACCATGTAGTCACAATTCCTACGCTAATGGTCTGCATATTATAACAACACTTGGTTGAATTTGTATATTTTGAAGGCCCTTCTGACAAATCCAGGGGTCACCCGAGGGGGCCTTGGCATCCCTGTTGAGAAAGGCTTGTCTAGATAATGGACGGGAGGAGAACACTTGTACATAAAGTAGTGAGTAAACTTCTCCACAGAGAGCGGCTGCCACAGCAGCAGGGAATGATGGGATGCTCTAATGTGTTGCCCACTGAGGATCTCAGCACCATCTGTTTCACACCAGCAGCTACAGGGACAACATGATGTCATCTCCTGCATCACTGTCACACGTACAGAAACAAGCTCACCATCGGCAAATCCTTCTGTTATAAATAACCAAACCCTGTTACAACTTCAACTGCATTACTGAGAGCAGAAAATCAATGTGCTTTAAATCCTGTTCTTCCACTCACTGCTGTTAAAACCCCATTCACACATGCAGATAAGTATTGACATGCTAAATTTACCCCCCCACACCTCCACAGACTGACAAGCAAACTGCCAGAAAACTTCCTGCTCTGTTTGGCCAAGTGTGAACAGGAAGCTTAGGGAATTTTCTGTGTGTGTAACCCAGGTATTTTCTAGGAAATGCCAGGGTTGCTTTAACTTTATGCTGACTGGGAATAGAAATTGATACGATTTTATCGGTACTAATGGTATGAACAATCCTGCTAATCAATCCAATTCATTAACGATTCCCTTATTGATTCCTGCAGATTCATGGGCGAATATTGGCCTGTAGGTTTCCAGTGGCAACTACGTCAAACACATGTCATAGCATAGATAGCTGCTTCTGCAAAGTTGCCGGTGTTTCCACTCACTTAAGGTTGTGCAGTAGGCGCCTTTATAAAAAAATTCAGCGACAATTCTGACCATTTCTGAACCCTGTCAGTGGGAAGAATTGATAAGGGAACTGATCAGCAAAAAGACCCATAACATCGACACTTTGATGGAGCCATTTAAGATTCTCAACTGGAAATGTTGTGTATGTGACACAACACATGACTTTGAATAAGGGCCTTAAAAATATGCTTGGCCAGTAGGGATAGGAATTGAAAACCAATTCCAGTTGAGAATCGAATCATTAACAGCTCCATCAAAGAATCAATATGATGAGTCTTTTTGCTAATCAATTCCCTTGTCAATTCCTTCCACAGACAGGGTTCAGAAGCGGTCAGAAATGTGTCTTATCTATTTTGTGACGTGTGTTTGACATTGTTGCCACTGGCAATCTACAGACCAACATTTTTCCACATGGAAAATCTGCAGGAATCAATAAGGGAATCGTTAATGAATTGGATCAGTTAGCAGGATTGTTAATAGCACTGGTATCGGTAAAATCTTATCAATTCCCATCCCTTTTGGCCAGTGACTTCTGATTTTATCCACCACAATTTCAGGTGAGTAAAAATGTGATTTCAGATCCTGGGTATGTGTAAATCTGACCTTCACTGTTAGCATCTGTTTGCTGTAAAAATCATATTCTGCTTCTGTTCTTGCCAAGATCTCCCCTGTAAAGGAAATCCCTGAGCTTAATGGCTAAATAAAGCTTTAATTTAAATAAAGAATAAAAAATGAATGTGCAGCTGTTACATAAGGGAGGCTAGCATCCTTAAAAAGGAGAAACACTGCACCCCATCCTCCCTCCTGCCTCCTCTTTACGTCAGCAAGTCATTCACTGCTGCCTGACTCATCCTGGTTTCATGAATGAACCAAACCACATCATCATATTTATCCTGCTAACTTCCTTTAATAACACCAAAACCGCCTCTCACAGCCATAACAATCCATGTAAATTTGTAGTCCCACATGCAGTCCAATTTCCCACCCTCTAACACTGGTGTCAGCCTACATTAGGCTGCCAGTGCTGCAGAGCTGCATCCTGCATTGACCCAGATTCTCAAATGAAGCTTGCCCCTTTTTTCCTCCTGCAAGAGAAGAAGGGAGAGACACTGCAGACATGCCGTGTGTTTATTTATTTACCTTCCTGTGGCGTCCTTTGAACACCACTGCGAAGGCTCCATGTCCAACCAGGTCTTTTCTGCTGTATTCGAAATCTCCCACGGTCTCCATTATGATGAGCAGGTGGGTGAGCGTTGGACTAAAAAGAATCCTTGTCAGCCCGCTTCAGTCCTGCTGATGCTCGATCCTTCTGTACCGCAGAATTATTTCATGATGGGCTGCTTCCAGCACAGGTCACAAAAATGTCTGATTGCAGCTTCAGAAATGCAAGGAAATTCTGCCTTCTTTTGTCATTAGTGACCAAAAGAACAAACGTTGGGATTTTTGGATGTTGACTGGATGTTATCAGCAATCTAAACCCTCCTTAGGGTGCACGGAAGCTTGATGAGCCTTTTTCAGTATTTTTTTCAGCACAATTCGCAAAAATAGTTTATTTCAGGCTCATAAATGCAAAGAAATGCTCCTTCACTTGGAAATGTGTGATCATACATTCACAAATTTCCTTTCTGTTGATATTAGCAGTCTAAAGAAGCATGCTGGAGCCCTAATTTTGGGTTCCTGGTGGAAAAGAATTTTGTTTTACCTATAATTGGTCAGGCACAATTGCCAAAACATGTTCATTCCTGCTTCATAAATGTAAAGAAATGCTCCTCCTCCTTGATATTAATAGTTGCTTCCTTATAGTGTCTTGTTTTCTGTTTTTTGATGGTACAAAAGAAGCAAGATGAGGCCCTAACTTTGGGTTCCTTGGCAACCAAACAGTTCTTTCGTCAATTTCTTTCAAGCACAACTGCCAAATAATGTTGATATCAGCTTCATAAATGCAAAGAGCTAATGCTCCCCTTTGATAACAACTGGAATATCTTAGTGTTTCGATGTTGGCTGGATTTCACAGGCAGTTTTATAGCCTTGTCTGATTCTAGAAAATGTCAGCTTGCTTTTCTAGAGATTATGACATTTCCTGTGCTTTTACACTGTAATCATGCATTAATCCAGCAGATTAACCAATAGGTAGAATATTCTTTAGCTGCAGCCCATCTGATGTGCCTTATTACTGCATAAAGAGGAGTCACAGTCAGGACATGGTGCTCTCATGCCCTCTTTCTTGATCAGCAGGCTGGGATGTCTGTACTGTCACACACCACAGACGGATTTAAGCATGGCTACTAACCATCCAGGGCTGAAGTGTTTGCAGTGCCAGCTGTCTCCCAGTCTTTGACCCAGTTGGATAGACACAGTCCAGCTTTGCATGCACTCTCCAAGAAGGCTCACTCGCACCCTGTTTTCCCCCAGTCTCCAAACGCGATCAGAGGGGCAGACTACATGATGCCAAGCCTGCAGGACATGACCATGCAAAAGCAGAGAGCAGCTGCAGACAGCACACCGAGCTATCTGTTAGCCTCACTGTGACATAACAAGGCAGAGGCTGCTACACACAGCGTCATGGCTGCGGATGGTCAGAATAAATCCCTGCCAACATGCTAACAGTAACATTTAAATAGCATTAGCCTCTCTGGTGGCTAATTAAGCCTGCCGCTGAGGCAAATGGGCGAGTAAAGGCAGCGATAAAGCTAGCCAACATCACCGTGCTAGCACAGAAACCAAGGATGTAACAGAGATGTCAACATAGACCCAGCTCTTTATCCGGTGGTCCTTGGGTTTTTGGAGGAGAATCCGGTGAGAAAACGACGTGTCGTCCTGTTAAATCCACGGTGCTTCAGTTTAAACGGTGAAAAATAAAGAATATTTCTTCGTTGTTTCCTCCGCCGTCATGTCTCTCTCAGGACAGCCAGTTAGCGCTGTTAGCAGCCGTCCTCTGCGCTTGAATATACATCCGCGGTTAGAGATGGTTCATCACCCAGCAGGGTACTATGAAATAATTAGTTTTTAAATCACTGCACTGAACTGTCACATCATAACGCACAGCTGAGAGCCCTCCCCTCTCAGCGACGGCTTTAACAATACAGAGAAGTAGTGCCCTGCGGTGTTTTTATAACCTATCCCTCCGCGGAGGGAGCCGCGATATTTCCTTCCGCTGTATGGGTTAGTCCCTCCATATTACTCTTTGCCAAGGCGACCGTTTTGACATAGTGTTTTGTTTGGATCAGCAGTGCTGTTTTGTTTCTTCTTTTTTTTTATAGCTTATTTAGTTGCTCGTTTTAAATGTTTTTTGTGTGAATGTGTGTGCATTTCTTTTTATTTAGACAGTAACACAGGGATTTCCAAACTTTCTTTATACAATGCCACAGTATACAATACAAAATGAAAAAATGACTGGTATATTTCACTGATATACCTACTTTTGGTGAACTATGGTTATCAAAGCAAATCTATTGTTGGCTAAGATATTCCCAATCAATAAAAATACTTAAAAACAAACCAGCTGAGGTACTTACTTGGAGGACTGGTAAGCAACCAGGCTTGATCCATGTGTTTCTGTTGGCCTAGGTTCAAACCCGGCCTGTGCCCTCCCCTATTTCCTGTCACCTGCCTTTGCAAGGCTATCCACAGTTTCGCTCTCATATCAATAAAAAAGGCACAGAAATGCCCAAAAAAATCTTAAAATAAAAATCAGCCTATATCACGGCTTTTTATTAATATCTTGACAAGGCATCACTCAAAAAGATGGTTTAGGGCAGCCAATCAGAATTCAGGGGGCCCTGTCTGCCCTGGATATCACTGGATCAGCTCTTCACCAAGGTAAGACAGGCCGTGTGCTTAAAAGAGGGGAAGCTTCGTTTCCACTTTCAGACTCAAACCAAGAGCAAACTGCACAAAACTGATCAACTCAGTATGAGAGTTGAAGCTGATCAACCTGACACTCTTCTGTAAACGGGACCTTGATATGGAGGAGATAGCTAAACAAAGGATGGAAAGTTGTGCTGCAAGTAAGATCTGTAACCAGCCTGTCTTTATTAATCACACGTGATTTGATTTCTAATGTGGGTCAAATATCCTCTATTTTCTGAAACTTGCTGTAGGTCAAACAATTGTGTAGAATGCATGTTAGGTTAAACATGGATGCAAGTTGTTAACCAAGATCAGAAAAAAGTGTCTGTGGCTTGTGCAAAACGCTGCTGCATGTCCCCTGACAGGAAGAAAAAGTATGATTGTATTGCTCCAGTTTTAGCCTCGCTCCATTGGCTTTCTGTGTTTTAGGATTGATTTTAAGATTTTATTGAACGTTTTCAAAGTTTTAAACAGATCAGCACAGCCCTATCGTGTTGACCTCTTGCACTGCCACACTCCAGCTGGACCTCTCAGGTCATCTAACATGCTGCTCTTGGATGATCCTCAATCCAAACATAAAACTCGAGGGGATCAATCCCTTTTGGTGGCTGCTTCAAAACTCTTTAACCTTCCTCTCCACCTTTATAGAAGATCAGTCCCTTAAAGACCCCTTTCTCCCCAATGGCCTTCAGTTCTAATTACATCTGAGCCTACCTGTAATTTTATATTCTCTGTGATCTAGGTATTTTTAGATCATGCTATCTCAAGGGTTACCTTTTGCTTCATGTCATTTATATTTTATGGTTTAACAATAATCCTCTCATCCCAATTCCTTATTTGAACTTACCTCTGATTAAACTTCATTGTATATGTGGGCCCACGTTGGACATTTGATGTTTTAATGCACTTTAGCTACACATTCAACTTGACTTAAATGATTAATTTGTCTCTGTGTTTGGGCCCTGTGCTTGGCTCACAACCACTTCAGGGTGCACCCCATGCCTTTTGCCCAATGACAGCTGGGACAGACAGTATCCGCTGGTGATTGTTTGTTTTAAAAGACATTCTTTGAAGTCATGATGAAAAATTAAAGAGAAAAAATATAAAATGTTCCTGTTCACATGATAAAAAGAAACCATATATATAAATGGCTGTATACAGAGTAAGATGGATGGAAACTGACAAGTTCAGTTAAGTGTTTAATGGTCTCAAACTGCGGTGATGCTCTGTTTAGATGTGGCGCCCCCTGGTGTAAAGTGAAGGTAGAAGCAGTCCTAAGAGCAGATGCTCTTCTAAAAATAAAAACTTAAACTTACAAAGAGCTGACCTCCAAACAGACTGATCTGCAGACAGAAAAAATGTGATAATGCTTTTGTTTCTTTCTTTCATCTGTTGTGTATCTGATAAACTAGTTTAACCTCTTAAATCAACATAAAATTGTCTCTTTTTTAAAACATATGACACAATTCTCTTAAATCCACAGTCATATACAATCAATAATAAACAGATGCACATCACATACAAAGATTTAGAAAAATATAATTATCATAAAATCATTTAAAATCAGCCATAGTGTGGTTCTATTTCACTTCTTCTTCGTTTTGGTGGTGGGCTTGTTGTAGGTGGAGGAGAAGAGCATGGTGAAGAGTATCAGCAGGGGGACCAGCAGGTATGGAGCATAGATGGAGACGAGCAGCCAGCGCTCCTTCAGCGTCTGAGGACCAGGATGAGGCTCCAGGGGGAATTCATAGAAGAGAACGTGAGCAAGGATTGGGACCAGCGTGGTGGCCACGTGTGTGGAGTAAACAATGGCGGGAGTCCTGATCCACCGACAGCCTCCTGGGGAACAGAGACCAGAAAATCAAGATGACATCAAGGATTCGACAAGGACACTGCAGAGTGATACATAGAGCAGTAGTAGAGTAAATGCAGCAAACACGGCTCCAAATATGATTTATTAATTTAAATATAACTTCTCTGTAAGTTACTGAGTGGTTGGAGGTTAGTGGTTGTCAACTTCCATCCATCCACTGCCTATGCAGTGCTAATTTTGACAGCACTTTTTAATTTATTTTTAGTCTTATGCCTAAAAAACTTTTAGTTTTAGTCATTATTCAGTCAGCTAAATTGTTTTTATTTTTGTTTAGTTTAAGTTGATGAAATTTCACAACATTTTGGTTAACAAAATCTACTGTAAGTTTAGTCACCTGAAACATAAAGTGTAAAGTGTAAGACATTCTTAGGCTGCCTTGAATTTCTGAAGTCATGTTTTTACACTTGGATCTCGCCACCATGAAGCTAAGGCAGCTGTTACTGGATGATCTTAACTCATTCAACCTTTCCTCACAACCAAAGCAGCTGTGAATCCTAACTTGTCTCTACTTTCTACATGACGAAATTAGGTCTGATTGGATTAAGCCTTTGTCAGACATTTTCGTCCAGTTTTTATTTGTTGATGAAAATGTCAGTTACTTTAGTTTTAGTTTTTGTCAATGTACACTTGGTATTTTTTTTAGTTATAGTTCAGTTTTCATCAGGCCAAAAAAGGTTGTTAAGGAAAACTATGACCACAATAATTAGTTGACAGTTCTACCACTGCATCTATTGGCCCTTTTCCACTAGCACGCCTTGGCCCTACTCTACTTGGCCCTACTCGATTTGCAGCGTGTTGCACTAAGCTAGTTTTAGTACCTACCTCTGGTTCCAAGCGAGCTGAGTCGATACCAAAAGATGACGTCACCGACTGCCGGCAACTGATTGGTCAGACAATGTCATCATCGATGAGTCATGAGTGCGACAACCTAGCATGCTAGCGGTAGCTACCATTAGCTTACCCTCATATGTCTTTTCTTTGCAGCTCGATTGCTCTCGTCCTCGGCTTCATTCTGTTGTATAGCTTCCAAAACTCTCCTATTTCTCCTATTTCTTCTTTCCGCCTGCAGCCTTCTTCTGCTTTCCTTTTTTACTCGGTTTGTGAATAAAAAAGCCACAGATTGTTGTGTTGCGCTCAAAATGACGTCACCACAGGGCCGCACAGCTGTTTACAGCAACACTGCACTCCGTTGGGCAGGCGACTGGGGCTAATGGAAAAGCAGCACAAGGCAGGTAGAGTAGAGCCGGGTGGAGTCGAGTCGAGTAGAGTAGGGCTAATGGAAAAGGGCCATATGTCTCTTATCCCTTTCAGGGCTTTGGTGGCTGGGACACCCTGAACTGATCACCAGTCAATCAAAGGGCCACATAGACAGACAGCTATTCACTTTAATACTTGTGTATTAACATAATGAGCACATTTTCTGGTCTGTGGGAGGAAACCAGATTTCCTGGTGAAAACCAGCGCAGGAACGTGAAACCATGCAGACCCCACATAGAGAGACCCTGGAGTGTAACCAGCACTGTTCCTGCTGTGAGGCATATGGACTACCCTCGCCGTGCCGCCGCGCTGCCTTTTATCAACTTTCATTGGTGAAACTATGCAAATTATTTAGTTAAGATTTATTTGAATGAATCTAATCTTAAGATTTAGTCAAGGTTCATGAAAGATGCATCACTCTGCATAAATTTCACAAATAGGTCGACAAGCTTTTCACCAGTCCAGACCACTTTACCATTCATGCTGTGTAATTTCGTAAAATTTCAAAACTAATTTAGGCAAATGTATTTTAAAAAGGTATCATTTTTATCACAGACTTTTTACACACCTTTTAGACACTTTCATTTTAAATGGAAAAAACACACTGACAAGTCAACCTTTGTGAGCAGTTTAGACTGAGTATTATACTTGTTAACTTACCGGTAACTACAGAAAATGTAGGCATTTTTTTTTATGTTTCCTTGAATTTCTGAAGTTATGTTCAGCATTTAGATCCCGCCACCATTAAGGTAAGGCAGATGTGATTGGATGTCCCTTTTAACTTATCCAACCTTCCGACACAACCAAAGTAGCTGTGATTGGATATATTTCTAACTTGTCTGTACTTTCTACATGACGAAATTAGGTCTAATTGGATTAACTCTGTTACATATTTTAGTCTAGTTTTTATCTGTTGATGAAAATGTCAGTTAATTTAGTTGCAGTTTAGTTCATATGCATTGTTATTTAGTTGCAGTCTTGTTTTGTCAGGGGAAAAAGGCTGTTGACGATTGTATGACGAAAATAATAAGTCAACAAAATTAACACTCAATGGGGAGGGGCCTCTTATTGCTCTTCGCCCGAGGCCTCAAACTGATCCAAACCGCCCCTGCAGGTCTGACAGTCCATGGTGCAAACAGAAAACTTCAACCTCAGCTGAACTTTGGTACTTAAGTTGTCCACTGACCTTTGAGAAACGCGTAAGCTGCGATGGGAAAGAAAGGCAGCTGGACCAAAGCCTCACAGAAGACGAAGGACTTAAACCAGTGAGGAGGGTCCAGAACCATGGGGTCTTTAAAATCCTCAGCGTACCAGTGCAGAAGATCCTTCAGCTGCAGAAGAGGAACCACACAGTCTTACTGAAAACCCCAAACATAACCTCATATTGTGTTATTCCCTCTGATACTCACTGACTGGGGGAACACATGGTCCGGCAGCAGCGCCTGCAGGTCGATGAATAACGTGATGGGAATGTGAGAGGCGAAGTAGAAGAAGAAGATGATCTCCAGCACACGGACAGACATTTTTATTAAAGTTTAAGAGCAATAGGGACTAGACAGGGTAGGATCGACACAGATCGGAGCAGGGGAGTGCCACAGAAACGCGTGTTTACATGGCCGATCCGATTGGTCCACATAAGGAGATGTGGGCGTTCCTGAACGCACCAATCACCAGAGTGGGGGGCATTGGTCATGCTGCTTCAGGTGTGCCTCGGAAACGCCAGTGGAAAACATATTGATAATTCAGATTATATTTGTGGTTGTTGATGCAAATGCAAAGGAGGAGGAAGATGTTTATTCCTGATGCAATTTAAGAAAAAAAGTTTAAATGCTGATAAGTTTTTAACTGTTTCTCAACATTTTTTTTAAGTGTAAAAGGTAAATAAAATCAGAAAACAAAGTTTCACCTCTATTCAACTGAATAGACAACAAATGCAATATAACTGATGCTCAAACTGATGGACTACATTTCTTTTTTCCGAATATTTATTAATTTTCAATTTGATGCCCGCAACATGCTGAGGCAACATCAGCCAACCAACAAAAATCACACCAATATCCTCATTGGCCTCCTGAAACTACTTCTATCAAGTTTTATGGTTTTAAAAGCTTTTCTTGATTTTTCTATTTAAAAAAAGTTCAATTGATCAATCCATTTATTCCAGAGCTGTGGGAAGAGGGGTCAAAAAACTATCACATCTTGAATAGAACTTTTGACAATTTGTTTTTTCCGACTAGAAATGTTTCTAGACTTTTTAAGACTGCAAATTAGAAATCAACTCATTGCAGTGATTCATCTTACAACAGGAGCTTGTTATGTCATGCTTGCGCATAAATATCTTTGGGAAACCAAAATATCTAAATCAAACTTTATTTTTAAAGTTAGAGTAAAAACCATCATGTTAAGAAAATTTGATAAATAAGAAAAATAATTTGATCTATTTTCATGTTTTCATAGTTTTCTTATTTTCTGTTTCCGGTTGAGTAAATTGCACCATTGTTTCTTAGAGTCTGATGTAAGGGCTTCTGTGGCCTGAAGTTATTTTTATTTAAATTTTTTAGTATTTACTTTTGTAACTCTTTTGTAAAAATGGAGCAGATCATATAACATTATTCTTCTTCCTGTTCCAGAATCAAATGCTTTCTTAATTAATTGCTTTTTTGATTAATAATTAACATATATATTAAAAACAAACGCACATTTAGGATGTGGAAGTTCAGATTTGAATCATAGATGTGCAGCTGACAGTCTGACAAACTGAGTTAATATTATTTAAAGTTAAGTTGTAATGACAGCTTTAATAGATAGATCGATTTATGGAACCCAAAATGTATTTTGTCGTGTCAAGCAAGAACATTTATTATACAGTAGTCACAGCATCACTAAAGCATTTTCACTTTTGCTCAGTTCTTTTTTTTAACAATCTTTAGGTTATAATACCACAGACAGAGTCAAAAGGTTTCTGTTTTGAAGACTTCTCACATTTCCAGTATCTACAACAAAAGCCTTGAAGGACCAGATCACATTTCAGGAAACTATAAACCAGGACCATACAGTAATCTTTCTGACGAGGTCACTTTGTCCACCACCCATTAAATCTATCAAAATGATGGAAGACCTTTCTTGACCCAAAATAAAAAAATGTAGCAGGAGGAGTTAGAGGAGAAAAACGGAATTAAATAGTTTTATGTCACATACTAACATGAAACTTCGAGTTTAACTGGGTTGTCTTTCCCGCGTCAAGTGTTCCTGCTGACCAGTGAGGACAAGCCCCCTATAAAGCCTCACAGCCCAGCTTATGATCATCTTCTTTAGCTGGAGCCTCCACATGCGGCACAAAGAATATCCATAACAGAGTCCATGGCTGTTTTTCAAACCACCTACTATTTCATGTGGAAGCTTGTGTTCCTCTGTAATGGATGCTACCATGCCATACATGCCATCTCAACCTAACTTTGCTTCAATATACTGACCAATAGCATCTCAACATTTCCAAAAACCCTGAAATCCCAATAAAGTCTCAGTAAGGAAGAATGGACACATTATTGAAAAATGATCCTCCAGTGAGAGCATGTCGATGTGATAAAGTGCAAGGCTGAAGCTGTTTTTGAACCAGGTTGTAAAAATGTGAGTAAAGGTCATAAAATCCATCTACCCCCCCATAGGCCTCAATTTTTCAGCCCCATGATGTTGCCACCCGGCTACACCAGCCGAGCTGACTCTTCTTCTTTTTGTTTTCTGTTGGGTGGAGACTATAGAATTAGGCTCAATACTGATGCTCGCTGGGCTAAAGTTTAGACCAGAGCAATAATCTCTAAGATTCAAAAACTAAATCAAAAACAAAATAGATAATACTTTCATACCAATTCCACACAAAAAACGATGTGCTTTGTCTTTCCAATCCAATCATTTAGCTGATTTCTGTTTTAGATTGGTTTGCCGCAATTTTTCTGAAGAAGTTCAACATCCTAGTATTTGTGGAATACTGCAGATTTTGCAGATGTTCACTTACAGCATACTACATTCAGGCAAAATCACTGGTAGTATAGTGCGTGGTTTCAAAAACAGTCCATATTTTACCTTCACATTTTTGATTCAATGACTGTCAAGGTAAGTTAAAAAAAAACCTCTAGTTTTCACACACTGACTGTCCCTGATCACTCTGTCTGAGATGCTCTGTTGGAGCTCCTGTCACTTTAAGGCTCCCTTCCCCACATTGGCCCAGTCTGCCCTGCGGTGATTTGTCAGTTCAGCAACCCCACTTTCATTCTATCATCTCTGCTCAGCACTGGGCTTTCTACTCTGAAGCAGTGTGCTTAAACTGCTGATGAAACAACGGGATGACATCATACTGGCAGGTGTATTTGTGAAGGACAGGGAAGTCCTGATGCGTTAGACTTTTGTCTTGTTCACAGAAGTGCTCTATTACATGTAGAGGGCATGTAAAACACAGATAAACAAAAATAGAATAAATAAATAAAAATGATGGGCTTTTTAAGGGACATTTGTCGATAACTTTTCCTGCACTAACGCACTGATGAAATGGTTCAAAGGTGATCTTTTTCCTCCATGGTGTCACTGACTACTTGTTGATATTCCTCTTCATCTTTACCCAAGATCTCAGAACTCTCAACATCCACATAATCCTGAAAAAATCAATCAAGACATGCTTTTATTAAAATATGTTAAAATAAACAGCTTCCATAGAACATTACAGTAAATGTTTACTGATGCCTTCTTAATGAAAGACTTCTTACTGCATCATTTTCGATGATGTTCTCCAGCATGCAGACGATGTTAGAGAACGATGGTCTCAGCGTGTACGGCTCCAACCAGCAGTCTTTCATGATGTGGAGACTGGAGGGTAGACAGTGAAGAAATTTGGGTAATATAATTTGTGATCTGAAACAAAATGTTGATCCAGCTTTTCCCTAAGTTCAGTGATCCTGGTCCATTTTGAAAGCTGGAAATGATCAGTGTCTTAGTTTCTGCTGTATTTTCTTTCACACTCCGCTCTTGAACAGAATTTTAAGGTACCTTCCATAGCTTTTAAATCATTGATAGGTTCTTATAGGGCTGGATGATATGGCCTAGAAATAAAATCCCAGATTTTTTTCCACAACACTCAAATTACGATTTTAATCGATTTTCCCTCCCTAAAAGAAACAAAACTCCCAGTGAAATAAAAATAAAACAAATCAAGTTTTGCCTTTATGTTGTCTAAAAGTTTCCCCCTTAAATTTAAAGTCTGGGTCATAAAAGGTTGATTATGTAGTATAAACGTAGGCAGGTTTGTCTACATAAACACTAAAAGGCTGAGGTATTTTTACAGTATTAACATGAAACTCTCCAATCGTCTACTTAAATAACAAATACAAGCCTATAAAAGTGCTTGTGCAAACCCTACAAGGCCAACCATTATGAAAATTGTCATTTTTTTCAAAAATTGCAGTTATTTTCAATTGGACTAAGGCAAGAAAAAAAAAACCTATTTTTATTTTTTAAAATCTTCTGCAGAAAATAATCCGAATTAATCAATTTAATGGATTTTTTGCCCAGCTCTAGGTTCTTATAATCAGGAACCAGGCAGTGTAGTTATGACTGTGTTAAATGCTCCCAGTGAATTGAGCCCAGGTCAAACTTTGACACTGGCTGTGTTTATTAGACACTTTAACTCTGACAAGTCAAACTCAAGGCTGGCAGGCCAAATCTTATGGACTAGTTAAATACAGTCCGAAGGTAAATTTCATAAGTCTGTTGTAAATTGCTCTCTATCAAAAAGCGCTCTCAACACTGATACAATGCATTGTAACACCTACCATGATAAGTGAATGAATGTGCTGGTCAGTGTTTCTACAGTGACTTGTAAGGTCGAGAAGAAACAGGTCTGCAGTTCAAATTGATATCCGGATTAAAATACAGTTTGATAATAAATATAAATAAATGTTGGTCCTGTCTGGCCCACAACCTAGATTGTATGCTCAATTTTGACCCCTCCTGGGACTGACATCCCTGCTTTAACTGATAAAAAGTTAACATGGAAGGTTAACTCCTGGGTGGTCTGTGTTTGTTATAGGACTTGTTTATTATAGTGCCAGCTAGTCACAAAATAAAGGATACCAGCTATAAGGAAATCCAAATACTAGTAATTTAACAAAACAATAAATATGAAGAATTGGTCAGAATTTATGTTTACATTGTCAAGCTCAAAATCAAACAGTGCCAAGCCATATTCAGCACGTTACAACAGTGTGGCATCGTATTCCAGACTCCTATTGAAAATGTGTAGCACATTATGAAGTGCCCAGACTGCTGAGCAAATATAGTCATACATCAAGCCTAAATTTGGAAAGAAATCCACCTACAAAGCTTCACCAACTAGTGTCCTCAGTTCACAAAAGCTTACTGAGTGTTGTTACACAGAAAGGTGATGTAAGAGAGTGATAGCATGCCCCTGTCCCAGCTTTTTAGACATAATAATAAACTTTATTTGTATAGCACTTTTAAAAACAGAGGTTTACAAAGCGCTTGACAACAGGCAGAAACATAAAGACAGCAAAGTACAAGAGCTTAAACACAAAGAAAAAAATAACCAAAAAAGGTCCATTAAAATCAAAGAACATCTGTAATCTGCAGCAGAAATCAAATTCAAAATGAGTGAATATGTTTTCTTTATGTGCAACATAAATGTGTTTTTTTACTCTATTAAAAATCAGTGACACCGTGTGTGTTTTCACTTACATCTCTGGTCTGCATCCCTCTGGGTTTGCATTCTTATGGCCAATACAGATGTGATAAACCACAGCATCTGAGCTCTCCAGGTTTGGGTACGGCAGTGTACCTACAACGAAAGGTTGGATATAGAACTCAATAAAAATGATCTACTGTCTTGAAACTTCTTTTGTTTTGATCTCATGTTTATCACTTTATCTCAAGTGTATTTAATAAAAGCATGTTGACCATTATCTAAAGTTTTAACAGCTGAAATTGAGGGATCAAGCAACAATTTATGGTTGTACAAGGATGCAATCAAGGGGCCTAATGTGACGTCTCAGGTGAGACATCTGCATCAACTCACCAAAAGTCTGCATCTCCCACAGCAGGATGCCAAAGGCCCACACGTCTCCTTTGAAGCTGTAATAGTTGCTCTTGAAGTACTCAGGGGGGTACCATCGCAGTGGCACACGTTGCTGGAAGAGATGATGGGAGATGTTCATGAACACATGAAGAGAGAATAAAGTTGAATTCAAAATTTCTCTTTAGTTCCCCATTCTTTTTTTGACGGTTTGATTCTTATCTCAAAGTTCCTTACAAAAAAAAAGTCTCCTCGCATTATATTTTTTTTCCAATGTTCATTTTCAGAATATTTTGAGACATTGGTTATTGCAATAAACACCATTAGACTATAGGGTCACTCAACAATGGAAATAAATACATGAATCATCTATATTTGAGTAATATAAAAACATTTTCTTAGATTAAAAAGTTCTAGCATTTACAAAAAAACAGTTTGAGAATTTCCAAGTTAAAAATGTTGCTATTTAACATGATAAAATTCATTTTTCCCCTTGTTTTGAAATCCTACATTACGACTTAAAATGGTAAAGTAGTATTTCTTGTGTGATTCAAATGATCCACAGTTCCTTATTGACCAGGAATATTCCCTCATCCAAATCAGTGTGTTTTTGTCAACTAAACAGTTTTTGTTATCGTAGTATTATGACTTTTCTGTTTTTCCACATTATTTACAACTATTATAAAAAGTCATACATCTCATATTTCAAGACTCTTTTCAATTCCATTCAAGATCAGATTTTTTTAGAGAATAAAAAACATATTTTTCTATTAAATTAATTGAAGAAAATTCTGAAAAGTTCTATTTTTTCAGAGATTCAACTTTCTGACCCTGCAAATTTCAGATTTGCAGGGTCAGATTATCATTCATTTTTTCCTTGCAAATTTAAAACATTTTAAATAAAACAATTTTCACTTTTTTGTAGACTGACCATTTTTAATTTTTTTAAATAGAAAAAATCTCATTGAAAGGTGACTTTTCAAACCTAAAAGTTATTATTACATGTAAAATGCATAAACAACTTTAAACTTATTTATCAAATGCTAAATGACAGTTTTTTAAAACTCCAAAATTGCATTATGAACATGAAAGGCTGATTTTTTTTTAACCCATTCACAATTTCTTCAAACTTAAAAAAATATTGTGTTTTCCTTTATTTATTATTATTTAAAGCAACACAATTTAAGCTTTTTCAGGTCAGTTTCAGACCCCTTGGACATATAAAGTTTAAAAGTTTAATAAATCTTAACAGTTTTAGTTTAAAGATGTATCTTTATTTCAAATTGACATCTTTTTAAATCCTGCCTTTCCATTTTTTTTCCTGTAGTTTACACCTTAAAAAGCCTATAAGGGGGGGTGCTGGTTTGGAAGAGTGGTTAGCAGCCAGGCACCCCATGTACCATAAACATGCTTCTGCCTGTCCAGGTTCGAATCCTGCCTGTGACCAGTTTGCAGAGTGTCTTCCCCTACTCTCTCTACCCCTTCACAAGCCTATCCACTGTCTCTCTCCTGTCAATAAAGGCACAAAATGCCCAAAAAATACATTAAAAAAAGCCCATAAGGGACCATGTGGGGAAGGGAGCCTTAAAGGGGCAGGAGCTCTAACAGTGTGTCTCAGAAAGAGAGAGAATAGAGGTTGATCAGGGGCATTCAATATATAACTTTTAAAGAGGTTTTTGAACATAAGAGTTTGTAAACATACAACAATCTGTTTTGCTTCTCTGCGATGGCTCTATCGACTCAAAACCAACATTTTTAATGTCTTGAAATGCTACAGATTGTCTCTGTCCTACAGAAATGTCATCCCTGACTTCAGGGACTAGTTGTAAAATTAAAGAAAAAAAAAAATCCAAAACATCAGAATGAGCCAGATGAGTGTATTAATGTCTTACTCGTGGGTTTCTCCATCGACTGCTGTGGCGGCTTGTCATACTGCTCAAATCTCGGGCCAGGCTGAACTCGCCAACTTTGACCTCCCAGGGAAACTTGCTGACCATGATGTTCCTCAGAGCCAGGTCACAGTGGATGATCTGCAGAAGATCAACCGTCATATTTACTCTGATTTATACATCCCTATGTAAACAGTGAATATGTCAGACTGGGCTGTCACCATTTTAGAACGAAGGTGCTGCAGGGCCAGAGCGATGTGGTAGGCAGCGATGGTGAGGAGGCTTTGCAGCTCACGGTCCGCACTGAGGTGAGCTTTGTTGGTCTGTAGGAAGGTCCTGAGGGTGCCGTAGCTCACGTACTCCATGATAAGAATGTACGGCTCTGTACAAACACGAGAAGAGGACAGGGTGCTTCATTTCCTTCATTTATCAGCTTTTAAGCAGGAGGGTTTCGTCTATTTAAACTGCTTCTACCTTCTACGGTGTTCCAGTCCAGCAGCTGGAGGATGTTTTTGTGGTGGACCAGCTTCCTCATGATGGAAATCTCATATTCCACATGCTTGGGACGGACGCCTTGAGGAAAAATAAATCAGAAAAATACAAGATCAACCGTGATTCAGTGGTGGAGTCTGTCTCCTGCAGTCCCACATGTCCATGCGTCCTGGGGTAAATCAGTCCCACATCAGTGATTTGAGAAAGTGCATGAATGTCTTAAACTGACATTAACGGAGACCTTACTTTACCTTCCTTGCTGATCTTGCAGGTGAACATACTGTGTCCTTTACAAGTCCCTCTGTTCATCCTGGCCTGGTAGAAAACGCCCTCCTTCCCTGCTTTGATTAGCTGGAGCAGGTTCAGATCTGATTTGGTGAAATTAGGAATCTGTGATATTTTAATGAAGCAGAACAGCGATGGGTTAGATGAATGCTGTAGCCAACTAAGGGTAGTAAAGACCAAAAAAGATAGAAAAGATAACACATCAGCAGAGACGAGTGGAATAGATGAAAGATGAGCAGCAAAAATTCTGAATGATCCTGGGTTATTGGAAAAATGTCAGAAAGTGACAACATATTTATGGGGCATTTACTGACATGTATTTCTTTTTAAAATGCTAACTCCATATATACATAAGATGACTAAACATAAGAGCTTCAAACTAGATCAATCTCCTCTTAGTTTCATACGTAGAAGAAGATACAATTGTCAGCAGAGGGGGGGCTAAGTGAGTGTTTTCATGTCTCAAGTAAGTCCAGGTTTCTGGATTCACACCCCAAGTCAAATCGAGTCAGTCGACAGAAAAGTTGAGTAAAGTCTTAAAGTTACAGCAGGCAAGATGAGTCAAGTTCAAAGTCTTCAGCGTTAAAATTTAATGTCAGATCAAGTCATCAGCACTGTTAACCCACTGAAACTCCATTTCGACAAAAGAATATTGTCTGATACTTTTGTATCTTTGTGGTCATTTAGTCTGCATTAGCCAACAAGACAACATCTGAATTACAGAAAAAAGGTTTCTTTATTTTCAAACTCAACTACAAAGAGGCATAACAGACTGTCAACAACAGCTCAGATGAAAAACATCCAGGGAAATTTTGGGCTTAATGAAAAGATATCCCTTTGGCCAGCTCTGAACAGTTTCTGAAACCAAGCAAATAACGCAAGCAAATAAACTACCTGCTCCACCCTAGCTTTTAATGTGTTTTTAACTCTTTCAATTTATGATGTAATATGTCCTGATAAATCTCTAATCTTCTAATCCTAAATTTTGCAGATTGTACATTTGTCTTTCTTCAAAACCTGCTTTTCTTAAGATCCAAATATGTTAAAAAGCCGATCAGATATTAGGATGTACAATCAAAAAGCATGAACAAAACTAACTCCCCCTTATAAGTGCTCTAAATGGCCTCTTTTTGTATACATTTTAATTGTATATTTTTTTAAGCAATGCAAAATATCCTTCAACATTTTTCCCCCAAAAAGCGAGGAAAGTCTTTGTTCGTCAAAAAGTAAAGAAATCTTAAGACAGTTTTGGTAAAATGTTCTAATACAATAGTATTTCTTGAGGGTCCCCTACAGTCATGAGCTCTAATCTTCCTAACCTTCCCCCACTTTTACAGCCCCCCTGAAAATATCAGGTCTGCCAATCACAGAGCAGAAAATGGTTAAATTGAGGCATTAATGAAATACTTAAACATTTTGCATGGAAAAAACTATCATTGTATGACTGAAACATTAACACTGTGTTCATCCATACGTGGATGTCAGTGAATTCATAACAGTATGTGGTGTTTGGATGAAGGCAGTGTTTGGTGTTTTGGGACAGAAATCAAATGTAGTTTTTGTTAAGTCACAAAGTCGTAGTGTAGTTGAAAATTATTGGCATCCAACTCCAAGTCAAGTCAAGTCCAATTTCTAATGTGGTTAAGTCAGGTCAAAATTAATCAAAATTGTGGTTTAAGTCCACGCTTCTGATTACCAGACACCAAAAGTGCATTGATGGGTCGAAAAGAAAAACCAGGTATTTTGCGATTGAGTGATTCATAAACACAGATCAACATTAGGTACATGACCTTGACTTAAGACCGTGTACCTTCCAAATGTGTCAGTTCTTGGTCAAGCCAGAGGTCAAACTTGTGCAAAATCAAACAGAAATCTCTCAACAAACTCGAGAAATATCATGTTATGGTGAAAAGAACAGAGACCAGAGAATGATATGACCTTATCCCCTGAAATCCTAACCCATCCATCCTTGAGTCAAAGGGGAAGTCTGATGAAACTCATTCAAAGCATTTATGGGAATTAAAAAACAAGTGAAGCTCTAAAATGTAAAGGGTGGTTATGAATATGAAGTACTGAGGTGAAAAAAAGAGCTGCTGCTGAGGATGGAGGTGTCTATTTTGATCACCTGACTTTTCCGCAGCCTCCTGGAGGACAGACGGATGGTGCTGCTCTGATGTAGGGGGATCTGAGGGTTTTCATCGCCCCCCTTCCCTCCGTCCACCTCCGCTTGGACTGACCTCCCAGGAGTGCTGGAGGGATTCAGCCAGGATCTTTCAGGAAATGTGCATCCCTTCAACTCACGAAACTTTTTGACCAGAGAACGATACCTGCAGGAAGAAGAGTAACACATCATGGAGCACTTTGTGACATAAAGATCAACCTCAGACATTAACATGTTGATATTGACAGCCCTGTGCCATACAATGAGGTTGAGTAAGAGCAACAACAAATGATAAATGGACTTGAGCTTGTAAAGAGCTTTTAGTCCCTCTGAATACATTGTTTTTTACACTGCCGGTCACATCTACACATTCACACCCATTCACTCTCATGTTGTCAATGGGTGGGATGTTTTTATTTTTTAATTTTGGTGTAAGTTTTCCATCAGAACTTCCTGACACATCCAACCGAGGCTCTGTCACACAGACTTTTTGTAAAAAGCATTTTAAAAATAAAGAAATTATTTCCCAAAGGTAACATGGCTAAGGCAGTAGTAATATGAATAATGACTGATGTCGGGTTGTATCAGGTACTTGTCAATAGTCAGAGAAGTGGCTGAAGGGGCTTGTACCTTTAAGAACAAGCTGAGAAAACTGGTGAGGTACACTGCTGCAGGTCAGTACAGTTATTTCACATAATCATGTGTTTTATGTAAATAAAAAAATGAGCCATGAAACTATGTTGGGTCAAATGTATAATTGGGCAAGAAATATCCAGAGCACTTTGTTTTTCCTCCAGGACGTCTCTGTTTGGCTCTATTTCACGATGCGGCAGATGGCTATGAGGTCTTCTGCACGTTCCACTTTGTTGACTCAGGAAATTGAGACAAAAGACTAAACTTACACTGACACAAATAAGAGGGATAATGATATTTCAAAACTTTTTCGTCCAGGGCAGGTAGAGTTGACCTATAATGGTTTCCTGGCTTGTTTTTATGTTAAACTCCCACAGTTGCATGAAATAAATGAATAGTAGTACCCATCAACAACAGTGAACCTCACTGGAAGTCTCAGCTTGTTTTTAAAGGTACAGCACTGCTGGCAGCCTTTCAGCCACTTCACAAATACATTATACAACCCAACTTCAGCAATACTAAAATATGAATGTACATTTATTTGGTTAGCTTTTTATCCCAAAAGAACTCATAACATGTCACAAAAGACTCTTATGTAAACCATTAGAGTGTGACTTCTTATAAGGAATGGCATAAAACCAGTTTTTCAAGATTACCACGGAAATATTGTTTTTGACCTTGTTTTGCATTTTTCCAGAGTGAAATGTGTCATAGATGCAAATCAGACCAAATGCATCATGGCAGGTTTTTCATCTTTCATGGCTGCAGCTTTTAGAAACCTTAAATTGACTGGGTAAATTGATATGCCCACCTAGGATCTGAACAATAATAAATACAGTCATAACTCAGCAGAATACTTTCAGCCTCGCTTACTTCCTGATGCTGATGGTCAGAATCAGAGTCGAAGTCACCATGACGAAGGAGAGGGCCCCGATCAGACTGTAGACCAGCGGGTCTGAGGGACAACAAGAAGGTTGAACTTCAGCAGGAGCTCAGAATAAGAAAAAAAAATCAAGACAATCTAAACCTCACCTGGACAACAGGTGGAGTTATTGGTCATGTTCAAAGCTCAAAGAGGGCAGTTCGAGGTCAGGAAAACGTCACTGCAACCTGAAAAGAGTTCATCACAGTAAAAACACGAAGATCCACAAATCAAAATGTATGTCCACATGCAAAAAAAAAAAAAAAAACTGTTTTAAAAAGAATAAATAAATCAAAAGATTTTTTAACACATGGTATTTCAAATGACCGATATTCTGGCAACAGCAAAGTTAGTTTAACAAAAGCGTTTAACTAACATAATCTATACTCTAATGGTTTTAGGCTTTATTTTGATTTATCTGAGAGGTTCAACACCGCCAACTATTTTGTTCTGATATAGAGGCTGAATTTTCTTCAAAGCCATAAAATGGTTTGACAGTCACTTGAGCGGTAGAAAACTTTTTGACAGTCTGTGTTTTTTTTAAATGGTGTGCCACAAGGGTCCATGCTTAGTCCTTTTCTATTGTTCACCTTCAGTTCCATGGATTCATCATGTACTGTATGTTGAGCCTCATACTCTTGGTGGCTTTTATTATTTTGGGAGATTTTAAAAACCAAACTTAAGGATCATCTGATCAGTATCTAACTGCTAATTGCTGCTGATCTCTGAATTGTAAAATGTGTTTTTTAAGTGCTCATTCTTCGTGTGAAACTTTATTGCTGCTGTCTCAGCCAGAACTCTGCTGTAACGGAGATTTTTGTATCTCTGTCGAAAGGCCCTTAGCAAAAAAACCCAGATTAAAAATGAATTAAAACTCAAAACTTCAAGCTTAAAAACAAAAATAACTTTTGTAAAAATGTGTGGGTATGGTGGGAGTCTCTGCACGTTCCCCCTCTTTTTTATTGTAAATAGTGGTAAATTACTTTGTTGTGTGCTAAGATTGTGCATAAGTTTTGAAATTTACAATTTATATTTACATTCTAAGTTGTAAAAATGATTCGTTATACATATTTGTGGTTTTCACAGTAAAAAATACAACTTTTTTCTACTTGGGTTTTGTGTTTTCTGTGTGATTTTAGGTCCACTGTGTTAATATAGTATGTCAAAATAGAAAAATAACTGTAAATCCACACATGTGAGGTTGTGCTGGAAAAAAATGATACCAAGCAATGCCAGGTAAACCGTTTTTAAGGTGAAATATAAGGGTAAAATCAAAAGTAGTCAAAAACGGCCAATTATACCCTGGACCCCAGAGGGTTACGGAAAACCTGGGTCAGGATTCAGATCACCAACAAAATCGTATCACCTCTTCCTTCTGCCATGAACACCATTCACTGAAAATGTTATAAAAACTATTACCGCCCTATTTCACAATGTTATCAAATAATTAAAAAAAAAACCTGTCTTCTGATCAACACCAAATTCTAAGCATGTCTACCTTGTGGCAGGGTCCTTAAAAATTAACCAAATATGTTGAATAATCTAACTTTTGCTGAACACGTTATCAAAATCCAAATAACTTTTTCAGTCATCTCGTTCACAAACTAACAAATGTCGGCTTAAACAAAACCTCCTTGGCAAATATGGCAATGAAAATGCCCCACATGATGCTTCCTTTGTTTTTTGTTTTTTTTTAAATACAAGACTGTTAATGATTTTCACTATAAACAAACCTTTCATTCCTCCAGAACAGTGATCACAGACCCTCCATGTATAGCAGACCCCCTACATTATACATGTGATGTTCAAGCACATATTGTAAGGATCTTTTTGATATTCTCCTCATATCAGCATAAATCTCACTTAATGACTGTGGTTTCACTCTGAATCAAGCTCATTTGCACATGAATTCTTGAAATAGCAGGTAAAAAAAATGATAAAACACTGATTTTTAGAAGGCAGAGTGCGACCCCTCTTTGGTCGCTCATGACCCCCGGGTGTTCTGTTCCTCATGTTGAGATAAAAAAACTTTTTAAGAACATCAGGCTAAGCATTATTCCCAAACATCATCAACAATATGACTCTTACAGTAAAATTCACATTGATTTTCTTATCGGATGATTCTTTCTTACCTCTGTTTTAGAATTCCTTGCTGATTAAATCCATTCATCAGAACTGTTTCATCTCTTTCTGTCTGTTGGTTTTCACAAAACAACAGCGGGGCTGCTAAAAGCAGGATGGAGTTGTTTTTTTTCTGTAAACTTGCAGCCCATCCGTGTGAGCGAGTCGACCACATCAGTCAGAGGAAGTGAACAGAAGCAGCGGCGGTTTGAGCTGCAAAAGTTTCTGTGTCACACCTGCTCAGTGGTCCCACTTTAGAGCAGGTCTTTCAGATGGTGGTCAAACTAAGACCTTTAAGAAGGGAGTTTTAATGATGCAGTTCAAGCAAGGCAAGGAAGCGCTCTGTGACAGAGCACACACTCAGTGCTTTACAAAGCAACATGGGCAGTTTTATTACAGGGCAAATTTAAGCAGCTGCCTGAGGTCAGAGCTTTGAGGGGCCTCAAAATAGAGTCATAAAGGTCATTATATAGATTTTTAATTACTTTGAGTGAGTATTCTGGAATTCCTTTTATAAACATACTCATACGTCCTTAATGACAAAAAATGTCACCTTCCTAATAACTGCTGTAAAAACAGAATATACTGTATCTTTTTTTTTCATTTCTTCAAATGAGTGCGTAAACCTTCTTCAGCCTGAAATAAACAGACCAAATTTATTTAATGTGGGGAGTTCTGACCTTTAATATATATATATTTTTAATGAAATAATCTCAGTGATTATTTGGTTATTTTTCTTATCATTAGGCCCTGAGGTGAGTCCATGATTAAACGAAATGTTGCTTTTGATGCAATTTTTTCTTTTTCTTCTTTTTTTGTTGCAGTGGTAGATAAAAAGTAAAAACTCGCACTTGTGGTCTCTGGGATAAAACATGCTCACGTCCTAAAATCCACCGTAAAATGTTTCATATGAAAAAAGACTTAAAGATGCTATGAAGAGAATCTCTTTCCAGCGACATAAGACTCTGCTACCCATGAGCACACGCGGCGACTGTCGTAATGCTGCGTTCCAGTAACCTCGGAACTGGGAGTGACATCATCTCTGACTTATCAACGTTCCAGTTGAAGTCGCAAAAAAACATGCCGATCTACCAGGCTATTGTGGCTACTATGGCAGCATTGTTGTAAATATAAATCTAGCAATACTATGTATACAGCTGATCTAGAGCGACACACCCCAGTCAGAAGTGCAAATAAATTGATTATTACAGGAGCTAAATAACTGTTCACACTGGGGGCATCCATCTTCGATTGTCAACTCGGGGTGACGAGGTTTCACCGAGTTCCCAGTAGGAAATTCAGACTTCAGGGGACGTTCCAGTTGCAGTTTCCTACTCGGAACTCAGAAATTCCTACTTCTGACTACAACTGGAACGCACCAAAAGATGTGACCCAAGCCAAAGCGTGTGTTTGTTGTGATGCTAATGAATGCAGCTCGGACCTTCCTCAGAACTCTGCATTGCTTTACTACTTCTTTTTTCAACAACTTACAGGATGCAAAGCGACGAGGTAATGTATCTCTTTCTAGTGACATAGCGGTAGTTTTTGATGTGTGACAACAAACAAGTTTTGGAAAACTTAGTATTGTAGTTTTGTAGCCGGCTATAAATCGCTACTAACAGCCCGGTGCTCTGACGTGTAATATAAATAATAATAATAATTATTAATAATTATAATTAAATAATAAGAAGGCTGAGGAATAGCATTTATAGATAACCTATTTTGATGCTATAAAACTAGTCTTAAAGTGCGTATTTTGATCAGGCATATATCTAAAAGTGAGACTTTTTTTGTAATTACTTAGAAACTCCTCACAGTCTCTTTAATATGAGCCAGGCTTTTAAAATGACTTCAGCCAGAAATAAAAAGTCAAGTTTATTTATCTTGCACTTTTCCTACAACATATGTAACTCAAAGTTCTAAATATATATATATATATACATATATATATATATATATATATATATATATATATATATATATATATATATATATATATATATATATATATATACATATATATATATATATATATATATATATATACATATATATATATATATATATATCACATTTGGAATTTTAACCATTTAAATGCCAGTTTGTTTATATAACTACACTGCTTGAACAAATAAATGAATAAACGTATAAAATAGTTAGCATAAACACAAATTTCATAAAGTATTTCATTCTTATTGAGCCCCAAGATGTTTTGAAATTGGCAGCAACACTGATTTTGATGTAGTTATTCTTTATACTGGCATCCTTGCAGTAAAAATTCACAAGTTTGAAATTTGTGACAAGCTTTGAATAGGAAAAAAAGCACCATCTGCTGGACACAGAGAAAATTAAAAATTGAGAGCTTGAGGTTCAAAATGTTAACATAAAGGAATGCATTGGCTCATGTTAAGATAAATGTGAGATCAAAAATGCCAGTTTCAACGTTTTTTTTCAATAGGACATTTTTATTGTTGTCAGGAACAATTAAGCCTGCTAAAATGTAGCTTAACCATTTGGGCTGATTAGAAAACCCAAAATAACACTTCAAAAAATTTGAACTACATTCATTCAACACAGCCAAAATGGCTTGAAAATAAAGAAAAGGAAACTCAATGGCACAAAATGTCCCTTGGGTCTCTTAAGGGTTAAGACAACAAAGTGTCATTAGATGATTCAGATGTGTGTTTAAGTTTAACTTAGGGGTGAAGAGTAAAGAAGAGAGCATCAACATGGACTGAAACTATCTAAAAAAAAAACTCTGGCCCTGATACAGAAGCTATGCCTTTCAAAGACATCCAACTTTTTTAATAATAACAGGCATATATGTACTTCTTAAAAAAGTTTAGAAATGTTATTTCAGTCAGTAAATCCCCTTTACTAACACCAGCTGGTATTGTATTTTATAGAAAGCCTGACTGGTCTCCTTCACAATGAGGCACAACTAAAAATAAAGATTGTCTGTTCTTAAAAATGAGCAACAATGTCCCCTGGAGGGAAAGTCTACAGTTCCTCAGTGAACAAATGGGTGAGGATGGTTAGGGTTAACCGGTCTTCTTGGGTTGCCGTCTTCCTGGAAGGTTTACATTGACTTCACCAGTCTCACAGAACTTAATCCTAAATTAGGAAACAGTAAAAAGACTGATATCAGAAAAAGCTGCCAGCTGCCAAACAGCTGTCAGTTTCAGACAATATTGGAAAAACAATTTGGGAGGTGCTACACAATTGATTAGCTGTCAACCATTCCACGAACGCATGATCCTTATACAGTTAGTTGTACCTCATTACCTATGCTAAGGAAGTTATGGTTTTGCTGGCCTGTTTTTTTTAGCTTGTTTGTTGGCAAGATTACACATAAACTAATAGACAGATTTTGCTGAAATTTTCAGGACATGTTGGTAATAGCCTAACTTAAAAACGGTTAGATTTTGGTGGTGATCCACCGCCATTAGCATACCATTGTTGTCGCTTAATAATTGCCTAGCAACAATATCAACATGATTCCAACAGCTAGCTTTGGGTTCAGGGTCATGGAATCATAATGTGATGATGACTTTATCATCGAACTATTGCTTATAGATGTAACAGCAATGTGAGCTACCTTGGCAGAGGTCCACAGGGAGACACAGTTCCAGAATGAGCTGGAAAACTTTGCTGGACAGAAGGATGTTTAGTTTGATCCGCTTTGGCCTGCAGTCACAGAGACCCCCCCTGGGTGGGCAGATGGATCTGACATGTCCACTTTACAGACTCGATGTGTGCTTTGTGGAACATGACATAAGGGTCAAAAGAAGACAATAAATCAAATTGTGTGTGCAGCATTTTTCAGGCTAAGAATAAAGCTCATCAGTCCCACCTTCTTCGTGGTTTCCTCTGCAGATTTTTTAATTTGTTGCTCGGATATTTTTGTTACAGATCAACAGTATCACTCCATATACAACTACAGGTACAGTATTTTGTACAGCTCATATTCAAATACATCGTTTTCATTGGCTTATTTACAAAACACATCTTATTTATGTACATGTTTTTTTTTTTCCATGTCAGTGCGATGTCACTTCCTTTCAACAAACACGTTACAAAAAAGTTCTTAAATAAACATCTGATGTTCAGATCCCATGGACGTGAACTTAAATAAAAAGTGGCTACAGACTCACAGACAGCTCAGTAGTAGGTTGCACCGCCTGCCGACACGCCCATCGACTCTTTTGGTGATGGTGGGCGGGGCTTCCGTGGAGGGGCGGGGCTTGACAGAGTCCTTGTGGTTCATGTGATCGGTCCAATTTCAGCGCCAAAGCTCGATCGTTTTGAAATCAGGCTGAATTCACCCTGATGTGTGTTTTTGCTAGTGCGGTTCAGGCTACATGTGTGGTTAGCTTAGCCTCACATCGGTAGCATATTCAGGGATTGTTTACAGCCAGAACATGACACTTTGACAGCTATTGCACCTTTAAAATGAAGCAAACATTACAAACAGGACCTCAAGAGACAAACTTCCCTTTGAGTGAACTCATGACATTTGAAACAAAACAGAAAAATTAAGAGGGGAATGAAGCGACAAGAGCGGAGCAGACAAACATGTAAATCACTCATCTGTACATTTCCATTTGTTCAACAAATGCAAAAAAATAAAACAATCATTCAGTGACAATACCGCTAAGAACACGCTGGCGCCTTCTTGTCATAAATACAGCAGCTAAAATGTAAAGACAGAGGGGAAATGTAGGCAGCGTTCTTTCTGTTCACAGTGATTAGACCGAGCCCAAACACGCTGCAATCCTTTGAAATGGACTCCACTTAGCAGAATTTATGAGCTTGTTCATTTTTAACGTCATGTCAAGAGGCAAAGAAAAGAGGAACCAGAGGAAAAGGTTCAATAAAATGATATTCAGACTTGGTAAGCAAGAAATAAATGAAATGTTGGAGGTCCATTTACATGGGGAGGACGTTACAGTCGAGTATTAACTGCTGCAGCTCTCAACCTGACGATGAACCGCCTTGAAATGAAGGCTTTTTAATGAAGACTGACTATACTGAATGAATGAAACTGTTCATTTTTTGATGGCAAACTTTGGGTACCAAGTATAAAATATTAATTTTAGTAATTTGGCTATTGTTACCACCACTGGGAGGGAACTGAAACAGACTTAGAGCTTGATTTTATAACACAAACTCAGAATAAAGCAAATCAAAGCTTCCTTCAGTCTGATCAGTATTAACTGGGATGTTTGGCATCAATTTAAAATATTTCAAGCATTTAAATTGCTTCATATAAAGAATTACCAGAAAGCCAGTGACATTCTTTTAAAAAGTCAAGATAATTTTCTTTTTCTAAGATAATATTTGGCTTATGTGGCTTTATTTACTTAAAAAAGCAAAATCATCAGCAAATTCAGCACAAAGTTTCCTAAAATGTGATGTTAAGTTAATGTGTGTTGCAGATATTTTAGCAGGATTTGGCACTACAAAAGTTTGCCTTCATTTAGTACTAACTTAAACAAGGAATTGTTGAACCTTTATCAAGTTGAGACCACCCTTGAAACCACATACAGAAAGAGAACTTGCTGTCTTCAGTTAACATCAATTTGGACTTTACATTGACCATGTTCACATGGACTCGAGTATCCTGGTTTGAGCTGTGATCAGATTCAGGATTTGGTGTTGACATGCACACTGACAGACCAGCTGTAGTAAGTTTGGGCCTAGTTTGAATTTAACTTCTCACTTTGTCGACACTCTGCTGATGTTTGAGGTGCTGCTCCACGAGTTAGTACCACCGTAGGATTAAGTTACACCTACCTCTAAGTGGGTATAAAATGTCTGATCAGTCTGGTCGCCATAGTGCGCTGTTTATAAAGGTGGGATAACATGAAGGATGCAGGGGGGCAGAGCGTCTTAGAGGCTGTTCAAAGCAGAAATGTATGACAGCTTCTTAGCTTGAACTTTTGTGGATATAACTTTGGCTGTTCAGCTGAAATCACCGCACATTGTTGCCGATTTAACTGCATGTTGTCACGGTTGGTACTTTACTCAGTGAGTGGATTTAGAATATAAGCTTTAGATAACTCCTTATCAAGACAATTAGACAACATTTACACATTTTTGTTGCTTTATATGAAGTAACTACAGTTACATCACATTACTTCCAGGTGTTAGTCTGTACCAATAAGATAAGCAGCTTTCCAATTCAGAGGCTGTACTGTAAAAAAAACCCTCAATGCTTTTTAACTTGACAGATTAAGCTAAAACATCTTATCTGTAAAAATATTTTGCTTTGCTTAAGCATCATGCTACAATATTAAAAATGAACCCATCAACTCTGACGTGCAACCAAACTACAGCATTATTTAAGTTGAGTATTTTGACTCAAGTGTGGACTTTACTCCATAAATTAAGACAGAACACGCTGCTATTAGATCCCCCATGAACATGATAAATGACAGCACCCTGGATTCTGATCTCAGCATCTTAACTGTGCAGGTTGACGGCTGTTCCAGAAAGCTCTCAGAAACAAAGTCTCCACCAGACTTCTCCAGGTAGCAACCCAGGATCCTGGTCTCTGCAATCAGGATACTGTGTTTACATGGAAATACATCACACCAAGACCCTTAAATCTGATCGTGACCAGGATTCTCGAGTCCAGGAAGAACAGTGACTGAAGGAATAAAGACAGGATGGTTCTGAACACACACCATGTTCATTTAAAAATGTATAAAGAGAGTGTTATCATTCATTTGGTTGATATATGTAAACTTAGTTTTGATAACTCCAGCTGACAGAGCATCAGCTGCAATAAAAGATTTTACTCACTGCAAACAATTCAGGACTGATTTTATGCTTTTAATACCCTCTAAAAATATGATATAGATAATTCAGGTGACTGGTGTTTAAAATAAAACAAGTTTTTTCTTTTTTACAAAAAGATCTGTTTGTCAGTGAGGAATAAGGGCGTCCATTTCTCCCTTTTCCCATTAAGACGAGCTGATGATTAGCATTTTTTTAATCTGCAGAGGACCTCACTGGCTTTTGTTGTAAATGCTGCTCAAGCTTCATGTTTGAAAATAAAACCTTCCCGTGGGGACAGAAGAGCTGCAGCAGCCAAATGTTGTGACAGTTAGCTCCACCCCTTTTCCTGATGATGCAAACCTTTTTTTCTTAACCTGATGTGGCTCCATAAGTCTTAAAAAATAAAAAAATGTACCACAATTAAATAAATCACCTTTAAAAACGACAACAAAAAGAACAAAACACATCCTGTTCTTGAATCTTTTAGCCTCTGACGTTTGAAATCATGGCACCTCTCCTCCACGAACTCAAAATGACACTGATGCGTTCTGAGTTGCAGGGGGAATTATGGGTAATGTAGGCTTCAAATGTCACTGATATTTGGCAGCAGCGGGGTCAAGCGCACTCTTTCTGAGCGCAGTGAAATGTTTGCACCATGACTCCTCCAGAGGAATTCGACATGTAATGATCATTAATACGAGTAACACTGTCATGGATGTTGAAGGCGGCTGACGCTGCAGGATGCGATGAGGTAGCAAATAAATTAAAGGACATTAGCGCGAACAGGGTGCTGCAGGGATGATGTATATTCGTAGGCAAACGTGGGAGTTAGCATTATGTGGTTCCATTGACAAAAAGCCTGTGGGTTTGTCTTTTATGGGTGTTTGAAACATGAGCCGTGCGGCAAAAGAAAAAAAAGCTCATTGCATGTACTTTTTACACCGGTGCTTTTGGATCACTGCAATGACTTCAGCAAAAACAGAAAACAAAATATGGAAGATCTACTAAAGTTCCTCCAGGCTATGAAGTCATGACTTTATGACACTGTAAAGATAAAGTTTCAAGATGATAATATTATAAATTTAAGCCGAGAGGTCGTAAATCGACAACTTTATAATGGATACATCTTTTAGTTTACAAGAACATCTTGAAATGAATGTTGAATTATTTTAGACTTTAAACATTGTTGCTTCTATAAACTAAAGAAATTCTCAGGATTTTATGGCCATGTGCTTACAGCTTAACAAACAGATCATTTTCAGGGTCGAGTTTGTACAGGAAAACATTAATGTCTTTGTGAAGTCCGAATTCTAAGAGTTAACAAGGTTCCTTTTTTTTAAAAAAAAAGGTTCGAGGAAAAACTCAAAATTCTTGAGTTTGCAAAGTTATGAATCTATAAATTTAAACATATGAAATTTCAAAGTAAAAAATAAATTCTGACTTTGCCATGCATTTTTTAGAAATCTTGTCATTCTTGCTTATTTAAAGTCACACATTTACAACTTAATGATGTAGATTTTTTACTGTTTAAAAAAAAGTCTTTGTTTTGTTTAATATCTTCTAGAACTAAAGGGAAGAGTTCATGAAGTTCACAGTTTTGGGTTTGTATGGTTAAATATTTTGTTTCAAAAACCAAAACTAAAAAAAGAACTAAAAATGCTTTTTTTTTCATGAGGTTTACAACTTAAAAAAACTTGGTAAAGCTGACATTTTTAAGTTTGAGTCTATTTCTATTGACATCACAAAAGTCAATGTTGAAAACAGAACCCAAAACTCTAGAGTTAAGACCATTAGAATTTTCAGGTTTAAAAAGTCAAAATTAGAATTTTGGGCCAATTATTTTAATGTCAACAAGTTTGCAAACTTGTGTTTTATTAGTTTAATGAATGAAATATTGAAAAAAAAATCCTCCATGTAAAAACATGAGACATTTTTTTTATCATTAATCTAAAAAATGGCTTATACACTAAAGGAAACCATGCTTGTGTTACTCAGGTAATATGATGATTTACTTTATTTTCTAATATTTCTTTGAGAAATCTGTCTTTAATTAAAAAAAAAAATCAACTATAGACTAAATATTTGGAAAACCATCATGGATGCTTTCCTTAAAGTAAAATTAATAATTTACGTCTTGATCCTTTTAAATTTTTAGATATAATGGTGCAAAGTTACAGCCTTTGGGGATAATTTGACATAAAGTCAAAACTGAGTTTTTGTCTTCTAGATTTTGCTAACTGAAATATGTCATAAATGAAAGCAACATTCTTCAGTTTTGAAGCATTTGGTTGACCTTTAAAGCTGATGTTGGACCAAACAGATAAAAGCTTGTCTGTAAGTAACTGCCCTTTGTAAGATGTAATACTGAAGCATGTGCATGACGGAAAAAGTTCAAAACTCAGATGCTTGTTTTTATCTCAAACCTGCTTTGGAATATCTTATGGAAAAAAAACACCCTAAAATCCTGCAGACTCTGAGACAATGGAACCAGAGGTGATAAAAAAATGACTCTTTGCTGAGTTTTCAGGACTGCAGCACTCTATGAAACCTCATGAGAGGCTTTTCTAAGAGTATCCAACAGATCAGAAACCAAGATTCACCACCACGTGGCATCAAATCTGAGTGTTTAACATCGAGTATTGGCCTTAAACTAACACCTGTAAATCCTTTCTTCTCTCCTCTCCTGCAGGTGAGACATCCCTCCTCCTCCTAATGCGATGACCTCAGGTGTTATTCTTGGTTTTCATCCTCACATCACAGGTGATAAAGAAGACTTCGTGACTTGGCCACGCCGGCGTACATTCAGAGATGCGTTAGCAAGCGAGTAAATGTTGCACTGATGTAATGGCGAGGTGAGGATGAGGGTGGGGGGGGTTTGTTTTGTCGGGCTCAGGAAAGTGCACCAGTTTAGTGCTTTGATTTTTTTTCGCCCGGACGTCATGGGCGTCTTGGCGAATGTCTGCACTAATCCATGTTTACGATCAAGTGTAGAAAGTGCTGTGAGGCGTCCACGCCTGACTCTGGAGGTCAGCAGTTCTGAACGTCCTCGCTCTCAGCAGCAGGCGCGATGGAAGACGATCACTGGAGGACGCAGTACTTCTTATAGTCCGACTCAAAGTCCTCGTCCATGCTACTGGTGTCGGCCATCTTCTTGCCGTCGATCTTTGGCAGGAACTGGGAGTACTCGACGCCCTGCTGCTCATAGAAGAGGATGTAGGCCGAGTCGGTGTCGATCTCTTCTGAGTGGACCTCCTGTAGGCAGAAATGGAAAACAAACATGATGGAAGAGAGGGTTAAGACGTTAAAGACACATTCCCCCAAGAGCTCTGAAAACAAAAAGCAACAAGAAAAGCACTTAGAGAGTGCAGTCAATTCTATTTCAACTCATTTATCTACAGTGTTGGGAGTTACAGCGTTAGAAATAATGGCGTTACTGATAACGGTGAAATGTGGCACGTTACTTTGCACCGATGTCAAGCAGCTTTATCTAACCGGCCTCACTCAGCCCGACACAGACAGGAGCTGCGCCGCTAACAGAAAGACGAGAAAACTGAATGCCAAAGTTGCCAGGTCCGCTTATTATAAGCGACTTTCGCCTTCTTTTTCTAACTTGCATGTGTATATTGGGAGTTGTGGGCTGCAGTTTTTTGGGCTTGTTCCAATAGTGCAGTTGCTCATTTGGGCTTGTTGTGCCCCTAAACCCAAGAGCATTCTGGTGCATGATCTACCATCAATATAAACTAAATTCAGAAGTTATTAAAATTATTTTATCCCACCCTAACACAAATTAAAAAATGTACTGTAAAAAGGATGTTTCTGCCAAAAATAAACCTTTATAGCCAGAACTAGATTGATTTCTAATATGGCTACTACTATTAACACCTTAATAAAGCTGTAGATGATTAAGATACAACTTAAATAAAAACCTGACATGCCTTTTTGGTTACAAAAATCAAGGTTAGACAGACTATTAAGCAATAACTGAGGGGCCGTTTACATGGAAACTCCTGACTTACAGACGCAAAGATTCTTCCTTTGCGTTTTCAAATAAGTTACAAATAACAGCAGCCCCTCCCTCACTTATGTATAAAGAAAGGCCCCTTCACCTCCAAACAAAAAGATGTTTAATAAGTACATTAAGAGACAAAAAAGAAGAAATGTGACTTTGGAATTAAAATGTAATAAAATTAAAATTAAAATACGCTTCATGTAGGTTTCTCTCTTTAAAAATGCTTATTTCAATTGCACAATCTGGCAACACAGCTAGCTGCAGCAAAGGCGAGTCCAGAGCGGTCTGTTGAGTTAAAACTGCTGTTTTCAGGATGGTAGAGTAAAAGACAAGAACACTTATGTGAGGTGTACATTATGGCCTAAAGCAAAGTGTTTGTCTGTTGTTAGTAAATCTAAAATCCAGTGACCAAAAACACAGAGAACTCCGCTGATGATGTCAGCGCTGCTGCAGCAGGCAGGTAACAACACAGAGGGAGGGAGAAATGAAGCCACACCGTTCAAGCAGTAAAAGCTTTTTTAAAAAAGTAACACCCCAATTACTTTCCCTGGTAACTAACTACATTTATGAAGGAGTAATTCCGTTAGTAATTCAGCTACTTTTTTGGGAAAGTAACTCATAACAATAACTAATTACTTTTTTAAAGTAAAGTGCCCAACACTGTTTATGTATTCATTTTGCTGAAGTAAGCTTTTTATCTTGTAGTGTTAGCAGAAGGAACGCCATACACCATCTTATATGATGTTCAGGTTAATTATTAAATTAAAGTACGTGATGTTTAGAGTCTCACCTTGCAGCTGCTGTCGTTATAACAGTACCATTTCTCATTGGGGTTTTTGGCGTACGTCACATAGTGGCCTCCTCCCATGATTCCTGAATGGCACTGTTGACACAGAGAGGAAGAACGAATCAGACAAAAGCAAACTGTTGACTTAATAATAGGGCTGAACGATTTGAGAAAATAATCTAATTGCGATATTTTTCCCCAATATTGCAATTGTGATTTACTCTGCAATTGTTTTAATGTTCCTCATCTTATGTATTCCTAAACAAACATAAGCAGTAGATCGTTTTATAGTATAACCAATATGACATGAAATCAATCTAAGGATAAAAGATTTGAAAAAAAGTGGAGAAGTGAAGAACAGAAGCAAAATAGGTATGAAATTGTACAAACTGGGTAAAAAAAAAAAGGTACAGAAGCGGAAAAAAGTTAATAGGTGCAAAATAGGTAATAAATTGCAAAAAAAAATGGCAAAAAAAAAATCAAAAGTAACTAAGGAAAATTGACTATAGCAGCAAAATTGGGATTACATTTCAAAAACCATGTAAAAATTCCAAACATGGTCTGACAGTGGCCAAAAAAAAAGATGAATGGGAGCAAGATAGGCATAAAATTGTAAAAACTAGGTTAGAAAAGTTTAAAATAGGCATGAAATTGCAAGAAACTACATCACAATGCCAAAATGTTCAACACATTTTGGGTTAAAAATATTGCACTGTCTGCAATTTGAAAATTGGAACAAGCCATATTGCGATTTAATCTAATTTGCAATTAATTGTTCAGCCCTACTTAATAACCACATTTTTGTTTTAAAATGCAAACCAAGAGTTCAATGGTTCAAACTGATCCCTTAAGCCTGCAACTATAAACCAAGGTGCAATGGTTTTGAAGTTTAGTGTCTTTATGTGCAAATGTTCAAGTGCGTCGATGAAAGTAGTTCTCTTTGTTGCCAGATATGTTTAACTTATATCAAGTAGGAGGTCTTAATTTCTGATTTTCATTCATCAAAACAAGATGTTCAACTAGGGTTGTGACATGAATTTTGCATACCCTGATGTCAGACTGTGAGTTTTTGTTTTCAGTAAGTCAGATAAAACTGTGCTGTGACCCTGATGACAGGAAGGACAGGATGAGATTGTCCCTGACTACAATTTTAGACTGACACGACGATTGGAAGAAGGTTTGTCTTTCCAAACAGAATGATGAATACAGTGTCTTACTGTATCGCCACCGTTGAAACATGATACATATGATATTGCAAAGCTCTTGAAAACAGACATCTCTAACTCACACACGCAGGCAGACTCTGAGCATGCCTGCTGGTGCACGTAGACATGTTTTACTGCAGAGATCTGCTTGTAAAGTGAACCTGCATGTAAATTAAATAACTTAACCCCTGCTTTCATATTAGACATCAGGTCATTGTTTTTACTTCAGGAGTAAACTTTGCTGTGAGTGTGAGCTTCTCATGCTGCATGTCCCCAAACCAAGGGCCAATCAAGTCAAAGTTGATGCATGAGTCGGGGAGGGGGCAGGAAGGGGCACATTCTGAGAACTGCCTTAATATGCCTCCCTTGTTTAAGTTGCAAAATTGTGATTTCCTGAATGAACTGACAACGGACGTCCTGAAAGAAAATAATACAGACATTTCCCTTTACTTCATTTCCTGTGGTACTGAGAATATTTTGGTTGTTTCCCTGAGGTTATCTGGTCCTATCACATTATCATAAGAAAGCAGCACTACTGTTCCAAAATAACAAGATAAAAGAAGGAGATATTTTAAGAAAGTCATGACTATTGACTATTTGGCGCTGCTGTGATTTGCGTGATGACTGAATAAAAGCTAAAATATCCTCTTCTTTTACTGCAACGGTAAGTGAGGAGATGTACATGGATGTGTATCAACTTTAGGCTCCTGAACATGGTTATGGTCTTTTGAGAATTTATTTTTTCTCAAGGCCAACGTTCATGACCCACTAAAGGCAGCTCTGCAACCCACTTGGGCCCAAACCCACCAGCTGAGAACCCCTTTTTTAGCATGTTGGTGTTGAATGACTGGTTCTTACTGATATTGCATAGAGGTTGTACACGGCGTCCAGACACATGTTGTCTCTGTGCTGCAGCAGCGAGCCGTCGTGGTCTACGCTGCTTTCTGTGCTGCAGTCTGAGCTCAGCCCGTTACTTTCCCCGTTCACTAAAACCACATCGCAGTGGCTGCTGGTCGCCTCTGTGCTGCTCAGCGACTCTGATGTCACCCCGTCTCCTGCTGCTGTCACCGTGCTCCCCTCGGTGTCCGCCTGCGACAACCCGTCCCGTGACTCGCCCTCGGTGTTGGTGGATCCGTCCAGGCTCTCCTTGCTGTTGGAAAGGCGGTGTCGGCTGCCCAGCTGAGGCAGACGTAGTCGGCCTGGTCGCCGTCCGGCTGAGCCGGTCTTCGGGCTGCAGGAGGGGCTGCTGGACCTGCTGAGAGACGGCGCTGACTTCCTGCTTGATGCGGGAGAGGCTGCAGGGAAACCACAAGGTTAGACATGTTTCCTGTGTAGATGATGCTCTGTCGCTCACCAAGAAAACAAATAACTGAAGCTTAAAGAAAGTTCATGTTTTTTTTAAACTGCAATGATAAATCTCCTTCATAAAGCAGGCTCAGATCACAATTTATGTAAATCATATCCAGTCCTCTGCCTTGGCCTCCTGCTCTATTCATTTCCCTGCATTTTTTGAACTGACCATCTTTTTATTAAAACTATCCACTTAATTCTGTTGGTTTTCCTTCAGCCTTATGTCCTCCTGTGGCATCCTTTATGTTACAATGCTGCTAGTCTTGCTCTTCGTTGAGCCTTGATTTGGACTTTTTAAATATAATGCACATGCTTACGAAGCTGATAAAATAAAGTCCAGCACAAATCAAGATATCACACCTTTGTTGAGGTTGCAGAAGCCAGCTGGGGCAGATATGGATGACAAGTTGTCCTCTCCGACCCTCAGCAGGTCTTCACTCTCGCTGCGGGAGTGCAAGCAGCGGTGCTCGAGGTCTCTCGGTGCGAGGAAAGCGCTGGGATCGAAAGTCTCCCGTGGGAACTTCACAATCTTCTGAGACTTGATCCAGCGGCCATTAACAAATTGGAAGCGCTTCAGGTGGACAATCTGAGGAGAGCACACACCCACGGGCTTGTTTAAAAATACCTGATAATATATCCAGAACTATCAAACCAAAAGGACAAACCATTAGATGAAAATAAATCAAGCAGCAGGTGTGATCTGCCTTTCACTTAAAGTGTTAGCATGATTCTCTCTCTTAAATCTTAGACTAGAGTTTTGCTAATGCTTATCCCTCACCAGGATGGGGGGCAGCCTCCACAGGTCCAGCTTCTTGGTGGCGAGTCTGTGCGTCTTACACTTGGAGCAGTAGTAGAGCTCGTCCTCGCCCAGCTCCTCCTCGCTGGTGAAGGCTTTCAGACAGCTGTCCAGGCTGATGGGCTCGGCCTGAGCACGGCGAGACTGCTCTACGCTGCAGTGCTCCTCCACGATCTGCAGGAAAACACAGAAATATTATTAATGCTAAAATTATTCTCACTATCATTAAAATTTCTCATTAAAATCATTCTCATCTATCATTTCTTCTACTTGTTGATTTTTGCATTCAGACGGCTCTCTCATGCCTTCAATCATTACAGGAAAACAGTGGCTCCCTTGAAAAACTAATTTCTTGTCATTTTCAACAGGTCAGGCAAGTAGATTTTATCTTAAATTCCCAAATCATGAACTCTTCTGTGGGTTTTATTGTTCCATATTAGCCATGGCTGCTCCTCTTGTCCATCCAAGAGAGCTAAATGCCATTTTAATGTCATTAAAGCCTTGATGTATGATGGTTTGGTGCGCCATATCAGTTTTTATAATCTTTGTTTAAATTTTAGACACCACTACAGAATGATGTGGTCAGTCTTTAGTTCACTGCACAATGAGTGGGGAGTAATTTCATAAAAAGTCCATGACTGAAACCCTCTGTGGCTGATTAGGCTGTCAGCAGCTCACCACTGACTCCATGTGGTCAAACTCTGAACTGCATCAGCTTCTGTTCTGAATGTTTGCTTTTCATAGTCCACTTGAGTCTCTCTACAGTCTGGATTGACCAGCAGAGTTGACAGATCAACTTTAAATACTCTGTAAGAATAAAAACACAAACACTTTCCTTTCCAATGATGTGTGCAACAGTAAATTAAACAATGCATTAAAATTCATTTTGTGGATTCAGATATCAATAGAACATTTTTTATGCTTTATGTGTATGTTCCAGTCATGCCAAGAATAGTTTGAAACAGAAACCTCAGACTTTAACTGGTCTATTATGGAAGACATGACCATCACAAATTTGATTGATATTAAGCTTATGATTATGAAGTAACATTACATATGATTAACCATTGATTTTTTTTTAACTATGTAAACATTTTATTTGACTAAAAAAAATCACATCACACTGAGACTCAGCCAAAGCTGGGAAACAAGTTCTGCAAAATATTTTGCATTGTTTTAAACCTGTTTGATATTTTCTGTTAGCACAAATACAATAGGACTGATTTTTCAAATAAAAAGCTAAAGAGCACTGTGGTCAACTACCATTACACTAAATAAATTAAATTAACAGCTTTTAACACACCTTAAATTAAAAAAACAAAGTGTTTGTCATATCTGTACAGAGGTGGTTCAAATTGTAATAATGTTTTCGGGAATTCATCTTTAATAAAACGGTGTCATTGACATTAAAAACATGGAACTGACAAGCAAGTTGAAAAAACTGACATGCAAATAAAGGTTAAGAGGGAAATATATAATTCCACATCACCACTATTGTGACTTTTTCTGTTGTTTAAACAGCTTGTGCTGTTCATCTTTGTGATTCAAAAGTGATGTTTTGTTGTGAATTAAGTTTAGAAGAGATGATGGGAAAGAACCTAACAGCTAACTGAATCACATCAAATACTAAATTACTGATGAAGAAACATACTCAGAATAAAAATGTTGATGTAAATGTTGAGACTGTGCTAACAGTAGTTATTAACAGCATCTGTTCAGCATGAGGCCCACATGGATATGGCAAAGAACTGACTTGATTTGTGTGATTAGTGTAAATGTATGAAGTTCGGTGTATATTTTATAGCCGTTTTATGACTTTAAAACTTTTTACTTTAACTGAATCTGAGAGCTACATCTCAATTTAACTGCACCTGTGCAGTGACAACAAATTGATTCTGATTCTGCTGATTACAAAGAGGAAATAAACATTAGATTTTGCGTCTATTGTGCCCAGCTCCACTGGAAGCAACTGTTAAAGATGCAGGCCTCACCCTCTCCTGAGAGGTCTGGTAGCGGAGGTGCAGGGCCGTAGGGTCCCAGTCCACGGCGATGTAAGCATTTCCTACCGATGCTCGGTCTTCACAACACTCAATTGTGCAACCTCGACAGAACCTGCAGACACACAAGTCCACAGTTTTCAGTGTGATGGGATTAAATTCAATAAACATGAGCATTCAAATTACTGTCTTAATTTACAAAGTACTTCTCATGTAGACAAGTGGAAAAAAGAAGATGTTTTAAGAAATAAACAGAAGGATTTTAATTTCATTGAGCATGCTAAAAAGGCAGCATAACAGCAAAACTTGTTTATATCATGCTGTGGTATCTTTGTTAATCATGAGACCACAATCATACAAGAAAGGTTATCTGCACTTGGTTGTAAGTAAAGAAATAATCTCACCTGTACCAGGGACACCAGGCACAGGAGTTTCCATCTTTACCAACGACTCTTAGGGTGAAGGGGTACTGATAACCCATACTGTCATCACTGTGGGTCAAAGGAGGGAGAGATAAATTCATTCATAAACAACACAAAGATCTTCACTCCACAGTTTACAGATGATGAGAGTTATCATAAGTTTCAGTGTTATTTCTGGATCGCTCTTCAGAATAAATAAACCAAAGTAAGACTCGTTAATGGATCGGCTTGAGCTCTCTGATAGAGATCAAGCCTCGTCATAACAGTCCGGATCATCCAAGGCCGATCTTTATGATCTTTGATTTGTTTCTCTATCACCCACTCTGCCCTCCATAATTAGTCCTTTCCTTCTAACAACTGACAGCCTACCAGTCTTGGGCGTGGTTGCTGGCTTCCTGTGGGGGCAGCGGGCTCGCCAGGCGGGACACTTGGATCCAGACGGCATCATACAGATCCTTCTTACTGGTGTGGACCGTGCAGGGGACGATGAGCGGCATCCCAAACAGACTGGGCCGGTTCTTCTGAGACGACAGGAAGTAGAGCTCGGTACGCATCTGAAAAGAAGACACAAGCCAGGAGGGTCACATAGCAGCCAAGATGACAGCCATACTGACACCAGGAATGGACATACTCCACATACGCCACAAGTCTGGGCTGAGGAAGCATCTCAAAAAGCTACCTAAAGCCATTAGTATACCCAAGTGGTCTGGTTTGGTTTGGTACAGCTAGTCCTGTTTTGTCCATTCAATACATCCTGCTAGTTATTTACACTATGTAAATTGATAACTTTCAGAGTCAGTGGGCAGAAATACTAACCTGACAAGCCAGATGGACAGCTCCATATATCTGCCACAGAAATATTTCACTAGTCCATCTGGGTAGGAGCCCTTTAAATTTGTTTTCAGGGGCAGAACGTTTAAAAAAAACACAAGCTTGTGATTGGATAATCATTCTGCTCGTCACATTCATCACAGACCAATCCACATCAAGTAGGGTTGCCTCCTATAATGAAGCAATGTTTTCATTGAATTTGGCATTATTCTTTTTATCTTTTATATATACATATACATTTTATATAAACATTTATATTGGTTGCTGATGCTGCTCAGTGAATTTTGAAAACTGTATGATGCAAAATGGGCCTGTTTGTTACTTGAAGTAGCTGAATAAAGAATTGAAAAAAAAAGTAGCATACATAGCGGCTAACTTAGCCACTAACAGCTAACAACAGTTTATGACTGTTAGCGGCTAACTTAGCCACTAACAGCTAACAACAATAAATGACCATTAGCCGCTAACTTAGCCGCTAACAGTTAATGGCCTTATACTATCGTCTTACACTAAATTGTACCGCACAGATGATTCATTTTAACACTGATATGTGACATGAACCTTGTCAAACACAATCCCTCCATGTAAACTTCTGAGGAGGGCAGATTTCGCCAAGTTTTACTAAGTATCTATGAGGACAATAGGCTTATCGGTATGTCTGTTCTCAACTTCTGATTTTCAACTTCCGGTTGTCTTCACGTCCGCATTCTACAGCTCCCGCCTCTCTTCCCTGATTGGACCGTTAAGAATTCAGCCGCGTGAATTCGTTGGACAACGGAGGCTGGCAAGACAGAGCTGCAGGATTTCAGAATCAGGCAGGTCTGTCTGCTCTGCAAGGCTACAGAAATACATGGTTGACACCAAGAGCTTCTAACTCGGTCAAACTATCCCACTGTCACAGGGCGCTAAGGTGCCCATGCTGCTGCAGGACTTTTCTCCCACTGCAGCGTGAGATAAATCCTTAACTCAGAGATCTTTGCCTTGTTTTACAGCCCCCATTAGACAACAAGGTGTGTAAGGATTAAAAGGTGTTTGGTGAAATCAGGCTTGACCAAAAGAGTGGTGCAGGGATGAGTATTTTCTGTAGTCCAACACTGAATTTAGCATCACAAATGGTTCTCTTGACTAAAAGTCTATTGGATTTTTCACTGTCTTTTAGGATCAATGAAAATAATAAACTCTCCAAAGAAAAGGGTTTATGAAGCTTACACATTATGTTAATCATGGTAATTTTCTTGAACAGACCTAACTTTAATTTTTACTATTAGGATTATTTTGGGGGCATTTTCATGCCTTTATGGACAGGAGGAAGAGAGACAGTAGATACGGTTGTGAAGAGGGGTGAGAGAGAGTAGGGAAAGACACTCTGCAGACTGGCCACAGGCTGGATTTGAACCCCGGCTGGCAGAATGATGTACATGTGATTGCTTACCACTTTGCCAAACCAGCATCCTGAACAAACCTAACTTTTGTGATATTTTAAGCTTAAATGTACTTGGTGAGAGTAAAAAAATATTACTAGTTATTATGGAACTACAACATGGTGGCTCGAGATAGAACCAGCTACCATACTTCCAACATACAGACGTGACATTTTGTTTGAGAATTTCCTCTTAATCCATTGACCTGAGCAACATGTTGTAATGAAACTCCTCTGAGATGTGCTCACCATCTTCCTGTGCATGGCGATGATGTATCCAATGAAGGGGCTGTCCTGCACCGGTGTGATGTGTCCATTGGCGACCCCGTTAGCCATTGGTGTCTCCGGGCTGCAGGGAACCCCTCCATTGGGGATGAGGGCTGGTTTGTTTCCCAGGATCCCGTTAGCAGGTGAACCGTTAGCTATCGGGGTGATATCTGAAGACAGGGGGTTAGTGGGAATTAAAACTACATTCTGGTAGATGCGAGCACACTGAAGTTAAAACAAGCATGAAAAAAAACCCACCTGTTAGTGTAGGTGAGCTCAGAGACGTCGGAGAACCAGGCACTGGAATCTCGAACGCACACAGGAAACCGTTGACGGACAGACGGACCTTCTGGTTGTCTTGTGGGAAGTTCTGAAAGTAAAACATATATGGAGACCAGGGTGAATCAGATGATTTATAAATAATGCAGAAATTAAGAGGGTCTATCGTCTGACTAAGGTCCGGTGTTTCTCCACATTTTCTTAAAGGATTAGCAAAGTGAGTCATGACTGTAATGACCAAAACTTAATCCTCAGATCCAGCAATTCTAAAATGCTGAAAGACTCTGGTGGCTGTCCTGCTGAGAACAGGGATGCATTGGTCTAAATATAGAGAGGATATGCTGTATTTGCAGAGCAACATCAATTAGATTAGTGATATTTACACTAATCCAGCTGGCTCCGCTCTGAGCCAGAAAACCTGCATTGACCACAGAAGCACAGCCTCAAAAAAGAGAGTCAGGAGGAGGAGAGTTTAGAGGAACAGCGTAGAGCATGATTTTGTTTTTGTTTGCAAGATAACGCAACAACTATTTGCTTTCGCTGATTGTGAAGTAAAGTTGGTAGAGGGCCATTTAAATAATACGATTTTGGTGTTGATCCAGAACACTGCCATTAGTGAATGATCGTTGTTGCTCAATAACTGTCTAAATAACAATATCAACATGATTCCAAGTGCAAAGGGGGGGTTTTCAGGATCAGTGAATCATATTATGATGGTAACTCCATAATGAAACTATTGCTTGAAGGTGTAACAGCAGTACGTGAGTTCTCTAGATGGAGGTTTGTGCTCTCCAAGTGCTGTCTAGTTATCATTTATTTTCTATCTTACACCAGAGTCAGACTACATGATTTAATCTCAATTTTTGTCACAGTTTTCAGAACTTGTCTCAAAATCGATTGCTTTATTTGCATAGGGTGTCACAGTAAAGGACAATCAACATCTGGACTGGAGAAACAGAAACACTGTGCACTGAAACAAGAAAAGAAGAAGGGTGAAAAAAAGAGTTTAACTGCAAAACAACAGACTTTTAAGTGTTTATTTTTCCCCAGCAGATGCTTGGGGAATGGATGCTTTGTATGATTAGTTGTTCTTGTTTAGTCTCATGGGAGAAAACACACAGGAGTTATACTGACTTGAAGTGACTTCAAATTGCTATCTACCAAATCATAATGACGCAGAGTGTCTGTTAAGATCAGATTTGAATCATAAATAACAGGACAGAAGCTCATTTTTTCATTAAACAAGACAGAGAGTAAGATAAAGAGGAGCAGCTGTTAAAGCTGTTCGGTTGCTGAAATATGTATTATTGAAATTGATGACAAGAAAATGGGCAACTCACGCTACACACTAGTTTCTGTTGAATCAAGGCTTTTTTTTTTAGATTAAAGTTGCCCTTTTGATAGCTGTATGTCTTTGAGTACAAACTTTCACCTTAAATCTCTGACTTGTAATAAAAATGCCAATTACCAGTTGTTTTAAAAATGTGTGGATAACTGACTTTCGTACATATACATACCAATTTATCATTATTATTACTATTATTTTAAGATTATTATGCTTAAGTAACGGTTAAATGTTATAATGTGCTGTCCTGTGTGGCTGAATTTAATTTGTGTTTTTTATGCTCAGTTTTCATTTGTTTAATTTGTATAATTTATGTAGGTAGTTTTATATTTATAGACATTATGACGCTCAGGAGTTTCGCGAGGAGAAATTTTCTGGAACTGAGCCCAAATAAACTACTGAATTGGTCTCTAATCTCAGTGACTCTGACCAATGAGATTATAGAGCGATCTGCATGTGCGGCTGCCACAGATGACCTGAGCTTTTAAATGGACCTGTACCTTGATGTTGGAGGAGTGGACCTCAGCCAAGAGGATCTGTTCAGGCTTTAGACTGCACAGTTCACTCAGCTGTTTCTTCAGCCCTGTGTACTTCTCATCCATGTTCAGCCTCAGACCGTACCGCACTGGTGTGGAGCCATCTAGTTTGATCACTGCAAACACAAGACAACAGGACATATGAGTCACTTTCAATGGTCTGGTCAACTAGTCAAACATCCTAATGTTGTGGTTGAAAAATCACACTAATGCTGGGGTCAAACTACATGATTTGAGCATGATAAGACCTCCTTCGGACTGTTTTGGGGTTTCTGCAGGGACCAAGTGATGCTATTAAGTCAATAAGGACCAGAATGTTTCCTGCACCTTGTTGAATCAATACCTCTGAATTAAGACGGCTTCGGAGACAAGAGGGAGTTCAACCTGGTAGTAGTGAGCTGTACCCTAATAAAGTGGCTGTCTAAACGTCATAAAAAAGCTAATCAATATTAAGCACAATATCTTACCTTATGTCTTTGTTTAAACTGGACTGATACTGATTAAACACATCTTTTGCTAGCTCTGGTAGATGTCAACAGTTTACCTGCTATAAACTGAAGCTTTTGTAAACTTGATTCAGAACTAACATTTGGACTGGGCAATATTAAAATGAATGCTTGGCTGCTGACACCCACTGCGGCTGTTCAACAGTCATGTCAGACCTTCGTCTTGTCTCACCTGTGATCTCCAGGTGCATGGAGCTGTCCATGGGCAGCGGCAGCGACAGGAAGTTGAAGGGGTCGAAGCGAGCGCTGATGTGACCACACGTCTTGCACTTCACCTGTGACTTCAGCTGACCATGGAACAGATCGACCACGATGGAGCGATTCCTGCGCAGGTGGTTCTCCCAGGCCTGGAGACACACACACACACACACACACACACACACATACACACAAACTTTAAGTGCTGGGATCACTCTACACTAATCCTGTAAATCTCTCATCTCAGGACAAACATCAACACAAACAGAACCTTGATAAAAAACAAATTAGAGCAGTGGGGGATGTTTTTGTTAAAGCATATCAACAAGACAGTAAGAAACTAATATCCAGGCTGCACCAGGGTTTCCAGAGGCAGAAATGAATTAATACAGGATACATCAAGAAATAAATACGTTTTAGACGTATATGTGCCTAACTTTAAGTAAGATTCTGGGATATAGGGCCTTAACAATGTAAAGGTCCTGTATCTTGTTTAATTGTTAGTGATGGCTTTTCAAAAAAAGACTGGTATCTGTGTAAAATCCTGCTTGCTGCATGCAAAAAAACAATAATAAGGAAGTGGTATAACCCCAAACCCCAAAGTCTCCCTGAGTGGATGGACAAAGTCAAGGAGGTCTTCGTTATGGAAAAGATTACTTCCTCTTTAAGACTTCAAGGGACAATCTTTATAAAGAGGTGGGAGAATTGGATACTCTTCCTAACAGCAGAAATGGATGCTACTTTTTTATGTTTTTGTCTGGTCAGCAACAGCTCCAGATATGATATAAATACTTGAGTTGTTTAAGCCAAGGTGTACCCCACAAACTATCTTTGATGTGTTTTTATGTTGCTCTGTCTTTGTTTTTAATGTTTACATGAAAAAAAAACAACTAAATGAAAGGAAAAAAAGAGCGCAACATTATATAAATTAAAATACATAAAAATAAATTATATATTAACATCAAATGAAAGTGAAAACAACCTAAGTACATGCATAAAGACAAACATCTTCTGGGTGGTTTTCCTTTAGCCATTTTCAGGCTCTCGCCTTTGCCATTGCCATGTCCATCACAACTATATTTCTTTGTGAAAATGACTACATGAATCAAAAGTTAAACATACTAAAAAAACAGAGCTGATAAGTGTAATTCCTGACCTCAGAGGCGACCTCCCAGTCCGGCCGTCCGTCACTGTCCTCTAGCTCCACGTACGGTTTCTCATGGACGCGGTTCAGGTCTTCATGGAGACCGTCGAGCAGGAAGGCAAGCAGCTCCTGAGAGTCCTGCTGTTGAAAACCATTAAAGCGTGGGGCGTACTTCGCTATCGTCCACTGAGAAGAGAAGAATAACAGAGCATAGGTTTCTATGGTTGTTTTCAGAACATCAGAACTTTTCCACACAAAATCTATTTGAGCCAGCACAACAGAAGCAAAACAGAGGCCCCAAATAACCCAATGTAAATCATTTACTACTCTTCATTACAAGTTTTGGGTCAATCTCCTGTTTGAAATGTATTTTATAAAAGGAATTAAATGTAAGTTTGACAAAGTGTATTACTGACCAACTATAGAAAATGTTTTTGATAACATGGAAACAGACTCTAGTATCCCCCTACTCAGATATATCACATTTAAAAACAGCTTTAAAGAGCCCATCAACTGTTTTGGGGGTTAGGTGTTTCTTTTTATTAACCACTGTACTGTATATCATAGCCATAAGGTTTTCCAAAACAATTTCCCTTCTTTCCTTTATTAACAAATATTCCATTAGTGCTGTTCAGCTGTGCTCAAAGGGAGGAGTGACTGTATGAGTACAAGAGTTAACTTCTGTCCAATCGGTTTCCATTTATTTTTTAAAGGTTATTCCACAACAAAATATTTTTCTGTCCTCTCTAAATATGTCCACTGAGTAAATAATGAAATATACCCCATGTTGTGTAAAACAGTCATTAAATATGTCAGGTTATTTCTTATCACTCCCAGAACACATTTAAAAGCAGTTCACTTTGATTTTCTGATTAAAACTAGGCTTTAAGACTTAGTTGTTTCTTCTAAACTCACCCTCAGCTTGAGTGGAGCCACGTTCTTCTGTGTCCCACTCCACAGCTCCATCACCAGGTCTCCGTAACATTTGGCCATGTGACCTCGCATCCCGATGGGATTTGTTCTGATAAAGGGTCGAGAAACACCAGTTTTAACTTCATGTCTAGACCGAGATGGAGCATGAACCAAAGTGCGATCAGTTCAGACGTCACCTGTTGAGCTCATAAAGGTGTCTCCCAGAGATGAAATAGTCCGTGAGCGGCTTTGTGTTGCTCACACACTGAATACTGGAGTTCATGAAGCACGTGTTGCCGAGGTTACTGAGACCTGTCGCTCCTTTCTCTGTGGGAACTGAGATGGACAACAAAGACAAATCTTAATTTACTTCAGTAGCTCTCCCATCTCTGTAACAAACATCTGTTTATAAGGTGAAAATTGTGAAAATATTTTTCTCTAGGATTTTAAAGCATAGGCTGATATGCTCAAATGTCTGTCTTTGAACAATAATGGCAAACATAGTCAGTACAAAGATTTATATCACAATCAGTGAGTTAGAAACATTTCTCTTTTCATAATTTACACAATCTCAATTCTTAAAAGTCAGGATGTTGTAAAAGAAACTACATACGCCTTTTAAGTGTTATGACTCATATTTAATATTTGTGCAACTATCACACAAGAAATAATCAAACTGAGATATTTTGTTGTTTTTAAAATAACAGGTCCAACTGCAATATGAAGCAGAAAAACATGTTCCAAAAAGTTGGAGACGGTTTGTTTGCCCTGGAACATTGTTCCTGAAACAACACCTTGGCACATCTACAAGACGGCAGGTGTTTATAAAGTTTTCTCACCCTTCTTCTGCAAAGAGTTTCATTTTTTACATTTATTTCATCAACTTTAAACATGCTGAGTACTGTATTTGAAGTCTTTGTGGCCATGGTGTCTGAGGATGCTTCTTTGTTTAGATTTCATTTCAGACATATCTGATGAGTTTGATCAAATTACATCATTAAACATTTTAAAAATAAATGCATTCATGAGTGAGGTCTAAAACGTTGGGGGTTGTTTCCATGCACCTCATGTACAGAGGCACCTGCCTGCATGAGTGCAGCTTTGGTTTACTTCCAACCTGTGGTCTTTCTCCCTGCATGTCTTCCTCCACTCTTGCTTCATTTTTGATTCTACTCACCACCTCTGGACTGTCAAATAAAGGCTGGAGATGCCCCAAAAAAGGACTTTAGATTCTATGCATGCTGTTCTCAGTTTCAGCATCTGTTGTAACTACAGCAGCCACAGACACAGGTAGCTATGGGTGATCATTTTACATGTTCACTCTTCCAAAATGACACCAGGTCTTGTTGTAAGTGTAAATATACAAAAAAATGTAGCTTTTCAGAAAGACGCCAAGTCCTACGTAAGAACCATTTCTTCATCTAGAAAAACATTTTTGTTCTTTCTAATTGTATGCAAAAGGCTTATTTCCTTATTAATAACCTTTTCTACTTTTTAAGAATTCAACAGTAGCAACAATTGGGTTTCAGCATCAGGCTTTCATAAAAAAATGTGTTTGACCCTCTCATAAACAATTACTACCAGGTGATCAGCCAAGGAGAAAAAATAAAATATGATAAATTTTAACTTCACTTTATCCAGTAAATCAGATTTTATCCTGATAACTGATCATGTAAAATAAATGAGTTCATCTGAAACACCTCCCCCAACTGTATTCATCCACAAGGGGCCATTCAATTGTAGCTTTCCAGTGTACATTCATGCATATGATCAGTAAACAACATAACATAGTTAGTGCTTATTTACTCATATGATATTTAAGTTATGCATAACACCACAAACTTATTAAAACCATCAAATTCTAATCCCACGGTGCCTCTGTCATCTTTTGTGAGTTGGTTCAATCTGGTTATAAATCATCGTCCTTTGTCATTTAAGCTTCAGTTTAAGTCATTTGTTCCATTTAAGGCAGTTTCATTTCAGAACCTTCGACCCTAAGACCATCTAAGAGGTTGTTGATGAATGGAAAACTGATGCCAGCATTATCTCCCAGCCCTAACAATGGAAGTTATCTCTTAATTAAGCTCAGCTAACTTTCTCTAGTCCAACCGTCAGTGCACACATCTAATGAACGGCGGTTACCTTTGTGTCTGTCCATCTTACTGCTGTTGGCAATGAAGGACATTTCCTCTGGCCAGCTCATGTCTTTGTTTCTGACTGTAAATGAAAACAAGAACATGATTCAGCGTCTCTGGGTCGGACATCTGTCCCATCATGAAGATGGAGGCGCTCTTGTTACCTTCAATAACCAGCTGCTGCTCATCATGAATCTTCAGGCTCTCCAGTGTGTGATCTTCATCGTCCAGGAGGGTGAGGTAGTTCTGCAGAGGAAACCTCTTTAAGGTTAAATTGTCGGAATGTTGTTTTATTTCTGGTTTGCCTGAATCAGCTCATTTTGAACCATCAATTTGCAGGTTAAATTTCTTTCAACAGTAAAACAACCCTGTCAGTTAAATAAGATTTAAGTGTTTTACAAAGAGAAAATGTGCAACTGCTGACAAAAAAGTACCAGTGTCTAGTGATGGAGCAAGTCTTTATCAACTTAAATTCAAAAACATGAACAGACTTTAAATTACTTTATAATGATCCCGTAACTTTCCCTAATTTATGACCTATGATAAACTGTGAATACCAAAACACTGAAATAAGTCCATTTTGAGACAACAGCTTGTAACTGGATAATTAGAAAAGAAAGGGAACATAATTCAAGCACATATATGCATTTCTTGTAGATTATCAAGGAAATATGGTCAAAATTCTCCTTCATCCTGCAGTGTTTTATATCATAGTGGTTCATAATGATCTGATATAGTTAAGCAGCATACCTCACTGATGTAGAGCCACAGCCTCATGTCCTCTTCTTTGATTCGGAGTCTCTGGGACAGGTAAAGGTGGATGTCTTTGATGGTTCCCATTCGGCTGAAGCAGCCTGTGTAAGCCAACACCCTCTTCAGAGGAGCGTTTGGCGACGGCACGCTGCCTGCTGACAAGCACAAAGATGTGAAAGATAATAACTTACACACTGCAGCCTGTTAGGAATCTTTATACGAAAACTTAAGCTTCATTTATCAGAGAAGATTCAAAATGAAGGGTATGCACACCGGGTCATGAAAGTTAGGCTGCTGAGACGGGCTGAATCAAAGTTCAGGGTATAGAGCCTCACAAAGCTGGCCCTCCTTGGTTGTGAAAATCGGTTTAATTCATGTTTCAATTTGGTGCAGAAGTTGGTTATAAAGGGAGTTTTGGTGGGCTGAAATGTGATGTACTTTTAAGATTCACATCCCAATAATGTTCTAGGAGATGCACGAAATTTTTGGTTTGATATCAGTATTGGCAGATAATAGCTTAAAAAGTTAATTATCAGTGTCTGCAGATACTGTTTGAAAAATTCTGCAGGTATTTACAACCATTATACTTGCCGTATATATTGACTGAATATATTCCCTTCATTGGCTGAAATATCAGCCTAATGTCTTAATCTCACATAATACTTCACTTTAATTTAATTCAGTGTCTTCCTAAAGACACCAACATTATTATTTTTTGTTTGTTTTTTACACTGTTTTCAACAAAAATAAAATGCCAAAGAATAAGAAATAGGTCCATTTAACTTGGGTGAAGACTGCATACTTTTGTCCAAAAAATGTTTGATGTTGGCATTAATGAGTTCAGAAACATCAGCAGAACAGATATCAGCCAAAATCCAAAATCATGCATCCCTATTTAAGATGTTAATAAGAAGTAAATGTTGATATGATGATCATAAAATCAAACTGATCAATCAAATAGTTGCTTTTATCATTACATTACTGTCATTCCTCCTGCATAACTGAAACCATTCATCTAAAAGTGCATTTGTTTGACTGAAGCTCAACGGTTAGGGGTTTGAAATTAGGAAAAAAAATACGCTCTATGTTCACGGGGCTCTGCCTTCTCTTCATGTCAGTGTTAACAAAAATACACCATGAGCTGGAAAGGTTTGATAAAACCAGATTTAAATGTCATGGTAGCACTGCAAACTTAAGATGCTCTGATATAAGAAGTAATATTTTTCTTGCAGGGTCTTTGAAAAAACTATGTTCGCTGTATTTGTTGTTTAAAAGCCACATCAGGAAATGAGGTGTTTTCAGCATTAAATTAGATAATTAAAATAATTTCCAATCTCTTTAAAGCTTGCAGCAAATTAAATATTTCTTAACCCATTATGGAAGCCTTTTAAATGTGTATGGCTCAAATGAATGTTATTAACATTGGGGATAAATGACTCAGATGCATACCCTTTGTTTCAAGATCATACAAACCCAGATGCAAACAGCTGAACAGCAGCCACAGCATTCAGCTGATTGAGGATTAGTTGTAAGAAAGCAGCAAGAGAACGTTTTTCTGCCAATCAGTGCAGACTCCATTTGTCAATCAGTGAAGTGGATTTAGTCGACTTACTGGATTAAATCAAATCAAATAAAAACACCACCATTAGTTCTGTTAAATCAGTTTAGAGCTTCATTTTGCTAGTGCTGATTTTAAACCATTTTAAGTAGTGATTTTAATGTTTTCTTTCAATCTGCACAGCTTTGCTACCCAATCAGACAAAAAAGAGCAAACAGGCATTCCTGTACACATGCATGAGTGTTTTAGGCTCTTAGAGGCTGTTATGTTAAATATAAGGCAGCATTAAATTCACTTGAGATATCCTGTCTTTAACAGTAGAGGGGCTGAATTAGGGCTGTGTAATAGGTGTAGATTAAGCATACTGTGATGTACTCTTAGTGAGATAAAAGACACAAAATAAAGTTTATATCTATATGAAAATAATGTTCTTTTTTTTTGTGTATTTAATTTTCTATTAGTGGAAAAAATACATAATTGATATTCATAATTATGTCATTTACAGTTCCAGTGACGGAAGAGTTATAGAGGTTGGCAAGCCAGAGCATAATCAGAGGTTAACTCATGTCTGAGATGATAAAAATGCATTTTGATTGGTCAAGATGTGAGTTAGCTGGATGCAAAACTTACAGCTGTCCTTGATTTGCAAAAGGAAAGCTCCCTTTTTTGCTTGTTGACATTAAACTTGTGTGGGAGCTTGCACCCAGGAGCTGCAACAGGTGGGGATGTCAGCTTGGCCCACAAGCAGCAATTTGCAGACCCCTAGTACAGAGCATTTTAGACTACTTCAGTGTTATAAGTGTTCTTTGTTATTTAAGTGTTTGACAGTAAAACTTCTTAAGATCTAAAACATATTTTATTACATATTAGACACAATATTGGGTGTCTAATACTTTTATTTTTGTTCTTATTGTATCAAACATGTTTAATTTTTTTCTTTAATACTCAAATATAAAATAGTTTGTAATTTTAGTCTGAAACTATTTTCAGAAAAATAAAAATATTTCCTGCGTTTGTCACACATCTAAAGATACTGAAATAAGGTTTTGTTTTTGTTGCTCATCCTTAGACTCAATGTGAAGCTGCTGCTTTGGTCAAAAGCGATGAAGGTTGAAGTTTCTCTGGAGTAACCTGATACTTCAAGTGGAGCTGCACCATCATGCTCTGTGCTGATTCATCTCCATCCTGTTTACAGCAGAGCAAATGAGCACAATTCTGCTCACATACAGAGTTTACACTTGTCTGATAAATATATTTACAGCAAACACATGGCTGAGAGGGTTTAAATTTACTGTTTCTACGGTAAGTATTGTGACACTGTGTTTGCTTTATAACAATAAAAACATAAAGCATCAGCACAAATGCTGTAAACGAACACATGAGCATCAAAGTCAGTGCAGATTGAAAGACTAAAATTATTCATAATCAAAGGGATCAGCAGTGTCTCCCCGTCATGGTCCGCTTATTCCACGGCCCACTCCGAAGCACTGCGAGGCCCGGATCAGTCCACTTTGGGAGGATCAAAGGGGAAGGGGAGGGGGATGCAGGGGGGGGCTCAATGAAGCATTTGTCGACGGCTCACTTGGGTCTTGCTGCAGGCTTACGTTACCTCTTGCTGTGGGTAAATATGGAGGGAACATTCGCAGGGTGGTCATACCCATATTGACCCAGATGTTGGACTGAGGGGAGCGCGTGGCCGGCTGCTGGCGGAGGAAGAGGAGGTAGCGGGGGAAGAGCTCGAGCTCTGGTTGGCTGCTCCGACTGTCAACGATCACCTGCAGGGGTGGAAAGGAGAGATTTACAGACTTATCCCAGCCCACGCTACACAAACAGATGCATTATTTATTCCTAAAATATGTCAAATTAAAGTGCGGTTAATGCTGACATTTGGTGCCATTTAAATGTCATTTAGAAGCAGGTTCGTGTCAAACTGTTCCGCTCTGTGTGCTTTTAGGTCCTGATGGATTTTGTTCAAAGGGAAACCACACAAGTCTTCTTTACAGTAAAACTTTTAAGCCCCAGACTCTCAAGATAGCATAACCCTCAGAGTGATTAAAGCACATTTCACCTCCATTAAACAGAATTTATTCAAATTACCAGCCAAAACTGAATTTTCTTTTTCTGGATGCATTATTAAAACATCATGATGACAGCCTTTTACCCAAGTGTAAAACTGATGAATGTTTGTGCACCAGTAAAATCAAGCTATGTCAACAAACTCAACTCTCTGGCAGAATCAAAGAGGCCAAACCATGATTTTTAAATTAGTTCTAATTTCAATCATTCCTTCTGATAAGCGTATTTTCTGTGCTCACTTACTGGTCGTGGCAAGCTGAGGTTGGCACCGTACCAGTGATAAAGTGCCCGCCACACTGGCTCTGGCACGATCTCAAAGTCTCTGCCTGGCGGCAGCTGCAGGGTGCGCTTCAGTCGTCCACCCTCCATGGTTAACGTGGGGGCCTGTGGGGGCACAACAGTTTAACACATGCATTAAAAAAGCACCACTCTGCTTTGCTCCCATTACAGATAATAGAAGGGAAAGGTCTCCTCTGTCATTACAGAAAAATACAGAAGAAGGAGAGAATAGAAAAGAAGCACCATCTGGTCCCAGAGAGCCCGAGCCAGCAGAAGAAGAGGGATTTCTGATAAACAAAGAAGAAGCTGAAAGAAACATTTCCCAGATACTTGGTTTCACAAGTGATACAAAATAAAGTAAATATAAACAGAGTGTGTTTATTTCTGAGAGGTCACAGCTGTTTTTGTCGCTTTTGAGGAGACAAACAGAAAATCCACAGACAGGGTCTTTGTTGAGCACAAGTCAAACGCTGTAAAAATTTTACTGTAGCAACCAGCCAAGCCAGTGCTGTATTTTTGGGTCGTTTAAACCTAAAAGTGGAGTAATTACAAGACTTTCTGTGGCACCACTGACCTCTATTTATTCCCTAGCCTCCATACGGAGCTATTTTCCCTCAGAGACAAAGCTTGCAGATGCCTGAGTGGTATCACATTTACTTACGCCACAGTTCTTCAGAAATCTCTTTGAAATACCATGAGAAAGTGCTTCCCCAAAGGAGGCAAGACAAAAAAATACACATACACAAGGACAGAAAACTGAGAAGCATCCATAAAAAATCCTCAAGTGTGTTTCATAATGATGTTCTTAGGCAGGGTGCCAAATTAAACGTAAGAGCTCTCACAATAAATAATCAGAGATTTTATGGCCTGGAATTTCAGAAAATATGTCTACGATGTTTTTCGACTTCTTGTGGAGCTGCAGAAACTCTGACTTTATGTAATATGTTCTACTTATGCATTAAAATATATAAACTGATTTATACCATTTTAAATTTGTGGCATATCCAGTTTTTATTGAATTATCTGTGCTGAGTTCCACTGGATTGATGGTGTTTTAGAAGTATCTTTACTTTTTCTTCTTTATATTGTAGCACCTGACAGTAAACAAAAAGACCCCAAAATTAAAGATCTGGGGGCTCAATTCCAGCCCGAGTGTGTCCCCGTGTTCTCCTACCCCCCTTCACAAACCGATCCACTGTCTCTTTTCAGTCTCTCGTAAATGCTTGACAATGCCAAAGAAAAATACTTTAATAATGAAGATCTTCTCATATTGATGACCTAAATAGTCTGGGTCTCATGGACTTGCCTTCATGGGGTCTGTGTTGACCAGCGGCTGGTTGTCGATGGCCCCAGGTCTCTGTGCTGCCAGCTGGGAGGGGAGGTGTCCGTTAGCTCCAGAAAAACACTGATTGTTGTTGTCAGACACGTTGTGCTGACGAGCGAAACAGCTCTCTGTGGCCGAGGGAGCAACCTGAGGGCTCAGGGCTGCAGGACACACGTGACAGGAATCGATATGAGAAACAAACTATATTGTAATATCAATTTGATGTAGTGTGTGTGACTATTATGAAGTCTGCTTTCCTCCTCCCTCATATATCAAAATCAAGGTTAAACATAACTTAATATACACAGTAAAAGAATCCAGGGAAGATAAATTCAACTTAAGTTTAAAGGGAGACTTTAGCGAATCATTTTAACCCAGAGTGCATCATTAGCTGTGCGAGTGTTGTGTATGTTCTTGTGTTCAGACTGACCGCTCTCCGTAGCCTCTGAGGCACTGGACACTGCATCAGGCGACCTCTCCTCTGTTGGGCTGACCTGGCTAAAGCTTCCCAGTCCTCCCAGTCTGTCTGGTGGACTGGGCTCCACAATGGCAGCGGACAAGGGGGTCCGGAGCGAGCTGAGGATGGACGGCTGCTCCACCACGATGCCCTTCTGCTCCTGTGTGGGGAGAGAAATGCAGGGACTGCCGGGTCAGTGTTTAAACGGGGTTAATGTTTGATGTTACTGAATCAATCCCAGTGAACTGAGATGATTTTTGTTCGCTTTAAATACCAGTATGCATATTTGACCAGATTCTAACATAATATAATGTGTTCAGTCTTACTCATAGACAAAACCAGCTTTGACATTATCAAATGCACTTCTTAAGGTGTTATAATTTCAGTATAGGGGCACTTCTTTTTACTTTTGTTGATATATCTGCAAGTTTTTGTTTCGCTATTAACTCCCTGAGACATAATACAGTGGTAGGTACAGGATTTTGATCTGTCTTTTTGAATAAAGTTGACTCAAGTGTTGAAAAAAAGAAACAACTTCATGCTTTCTGTCTGTTCTGTACTCACCTATTTGACTTTAAAAATCAAAACAAATATTTGAAAAGTATTAAAATCAGAAAATGGTTTTATGAAGCACTAGAAAAGTTGAGAAAAAGCATTACTGGAACTGGGAAAAGTTGCCAATTTGACAAAACATTTCTGCAACAGTAGATTATGTAGATATGTTACAAAAGCATTGCCCCACACAACATCACAGCATGATCAAGTGCACTTACATATTTCACATAGTCCTTCCACTGCTGCCACCATAGCATGGAGATGAGGAACCAGTTCTGACCCTGCTGAAGGCCATGTCTGCTCTCCCTCTCCAACCAGCCCCTGCACACACACAGAAAGAGCAACTGGTCAGAACACACCCAGTAAACTGCTTTCAAGTTTAACACTGAAATAAACATTACGAGTAAAAACAATGTGTTTGAACATGTTCTAAGGAAAATTTCCACATTTAACCCTTTAAAGCCTTAAAACACAAATTACAGCTACGAAATTTCACTTCCCACTGAAATAAGTGAAACAAAAAGTTAACATATCTATTATTTTATCTCAATTGATACATTAAGTCTTTTTTGCAACTCATAATCCATATGAGTACATTTTTATCATTGATCCAATAGCATTCTGATTTTTCATATTGATTAGATAGGGGTATCATAAAAGTATGTATCAGATATGATACAGCAGGCTTTAAGGGGTTAAGGAAATAAGGGCACCGATGACTTTATGATTAGGCCACACCCATGTGGAGAAGCTATTGCACTCCCAAAGACTGCCTGAGTGCAGTTCATGTCTGTAGCTTCCTGTATGCATTTCATCCCCCACTTCCTCTTTCTCTGTTTCTGCCTCTGTCATTACCATGAAGTGTACATGCTGATAGATGTATATTTGTGTAAGATGTTTAAAGGCCCAATCACACATCAGTGTAGGTCAGCCAACACTAAGGTCGGTGTATCTTAAGTGGAAAGAAACAATGAGAATGTGGAGAATGAGGTTTCCTAGTGCCCCACTGACTAGTTTTGACATTCATTAACAGGTGAAAAGCATGGACTGTGCTCAACTTAAGGGGACTTTGGTCGAACAGAGCTTTGAGCTGCTGATATATACCAAAGTCACTCAACAAACTTGAAGCTAATAAACATGCAGGGAGGATGAGTAACAGCAGTTCCTGAAAAGTGGGCCTACAGTCCTACAGTAGGAGTCCACGCCTGAGAAGGAAGCTGCAAGAGAATGCAGCTGTAACTGAGTGTAGCAAGCAGAAGTCAACTCTTTCTGTTGTTTCCAAGTGTGTTTCATGAAAATTTTGTGCATGCGTGAAATGTTTGACATACCTAACAAATATCAGGACTGTCCAACTGGCTTTAACCTAGTTCTGTTCTTATGCCTGAAGCTGTTCCTTATATGTCTGCAAAAGTTGGCCCACACATCACTGTGTGAATGCAGCTTAAAACAAGTTATTTGCATTTCAAGTTACAGCATTTGTCTCACCTTTGAAATGAAGGGTTCAAACAATTCTGGTATGCCGAATCATGTTAATATCAGTATTTAACCTACAATCATGTTTTTTGACACTGAATCACAAGTTTTTACATACTTCAGTCCATTTTTCTACATTTAATTTTGTCCTTTAATTTCAAGACCTAGATTGTCTTGTTCAGACAAACATCTCAAACTAAATGGTGGGGGGAACCACCAGTGACTGAACATGTTAGCCCCCCAACATGACAATCAGCATGCAGAGTTAATACTAATTATACCACGGTAAAACCTACTAATCTTTGACGAGTACCAGCCAACTTGATTCCCACACGGTTCTTCTAAAATTACTTTTAGCTGTCCGACGGTCAGGTTGTTGAGGGACTTACTCTTTAATCCCTTAATGATAACATTTAAAAACTGACTTGCACTAAGAAAGGATGGGATGTCCCACAAGCCATCAGTTGCCCATCCCTGACTTCAGACAAATCTTGCGCAGAGCTGCTGCAACAAGCCCCATATGACCTTCAGCACCAGAAGTCTGTTTGCATTCACTCCAGAATCTCACCTTAAAACTTGAAAAACGGGAGTTTAGAGCATGTGTAAAACAAAAGAGGACAGGTTTGTACCTAATGATTTGTCCTTCCTCCTCAGGAGTTCCAGGTCGGAGTCCAAGGACGATGTGGCACACCTGGACACAGGCAAACACACAAACAAAAAACACAGGTAAAATATATTAAACATGTGAACACAGAGTCTCATTCACAGAGGTTTGACTTAAAATGCGTGAAAGTGTGTGCACTGACCTGGAAAAGCAGGTTTAAGAACTCGTTGGCTAAAGCGCTTTTCACACTCCAGATCTGATAGTCCTCAAGGGTCAGGTGACCCAGCTGATGAGAAGAGAAACACCAAAATAATAAAACACTAATTGTATTTTTTAAAAAAACAATAAAAAACCTAACACAGAAGTTACACATGACAAGCAGCTTTTCAAAGGCCAAACTGACAGCTGCTGGAGTGTGGGGATTAAGATAAAGTGCCGCATCATATGAGAGTCCTACCTTTGTTGTGTCGTGCATCTTCAGGATTCCCTCTACAATGTCCGACACGCTACTGTGCAGCTCCTGCAAGGTCATCGAACACATGAGCACTCAACAGCAAACGTTAAGCAAAAGCTTATTCTCAGTTAGTGATGTAGAAGAATAAAGGAATATGATGTTTATACACAGAGAAATATCAATATGTGACAGTTTATACTTCTACTGTTAAGGTGAAAAATCCACTATATATTTTTCTTTACTGTTATTATTCTGATCTCTGGTCAGTTTGAGCTTGATTTTCAGTGGAAAAGGTTTTACTGCAGAGCTCTCTCATTCAAATTCAAGACATTTTAGAGTTTAAAATCCCACCTTTGAAACTTTTTATGGCCTTAAATAATAATGTAGATCTTTACTGTGCGGGAACTACATGCTCGAAAATCAATATGACATTTCAAACTCCATGTTGATACAAGTATCAATCCAGATTTTTAAAGAATGGATACGGCCCAAAATGATGTTAGCAATCATTGTTGTGGGTGCAGTTCAAGAGCTGACAAAAGAAGCCTAACCACATGACGCAGTTTACATATAAATAAAAAAAAAAAAAAGATCTTTCAAGATCGAAAGTTTTTGTGCCTAGAGTTACAGGATCCTTTAAATCCTGTCTTTGCTGTTGTTTGATTTTACAAAAAAAAAAAATCTCAGGAATTCTGTAAAAGTCTCCGTGAGTGTCCACAATTCAAGCTTATCGTGAAATGTCTTGTGTGTCGTGGCTTCAGTAAAGTGATATGCATTGACATGTGAGATTGCTTGGAATATCCAGCACTAGCAGGTATCACTGCGAGATATGTAGGTTCTGAAAAATACTGATATAAGTTTAAGCAGTACCTTTTATATTTACAAAGATGTGGTGTTAAAATGAGGCAGGATGGTGAAATGAAAATAATGTCTCAGCAAAATGCTGTTTTTAGCTGGAAATGTCCAAACAGGTGGCAAAAAATTTGAACATGATGAATCTTTTCCACCTTTTACACGAGCAACACAAAGAACAACGTGATGATTCAGCCTCATACCTCAAGCCTTTGCAGCCCTCTGCATGGAAACAATCCTTACTTTGAGCTTCATCACTATGTTTTTTGCAAATGGTTAATATATTGCCGTTCAGCTAAAATATGAAGTTTTGTCTGTATCACTCAACCCTACTAGCAAGAACTCTGTAGTACTCAGGTGGGTGTGCAATGGAGAAGTAAAAAGGTGTCATCCAAATGACTGCACAAAGAAAAACAGCATAAACGTGATCTTACCGCAAGTATCCTTCAAAAATGATAATACTAATACTGATAATTTATCCTAAAACTCACTGCAAAAGCCTTTCAGTCCCTCTGTGAAGCAGGCCTCCAATCTGTACCCTCATCCTTATTCAGCAAGTCTGTGTGTGTGTGTGTGTGTGTGTGTGTGTGTGTGTGTGTGTGTGTGTGAACTTACAGGCAGTGTGTCTGTGCGATTGTCCTTCCACACCTCCAGCAGGGCCACAACCATCTCATGGAGCTCATCTCGACTCAGCACACCGTCACGGTCCACATCGAACACTTTGAAACAAACTGACAGAGCAAAACGAAGAGAAACAACGATGTCATAAATGAAGAACAAATGCAAACGTTTTATTCTCAACTTAGAAGCTTGACTTAACACCGCTAAGGCTATTAACAAAAATCATTTTCTGCAAATGTAATTTCAGGCACCAGTGATTGTGCACTAATAACTCGAAATCCTCGTCTTCCCCAAACCCCTCTGCGCCTCACATTTAAACCCAGAGAGCAGCTACAGAAAGAAGAAACAGACTGTATTTATGAAGCCCTCAGGAAAAATTTATCTCCGACGTTATTAAAAAGCAGCATGGCTCACATTTCTGCCTCTCAGCCACCGGCCCCCTGCAGCACGCTGACAGTCCGCAAGAGATCTCTTTAAAGTCGATGTGATTGTCCCGATTCTCATCGAAGGCGTGAAACAAACCTAAAAAACAAGAACACAATCTGTGAGTTTTTGTTTTTTTTGACTCAAGCCTACATTTTGTCAAAATGAAGAAGCAACCCACCTGAAAAGACAGGGCTGGCAGATTAGTAGTATTTTTTCTAACACTCCTTTATGAGTGTTGTTCAAGTAACATCACTTTATTGCCCTTTTGTCAACTTTTTTATACTTAGTTCAAATGGCATTTTGTCTTAAATTGGGCTTTCATTTGTATTGCTCATTGAAGCAGTTATGAGATAGGTCCTTTTGTTGTGCTACATAAAATACCACATTTTCTAACAGTATCTAAATTCTGCTTTGACATATAATGCTCCTATTTTTTTATTTGTTAGGTACTCAACTTTTTGATGCCTTTTATTTGGCTACTGCAAATGTAACACATTACTGTGTTTCTCCTATTTCACCAACTGTTGTATGCCTGCTTTTTTGTTTTTATTATATGTTTTATTTTCATCCCTCTATCTTTAAAGGTGCTATGAGGAGAATCTATTTCCGGTGACATAAAGACTCTGCTACCCATGAGCATGTGCGGGGACTGTCGCAAAGACGTGACCCAAGCCAAAGCATGCGTTTTTGTGATGCTAATGAATGCAGCTCGGACCTTCCTCAGAACTCTGCATTGCTTTACTACTTCTTTTTTCAACAACTTACAGGATGCAATGCGACGAGGTAATGTATCTCTTTCTAGTTACGTAGTGGTAGTTTTTGATGTGTGACAACAAGCAAATTTTGGAGAACTTAGTATCGTAGTTTTGTAGCCGGCTATATATGGCTACTTACAGCCCGGTGCTCGACGTGTCCGAACAATTTAAATTTGCTCTAGTTTAAATTGTCTTGTTCCCGAAGTTGAGTATCCAGGCCAGTCCAGCCCTGTCCAACCTGACCATGAAGCTAAGGAATAGCATATTTATTTTGATGCTATAAAACTCATCTTAAAGTGTGTATTTCGATCAGGCATATAAAAGTGAGACTTTTTTGTAATTACTTAGAAACTCCTCATAGCATCTTGAAGTTGCCTCTTGACTGTATTTATGTACAGCATGGTTCTTTTGCTGGACTAATGAATAAAGACAAATGGATTATTGAGACAAAGACCAAAAATTTGGCCAAAATTTACTGCTGACTGCTTGAAGATTTACCAAGCATGTTGTGCTGATCCTCTTAATTCATCTTTAGGCATCAACATTCATACAAAGCTTGGCAGCTGTACCCGGTTTATTCTTGTTTTGTGTGTCTGAACATGGAGACAACCCATCATCCTCCCTCTGAGGTATCTTTCTTATCCTGTCAAGAGGTGGATTCAGTGATGGCCACAAGCAACCAGGACCCCCTGGCATCTTATTGGCCATCCCAAAATCTTTACCTTAATACATTAACAAGAGTGACAAACAGAAACACAGCAAAGTGGTCCTGCCATCCCAGCATTTGTCTGGATGTGGACCTCAATTAAAAAAAAAAAACTTGTTATAAACCTCTGTGTTTAAAAGGTACAGTACAAATAAGTAGTTATCATGATTATTCTTATTATTTTTGAAATAATAAGCAACCACTGCCTTACCTTCACTCAGTGAGGCATGGATTGGGGGGGACACCAGCGGGACAAAGGTTTCCAAGTCAAAGCGGCCAGTCCTGGACTGAGCTTTCAACAGCCAATAGCGCTTCTCCAAGTCAATGATGTCTGACTCCTCCACTGCAGGACGGGACAGAAATACAAAGCTTAAAAACGTAACGGGGATTTATAAAAGAAAATTAATAAATACAGAGAGGAGATGTAAAAATGGGAGTGAGAAATCCTGATGATGGTGATGGGCAGAGACACTAACTGCTCCTTAGCTGCTTGGAGAAAAGACTCCTGCTAAATTCAAGAGAGTCCATTTCTCTTTCTACTGAACAAAGGAGGTCTAAAGGTGTTGCTCTTCAATTATCTTATATTACCAGAGTCTAGTGAGGCACTGTGATATATAAATATGTAGTGAACTGTCTGCGCCAGCTCCAGCCACAGTAAAATACCCATCCATCTATCAAACACTCCATTCATCCAACAGGCCATCCAACCATTAAGTCATATGTCCATGAGTCTATTTACCAGATCATACTTCTAATTGTTTCCATTTTACTGTGACCAGTTATCCATCAATCCATGACCATATCCATCCACCCTAAGGCAGAGCTATATGTCAACTAAATCCATTTTTTGTTGTAGTAGATTTCAAATTAAAAATCCTGTTTTTCTGCAGCTCACACAATTGGTTACTTTTTCTTTCCTTCCCGGCAGAGACACACAACTTGAAAGTTGTTGCATTGTTTGAAGATAAAAAATACTGAAACATTTTAACTGTTTTAGGGCAAGATCCCTGTCTGCCTTTTGTCTTTACCCTTTACAGGATAATAAAAAAAAATACTTCATATAATGTGCTATGAACTTCCATTATTGTTGCCTTGGTATCAAAAAGAATCAATAACATTAGATTTCTTATGTAAATTATAGCATAGTTTAAAATTCTGGTATTGTGGCAACAATTTATGTTTTTACCAGACAACAAAACAATTACGATAATAAAAAAAACTAAGATTTGTTTTTGCATTTAATCCCAAGCCCTTCCTAAAGCATTTCTCATCTAGAAATAGGAAAAGCTTTGATTATTTAAATGTAAAAGGACGACTTAAAACAACATACTTTAATATCACTCTACCTAAACATCTGTTTGACAATTTGCTGACACGTTAATAATAAATAAGATATCTGTCATGTTATCAGATCATAAGTAGGTGTTCTTGCATACTGACCTCAAGTATGACTCAACATAAAGAAACAAAGCGATATAGCACAAACTGCCCCGTCAGGGCCGGTGAACCTGCCACCCCCTCTTCAACATTCTAATCTGCAGATTAAGCTAATGGGATTTAGCAGCTAACCAGCTAGCCCCTGGCATGGAGCTGCCACATATGACAGGTGTCAACACACACTCTGACTGGGAAATATGATTCCGGGTAGAAAGTGGACTGAGATGCCCCTGAAAATACATGAAGCTCATTGTAGCCGTTATTAGTCAAGGCTTCCAGTTAGACGGGCTAATTGTGGTCGTGGTCAAGATGTCATAAATCTTCAGAGGAGGTCGGTCAAACCTCAGGATCAATTCTCCTGACACGATAATTCAAAAGGATCTAGAGTAACAGGAATTTTAGTCTTGATTCTTGATATAAAAGATGAGCCAGTCGGCGTCTGCTCAGTGTCAGCTGTTCAAAGTAACATTTGATTGGATCACCCTGATCCAGATACAGACGTTACAAGACGACCAAATGGGGATTGTTTTAAATGAGACTACAAAACAAAGGACCGGGCGGGAAAGCCAGCGCAGGGCTCCTCAGAGAAATGTGACATTACGACATAATTTAGAGAAGGGGTAATCAAACTTATCAGCCCAAGACTCCATAGTTACAGTGCTGATTCCAACTGTTCCAGAGGTCAGGTGGAGTTTGGGTTGGCACTTCTCAGTTCATAATTCCTGACAACTCGTCTACACCACCAGCAACGCTAATCCTACTTCATTTGTAGGTGTTACGTGTAATGAAGTTTGAAGGGCGCAGGTGTGCAAACCATACTTTGAGAGGCCCTGGAGGACAAATGATGCCAAACCCTTTCAGCTGTTTTTACCAACTACCAGAACCATCAGCCGTGCCCCAGAAAGTCAGCTTACATCTCCCCAACTTAAAAGTACAGTTTGATCAGGACTTGAACCAGCCACTTTCTGGTCCAAGTCCAAGTCAAGTTGATGTTATACTGCTGTCTGGATGTGGTGATAACTTCAACTTAAACCCATCATTAACCATCATCGGTTTTATTTAAGGCCACACTGCTCAGTCCTAATATATGTTGCTTATAATGATAATTGAGCTAAAAAATATGGTGATATAATAAAGTACATCTATCTATCTATCTATCTATCTATCTATCTATCTATCTATCTATCTATCTATCTATCTATCTATCTATCTATCCTTCCATCTTTTATCTATTTATCCATTTGTTGATTCATTCTTAACTATGACTATCAATCCATTAGTTCATCCATCCTCTTTTTTCCATTCTTCATCCATCATGTCATGTTTTTCCCCATCTATCCATCCACCTTTTCAGCCATTAAGCCACCCATTCATCCATCCATCAAACTGTCATTTTGAATCAAGTTATTATTTTACATTTATTCCTGTATGAACTCGTCCATCCATTCATCAATCTTTTCAGTTATGGACAGCTATGGACATGACTGACATGCCAGGATGGGTGGATGATCTGATCTGAAGTGAACTTAGTGAATTTGAGATTGAAAGTCTCATATAAATGTTCAAATTCTTGCTCTGGTAAGAGTGAAGCAGACAAAATGACTGAAAACAGGCAGTGAAACCCTTGAGTTCCCATCCTGCTGAATAACACCCTGTAGCAGGTTTAGTTTGAGTCTTTTTTGGATGTTTTTTTTATTATATCTGCAGTCAGACTGAAATACAGGTTGAGTTAAAGTCAGGTTTATGAACATAGAGATGAGGGAACAGAGGGACACTTTTAACATTTTTTATCCACGGAGACGTTTAAATCTGGACTTTTAAACTTCCACTGCCCTACAGAGATTATTCTACTGTTTAAATAATCTTTCTTTCCATGTTTCAGTTCTTTCTGTTGAGTAAATCATGTGTGTACACTCACAAACTTCAGTTCAGCTTGGCCTTGGCTTCACTCAAATAAACTCTCTCACCTTTTGTACTGCAGCTCCTCACCTTTACCTCCTAGATGTTTCAACGTAAACAAACTAAAAGGAGCGTTGAGTGCTGAATCAATGATTTAGAGAGTTGAGGCAGCTGTATGGAGATGTGAGAGCTGTAAATTATTGAGCAACACCATACAGACTCAGAACGACCCCTGACTCAGAGTGAAAACAAGAGGGATAAATCAGAAAACAAGTGCGCTGATGGAGGTTAAAGATTAGCAACAACTTTGGGTTCAAGTGTTGAACACTTAAACAACCTCTCTCCCAATATCTTCCCAAAAAGATTTGAGGCACATTTCCACAGCTTTTTGAGATGGAAGCTGTTGTTTGCTGTTTCCATTATTATGATTTTATCAAACAAAAGAAGAATTCAACAATAGCACAGGACTAAATTTAAGAAAATCATTCTGTGATGGAGTCCAAAACATTACAGATAATTCTACAGAAGACATTTTAATCACTAAATATCTGAAATAAAAACTCTGAAAATGAGTACAGAACAATAGTTACTGTTCAGGGCAGCTGATACAGCCATATTTCTTCACCCTTTTACTGTTTTTAGTATGATATTAGTAATGAACTGCTGGAAGACTTCTGGTCTAGTTGGCAACAAGATGGTGGTATAGAGCTACAGAATTAATAGTAGCCATTTGTTACCTAAAAAGCTGTTGATGAATGGGTGGTTTTAGAAGATGATATGGAAAGATTTGTTGTTGTAGTGTATAGAGTTTAATAGTTATCAAAAGGGATTTGCAAATTATTGTGTTCTGTTGTCATTTTTGTTTTAAACAACATTACAACCTTATTGGAATTGGGGTTTTGAATTGTTGGTAGATCATATTGAGGTGGGTGGGCCTCCCTCCCAATAGAACATAATGAGAAACACTGATGAGGATTTAAAAAACATAAGCTGAGGTAGATCTGTTGGTTCTGAATAAACCTGAACACAGGCAATCCTTTATCAATTAACAAGCATTGTTGAACAATTATACATTTTCGAGCATGCAGCTGATAAATCTGCTGCAAAAGCTGTTCAATATTTCATATCTGCTGGTTCCAATATCCTGCTGATGATATTGAGCATCTCTATATTGCAGCAAGTAAGCACAGCTCTCTGTTTTTTATTACAGGTTACATGAGTGTCAGTGTCTCTGATTGAACCTTAATTCTTGGAACGATCACAGTCTTAAAAATCAGAGTTTGGCAGTCGACTGTCAGAAGGATCTTAAAAGCATTAGAGCTAAATAAGCTCTCACTCCGGCCATCTTTTAGATTCACGTGAGCAGACTGACACACCAGAGTCTGTTTGAATCAATACAAATACACCTGTAAGAAAGAATAAGGGTTTATGAAAAAGGACAGAATGCCCCATAAAGTAAGGTTGAATACTCAATACTAAATCTAAAAGTAGATGGTCTGATCCGATTATGATCTTCAAATAACACAGTTGCTTTGTTCAGAAATCTAATTGATTTCTATAAATAAGTCACTCCACCAAATGAAAACACTTGAGTTCTATTGATCTTTCGTGGCTTTACGATCGGTCCATTTGTCAGAGAGCCTCCTCTTAAATCAAATTTGCTTCAGAATGGTTTTAACAGTGTGCGTTTGGGGTGTCTACAGATTTGGATGGATGGATGGATGGATGCATAGATGGATTCATGCATGGAAGACTGGATGGATAGTTAAATTACTTACATTTCATTACTGTTTTTATTTATATAATTTTTTTGGCTGAAGTCTGATGTCTAAGGCAAGTATGCATGCTCCAAAATGGCATTCTGAACTAAAATCCAAAGTTTAGATCTTCTCTTTCATGAAAACAGAAACTAAGAATCAGTCCAACTGCCTATTTCCACCAGATCCCCTCAACTGTTGGACAACTTGACCAAGGAGATAGGGTGTGCAGAATCAGAGAGAACTTTAAACACATCTCTTAAAACTCACTTATACAGACTGACTTGCTTATTTTGTTTGCTTATTTGCTTATTTATTAATAAATTCATTACATCTGCTGCCAGTGTAACCGTTTTTATCCTTCTTGGGCCTCTTTGTTTTAATTAATTTAACTATCTCTGTAATGTATGTGTTTTTACCTTCTTATCTATGTTTAACTCTATTGATATGATTTCTCCCTCTTTTGTTTTAAGATCTTTTTGTTTGTATTTTATTGCTCTTATGACCTTAGCATATCACAGGTAATGCAAACAAATGCTAATAAAATTGCAAATTAGAGTTCCTTGGAGAAGCAGATAACTGTGTTTTTGAAAAATGATCATATGCTTCTTTCAAACCTGTGTACTGTCGGTGATATCAACAAAAGATGGATATAAATCTTATTTTTCAATGTACCTTCAAGTAAGTTCAAGCCAAAAAACTGTGGTCTGATGGATATTTCCTGTTCTTAGACAAAAAATACCTTAGTGACCTGCTTTTTAAAAAAACTCTTTGTATATTTCTAAGTCAATTTCTAAGACACTTTTATATTCAAATAAGGACCAAGGAGAGAACTTAGTGGGTTCCAGTGTGTAATTAAGGAGGTAAATCTGTACCACGACTCAGGACTCAGGGCTTGTTGATTCTACTACATTTTGCTACCATTTCACTCAGCAACATCATGGCACTGCTGTGGAAGCTTGCAGTGACAGGATATTGACTTGGAAAAAGTTCCACTAACATGTAAACCATTAATGCAAAATAACTGCGTTTAGAATGCAAAAGCCTTCGGTCAAATATTATTTAAAAGTTATTAGCATAGTTATTGAACTACCCTTTAACATCTGCCCATAAGTCAGTTTTATTTGCCTTTTTATCACTGATCCTGTGCATATATTCTTTTTGTTCTGAGTTTTGTGTTTGAGTACTTAAGACCTTCTGTTTGGGCTGATTTTTATGTTTTAATTTCATGATTTTAATCTTTGATTTAGTTTTTTGGGTGATTTTTTGTTTCAGTAAATGCTATTCTAAGCATGAAGAGGTATAAGAAAATCTGCACACCAAAAAAAAACTCCCTTGAAAAATAGATTAAGGGAGTCATTTTTTGGCGTGCGGATTTTCTTATACCGCTTCATAGAATTTTTTTGGATCCAGCACCCTACATAGGATGTGCCTGTCTACCTTGTTTATTTTTCAAAGGTTAATGTTATTCTAAAATATTTACATATAAGAGGGGCATACTATATAAGATTGTAGCTATTTCCACTCCTTTTCATTCATGGTTTGTGTTTAAACATTTACCATAAGCTGCTTTGGTTGGCCAATAAATTAAAAAAACTTACTTAAAAAAAACTAATCATCACTAATTCATTTTCTTGTCAACAAATCCAATAACAGGATTGAAAATTGTACGCTTTGGCTATCATCACAAATTCGTTGTGGTCCATCCCTACATTTGGCTCTAAAATTCTTTAGGAAGGATCTCCAGCTCTCTCGCAGCCTCATAAAAACATACTAAGTCCTGTTTTGTCTCTAACACAGCTGCTCTTCCCTAACTCCTCATAAAATGACTGAAAATGAAACATATCCAGCTACTGTCAGCACAAAAACAACCACAAAGACCCCACCATGGTCTGCCTGATACCCACCTAGAGGTGCGACTCTCTCCGACCTGCAGCAGAGATACCATACCATTATCCAGGGAACATCCTTGGAGAGGAGCTGCCACCGCCAGCATTCAGCATATTAACCTCCGCCTGATCAGCGCTCACACAACTCTACATCATCATCACGACCTCCACTCCTCTGCCTCCCTCTCATTTCCTCTCTAAAAGAACATCGGCACCGTCAGAAGCTAAAAAAGTTAGCGGAGGATCCTCGGGACTCCGCTCAGCCATGAGTCAGGCTTCACGTTCTTGTTCTAGAAAGGATCATGGATCAGGAGTGTGTCACTCTCTCTCGCCAACACACACATTCAGAGACACAAAGTTAAGAGGATCAGCAGATTAACCGCAGTGTCCAGGTTCCCTGCACAACACACGTTTTTCCAGTCCGCTGTCCTTAATTGGCAAAATAAAGCCTGGCTAAATTTACTTTAAAGAAGAACACCTCATTTTTTCTTCTAATATCCATAGGGTCCTTTGAATATGTACAGTCTCCCCATAAGAAGGTAAAAATTCTTACAATAAAAGGTATGTTAAAGATGAGATTATTACAAAATCTGAAATTCAAGGTGGACTTACAAATTTAAATTGCCTTTAACATAAACGAAATAAAGTGTTTTGGGTTCATATTTAATAAGGAAGTATTAAAAAATGGAGTACAGGAATAAAAATGTGGATCCTATGGTACTGTTAGCGTATAAAAAAACAACAATTTCAGGACTCCCTAAAGATATCTTGGGACTTTTCGGCCTTTGTTGATATTAGCAAAGCAGTAGATGGACTTGGAAAGGGGCGTAGAGAGTAGGGGGAGGCACGCAGTAAATTGGGCCTCAGGTAAGAATCAAACATGGCCGCCTGCTGGAGACCAGAGCCTTGTGTAACGGTTGCAGCCCACTGTGCCATACAAGCATCTAATTACAGGACACAAGATTGTCCTGCTGTCCTTCTGCTCAAAAACTGTTCCATAACTGCCCTTTTGGATGCCCCTATGGTAGATAAACCTTGATAATGTGATCCAATGTGGTCATCTGATGAACAAAACATGACAGTGTTCTCCAGGGAGCACCTGCAGTGGACAAAATTTGATCGACTCCCAGATGTTTTTCTTTGAAAGACAAAACAGACTCAAAAGCTCTGCTTGGTGCCTCTGTAGAGAACACAGCATGGCCACTGGCTCTCAAGGGTGGGTACTTAGGGGACAAGACATGATAAATGGCTGTCAGGGTGCCCCATCTAGTGGACAAACATGATGGAATGCCCTCTAGGGTCAACCTGTAGTGGACAAAATGTGAGAAAATGCCTTCCTGGGTGCTGTAGAAGTTGAAAAAACTTGATGGAGTGCTTTGTAAGGTGACCCTATAGTAGATAATACATGATGGAGTGATGGACTATAGTGGACAATGCTTAAGGGTGCTCTTCCAGTGGACAAAACATTATAAACAGGCCTCCAGTGTCCACATCCAGTGTACAACAAAAGACAGTGTCCCCTCCAAGATGCACTTCCAGTACAACATTTTCAGTATTATTCAACATTATTTTACAACATCAGTTTCCTCCTCTTTTCCCTTTTTTAAAGAAAAAACATGAAAACTCATGAATCAAGGCGGCTTACCCAGTATACTAACAGAAAGATAAAAAACAAATTACAATAAAATAAATAATAATGATAATAATAAGATTAGTTATAGTTACTACACTCATTTTGTGTCAGGGAAACAAATTTATTTAATTTTGCCCAAATTTGGTCAAAGTTAACTTTTTTAATTCTCAGGCAGTAAGTCAATTTTTCCATTTTGTACATCTGAAAAAGTATTTCAAACCACTCCTTCAATGTGGGAGGTGACGGATTCAACCACCTTCTTGTGATTGCTTTTATAATATTGCTTTTCAACATTGTTCTATATATTTTGAACTGATCTCCCCATTTTGACTATTTGTTAAATTATTTTCTAGAAGTGCATACTTTTTTTTTTAATGTATTTTTTGGGCATTTTGTGCCTTTTATTGATAGGAGAGAGACAGTGGATAGGGTTGTGAAAGGGGGAGAGAGAGAGTAGGGGAAGATACTCTGCAAACTGGTCACAGGCTGGATTTGAACCTGGACCGGCAGAAGCATGTACATGGGGCGCCTGGTTGCTAACCACTCTGCCAAACCAGCACCCCAGAAGTGCATACTTGAACAAAAATATCTCTACATCATTTCTCTCATGCTTCAAACTAAGATTTACCTGTACTCCCCTACCTTTGCTGCAGAGACTAACATATACTGATAAACCAAAACCAGACCAGGGGGGGCTACCAGGGCCCTGTCTTGATGCTTAGAATTTAATCAAAACATTGCATCAAAGAGAAAAAGGCAAATGAGACACAAAAGTAAACAGATGTGATGACAATGCTTAATAAAAACATGCTTCATATTCTGGGTGATAAGAGCTAGAAGAGGATTACTAAACTTCATCATTTTTGGTCATATGGTCAACACCCTCACAAAAACACGTCTTTAATATCTTTATTCAGCTTTTAGGATAGACGGAAAATTAATAAAGAGTTTCAAGATGAAGTTAAACATGTTTGCGCAGCGTTTTTGGTACTCACAATGTGTGACTCCAGCGAGGGTTTGGTAGAAGGTTGGCGTGTCGCTGTCGTCGGTGAGCGTGACACACACTCCTCCAGACAGGAGCCATCTGGACAAAGTGAAGGCCTCCTTGTTCTGCAGGAGCCAGCTCTTAAAGCGCTCATAATTCACTTTATCACCCTGAAACACAACAATAAAATACAGAGAGGCTTTAAGTCTGCCATGGTGCAGTTTGAGTCTGAGCCTTGAAGTCACGACAGACCCACACATCAGACAACGTGTTATATGTTGCTGTGTAGAAAACATTTCAGCAAGTTTTCTACACAACTAGAGTTGGTAACAGATTAATTTCTTTTTCTGCTTACTTTTTCTGTAAGCGTGATTGCTTCTCTCATTCAGTATGCTCTGTCCACACGTAGGCAGGTTTTTTCCAAAACACGTTTTCCATCTCCATCACTCACATGCTTAAATTTTTTTCAAAGCATATCTGTCAATATTGTTATATTCTGTTTATCACCTTGTAACAAAATCTGTAACATGACATATTTTGTAATTACTGTGTTAAAGCAATGTTATTATCCTATCCTTTCCAACAACAAGTCAGACTGGAGTTCAGTTTAACTTGTGGCTATGTTAACCTTGTTAGCAGACCTATTGAGTAATATTTTTTCAGTTGTATTTTAATTAAAAACACGTCAGATAATTTTGATCAATCATGTTAATAAAGAGTTTTTTTTGGTTTAAACATCCACTGGAATCATGGCAGCCACAGGGAGCAGGCGGCCATGGAGTACCAGTGAACACAGTAACTTGTTAAGAAGAACACCGTGTGTGCTCCAAATCTTCAGCCAGGTTTGTATCGTCAGTGTTAAAAAGCAGCCTCGTTGGGAGGGAGCAACAGCAGGTATGTGTTGGCTTATAATCCATCCAGTCATTTATGCTTAAAACAGCAATAGTTAGCAACATCCACTGCTACACATGTAAGCAACGACATCCCTCAGAACAGTCAGCAAAAGTGTGATGTTTTTAGTCTTTTCCTTGTCCACATAAAAACATCCTGAGCAGAGTGTTTACAAATCATCACACTGACAGGGGGTTTTCCAGAATATGCATTTTCAGCTACCTAAAATACTGTTTATGTGTGGACAGGAGGCCAACAGGCACAGAAATAGCATGTTTATAAAAAAATAAATAACTTGCCCACATGCAGACATAGCCTTAGTTGTTTATGCCCACTGTCTTTAATGAAGGTTTGAGTTTGACATATCTGGTGTTAATATCCATAACACTATGCATTTATTAAGTTTTCATATTCAATTATTAATTCCCTTTATTCAACATATTATTAAAGATTGAGTTTTAATATTCTTGTGTTTGGTAGAGAGGCAGTTTATGGGGGGTGCTTGATTGGTGGAGTGAGTAGTGACCACCGGGAAGTGAGGATCATGCCACCAGGATGACTGTAAGGAATATTTGTTATAAAAAAACAAGTATTTTTAAGCTTTGACATTGACAATTTTGATCCTGACTTTGATTTCTAATATTGCTTATAATTGATAATATAAACTCTGCAACAACAGCCTTTCTGACATTTTTTTATTTTAACACTCTTAGTGTTTTGGCAATGACTTTATATTTCCAGTTTTTGATTATAACCTGCTGTTGTTTGTTGTGTTTAGTGATTTGAAAAGATCTGTTGTTTTCCATTAAGCAGAACAATAACTGAGCATGACGCCAAACTTTGTATTTACCTCCATGTGCAAAAGTCTCAGCAGTAAAACAAAAGCTGTTTTATGAGTATGGGCGAACTCTGAACAAGATCAGGTGATAAAAAAGTTTTCTATCTCCGTTATTTAAGTTGTCAAACCGTCTAAAATGTGCACAAAGAAATTGGCCACATTCGAAAAAGTTTATTGGTCCAATTTCAACAAAGTCAGCAGATCAGCTTGCACATTTTGGCACAGTTTTGGAGGCAAAACAACATTTTATACTCTGCTCTGCTTTTCATGTTTTATGTTCTACATAAATTTCTGTTAAAATAATGTTGCCAACATATTTGTATAACTCAGTCAGAGCTCTCACTCTTTTTCGTGACTTAAGATCATAGAGTTTTCTACTTCTTGACACAATTACATCATACAGATACTTAAATATAAAACATGAAATATAAAAGGGTAAAACAATTTTAAATTTAAGCACTGTTTTTGTACAGCTTAGACAAGTGTACATGATGCTTGACAAACAGCTAGTCATTTAAATTTGTTTTTTTAACTTCTATTTTAGTTTTCAAGAAATATAAGTCAATAAGATACAATGTGAAAAAACAATCATTTTTGATTAATGAATACTGTACTGCCTTGACTGTTAAAAACTTCGATACATTCAAACTGTCAAATATGTTTTACTTGAAGCCCAATCTGGCCAGTAAAAACCAGCATTGAGTTAGAAATAAAAAAATGAAATTATCAAAAAGTAAAGATACAAGCTGTCTTTTACAAAATTACTAAGGCTGGTGTTTCTTATCCTAAACTTAAAAAGCAATAAAAAAAACCTGTCTTACTGCGTCTAGCCTCAACAGCGATGGTGCGTCGTGAGAGGTCTTGCTTAAGCAGCTCATAAATCCGACGTTAAATGACAGGAAACATTTTAGCCTTTGCCATCAGGAGGTCTTGACGTGAGAATAGCTTACAGAAAATGAGATGGAATCCAATATTTGCAAAAATTAAGTCTTTTAAAGGCTGTGGTCTTAAACTTTTGATCAGCTGACAAAAGAATGTTAGAGTTTAAATGTAGATATCAATAAATTGCTTGCTCAATTTTTTTTGTCTCTTGCTCTTATTTCTCTTTTTTTGCATTATGAAGCTCAACCACGAACATTCTTAGGATCCAACCATGCAAAATGAAAAATTCTTGAAATTTTTTAGCTGGTCTTAAGATTTGATCAGGAGTGTATTCCTTGAAAGAAAAAAAATAATATCATGTTTTAACTTTTGGTCCATATTGCCCATTTCTAACTCTGTGTTTACTGACCTCGGTGAAGCACTTCTTTAGGGATGTGGGGACTTCTCCATCCAGAACCTGCAGAACTGCTTCAATGTCTTCCCTGGCAGCGTATCCACCCAGATCACTGGCAAACAGGCTGAAGAGGTCTGAAAGTGTATACACACACACATACACAAAGGTCTTGAGTTTTATCAGAGGGAGGCAGGCCTCGGCTCAGACAACTGAAGCTACAGCGTCAATAAGATCCTGCAGGATTATTCAGCCCGCAGAGCATCAACATCAGCTCTCAGAATAACAATGAGGAAGAGTTCTGCCTCCATTATTCTGTTTTTGTAAATGTTTTACATTTGAAAAGCTCTGTGGAAGTGCAGAGTCCATCAAACTTTAATGTTTCAAAGGATTATCATAATTAATGTGTCAAACGTTCTCATCCTGAGGGATGAATCCTGAATGAAAGAGACGGATGTGGCAGGATATTTTTGCATAAAAGTAAAGGTTTAGCACAGTGAGCTCTCTCGTAGAACAAACCTGCACTGAAATCATGAGGGTGTAATATCAGGTCAGAATAAATGATTTAAGCATGATGTCCTGACCTGCCAGCTGAAGGGTTTGGAGACTCCTGGGCAACAAAAACTAGCAGTTTCGTCTTGAGTAGAGAGTCACTGGCCTGATTTAAAGTGATGTTTTCAGCTGTAATAATTACTCTTCGGTGATGATTCACCTTCACTGTCATTGTGTGAGGGATTAGCTGACACCCACTTCTGTTCCACCTCCAGTAGCTGAATAATTATTGAACATATTTTATTCTTGAGGCTCTTTTAAATTAAAGTTTGTGTTTTATAGACCCCACATGTCAGTTAGGGATGCACAATTTTGTTGGTATAATGTTGCTATGAGCAGATAATTGGTTCAAAAGCTAATTATTTGTCTGTAGGTCAGAAAATTTCAGTCAGTATTGATGATAAATATTTTAGCTTGATGTATGTTTTGTCAAGTTTGTGGAGTTTTTGTTTATTGACTGTAACTTAAAATAATGTTCCAAATCGACTGGACTGATTCTGTATCAGCAGGTTCTTCAACTGGTGTTTTTAGCTCTTAAGCCAGAGATAAACTTTCGAGTTTGTCCTTGTGTTTATGTCTGTTGCCATCACAATTGCTTTTTTTGAAACACTTGCCTGTCTGTGACAAGAGTTACTGAAGGACACCACTAGAGGGTGCAAAAGACTTCAGGCTTTATGTAGGTACCTTCTGTGTTAGAAATAAACTGCAAACATGGCAACAATCTGAGAAAATGTAAATTAATGTACATCAATTACTGTCAAATTATCGTCTGCACTTTATTTCTTCGACATTTTCCTTTGCCCAACATCGTAACTATCCAATAAGTGACCGTGTTAACTGATAACCTTCAGTCAACTGTGCTAATAGATGCGGCTGTTAAAGCACCAGCATCAACAGAGCACATTTTCTCTGATGCTTTATTGAAAAGTAATTATTTATCATTGTTTCAAAACTACTAATCATTTGTGTGTGAGAAAATAAAATCAGACAAAATAAACTAATATAAACACATATATGGACAGACTCAACCATAGTGTCAACTCAAACTCAAAGATTTACACCAATCGAACCAATATGGCAAAATCATTATCCCAATTTACAACTTCTTCAAGAAAATGTATCTGTCATCAGCTCGATGAACAGACCTGTTTAAGTCTGTCAGTCTTACACATTCCTCAGATGATGACGATTGAGGACTTGACTCAACAGTTCACCATAAAACTTGGTTCTGTCACTGTGCTGATGCAGTCATACTCCCTTTGCCTCCACACTGATCCTACTGGTCATGTGCAGACTGCAGCTCACATCTGTGGCATCATGTTAATTCTGTACGATGTGCACAACCGACGACTTGGAGACATTTGGCAGCCATCATGCCACCTCGGCAAGTTATCTCCAGCCGTTAGAGGACGGATGAAATTTCATTTTACTGTTTAAACTACATTTTGTGACACATTTATATCACAGATCTCTGCTCTTATTCCTCTTAAGAAATTGACTCATTATCTGAATCACAAATTGGACAGGTTTTGGAAGGCATGGGAACCTTTGCATTCTTTTTTACATCTGCCACTGAGGATGAGGACTGAGGATTGTGTGCTCTTTCAGCTGTCTCCTGTTGTTTTTCTTTTTTCTAATGTAAAAACATGTAATGCATCGCTCATTGTTAGTTTGGGGTAGGATCTCTTTTGGTTTTGATTTGTAATTTGTTGTATGGTTCGTTTGTTCTAATATTACTTGTGTATATAAAAGGGAAAAACCAATAAAAACAGTAAAAAAAAAAACATTTTGCATATAATGTAGGCATAATCCAACACACTCTGTTGTTTTTATTTGCTGATATTAGCTACAAGTTGAAAAATAAAGGCATATCAGACTTCAGGAAAAAAGATCATTTTATAGGCTGAAACAAATAAACCTCCAACTTCTGATTTTAATTTTACATTTAATCAATCATCATACTGAGGTAGACCTACCGTGAACTGGCAATGATAGTAGTGTTTTCCACATTTGGGTGGACCCAGCAGAATTGTACCTACCCAAGTACAATTTCCATTCATTTCTTAAAATTGAAAAAAATAACCACTGTCTGCCTCTATAAGCGATAAATCAACTGGTATTCCACATCCTCTCCTGCTAAAGCCTTAAATGAAGTGATGTCTCTTCATAAATCTGCAGTCATGTCAATAGTTTCCCAAAACTCCTGCAATCTAAGATGATGGTTTCCACACAAAAGCTTATTAATATTTCAAAGTTGACTATGACTACTGAATATTGACTTTAGTGTTCAGAAACAAGATGGATTTCATTTTAGTTCAAATATAGAATATACCATAGATGACCGGTGTCCAAACAGCAAAAGCACACAAACAAGACTACATGATGAAGTCAAGCAGCACCACCACATCATGCTTCTTCAACCCTAGTGAGAAACACTGTGTTCTGTGGCAGATTAATGTTTTTTCTCTTTTAAAATCCCTCCTCCATCATCTATGGACACTTACACTTCGCTTTCTCTTCATCTCGTCCTCGAGTCAGAAGCACCAGACCAACAATCAGGTTGTTGAAATGCAGACCTTTTGAGGAGCCCCCAAACGAGCTGTAGATCACCTGGAACACACAGATGAGAGAAATGACATTTTATTTATTATTAAGTGTCAATGCATGGTCGGTTGTATGAGAAACAGGTGGGCAGGCTATAGCCCACTTTTCTTTGGTCTTGTTTATGTACCAAACTTTTGTAAAGACAAACTGGTCATTGCTGTGTCATGAATACACATCATAGAGAGATGTTTGTCAACCTCAATGCTAAAGGAGAAGTAACACTGAAGGTGGACAGAGGGACACCACAGTTCTATAGTAAACTTATAAACATATTTTCAGGGGTTAGGAGTCATAGGGGCAAGTTTGGGTGATAGGATGGACAGCAGGTGGAGAACAATGCTAGTCCATCACAGGTAAGCAGCCCATAATGTGAATGAGATACAGACACAGAATTGCAAAAGTAGTCCTGCTTACTTGTCCAGCTTTTTATGCATTACTCTGAGGTTCTCATGGCAAAAATAAACAAATGGCTGCCATTATCTGGCCAGTGTTATCTATAAAATGAAGAGTTTCTCTGTCTTTGAAAACCTAAGGACATATTTGAAATGTTAGCTCTCTGCAAAATATTTAAATACGAAATAAGCCCAGTTTATACTGGCAGTTCAGAAGATAATATTTACCACTCTGTGTAGATGAAATGGGGGAATGAAGCAGACCCAGCGCTGCGAGTGTCTCTGCCTTAATGTACATGTGGGGGCAAGTGCCGTGTTGAGGAAGTCCATGCCATATTGCAGCGCGAGTTTACACAGATGTCACGGCCTTGCAGAATTAATGAGAATGTCTCTAAATAGTGCAGCAGTTTGTTGTGTGTTAGCATAAAGGCACTGTGAAGGCACTGTGAATTGGGCTACGGGGAGGCGGCTTTTAGTTCTTATGGCCCCCGATTGTGGAACAGCCTGCCGGAGAATCTCAGGGCTGCAGAGTCTGTTGATACTTTTAAAAAGAGGCTTAAAACCCACCTTTTTAATCAAGCTTTTAATTGATGTAATTAACTTATTTATTCCTTTATTATTTATTCTTCTATTACAGTATAACTTGTTTATTCTTTTAGTCAAACTTCTTATCATATTTAATTCTTAATTTTTGTGTTATTTCAGTTATCCATTTTATGTTATTTTATCTCTCTTCTTTATGTCCCCATTCTCTTATATTTTTATTATTGTTTTAGTATGATGGTTTTTAGCTCCAGTGCTTCCTCATACGGGGCTCTCCACGCTGGGAGCTGCTCCTGGTCCACATGTGGGGCCGCTGCCCGGGGACGGGCCGGAGGCCCCTGCACTGTGGTGTGGGGTCTTGTGTCTGACCGGGGCAGGGAAATCTCCGTCTGCGCTCCTCGTGGGCTGGGAGCCCTCCTCAGTGTTGATGGCCCCAAAGGTAGCTTATTCCTTGCCTCAGTCCTCGGTGCCCAGCCATGTCCCTCTCTCTCTCTCTTTTTTGACAGCTCGTATGAATGTGTGTGGGTATGTGTGTGTGGGCGCAGGTGTGTGCATGCGTATGTTGATATCTGCGAGCAAGTGCGTGTCTGGATACATCTCTGTATTTGGGGGAGGGGGGATGGCCGGTTTTTCTGTTTTTATGTCGTTTTTAGCCTCTGTGAGGCACTTTGTGTTGCTTTTAAGTATGAAAAGTGCCTTATAAATAAAGTTGAATTTGATTTGATTTGATAGAGAATCCAATAATTTAGAACAAAAATATTTAGAAAATGAATGTCAAATGCTTTTATCTCAACAAAGTGTCTTGGTAGCCTTTTCAACCAGGCACTTCCTGCTATAATAATGAAAATAATATAAAAAATGTGTCATGGTGGCCTTTACAACTAGGCACTTCCAGTTACAATTATAAATATAAAAGATTTCACTGCATTTATAATGGAAATATCTGAGATTATGTTGGTATCTAACAAAATAATAAGCAATAAACTGTGTCTGAACAATTTTGTAGAATGAACAGAAAAATGATGGAGAAACAAAATAAAATCTTTCGAAATAAACCTTTAAAAGGGACATCCCTGACTGCCCATGCTAGGGGGCGCAATAATCATGCAGCAGAGCATGAAAGAGATGATTACAGAGCTGTGTGTGTGTGCAGGAGGCATGAAGCTGTGTCAAATATCTGTGAGTGTGCAGGAGAAGATTCTGCAGTCAGTGAGCTAATGAAGTGTGTGTGTGTCAGTAGGTCATAACTCACACACACACCCACAGGCAGGGAAGCATCAGTTGTGGTTTAACTAAAAGAGAAGTTGATGTGTGTTATTCTTTGAAAAGTTTTAAATTCCCTATCAAACTTCCTCTCTGCTGCTGTTGTTTACTGACCTGCTGTCAGCAGCCAGGACTGTATGTTTAACAGTGATCAGTGATAAATGTTTCAGTTTCTCTGAGGCAAGAAACAAAGTTTCATTTTGGACCAGTAAAGCAGTGAATTCAATAACGGCTTCAAGTCTGGAGGGTATGTCAGAGGTTGGGGGGAGTCCAAAAGGTGGTGTTGAAGGGTTGCGGGTGATGGCTCAGCGTTTTAAATCTGTTTGACCAGAAGTTGGTAAGCTGGGAGCATGCCCAGTTGCCATGCTGACACCCTTTGCAAGCAGAGCCTCCAAGTTTGACACTGGCATGGGAGGTAACAAACAAAAAAAATTACAACATTCTGGAGCGCAACACTGTATCAAAATTTTGTTGCAAAATTATGGCATTGTGCTATTCAATATTCAATTATGTGCTAGCAGTTCCACCTGCTGAGTGGCAGAGAGCAACATCTGCTAACTGAAATCAGTGTAAAGAAACAGAGAAATAAACTCAAGGCTCACAGATGGATTTCTTAAAGTGTACATGATAAAGTAAGCATGTTTAAAGTCACCTCTCTATGAGCAGAGCCATGTATTTAACATTTAAAGCTGACCATGTGTGCTGTTGGTGGTTGTTACAGCTAAGACCATTTTTGGAAGATGGAAAGTGTTCTATTACTTGTATAAATGTTAACTAAAGACACGTTTTTTTATTTTTTTTTAACTATAGCCCTTCGCACAGTGCATTTATGCAACAGTGTCACAACAAAACTCCAACATTACACCTTAAGACATTCACATTAATTCCATGGGACCTTCCTGGTTAAATAAATAAAAAGTGAGCATAAGCTTCACATACAACCAAGGCAGAAACACTCACAGCTCTCCTGACTCACTGAATCACACATATTTCCCACATATTAAAACTCTGATACTGCCTCTGGAGATGGAGCAAATGGAGGTCAAGTCAATCCCTCCATTGTGCCTCTGTGACACTCAGAGTAGAGGTGAAATGTCAGCGGGGCTTAAATATTAAGACTTAAACAGCAGCGTGAATGGGGTGATTGAAAGAAAGCCAAAAAAAAAAAAAATTGCCATTTCTTACGGTCACCCTTTGAATCGTGACACTGCACTACCTCTGATGTGCACTGCCTGTAAACTGTATCTTTAATGTGCAGGTAGGTACCACAAAAACTCTGCATCCATTTAGCACACTGCTGGTGGTTTTAGATGGATTCGACTGTATTATGTCCAGGAAACAAGCAAACTGGCAGTTTGGGTTATTATCAAACAACAGAAAAAGCAGCCTTGAGTCGTGACTAACAATGCAACCCTGTGATGTGGCCATTGCACATGCACGCATTGCAGTTGGGATGTTAAATGATTCATTGTTCAGCCCTCATTATATTTCCAGCACCATCAAGTGTTTGGATACTTGATAAGTAGTAGCGGATCTATAATCAACAATCATTAAAGTGCACTCACAGCAAGGAGGAATATGCTTAAAATATGATGAAATGAACACATAATAAGGAGGAGGTCTGCTTCCTGCTCTCTTTGAACTCATAGTTCACAGCAGCCATGTTTCTGTTTGATGACAGCAGCAGCTTTAGATCAGGCCGTGGTTACAGCTGCCATGGTGACAAAAGGAGGAGGAAAGAGAAGCGACATGCTGGCCTGTCTAATGAACCCTTGGATGGTAAATCTACTGTAGATAGTAAGCATTGTCTTAACAGTAGTGACACAGGATGGGAATAACTCACACGTTAACAGAACTCTGCAGATTAGTTAATCCTGATTAAATTAGCCTTGAGGGAATCCTACTTTTATAATGTTACAAAGGCAGTCAGCTCATGTTTCTGCAAGTTTTAAGAGTTTAGGAATGTGAAAAATTTGACTATGGACCAGCAAGCTTCATATCAAAGCTCCTCTCCTCAGTAAATCTTGGGTCACAGCTACAGAAGCTTCACGGCTGTCAATCATTTTACTACTGGGGTCTTTGCAACATCAAGCGAATAAGACAGAGCAACAATATGCCAGTTTCCCACCTTTAAATAGCAGTTTCATAGCCAACCAAATACAAGGGAGACTTTCAAAAGAAGTCAACGCAGCCATGTGAGTCCCATTTGGAATCAAATCTCTTAATGAAAAGGTAGCACCTCTGCACCCAATTGTGCAAAACAAAGCCTCTCCCCCAGGAATGGGTGCTAATATATTCCAACGCTGGTACGATCATGGTGTGTTAAGCTCATTACTGATCTGTTTGAGGCTGACAAATTATTGTCTTTTATACAAATTAGAGCCAAATTTGGCATACCATCTAAAGATCATTATGGCTTTCTTCAGGTCAGACATTTCATAAACAATCTCAACTTCCCTGAAACCCAACCTGTTGTTTCTGCTATATACTCTTTTTTGTTACCTTCTCATTCCAGTAAGAAATTCATATCCCTCTGTTATGGAAAACTACAATCTCTCAGTACAGTGAATGTTGATAGAATTAGAGAAATATGGGGGAGAGAACTGGAGCTTGACCTAACAGAGGAGGCTTGGTCTGATGCAGTGCATTCAGTAAGAAAGATTTTTCTATGCAATAGGCTAACAGAGAGCCAGTACAGAATTCTCCACAGACTGCAGCGTACACCTCAGTCCCTTAATACCTTATGTCCTGGGATCTCTCCTCTCTGCTTGAAGTGAAGAGGTTGGGTCTTACATACACTGTATATGGAAGTGCCCTCTTATATTTACATTTGGGGAGAAGATCTCACAGGAACTTGATTCTATTATGGGCAAGAAAATACATATGGATCCTGGCTTATTTTTGTTAAACCTTTCATGTGAAGAGCTCACCTTCTCAAACTTCTCTTACTAGCAAGGAGATGCATTTTATTTCAATGGATTAAGCTCAGACAATTGTAAGTAGTTGCAATTTTCGAAAAAAAAAAAAAATAATACAATTTTCATGATCATTGGCCTTGTAGGGTTTGCACAAGCACTTTTATAGGCTTGTATTTGTTATTTAAGTAGATTAAATATTGACCAGAGAGTTTCATGCTAAAATTGTAAAAATACCTCAGCCATTTAGTGTTTATGTAGACAAACCTGCCTACGTTTATACTACATAATCAACCTTTTATGACCCAGACTTTGACTTTAAGAGGGAGGCATTTAGACAACATAAAAGCAAAACTTGATTTGTTTCATTTTTATGTCCCTGGGAGTTTTGTTTCTTTTAGGGAAGAAAAAATCAATTAAAATCGTAAATTGAGTGATGTGGAAGAAAATCGGGGATTTTATTTCTAGGCCATATCGCCCAGCCCTACTATACATTTCCTTATTAATGTACCTAAGTTGAGTTATATATATATATATATGTGTATGAACACCATGCTTTTGTCTTTTTGCTGCTGTTGCTGTAATTTCTTTGTGCGTATATATATATATATATATATATATATATATATATATATATATATATATATATATATATATATATATATATATACATATATATATATTATTTCTCATTCTCATGAGATCAGTGATCAGCTTTTAACAACTTGGCTGTCATGTGCACATTCAGTGGATTGTGGATTCAGGAAAGTTAATAAAATATTGTTTAAAAAAAGAAAAGCTAGCAACTCTTAAAAGTTTGTTTGTTCTAAGACAAGTTCCAAAACGGTTCAGTATTATCAGGGCTCTCGACTAACTTTTTGAGTTGGTTGCAACGGTGAACCTAAAAAAATTTTTAAGGTGCACCAGCACAAAATTTAGGTGCACCCAAATTTTTCAGTGTCGCCTTTAATGCCATAAGGTCACCATTTTATTACTCTCCATAAATTTTATATAATGTAAATGCTTTTTAAATAAGACAAAGATATAAAGAAATACTTGTCTTTATCTGAAGCAAAATTATACATTTAATGTAAAACAGAGCATTTAAAGTGCTTCACTGAATTAAATTTACAACTTTAAACTAAAACATTACGCAGAATAAAACATCTTCAAATAAAAGTGCTTGTTCTTAGCCCTTTAAGGTCCAAGACCTTAGATGATAGCCAGAAAATTCTATTTTTTGGAGATTAAATTTTTATTTCACTTTCTGGTAAAATCCTACAAAAATCAGAAAATCCATAAAATTCAACATATATATTTTTCATATCTCATTTGATACATTAGGTGTTTGTGGCCACTGATAATCCATTTGAGGACATTTTTATCATTTATCTGATTTTATTCTGATTTTTTTTGTCATTTATAATACATCCATGGTATAAACAGATAAGTCCGAGAAAGACGGTGACCTCATAGCACCCCTCCTCCTTCCCGCCCCCCAACCCACGCTGTCAGACACTCCAACAACAACAACAATGGCAGCAGCCGGGCTGATTCTGATCTTGATCCAGCAGCTATAAATATTGCTACGACTTTTATACCAACATTTGCTCACAGAACACCAACAACACCACCTTCGGCAACAACAGCAACAAGGTCTTATGCAGAGATGAAGCATGTTACACGTGCATGAGCACTTATTGACGTGGAATACACCTCGGAGCAGAACTGTGATGTTACGAGTGTAGTAACCCAAGAACTACATTTCCCAGCATGCAGTATGGGTTGGGAGCATGCGTGGGAACCCATAGGTACGTCTCGGCATGGATTTTGCGTTCTCAAGTAAATGCACAAGCCTATCTACAATACGATGTGTAAACAGCGATACAGCTTTTGATGCCGACGCCAAGACAATACGGTGCCGTCCTCATGTGAGGAGGGCCTAAGACGATTCAGCGGAGCTTAGCTGTGTCGCTTCCTAGTGTAGCCTGACACCGCAGAGTCTGGGCTCCTCTGCATACTGACAGCTTATTGGATGATTACTGAGGGCTGTGTGTGTGCATGCGTACATTCGTGCCTGCGTGTGTGTGCAGGACCTGCTGTTGAACGTTTGTTTTTTTTTCACCCGGGGAGCGCAGGGTGCACCAGTGCGAGCAATAAAAAAAGTTAGTCGCACTCTTACATATTTTGGTCGCATATGCGACCAAAATGGTCGCACTTGAGAGCCCTGATTATACAATAATATTACATAGTATAAAGCATTCAAGAGTTAAAAAAGAGATAAAAGACTTTAAAAAGTATATTAATAGTATCAACAAAAGATCAGACGAGTATTGTAGCACACAAAAGTGAAAATGAAGCTGTGTCACAACATGCACAACAATTACACTGGAGAAAGAAAGCTGAAGTGTTGTAGCTCCATATCCAACAGCAGAGCGAGAAGGCCCTTTTTGATTGTTTTAGAGCAGATGTACAATAGGACTTTGATGATGTGCAGTGGACACAACCCTATCAAATGTCCAGATGTGCATTTGAGATTGTTACCTACCTTGTAATCAAATAAACATCACCTGCAACAGCCGTTGTTTCTATCCTTCGTGTCAAGCCTCCCCTTTCAAGTTTCACGCACAGGATAATGTCTTCCCCCCTCCCCTCTCCCCCTCAGTGAATTTCATCGATTATTTGCTGCTGGGTTGACACTTCGGCTCAAAACAGACTTTACATGGAGAAAAAAAAGAAGGGGAAGCAAGGAACTTACTCAGGTATTGTCTGGGTGAAAAACTTGGCTTACTGGGTTGCACATGCGGCCCACCCACAAAAAGTCAGTTTAGTATCAGGTATTTTTTGCAAGAGTGAATTGAGTTATTACAGAGTGGAATAAAAAATATATCTGTAATTATGAATTATTGTGTTCCTGGCTAGGCTAACAATATTTACCTGCAGATTTTTATTGTCAAAATATTTACCAAATTTTATGCTCAAGGTATGTGTAAGTGGAATTCGCAACCGTTAAGAACTAGAACTGAAAGCAATACTTGAACTAGAATAGATATAAACTTAGCAGTACCCAGCCCTGAAGGCAAGTATTTGTGTTACAATGTAATGCACTGAGTAGTATTTAGGATTTAGATTTTGTCTGAACCTTGAAAAAAAATAATATTTAGTGGGGTGAGATAGATTCTCTTAACATTACGTTACTGAGTTTTTATTTTTAAGCATATTGTCTTTAATCTGATAGCACTGTTTTGCCTGTTGGATAACATAAATCATAGCTATAATAATGTATATTTTCAGTTTGTCAATAAAGTTAAGTCCTATAAATAAACTGAAGTAATAAAAGAGTCATTTCATAGCACAAATCTCCAGTCCTTACTATGGGATACTTTTTCATTGCTCCTTAAGAGCTTTTTGTGCTGTTTTATTGAGCCAATTGTTATCAAAAAACACAACCCAATTTAGATAACAGTATCTGTATCAGCTGATCTCACTAACAAGCGATCAGACTGAATGACATATAACGCAGAGAAAAGTATTTCATACGTAAGTTCCACCCTCATCCATGTCTTAAAGCAGCTCTCCAGTTTACACTGTGAATATGTTCAGTAATAAAAGGACAAAAGCATTATAGTCCCAGAGCGGTGTGACACTAGATTTAATGGTTTAGTTCACTGCTTGAACACGATTACTCCTCCTCCAGTCTGATTTTACTCTTGTATTATTGCCTTGTGCTGGAGCACAGTGGAGAAACTCCTTAGAGGAAAGCTACAGTTGCTACAAGACCTGGAGTAAAATTACAGCAAGCTTAGAATCACCATGACCAATAATTATCAGCCTCTAGGGGCTGAAAACCAGGACTTGGGAACAAGAGAAGCTTAAAAGAAGTGACAGACTGCTGTATTTTGGACCACAAATAAACACCGCTCAGATTTTTTTTATTTAGTTCAAAGTTGAGGCACAAACCCCATCCCTTATCAAACTTTATTAAATATTAACTTGAACCTCCTTTATCATCTTTATCCAGCAGACACTGACACTGTTCTGTAAGACTGATTTCACATGTACATCACGTTCAGTCAGATATCTCTTAGGTTACTCACCTCAGCGACTTTAAGAGGAACTCCATCTCCCAGCACCTCCCTGTAAAAGCACTGCTGGGTCATGTAATACGTGATGCCGCTTGTCCTCTTGAAGGCATCTTTCAGACGCTTCAATTCCACATCAGTGACTGCAGAGAAAAGAGGAGAGGATTTTTTTATTAGACAGCATAGTATACACTGTATTACCAGTAAAGACAAACAGAATAAATGCTTTTAGATGTGTGAAAGAAAATTCTACTACACTTAAAATGAATCTGTCATCCTTTAAGGGCGTTTTCAGGCCCAATTGTTTTGAACCGTACTGCGGCGCGTTTCACCCCCCTCCCCCTCCGGCTTGCATTCACACTTGCAACATTGAACTGTGACCGGGCCCACTTGTGTATTTACTCAGTTTGAAACAGCAGGTGGCGATATGCACATAACTGGTTACCAAACCTGCTACGGAGGAGAACGAAGAAGAGGCTACCGTGGTAACCATTTCCTACACCAGACAACCAATGTTTACGTTTCGCTCTCTGCTACATTTTCCTTCAAAAGTGTTTTTTTTTATCGTGTTTAAGGCGACATCAGCGACCTTCTGGACCCTCATACATCATCGTAATCCTCAACCAGAATAAACAAATCGACAAATTGAGTAAGCAAAAGATTCAACCGTGGGGTTAACAGGAAGTAATGCATCAAAAGTAGATCGGTTCGGACCTCTTTGTTTCACACCAGTGAAACCGCACCAAATGTCGGGAGATGGAGCGGATCGAGACCACCCCTTCATGGAGGTCTCGGACCGGCTGACTTGATGCACACCAAAGTGCGGTGATTCCATTCACATTGATACTAACGTACCAAACCCTGGGCCAAAACTTCTTTGGTTCGCACTAAATATGGTTGGTGTGAAAACTGTTTTCTATGTTTTTGGCGTTCTGAACCAGTATCCTGAAGCCTTATATCCTCAATAGACATATTATTAGAGGTAGCAGAATATAAATCCTGCAGTTTAAGCCATCACCTCAAGTGATGAGGACAGAGATCATCAGCCTATCCCAAAGCTAATGTGCTTATTTTAAGCTTTGGTGAAAAAACAAAGAACAAGCCTGCAATATAGACAAGTTAATGCTTTTAATAAAACAACATTCTTTGCTCAGTTTGAAATAACAATGTATAAAACACATTAGTAGTGCTGATCTTTTCAGAAGCACAACAGCAATAAACCTGGATGAAAACAGTGTAATAAAACACACACACAAACCAAGAGGATATGGAGATGGGTCCCAGAAGCAACAATTACCCAGGCTGCTCTGCTGCTAAAGTGAAATACACGACAGTAGAGGACAAACGTACTGCACCTGCTTTGAGTTGATCAATCATTGAAATAAACAGAAGATATTTGAGCTTTAACGAAAGAATAACAGTTCATAGTGGAACCTACTCACACTAATGATGCTGCTGATGTTACAACCACAGTAAGGAGGCTAAAAATGGACCTCATCCTGACAGTAAAGAATTAAATCAACAAACAACAGTTATCAAGGGACAACATATAGTGAAAACAGACAAAACTCAATGAAGAAATGCCCAAATGAGACCAAACTCACTCCAAAATCTCTGCCTGCAGACGTCAGCTCTAGGCTTTTAAGCACCCAGACCTCCACCTCGTCAGATGTGAGGGCAGGAGGGGAGAGGGGACTTACTGCAGTAGAGCCAGTGAATTACAACCACATCTTTGGGAGTCAACCTGAGGCTCAGAGTCCTGCAGGGAGATAATTTAGTCTGGTGTCCCAAACATGACAGGCAGACTGTGACTCCTCATATGTTAATGATGTCTATTACTAAACACTGAGTGGCAGCTCCAGTAAAGATGATACAATTAGATGACAAAAACATTGTATTTCTTTATATTCTTCAAAATTAAAGTGCCCCTACTTAAGTTCATGACAAGATGTTACACAACAGTCTGACACAATGGTGCTCGACTTACTCAGGTGTAGGCTTGGATAATAAAAACCAGCTCCACTTTGGTCAACACTTATGCTGCCTAATCTTAACCTTGCATTGCAGACTGATCAGCCTGATTCAATGTCTGCAATCAGAAAGATCCATTTTTCAAAACTCCAAGCATGACATTTAGCAGCCCAAAGCAGCAAATTAGTGTCCCTGAGTGGCTGCTCATACAGAAATTAGCATGGATGCTTACAGATTCAGTAGCAGTTTAATCAGATCTGGACCACACTTGCTTATTAAATGAAAAAAAAAAAATACCAACACTACAAACTTCTCAATTGTAAGATATTTTTGCTACACTTCCATCAGTGTTGGCTGTGAGTTTGTTTTGCCGAATACGGTTTTGAGAGGTTCTGCCCATTCCCAATCACTTTCTATTGTCTCTTTCCCAGATAATCTAGTGAAATATATTATAAATGTCCATCTAGCATGTCAGGTTAGCCTAATACATCACATGGCCCCTCATGCACCCTCCCCAACAACAGATGCAACAAAACACTTAGCTCACGGTTTGGTTCATGTGATGATTTTTTTGTTCAAGGTTTGCCATTGGAGTCAATTTTACTTTTTAAAATTCTTTCCCATTCTGAAGTGTTAAAGGCATTTCCTTCAGTACAGCAATGGGTTATTGAGGGGAGAAATGCTTTTTTTAATTTCATATACAATCTACAATTTCTTCATTTCAATTTGATGCAAAAAAGACCTTTCCTTGTTTATGAAATTAAATAGAAAAATTAAATATACTGAAAAAAGGACCTTTTTAAATCTCCAGCATCATTCAAATCTAATGCCTTCCCAATCATTTATAATTAAAGTCTGTATGAGGTTGGACCCTTAATGCTTTATTTTAAGATGCTCTGACTGTTTCTATCTGGAGGCCTATTTATAGTCTGAGAGTAAAAAATAGTTCCACAGAGCTCTGTCAACATATCAGGGGGGATAATGTTGGTAATACAGTTAAGAAATGACTGCTCTGATCCCTCAAACACACCGACTGATATACAGATTCTTCTGTAAAACCAGTCCCATGCCTCAGCGCTTGAGATGCTCAGTTTTATCGGAAATATTTAGGATTAGGGACAGCTGATGAGAAGAAAACATGAAGTTGATATCACTATAAAATGAACAGTTGTGGAACATCAATAAAACCATCAAGAAATTTCTAGCTTGGCACTGGTCCATCCCATTCATGATTATAAATAACAAAACCTCACTAGTTTCTTCAGTGAAAGTACCTGTTCAACTTTTTGCTAATGCAAATTGCTAATCAGCCAATCACATGGCAACAACTCAGTGCATTTGAGCATGCAGACATGGTCAAGACAACCTGGTGACCAAAGCAAAGCATCAAAATGGAGAGGAAACTTGATTTAAGGGGCTTTTAAATGATTCTGGATTTCTGGTGCCACATTCAGATGGTAGCGTCAGACTTCTGTGTAAACAACATCGTGACGGCATGGATCCATCCTGTCTTGTATCAACCGTTCTGGTGGTGTAATGGTGTGGGGGGTATTTTCTTGGCACCCCTCAGTACCAGCTGAGCATGTTTAATGCTGTGTCCAATTAACTTTGGAGCTGGGAAGGGGCAAGTGGGAATGACTTCATCTCCGAGTTATCAGCATTCCAGTTACAAAGTCTGAAAAAACTTGCCAATCCAGCAGGCTATTGTTAGCTGTTGTTAGCACGCCCTGCATTGTAGTTTACAAATACCACATGAAAAATATAAATGCACTATGGCAGCATTTTCATAAATACAAGCTGAACTAGAAAAGCACTCGGAGAGCGCAGACCTCCGCCAGCGCCACAGTCTTCTCCCATATTGTGATTTTTACCATAATTATTATTCCTACCTTTATTTAATGTAAATATTTAGATTCCTTGACCATGAAAACATACCATTAGCAATTAAACTCTCCCGAAAACATAACCTCCTTGGCGGAGGTAAGAATACTGTGTATACAGCTGATTTAGTGCCATAACACTAGTCAGAAGTGCAAATAAACAGAATATTACAGGGGCTTAAAAACTGTTTGGACTGGGTGCAGCCATCATTGATTGTCAACTCAGGGGGTGGTGAGGATCCCCCAAGTTCCCAGTAGAAAATTCCGACCTCAGGGGGCATTCCAGCTGAAATTTCCCACTTGGAACTTGGAAATCCCAACTTCCAGGTACAACTGGAACGCAGCACAAACCCCACAGCCTCCCTGAGTAATGTTGCCGACCATGACAGTGACCTCACTGTGCACCAGATCCCTTTACAGTCACCATACCTCAGTCTAATAGAGCATCTATGGGATGTGGTGGAACAGGAGATCATCAGTTATGGATGTGCAGCTGACAAATCTACAGCAACTGTGTGATGCTATCATGTCAACATGGACCAAAATTTCTGAGGAATGTGTCCAGCAGCTCGTTGAATCAGCGCCCCCAAGAACTACAAAAGCATTAGCAGGGAATTAGCAGGGGAAAGCAAAGTGATGTAGTGCTGTTAACGTGTGTAACAGAGAAGTTACAGCATAAATATGAATGAGGTGCACGGTGACACTGTGCTTTACATGTGCCTTCTTTTTATCCACTGCTGCATTATCTTCCACTTAGCTTTTACAACAGCGTTTTAAAACAAGATTGGGCTGTTTGACTACCTGCCCGTGAAGTGAAGGTCACTTTTATTAACAATTAACCTCATCACTTTAGTTTCTTAATATCAACTCCACAGCCACATGTCCTGACAATAATCAATCTGCAAGTAGCTGGAGAATATTTTTTCACATCTCTGCTCTCTAACCTGGATAATTTGCACATAAACTGTCTATTTCTGTAAATAAGTTCCAAACAAGTGGAACTCAATCTAAAATCATTTAGATTCACCCAGTTCTACTCTTAATCCCCAGCCTGTGGAGGGCGATAGAGACAAAGTTTAAAGGGGATAAATAAACTGATCCCACAGTCAGACTTCCTTTGCTACATCTATCCAGACCTTTAAAAAAGCACGTTATCTTTGTAGGCCTGCAGACCCTGTTCACAGAAACAGGAAAACATGAAGCAGTTATACACTTCAAGATGCGCTGACTAATGACATGTCCTTTTTTCAGATACATAGATAAACCAACTCCTTTTCTGTAAACACTAAGCATATCCACAGCTGGCTGCACAGACTGATCTAAAGTCATACATGAGGTCAATAAATAAGCATAAAGGCAGCAGGACTTTGACAGGATAGATGAAGCTGTGGAATAATGAGACACTGATTTGTCCATTGGATACTCAGGAGGGCCATTACTCTTATTTCAAGGGCTGTGATCGAGATTATACATCCGTGACATTATCCATTAACAAGTGAAGAGCTCCAGGTCATGATCTCCAAGATAACCCAGGAGGAAGCACAGGAGTTTAGTATTCCAGGAAACAAAAGCAGAGAAATGAAAGTGGGACTGAGCAATAGTAGAAAAAACAAAGACAATGTTTTCAGGGTTTTTTCTTTACAAGCGCTGTCTTTTTTATATATGATAATTTGAAATGGATATCCAACTCAATTTTTCCTTAACCTATTCATCCATCCTATGCACACTACAGCTCTCTGATACAGATAAAGTTTGAATGTTGTGCCTTTTAATGTAAATGTTTGTATGCTGTTAAATTAGTGTAGGTCTGTGTCTTACTGTTGATAACCATGTGTGGACTGATAAGGGAGGGGATGGTTGGGTTTCCGTGTTTGCTGTGTTTATTGTCAGTATTGTAATGTTTCTATTGTAATGTCTGTACAGTAACGGTTTGTTTTTTATGCTTGGAGAGAGTTATGCCCTTATAAATTTAAATTTAAATTATAAACACCAATCAGCCATAACATTATGACTGCCTGTCTAAAACTGCGCTGGCCCTTATGTCTCTACGCAACAAACTTGCAGCGAATTGTGTTTTCTGGTACCTTTCTATCGAAAACAGCAGCTTCAGTGGCTTGTCTGTTGGCCAGCCTTTGCTCCCTACGTGCATCAATTAACCTGGACCTCCCATTACCCTGCTGCTGGTTCTTTACTGCTCCTTTCTTGGACCATTTCTGATAGATCCTGAACACTGCAGACCAGGAACACCTCACAAGAGCTGCAGTTATGGAGATGCTCTGACCTAGTCATGTAGCAATCACAATTTGGCACTTGTCAAACTCACCCAAACCCTTGCTACGCCTGCCCATTTTTTCTGTTTCTTACACATAATTCTGAGAACAACATGCTCACCTGTTGCGTACTATATTCCAGCTACTAACAGGTGTCATGACGGCGAGATAAACAATGTTTCTCACTTCACCTGTAAGTTGTGGTTATTAGGGATGCATGACATTATCGGTCTGACATCAGTTTCAGCTGATATCAACCTAAAAACTTAATATCAGTATCAGCAAATTTTGAATTTTTTTCAGATATTTACAGCTGATGTATCAGCCACACATATTGGCTGGGATATCAGCAAATTATACAAATGTTCAAAACTGATCCACCTTCTTATCACTGCATGGGTACATTAAGATAGGGAGGGTTTCATTTTTTCAAGAGTTAAAAGTTGTTTTTCTTGTTTTACATCTTTTCATGCGAAAATATGCTGTAGCACTGAAAGAAACAAGTCCATTTTATTAAGCACAGAGAATGTGCTAGTGACCGGAATTATCGGTAACTGCAATAATGAATCAAAACATACGGGCATATCAGATATCAGCGATAGTCCAATATCATGCATCCATAGTGATTATGTTATGTTTGATTGGTGTACACACAGACACCCACAGAGGAGGGAAGGTTGGGACAAAGACTGTAGAAATAAACTCTTGGCTTGTGTTTGCTGGAGTCTATGTTATGACTATTTCTGATGATGTTTAAAGGGGAATTCTTCACAGAAAGCCCCATGTTTTTAACATCTAAAAGCTTACTGTGTTGTACTGAAAGCACCTGTGATTGCCACAGTTAAGAAAACAAGGAAAAAAAAACTAGGACTAGGAACTATACGTGCTCAGAGGATACAAACCTTTTCCAAGGCATTTATGGACACAAACGGCTGTTTGGTGCCAGCAGTCTGTTCTCTGTGACAGATAACATCCCTCAGAAATGAATGACTCACACATTTGTTTACCATCAGCACGGACAATTACAGTCATTTAGCAATAAAAGGTTGTTATATTATTTTTGTTATTTATGATTACACTGCTTGTTATCGCTGTAATAATTTTACTCTGCTAATAGGTTAAGGCTATAAGCTTCCATGACTTAAAAGTGGCCAGAGAGAGCAAATAATTGTATATGATGGGTGAAAATAAATGTCGTATTCATACAAACAGATGAGCAGACAGCCAGAGGGCAGATAAAACTAAACGAGCTCATCTCAATCCTGTCAACACTGAGTAACAGATCAGAGGATGAAGGTGCTGCGCCATCAAACCGCTGACACAAACATCAGGCCTGATGTGTGAAACAATGTGAGGGCAGAGCCTCCGTCTCTGCTTCAGTGTCAGAGCTTTCCCTTTTAACTTAACATGTTTATGATAGACTCAGTATGAGTGGGCGATCAAATCCAGCCAATAGGAGCACAGATGTGATTAGCTTATCAGTGCTGAATCACAGGCGTTAGAGGGCTGCAGGCAGCCAATCACACATGTGAATCAGTGCAGCGCTCACATTTCCAGAGGCAGAGAAAAAGAAAGAAGCAGCCGTGTGTGTCGTGGCGTTTTTGAACTGAAGGATTCCTGAAGACAAGGAGAAAAATAAAATATGCTGCAGAGCCCAGCAGCTGCTTCATCTCTCACACAGCTACAGCTCAGCAGAGCGGCTTCATCTGCTAAATCCCTGAGACAGTGAGGCTTCATCTAAATGCTGACAGTGTGAAGATAATGAAGACAAAATTAGGTTTAAACCGCTCCTAGTAAGAGAAAATTAACAATCAATTTGAAAAATGTCCAGGTCAGATACACAATAGATTTTTTCTTACTTTGTTTTTTACCTTTCAAAGCAAATATAACAACAAAGTGTTGCTAACTTATGTTTAAATTAGACAAAATGTGTCATTTCAACAAAGAAATGTGATTAAGTTGCTGTGATAACAGGAATTAAACTATTTGATTAGCACAATCAAGACATCTGAGTTTCGATTCCTTATATTTTGGTAACACTCCATTAGAAAAATGAAACACAAAGTCCTCATATAGCTGTTCAGCTGCCGGATCGTTATGATAAATACTCAGGAGCTCAGTGTGGAGGTGAAGAAGCTCATTATCAGAGTCACACCTTCAGTCAACCGGATCAATGACGCTCAGGAGGTTAACTGACAGCTGGCTGATGGATTGGGTGGAGCAGAGTGTCCATCAGGAGAGCAGCACTGACGAGGCATCAACTGAGCGCGTCTTACCCTCTCCCACCCACTTAACCACTCGCGCACCTTAAACACACCCACCTCAAAAATGGACTTGAACAAAACCAGGTTTTTCCCATCATACCCGTCGTGAATACCAGAGGTTTGAATGATATGGCCTTAAGATACAACCACTGAATTTTCCCCAACAAAACTTAAGTTTGTATTTTTGTAATTCTTTTTCCTCTTTTAAAGAATATAACAAATACACAAAACACTTTGCTTAATTATACTAGAATATGCCACCATTTCCACTGAGTGATCCGCTTTGGCTCAGTACAGTTTGGAGTGGTAAGCCCTGATCTCATGCATTTCCATCGCTAGCAGTACCTTCAACCAGGGGCAGCGGTGAATGTTAGAGGATGAAGGTCACACCAGCTCCATGTGTTCAGCACCTTGGCACAAGGGTGCCAAAAACTGGAACAGCATAGCTGATCTGGTGTACTTTTTCTTATATTTACAGTGGAAACACCTTTAGTTGGGTAATTTGCTGGCAACTTAGGGGCCATTTACATGAGGGCTAATTGGGTCAAATCTGAAGAGTTTTCATTGCATTTTGGCCTCCCGTTTACATGGAAACAGTATGTGGAGTGCTTGAATCAGCAAACTTTTGTAATCAGGGTTCAGGATGAAGAGTTTTTAAAACGCTCCTCCACACAGCCCGGTGTAAACCAGAGTTAGAGCGTTTCAGGGTGAAACGCTGACGTCACCGCATGCGCAGTACTCTTCACATTAAGGCTGCACGCGCATACCAGGAACAACAACAGCTTCAGCCGTCTACCATGTATGCTGCTTATTGTGTTCGGTTTTATCCACACAAAACTATCCACACAGATTTGTTGTCCAGACAAGAAACTCCTGCATCTTTGTGCTTCCACTCCTCATTGATGTTTGTGAAAAGTTTTTCTGCTTTGTAAGTGTGCTGTAACAGCCCTGTTTCTCTGCAGTGCAAACCTACATCAACATCTACAGAGCTGGCATGCATACTACAGCGGTTTCATTTGTCTCCAGCCTCTCCGTCTGAACACGGATCGAGTTTGAATATCTTGGCCTACCCCAAGGAACAACCTTTCATGGCAGTTTTGAATTGGCTTCCTTTTTAATCATGTAAGGTCACGGCCTGATTCATTCCTGATAACTTAACACGAGCATGATAATTTTATGCTCAAGAAGCATGAGTGTAATCTCTGCTGGCTCTGACTTTCTCTCCAACGCAGCGTCTGCCTCTTCCTTCGCTTGTGGACAGCATCATACTGAGACAAAGGTTGGAGCAGTAAATAAATAAAATGTTTAGTTTGTGAATTAAGGAGCAGAGGAGTTGCATTATACTACTAATAGCAGGATAAAAAGGAGAATAGCTAAACTGTTCTGTCTGCACAGACAGACCAGGACGGAGACAAAGAGGGTCACATCACGGAGAACACGCTGCTCATTGTTAACACTGATGCACCCAGTGTGTGTGTGAGTGGACAGTGAGCTGCAGCAACTGCAATGGTTACGATTCAACGCTGAGCAAAACAATAGCTCTGACAATGACACACAGACAAGCATGGACAGCCTTCAGCTCTGGAGGTTGTTACTGCCTGATACACACCACTGAAGCCTTCACCTTCATATCAAACACACGCACGTTCACAGCAGGTTCTCTGTTGGACCACCACCTCACTGAACAGTCCAATCAACCCCCAGCAGCTCTCCTGCTGTGAATCAGGGCCTCCTCTCCCGTTAAATAAACTGGCCCTGCTGCTGACAGTAACAGTGGAAACACTGGGCTCACGTGACGCCTGCAGGCGGAAAACATAGAAAGCAGTTCTTAGAAGACTGTCACCCTGAGGAAAACATTCCAGCATCCGCCTCAAAGCTATTGTGAGAGTAAAAACATGATTGTTTTTAAAGTGAGAGACATGTGTGAATTAGTTTTACAAAGCCTTATAATCAGCCTATAATCATCAATCCAGTATCAAAGATTCATTGCCCAATATTATTTTTAAGCATCTGAAAACTTAAATAAAAGGATCCATATGACAACAGCCTTTCTTTAAGAAAGTAAAATGCTTTAAGAAACAGAAAAGGCTGTTATGCTGCTCTATTCAAAACCATCAGGCCTCATTGAAGGTTTAGTATTCAGCTAAGTTCACTCCACTTTCTGTAACATGTGTCCATGGTCCATCTTAAATCCTTTAACCTCAGTTTTGGAGCATTTCTCTTTTATTGATGCTAGGTTACAGAATTTCATTTCCTGTCTCTGTCACTGATAGCAGCCAAAGGCAAGGTAATCATTCAAAAACATGAGTCAGATCAGTCTCTCTTCTGCCACTGCTGATTACAAGCAGCACCTCAGAGATCCCGCCCCTTCTTGATGTTAATTGGCCACTGGGGGAATAATAACACTGACAAGGACTAAGCTACTTCAAAAAGTTGAACTGACTGAGCAACAGCCCCATAGAGTTATTTCAAACTAGATTCAAAATGCACCTAGCAGACTGATCCAGCAAATCGTAGAGTAAAACAACAACAGATTTCTGTTTATTTATAACTTTACAATATTACATTACCCCAAACCAGGAGGCAGACGAACGGCAGATCAACAGCAGACAGGTAGACTAACCTACTGCTTGTGTGCTGTTATCTTTATAAGCTTTGTGTCAGACAATCAAAAACTATCAAACTACTTTTTTCAGGAGTGCATTCTGCAAAGTAAGAGGTTATCTATTTCATGTGTCTTGTAGCTTTGGAAACAAGATGCTAAGGCTGTTTTTTCTGGACAAACCCTCGTTATTATCTATGGGGTCCTTCTTTAACACTGGTTGGTTTTTGAGAAGGGAGTGTTCCTGGATAGTAAATATCTAATCGATAAAATACCAGTAAAGACCTTCAGTATTCAATATGTGACTCAATGCCACAGCATAAAATACATGGAATAAAAGAATGAATAGTCTATGAAAAAGATCCTACTTTTTATTAACAACTTGCTATGCATAAAACGAAGGTTCAGGAAAAGTGACTGAACATATGATGATAGATTTGAGGAAAATTTTGACAAATTTCTCAGAGCAGTTGCTGCAACCACATTTTGATGTTTGAAAATGTAAAAATGTACATGGACATGACAATAACCACATTTTTAAGTAACAAAAAAGGCATCCTATTGTAGTGTTAGTGTTACCTCACTGTTCTGTGAATAAACAACTCTAGGTTGAGAAATTTATTTCTACATCAGTCTTGGATGCTTGGATGTTTTCACTGTTATTACAAGGTTATGGTGTCCTGTTTTTAAATAAGGTACTGAAGAGTGTTGAAGTATTATTTTTTTGTTATTTGGTTTCTTACAGCCTTACTTAGAATATAGCCAGCCATCTATCTGGTGTCTGACTTTGATTTCTTTGGCTTGCTAATTGTGTAGATCCCTATTTTGAACATGTTACGGCATGCTCTTAAAGAGGAAATACTTTAATCGCCTCTGATGATTTTGTTGCAGCTGTAACTTGTTTCCGGGCAGGATGAAGCAATTTCTGCAACTGATTACAAAGTTTACAGCAGCTAACTGCAGTCATTTCAAACATAAACCATCAAAAATGAGTCTACATTAACTAACCTATAAGCAGGGCCATTATATTAGATTATGATCCAAATGGAGTACTGGACAGAGGTTTTATAAAAGAGAACTGCCTCTCCCTAGGTGATCTTTAGTTAAGATGTATCCACACCATGCTGCAGAGCTCAGTGAATCACAATTTTGCGCAGACAGAAGAGGAGGGCAAACAACACACACCTCTGTTAAGATTTACAGTAATCCTTAAAGCTCGGGAGTTTGTGTCGCTGATTTTTTTAAGGTTAGGAAGTTATAAAAAAAATGCCTTAGTCATTCTAAGATTAAGAAACCTGTGATTTCCTGCAAAACTGCATGATTTAATATTAAACCAGGGCTAGGAAATGTATTAGCTTTTAAGAGACATGTCAGTGTCTCTTAAAACATGATATTGGACAAGACAATATATTTTCATCAACACAACTTATACTGATTTTAAAAAAGATTTACACACACATGAGCCTATGTGATTTAACAGGAGAAGAAATGGGCAAATAGAAAATAACAAATTTGTTACATTGGAAAGAGAGAAAATGATAATATGCATACAGGTATGCCAAGTGTTCTGAGTCATAATTAACATATTTTAATATTATTCTCCAGGCACACATTCGTTAATCTGACAAACCAGAGGGACCGTTTGATATACTACACTCATCCATCTGGGCAACAGCCCATAGAGCGTGTTTGGGAATGAGCTGAAACTTCCAAAAGCATTTCCCTCAGACGATTGGAAGATCATTCTGTCCATCAAGTTTATTATAGACCAATCAAATAATGAAGCAAGCAGCAGCTACTTTGGCTATGTCAAGTAAAAAAAGGTGAACCACTTATAGAAACAAACTCTTGCACAGCAGGTTAGAGAGCAACTAAATATCTTTTTCTATCAGACAGTGCTTTCAGCATTGTTATTGTTTTTTTTATTTAATAGAGAAATGTGCGTCAGATCTGATGAAACTGCTACTAAAGTTGTTAGCATCTATGCTAATTCCTGAGTGCGCTGTCCTTTCCTGCTTCAGAGGATGCTGATCAGGCCATTTCATTTCAAGTCGTGCAAAATCATTGAAGATTAGAGCTACAGACATTACAAACACTAAATCCGGCTGATCCAGCTGCACTGCAAGGATACACATTTGGGACCCACTGAAAACAGATCTGCAACCTTTATTTTTGGGTTGCAAGCAACCAACTGAGGGCCAGAATTACTACTAATTCTATTGGTGAGATATGATTTTGCCCTAAAGTCCATTTCCCATGGTTCAACATTTCCTGTAGATTTTTGCTTTAGGTATTCTCCTTAATCCCTTCACTCTGGAATGATGTTTGTGACACGCTACTTGAGCACAAAATTGCAATGCCATCACCACTAACATAGATAATATTATTTCAGTAACTTTATGGTGTGTACTGCTGATGAATAGTGTTAAAAGAGCAGAAATTCACACACACACACACACACACACACACACACACACACCCACACACACACATACACACACACACACACACACACAAACCAAATAAACAAACAAGCAGACATAAGCTGTAACTGGGCACCTGCAAACCCCTGGTGCAGAATCATTCTGACAGAATCATTGGAATATTCAGCCACAAACATATAGATATAACTTTGGTCTAAATTTCCTTACCCTTATGTAAACTCAGAAAGTTAATCAATGGTCTTCTATCTTAATTGTGATGCCTACAGCCTGCAGTCTTAATGTTTACATTGTGTTTTTATGGTGTATGTTAAAGTGCAAACTCATCTCAGGTGATGATAAAGTGTTGATATGACAGTCCCTCCTACCTTCACACAAAATTAAACACATTCTTTTCTCATGCAGCAGTCCTCAATGCAAATATCCATCTATGTAAACATCAGTCTGCTCACATTCCCAGAGCAAACGGCAGACTGGAAACCTTTGTGGCTTCACAGTCCAGACCCATATCCACAAACCAGGATTACACGGTCAGCATGCAAAGCAGTGGTTTGTCACCTGGGATGATAAGGTCAGCTGACGTGGAGCAGACATGAACACAGAGCAGATCTCTGTCAGGCCAGGCGTCACACCAGCCAGACTGATGACACCTGCTGCAGCAGGGCTGAAGTGTGCCGCGGTCAACCACAGAGGATCAGATGACTCATGAGGCTGTTCCAGGCTGGAAATCTGCAGAGTGGAACCTGATCCATAACACCATCAAGGAAAACACTGATATCATCACAGTCACATTTTAGCCAGGGTCATTCCAGGGGAACAACATGTCTGAGAGAATCTGAGTCAGACAGCCTCACAGAGGTTTATAAGCCGTTAATGTAGTGATGGGGCTCAGACATTTTGGTTGATATCAAGACCCTCATCTATCAGCTGAAAACAGAACTGAACTAACCAGTGGCCACACAGCAGACCAAACATTGCTGTCTCCATAAAATGTCCCGATAAAGCCAGAAAAACTGTTGATTTCATTTTCCTTGAAAACACTTGGAAATATCTGCAAGAAAATTAAATCAAAAACTTTACTAAAACTGTAAAAGATATACAGATTTAACTGCTGTGAATCTCTGACTTTTAAGAGTTAACTATAGCTTAATCACACTTAATAACAAATTTAGAACTTTTAAACTTTTTTTAATGGGCTGTATTCTGCTTTTTTTAATGTATTTTTTGGGCATTTTATGCCTTTATTGATAGGAGAGAGACAGTGGATAGGCTTGTGAAAGGAGATGAGAGAGTAGGGGAAGACACTCTGCAAACTGGTCTGCTGCTTGGCAGAAGCAAACACATGGGGTGCCTGGTTGCTAACCACTCCGCCAAACCAGCACCCCTATATTCTGCTTTTTGAGCTTATTCTGCCCTTTAGTGTTTCCTGGTCTTCTCCGTGTCACAGAGCACTTCTATGAACAAGACAAAAAGCCCATCCTCTAAAAGCCCTACCTGTGTGATGTCCAATCATTGTTTCACCAGCAGTTTGTAAGTCCATTGGCTTGGGCTGAAAAGCCCAGTACAGAACAGAGATACTAGAATGAATCCAGGGCCGTTGAAAACAAGGTACACATTAGTGCTGAACTGACCAATTACCACAAAGTTCTTCCTTTAACCAATTCTTTGCTGTTCCATTTGGCTGCATTTATGAGGGCACAACAAGTGCCCCCAGTGATCCATCACAGTAAGCAGGACAAATATGAATGAGATACAGAAACAGAGTGGCAGAATTGAGTAGCAGGTCCTTGTAGTTTTCAGTTCAACACATCTAACCACCATGGGCAATGATAGTCAAGCCCCGTCTGTCACAGGGATGAGAATCTAAAACCTTTCCAGTTGAGAATCAATAACAAATATCTCGAGGAATTGTTCCATTTGACTTTATGCTTCACAATTTCGTATCAATGCTTTAGACTTTGTTCTACGCACTCTCTAAATCAAGGAGGTCACACTGTCATCTAGGCCTGTGCTCAAAATATCGATACACAAAATATCGATACAGCAAAATATCGTCATGCACTTTTTGGGGATATGTGTATCGATATGGATTCTACAGAATCGATACAGCCTTAATGTTTGGACAGTTGTTGTAAATACTCTTTTGGTAATATTAACAATGGCACAGTTCAAAGTAGAAGCCAAGCTAAATGATAAAACACATGTTCCAAATTTAAACTTAGGTCTACCATCACTGGGGACCTGAATTTAAGTTCATAAGTTGAAGAATTATTTAAAACTCATGCTTGTTCTTTTTCTTCTTGCAATAAAAACAACAGTTGCTGGGAAATCTGTTAAAAGAGTAGCCAATGTTCACAATTTATGTGTATCGGGATACGCATCGTATCGTGGCCTTAGTATCAGGATACGTATCGTATCGTGGGGTTGCTGGAAATACCCAGCCCTACTGTCATCAGAGGCAGTCAGCATAAACGACTAAAAAGGAGTCAAAGTTGTGTTTATATGTCACAGCAGTGGTTAAAATGGGGCTTATTTTACTCCAACTGATGCTGACTACACAATGTTCAGCTTCTGTCATTAAAGCAAGGGTTTAAACAGCAGAAACATCCAGAAACATTGCTTTGTACAACAACATTTAATATCAGGAGTGTCATGTGTTTAACATTGTTGACCATGGAAACCTATGAAAGCCACTGCCAGTAATTGGTTTATAAAAAAAATCATAAAGATTCCCATCTCATGTCTGTCATGGTGGCTTGGTTATTGCTGTTGCCATAAAAAATCCTGTCACCACAATAAAAAATACAGATTTCTTTGACCTACTATAACATACTTTGCCCTTTGTCAAATGAAATCAGATCATAAATTTTGCATTTTTCTGCTTTTTAAAGTACAAAAATCAACACAGCTCAATTTACTTATGGTGCAGCTCATTCAGCATTTGTTTTGCCTGACTGGAAATCTGACCACGTTAACAACAAGGAAGTAACCTTTGCTTGCTCTCCTAATGAGGGTGGTAGGGCGTCAGGTGTTACAACATAAGACTGAGTGATACAACATCTCCACATTCTGACAACAGGAATACCACAAAGGTGAGTCAACACAGCTTGGTCAGGACACCAGGAGAATTTTAACCTTGCCTCTATCAGTCATACATTCAGGAAGTATTTTATCTGGACTGTAAACAACTGTTTAAAACAGAGATCGCGAAAGCCATTTACCTTTATGAAGCCCAAAATAGAACACATAACAGCTCTGACAGTAAACTGAAACACCAAGAGGATATCAGTGATCCATCTCTGTTCCTGTACAGCAGGAAAAATCTCAAATATCTCACAAATCAAGCTTTTCACAATCATCCAAAAACTAAAACTGGATGAGAAATTTTAGCAAAACCCTTTACATTGACTTTTCTTACGAAAGGTGATGCAGCCATTGCCTTTGCCTTTGCTGGAAACACTTCATCGCACATTTTATCAGCTGAGAATGTGTCAAATGTGTGTGGGCGATGTTTGGCCATCATTAAAGAGGTTATGGAAAACTAAAGGACTTCAGCCTCTTCAAATCTAGAGCTAATTTTCCACCTCATTTAAAAAAGTTTTTCTGAATTCTTTCCTCCCTTGTTTGCTGCTTGTAGCTGAATGTGCATGCTCTGAATGATGCCGAGTTTAAAGCTGTGTGCATATCCATCTCACTGCATGCCTGCCAGTGCCTTCAGGGCTTTAAATACAGCAGTAGGACTTCCATGGTGTGCCCCAGAGGGAAAGCCTGTTCTGTTGTATTCAGTGATAAGAGCATCCGTGGTTTTGATTGTTTTTATTCTAAAAGAACTTTCAGGCCAGTATGTTGATGTGACACACAAAGTCATCTAGTAAATTCTCTTTATCTTGCATTAACTTTCCTCACAACAAAACACCAGTTTTTCAATCCCAAAGGTGATGTAAACACTGTTTGAATGGTGTGAAATAATAATAACAGAGGCTGTTTCTAATTAAGTGCCTCCCTCTTCACTCAATACTTTTCCTGTTTTAATCAGAACATTTTATTATAAGAAAACTACCGTACTATTCTTTTTTCAAAACAGCTTCAACCAGCAACACTGTTTGCCATTCAGTCTAAAGTATGCAAAATACATTTTTTAAACATGTTTATTTCATATATTAATTGTAATATACCGCATTGCTCTTTAACTTTCAGTCCTCTTGAATCATAAGTTATCTAAAAACATTTTAAGATTATGCAAAATAACAAAGCAAAATTGATCATAGCAGTAGCTACAAGTCAATGCAATATTACCAACATTTTCATCTCAAAATTCTTGCACTGATGTTGTAAAATCAATGAGAAAGCATGCCCAATAATGATATCAATATCAAGCAAAATAGTAACAATAAATAATTTATAACCTTTTCCTTAATTGAGATGCCATAACACACTATGGTCATAATGCATCTCCACCATTATCTTCATCCTACATTATCCTTAAACACATTATCCCTCACATCCTAAAGACTCTGGCTGGGTATGACGGGCTGCTGGGATTCAAACACAAGTGGAATCCCTGAGGCTGAAAAAGAGACGCATGCGGAAATGTCAAAAGTTGTCGTTCCTCAAGTGTCTGCTTGAGGGGGCTGCAGAGATCCTGAAGGTGTTATGATTATGTGTGGGAAAAGGATGTTTTTTTTAAAGCCAAACTAAAAATCTTTACAGTTTGGTTAAAAAACAGCTTTGGTCTAAATATAAAAGAGATCTCTGTGCTCCCACTGCACAGGGTTGAAAGTCTTCATATCACTCTCATTTCATTTTATTGAGGATTTCTGGTGTTCGAAGCACGGGGCATGATTGACATGACTGCATGTCCATGCAGAGTCCCTATTAGTCAGACAGCCTTAAGCCCCATCTCAACACAGCCTCTGCGTCTGTGGGTGCGTTGAGCTTAAGGTCGATAGAGATGACACGTGCAGTATGGCAGCCTCCATTTTGATGCATCAACAACATTCCAAAGGCTCTTGATAATCAACCAGCTTATATCCAATTCTTAAACAGTCTATGTATAAACAATCAAGAGGTTTATTAATGGTTTGGACAGTGACAAGCTTGACAACAATGAGCGCTATCATTGGTCAGATGTGAGATTAGCGGTTGCGAAACTTTCTAGTACCAAAATCTGCCACTGTTTTGCTTGGCAACAAAAGAAAAACAAAGAAGAAGAGCTGTCCGTGTGAAACCTCCTTATCCTTGCAGAGCAGCTGGTGCTGAAGTGGCAGGGTTGAATTAGTTTTCTATGTAATATGAGGCTCTCCAGAGCAAAATATGGCAGCTGTGGACACAGGCCCTGACGGAACATTTGTACACTCTGCCCATATTAAAGCTGTTGTTATGGAATATTTATGGCCTGTATGCACTGAAGATATATTTACACTTATTAATGGCGGACAATTGAATATCTGTAAATACCAATGATCAGCTTTTTAGGCTATTACCTGCAAACACTAAAATCATGCTGATGGTATTACGTATTTGTTCGGGGTGTCCCGATACAACTTTTTCACCTCCGATACGATACTAATATAGCAGCCTTGAGTATTGGCCGATACCGATAACAATCCAATATGATATCAGCAGGAATCATACATACTTTTATTGCTTATTTTGGAAAATGGACTGTAAGAGAAGGCTTGATCAGGTGAGATTACTCAAACAGAGAAAAAAAATGAGAAGACCCTGAAAAGAAACCTCAAGAAATCCAGTAAAAACAAAAAATGTATTTTTAAACTGCAAAATAGCCACTCTGTTTTACTTAAACATAAGCATATTCTACAACTAAATTAAACAAATAAAAAACAAATTAGAATGGAATACTTGTATCGGAGTGCTTATATCGGATGTTTTAGATGTAGGCTGATATAATCCGATACTTGTTTTTTTGCTGCTATCAGACCGATATCCGATATCATCATCAAATCGGGACACCCTTAGTATTTGTTATCAGCAGATAAACAGAAATCTAAACCCCTGCATCTATAAGAAGAAGTCTTAGTGTTGGTTTTCTATCATTTTGTTTCCCATCATGATGATTATACCATATCATTTTGTAAAGTGACTTACCCTTTTGTTTGCATTGATTGTTACTAAAGCAAACAACAGTGTGATGAGAGCCAAGTGTGGTATAAAAGCTAAACCTATCAAGATGATTCAAAAACTCTGATTATTTATTGAGGAGTCTAGAGTGTCAGACAGCTTCAAAGTTTAAGTGTCAGAGTTGGCATTAGGACATAAGACTACCGAAAACATCTGTCTGTGACAGCACACTGTCCTTGTTTTATCCCAGACATGTGGCAGCACTAACCCGGTGTCAGGGTAGAAAAAACTGTAAACATCGAGAGCTCAGATTGAACAATCAGCCCTTTATAACGAGGCCTGCAGGAAGTCTGAATGATGGAGGATTTACTACAGGAACCAATCAGACTGTAACCTTTGAGGACACAGGATACTTCCAGACTGTTCTCCTGGCGCTGTCCTAACACGGCAGGCTCAGATGAAAACCGACCCTGTAATTGCTGCACTGCAGACCGCTGTTGGAATCAGGGAAGGCTGTCATGTGACCGCTCCGATAAGACTGGATGCATGGATGATTCCACCACCAGTGAGTGTGCAGTTGCTTGTGATCAATGGAGAGGGAACAGCAGCTCGAAGAATGTCCACCGCACGAAAAGTAACGATAATCAAAGTTTATCCACAGACTTAAATAACAGCAGGAACAGAGCTGGGTCAACTGATGAATATCATAAAATATATCAATATACTTTAAAATCAGATCTAAGGGCTGAATATCAGTTCAGTTCATGTTGATGAAAGAGGGAACACCATTCCTAGTGCTTTGTAAGAAGATACAGTGAGAAGTACAAATAGTTATAAGATTATTGACCACAAGATACTCTGTTAAAGATGTAAAACTAGTTTTTACCAAAGTAAGAAAAAAGAGGTGTTAAACAACCAATAATATGATATAATAATCACAACAACTTTTGTTCAGACAGCCCAAAGTCCTGCCTCAAATTGGCCTCTTCATGTTTGAGAAGGCTTATAGCAGCGTCCACTACTACGTTTTTATGACGTTTGAAAAGCTCTTTTGATAACTAAATAACTGACATCACGTGCCTTTATCCTGTTCTTTCTGCAGTCAAAGGTCTGAATATGTCTTCCATATTTACAAATAAATCCTCAGTATTATAATAAATGTTTAAATTACCTAACACGACACCCCAGATGGACAGTTCCATACACCCGTCCTGCAAGTATTTCACTAGACCATCTGGGAAAGAGACGTTAAAAAATGTTTTGAGGGGCAGAACTTCCAGAAACAACTGCAGCTGGTGATTGGACAATCGTTCTGCTCGTCACACTCATCACAGACCAATCCATAGTATGACGTAGCAGCCAGACCCTGTTAACAGCCGTTAGCTTAAACTATGATTCAGTCCTTCGACTATTGTCTTGCATTAAAATATACCACACAGATGTACAATTTACTTATACATGACATGAGCCTCGTCAACGAAAGTCCACACAAAGTTCTCCTGTTAAACTTCTGAGGAGAGCAGATTTCACCAGCCATTACTGAGTAACCATGATTACCATCATTGTCCACAGAGGATTTTTACATTCTCTCCCAGTTTCCCAGCAGTTATGCCCATCTTTCCGGCTTCTCTGGTTGGATCATCCATGAGAGCAACCAGCAGAGAAGTGATTATCACAATGGAGTTTGGAGTCTTTCCCATCATTTTCTTGACTAGAGGAGTCAAATTGGTAACTCAAACTCCGGCCAAAGCTGGTTGGGAAAAGAGCAAAAACATTTTTTCCTGTGAGGAAATATTTAAGTGATGTTCTTTGCTCCTATTTTGAGAAGAAACTGAATCCATTTCTGACAAAACTACAGACATTGCTGCATCCACAGAGACCACTTTACATGCCGCCACTGTTTTTGTCGTCACACTTGCTGCTCCCGCCTCTTCCCCCTGACTGGGTCGTTCAAGCTTATAGTCGAGTGAAGCTATAGAGGACTGGAGCTTGGCAAGATCTGTGTCATTTCAGACAATGAATCAGGCAGGTCCATCTGCTCTACAAGGTTATAAATTACACTTCCTCTTGAGAAGAATATTAACATAAAGTCGGTTCAAGTCAACTCCAAAACCATTGTTCTGGATGAATGTACAACAGCGTTCCTATCATAACTGGACAAAGTTCATCACCTGCCAGCCCGAGGAGTAAAGTTCACCATGAACGCCATCCAGTTTATCATCTCATACAAGCGCTTATAAACATTCTGCCGCCTCTTACATAACTGCACAAAGGTATTACACACACTGCACTCCCTTTGGCAAAAGCTACAGCTGGTCAATCCCACTGTCAAAATAACAACCAGGAGTGCTTATAAATGTAACAAAGACATGTTCAAAGGTTGTATCTGAATAAAGCATAGGCTCATAGGTTGGAAGACGTGGATAAAAATATACTTTTCTCAATAAGCAAATTAACTCATCTCTCAACAAAATCAAAAGGCTGACACAGCTCTAGAGAGGTGATGCTGATCATGCATTGTGTTAGTTAAATGGTTAACATCCACTAACAAGAACTTTTAAAAACCACTTACATCTCACCATTATCTGAAAACTAGTGACTTTCAGTCTTACCATCACATCCCCCTGAGTTGCCGGCAGTGAAGCCAGAAAAAAAGTCCCCTCACTGGTCCAAAGCCTTCATTCAAATCACATGAGCAAACCTGAAGAGCCCCAGGACCACAGCAAAACCCCCTAATACAACCAAATCAGACTCAAGACCACAGCACCCCACAAATTAGACCAAATCAAGTAATCAGCAAAAGGAACTATATGTGGAAATACTGTGGAGAAGCAACCCAAAAACAAATCAAACAAAAATGCTATGTGGCCCTAAACAGACAGTACAAATTGTTAGAATATGTGAGCAATGCAAATGATCCTTCAGCCAAAAAAGACCAAGCAAGGTACAGGCTCAGTGACCACAGATTATCTACCGAGTTGTCGCAAAAAGAGCTGGCTCCCAGAGGACTTTGCCCCTGCTGTGACACCTAACAGGTAGAGACAGCAGTGAACCTCCTCACATACTGCTCTAAATATAAAGCAATGAAAGAGGAATGTTATCCTCAAATTACCTACCGAGCTGTCACAAAAAGAGCTGGCTCCCAGAGGACTTTGCCCCTGCTGTGACACCTAACAGGTAGAGACAGCAGTGAACTTCCTCGCATACTTCTCTAAACATGAGACAATGAAAAGGAATGCTATTCTTTAATAACACAAGGTTTGAATATACATCTGATACTCAAAAAACATATTTACTGAGATAAATTCTCAGTAAAATTCTCTGGGATTATTCATTTGAAAATGTCATTTTTGACATAGCTGTACACTGGCCGCTACAAGCTGTAACATCAGGTAATGGTATATTCTATCTTATCCCAAAACTTTGAGATTTTGAATGTAAAATTGAACACATCAATAGGCGTGACCCCTTTAGGCAGAATTCATGAACCCCAGATTACAAGCCTGTAACTAGAACATGGTCTACTCAGGTGTGATGCAACTCCAAGCTCTGGTATCTGAATCCTAACCGAGGTAAACAGAACATAGCCCTGCACAGAGGGGGGGTCACTCAGTCCATTCTCTATACTTCCACAACTTTCACTCTGAAGGCAAACTGTCACAGGGATTAAACTGTAACACCAGGCCAATTTGAAAAACTGTCACGGCTGCATGACCAAAATTTTACGGATGAATTTCTAAATGAACACACTATTTAGAAATCCAAAGGGTGACTTTGAATGTTAACATCCCCACTGAATATGTCACACACGTATCCTTGGATAGTCCTCTACCAGGTTATAAACCAAAGACCCTTCAGTTCCTGAGCCTAAAATGACTGATTTACTGTAATAGACATTTTGCAGGATTTTACCGGCATTATTAAGAGCAATAAAAACACAATATATTCTGTCCTTAACACTTATTTTTGTTGTTGTGGTTTGGAAGAAGGCACCAATATCTCATTTTTACGGGAATTACATCAAATCATAGCAATCAGCTACTGTAGTAGCCGTGGTTGTGACTGTGGTTAGAGCTCATGGTGATGCCAAGAGAATGAACAAATGTATTCTAATGAGAGGGAGAAAAGCTGATGCACATGCAGCCCTGAGAGGCTCTGGCTGGTGTTTACAAGGGGTCACCGGATGCCCCTTCTACCTTAAATGATTGTTGACTCATGTAGTCACAACAAACACATTCTACCAAAAACGTAAATGTTCATTTTAGCAGAAGCAGCCTGTTAAAGAACCACCCTCCCACAGATACACACAATTAGCCTCTGTCAGTGTTTTGTAAAGTGGGGGTCCTGACCCCATGGGGGGTCTCCTTAGGAGACTTAGCGGGGGTTACAGAAGATTGGAGGGAAGAGGGACAAGCAAAGCAAAACTGAAGACAGTGTTTGTTTCAATCAAAAATTCACATGTGCCTTTTGGGTGTCTTTTTATGTTAGAGTCTAAGCTGTATTTTATTTAAATGGAAGACTTTTAGTTCATGTTATCAAAACTACCAAAACAATAAATACATCTACAACGGGAACCAAATGAAGAACAATAAACAACACAAAAGGCAGCCAGGAGACATATGACAACAGACGCATTTCATGAGTTAGGCACATGATGTAAGGTACATCTTCAGGGCACAATACACTCAAGTTACAGTGGCTGTCAACATTTTTTTAATGTACTGGCTGAACCGTCCCATTCTCTTTAATCGAGTCTTCCTTTCAGTTCAGTTTTCTGCACATCTTTTTACATGAAGCCGCAGTACTGACATCACTTCTTCTTTCCATATTATGATTGATAGAGTTTTTGATTTCTTCCAACATTGCAGAATTGTGTGGGTACATATTATCAAACCAGTTGTTTATAAGAGTATTAACTTAGATTTGGTACAATAGTTTTGTCCCCAATAACACACAGGTATGGTGATCTGGGTAGTTATCTACGCTCCATTTCTATGAGGGTTAGTTAATATCCAAAATAAAAAATACTATACAAGTGTGGTTCATTTTGTTATATTTCTATCATTAAGCAGCATGCATTTATTTTATTTTGTAAAAGATGATCCCGTGAGCGGCTCGTATGTTCCATGTGGGTCTTTGGCACGGTTTGGGAAAAACCTGGCCTATATCACATGGCTGGGCTCGAAATCCGCTAGACGAAGGCTAAAGCAAACAGTCTGCAGGCATTCCCCTCTGTGAACTTAGCTGTAGCTTCTAGCTGCCGAACTGTGAAGCTAACTGACAAGCTAGCTAACGGCAGCAGGAGCACAGCCGCTAGCAATTTACGTAAACAGCAGCAAACCAGAGACACACCGCCATGTCGGGGGGAAAGTTCGACACATTAGAAACTGTCTGTGCTGCTGTTTTGGCAAAGCAAGCCCAGCCCCACTCGTTAGCCAACACTAGCAGCGCTGTCTTGGCTTTGGCTAGATCGCTGTGCCGAATCTCGTACTAAAATACACCAATTTAAGGAGAAATTGTTTTTTTCTTAAAGTAAACGCACGTGGGGTCACAAAACGGTAAGATACACCTAAGGAAAGTACTAAGTAATCAATCGGGAAATGTTTAATCAACAACCCTTGCTTTAAATGGAATTAATTACAACGATTTTGACAGGGAATGTCTTTCTGTGTAACATAGACAGCCACACGCAGACGCCGATTGAGCCCTTGCCAAGCGGGCGCCATTTTGGAGAGGGGTTGTTGTGGTTCTCATAGGAGCTCAGGTCACCTTATTTAATGTGAGATAACATTTTCATTAAAATGGGTTTTTATTAAGAAGTCATCTGCAAGTGTTTTGGGGAGTAAGGATGCACAGTACTGGATTTTTTCCCTGATATCTGATATGCTAGTATGTCCAAAATCCCTTTCACATAGTTATTTTTCACTAAGAGTGCAAAATCTTTTCTAAACTGAACTTGTTGCTTTTAATGTGACAGTAAATGAGTGTAAGAAATGTATTTAAAAATAAGAGAAGCGACATTTAACTCTTGACAAATAAAACTTTGTTGATGAATCCAGGAATAATTAGTTTTTACGCTAATATCTGCCAATACCAAAATTTTAACGGTAATATTCATCCCTGGGAAAACGTGTTTGGTATTCCTTGACAAAATATCGGATTTGTCAGGATGATATCATTACCTTGTACCACTAATATAACACTTTGTTTGGTTAAAGTCAGAATTTGGAAATTCTAATATAAAAAGGCACATATTTGAGATTCACATAAAGCCAGAATGTTGATAATATAGTCAGTATTCAGATGTTACTTAAATTATTTCAAGATTTAAATTAGAATTAATGTCCAACACTAGCTTTAAAGCGGAATTGTAACTTTTTTCTTAGAACTTTGTTGCTCACACACTTTAGAATACAGTCAACCTCTAATAGTCCAGTGGCCCTGATCATCTTCCTTAGTATACGAATGTTATTAATTAGTCTGTTTTGTGCTGCGGCAGCCCTCCTCCAAGATGGCGCCCGCGCAGACGCATACCAGCGGTCCTTCGGCGGCATCTACGCGTGCAATATCTATGTCTGCTGCACCCAACGCAGCCTTTTCTTGACTGAAGACGACTGCGGAAAATACAACCATAGCTCTGGTTCAACTCAACGTAAAACAAAACTCCAACATCCGTTTTGACATATCTCCCAGCCGTATTCACAAGTGCAACCCAGTTATCCCGAAAAATCCGTGTCTTTTCTGTACATGCAGTCAAACTCCTCCGTTAGCAGCCGCCCCCCTAAACCACGACATTTTAACGGTGGATCAGGACACCCGAGGCTGGCCTGGGGCTGACAGCTAAGCTAGGAGCCGGAGGATTTAGTCCGTTTGATTCTGCGGCTTACCTCTCTTGACGGCCTCGTCATACGACAGGAACCCTATCCTCGACTCTTTGGCCCCCATGCTCCCCTCATTTCATGGCGAAGTAAGGAAATAAACGTTTCCAGGCGGAGAAGACCGGCGTTTGTTAGTGCCGTTATCCGTTTACGGTGAGATTGTTTCCCCTGTGCTGTGTTTATCAACGGCTCAACGTTTACAGCGACGCCTCCATGCTGTCACATGATCGGACTCTACAGGTCAGTTGATCAGATTGTTTCACGTCTGCAGCCACAGCTGACCACAAACAAACAAATAAACCTCACACATAAGACCCACATCGACTCATTTACACCGCTTTTCTAATACAACAAACAGTTTCATCTGTTAAGGCGCAATCGTGCCAAAATGTGAGCATGTGTCAGTAATAACAGGTTGTTACCACAAGCGCATAGCCCCACCTGGTGGTCAACTCAAATATCACAAGTTCACGTCAGGATTTTTCATTTATTTCTTCAATTAAGAAATAATAAAAACATCAAAACTCGAAGTTCATATGAATTATGAATGAGGACAGTCATTGACTTCTGACATAAAGTGCAACAAAGCACATCAGACTAAACAGAACACCATGGCAGGTTAAAAACATTCTGCAAAATAATAGTTAAAATTTTTTAAAAATGACATTGCCTCGAATAAGAAAAGCAACAAATATAAAAAAATGACAAGTGAGAGCATTAAAACTACATTTTAACTGCAAAACTGCAAACAAATTTCAAAACAACAATTAAAAAACATGACCATAAAGCAATAATAAAAAATAATTATGAAGTCATGGACAACTAAATTGAAAAAAAATAACAGAACGAAAAAATAAGAAAGACCCCAAACTCAAAACAAACAAAGCACTTTAACAATTTAGTATAGACAAAACAAATAGAAAAAACACAAGACAACAAATAGGAAAACACTACAGTAAATAAATTCATATAAAACTGAAACATTGGAACAGTACGCAAATAAAGAGAAACAAAATCAAATACTACTTCCGATTAAAAAATAACAAAAAACAACAGATTAGATAAGATAAAAGAATAATAAAAAATATGGAAACCAAAGTAACCAATAAAATAATCAAACAAGATACACAACAACACAAGAATAAAGAACTGAAAACAACCACAGACACACAACAACTAAAAGTAACAAAACCCAACAGCTAAAAAAATACAAAAAATATATATATTGAACAACTTCAACATTAACTGCAAGACTTCATATAAAAAGTAGTAAACAAAAAAGCAAAATCATGACTGATACAATTATATATCAAAATGCAACAAGAAACAGAATGAAAAAATCAAAACGCACAAACAGAATTTAATAATACAAACCAAATCATCAAATATGATATAAAAATACAACATCAGAGAAAACAATATTTTATGAAAATAAATTGAAAAATAAAATAAAAAAGCAAAAATCTATTTTAAAAAAGCCTTGAAAAAAATACACCCAAAATCAACACAAAAAACAATTAAGGGAGCCAAATCAAGTTAGAAAAAGCAAAACAATCCAACAAATCTAACAAATGAAAAAAAAGGTACTCTAATAAGGGTAGCAGATAATTCAAATAACTACACAAATAATGAATAAACAGCTAATGGATAACACAACAAAATTGAGAAATTAAAAAACCTCAATGATGGGTGAAATAATACAAAAAGGTAAAAACAACAAGAAACAGCTATAAATAAAAGCACCCAAAAACAAAACACAAAAAATAAAGAAACACATAACTTAATGCAATAACATGGTTAAATACTGAACCTTTAACATAGAAACATTTCAAAATTATGACAACAAATAAAACAAAGCAATGCAAATTAAAGTAATCAAGGCTGATGAAAACAATAAAAACAATAAAAAGAAATCTAGTCTGAAAAAAAATGTTTACCTAATCACATCAATGAGCAAAACATTTGATAACAATGATGAATAACAAAATACAAAACAATTAAGAAAATACAACAAGAGAGTGGAACAAAAAAATTAAAACACACCACAAAATAAAACATAAAATCAAATACACTTTTGCGGGGCGTGTTCGGCTTTGTCAGCGTGCGTCAGTTACGTCAGGTCCTTACGTCACCGAACATGAGAGCGCCCATCGCTCGCCGCATCTGAAGCAACACGCTTCCCTGTTTATGATGGCGAACACCGGTTAGTTCTTGTGGCCATGTGCAATGATTGGCGGATATATCACATAAGTTATCTCGCTTGTTAATCCCGGGATATCTAAGAGACAGCTTAACGAGGCGGGTTACGTCATCTAGTACTTCCGCGATGAGGCTCTGCTGTTTACATACATGACATGAACGGACATGAGGCGGCAGATTCTGCTCTACTGGCCCAACATCATCGGTGAGATGCTCTTTATTGGACCAAAAACTTTAAATATTTATGTTATTATCACATCTTTGTATTTATTGGCGAAAGACGTCAGTGCAAAAAGAACATGGCGATTTCTGTGATTACATTTGATGTTTCATAAAGGAAAAGTAGAGCAAATAACAATATTACAGAATACAGGGTCGTTATTAAATTATGGTAAATATGGTGATTAATGAAGCTGTTGACCTGGGTCATGTGAACATTTATTAAAGTATATTTGCAGAATGCAAAATCAATAAATCTGTAATAGGCTGCTACAACTCTGAGCTAAACTGATCTGTTTACTTAGTTATTCCTGTAAGTAAGTGATATTGTTTCAGGACAACAAGAGATATTTAACAAATGGTAAGTATATATTTGCTGAACTTGAAAATATAAAATAAATGTTGTAGTTCTGGTACCTTTTGCATTTGTTTTTAATCAAGGGCGTAGGTTTGATTTTGACATTGGTGTGGACATAAAAGCACATCTGTTTTTAATGTCATGTAGAGCTAATCAAACAAACAAGCAAACTATCGTATTCAGAAAAAAACGACTCTAAATCTCTACTGTCAGTTCCTTAACAGAAATATATTGATGTATGACACATGAACAGTGGGACAGTTTGGGATCAATCAGAAATTGTGATGGCATGGTTATTGTCTGATAAATACAGAACCAAAACCAAAAAGGACTACTGATGAATGTATTCCCCAACAATATGAATTTATAAATTCATGCTATTAATTAAAGGTTTTATTGTGTTTTTCCCACAAACTTTCATTGTGCTGCCTTTCAATACACAAATAATACATGGGCAATAAATAAAAAAAACTATTTAAGTATCTCTTTGGCATTAAATATAAGCATTTTTTTTAGTTATTACGTTATAAACTATGCTTGTGTTTTATGTTAGGGACCATGCAGTAGTGGCATAATATTGATAGGGACGTGTCCCTAGCGTCCCTACCCAATTCTACGCCCTTGTTTTTAATAGTTAGGTTACTGGAATGTCATAAAGGCTTCATCAGTCTTGATAACTTATGATCATTAAGCCCAATCACAGGCTTTAAAATCCAGAAGGACCATTATATGTTCATTTTAACCTGAAACCCGTGAGTCTTAATGGATTTTAATATGCCATAAAGTGGTATGTCATTTGAGATACTGATACTGCTTTAATGTTCCTTTTGTGAATCACAATACAAAAAGTCAAAAACAGGATGGACTGATAGAATCACAATAGATAAAGCTAGTATTGCTAAGGGCCCCTAGAGTTATCCTAAATTCTCCACCACTGTTTATAGACAAATTTTTCTACACAAAGTCAAAGTTCTTAACATAGTTCAAAAAGAAGCATGCCATATCTAACTTAAAGACGGAGAAAGGATATTCAAAAGGACGTATGCAAAATATAAGTATGTGTATGTTTACCTCTTCAGCAATCAGAGTGGACCACACTCACCAGCCTTCATCCTCCACGTGTATAATGGATCCTTGACCCAGTCACCAGTTCACTATTGTTCCTTTTTTGAACCCTGAAAGCCAGGAACACCTCATAAGAGCTGCAGTTTTAGAGATGCTCAGACACAGCCGTGTAGTCATCACAGTTTAGCCCTTGAGGAACTCACATCAGATCATCACGCTTGTCCGTTTTTGCTTCTTCTAATACATCAGTAATCAGTGTTTATATATGCATAATATGTACATATGATATAAAAATCTTCCATTGTAATGGACTGCAGTGAAAGGTCTTAGAGTATCAACAACGTTATATAATGGCTCTATTGAATGCGTTACTGTTTAAAACAGTATTAGAGCAGAAACAAAAAAAAATGCAGGATAAAGGGGGCAGGAGCCGCCCCACTCTTACTCCACACCGAGCATAGCACTTTATTTCACTTGGAACCCCTGATTGTCCATGTATCTCTGGAATTTTGTCCTGGCAGTGGTGTAAGGGGAAGGATCATCCAATATAATGTTAACATACATGAAGTGAAAGTGTGGTAAACATGGTATTGCTGTTATAAATGAAACAATGTCGTAAGTTCAATATATATATCAAAGGAGCCTATAACTCTATATTTCTTTCTGTTTTTATGGGATGTATCAGTGTTATGTTGAAATGGGAAAAAAGAAGCCTATGCTGCAGCACCACTCAATGCCAGCAGACTCTCTTTTTGCCCTCCCTGAGTAAAGCAATCAAATAACTGGAAGATGTAAGAGCACAGCCCTGTCAGAGCTGCACAAACACACACAACTATGCTTAGTCTAATGAGAAATAACCAATTTATGAAAATCTAACAACCTTGATTTGTGTTCTTGTCTCTTTAAAGGGTACATCAGGATCATTCTTGTGTTCACATCGTGGGCTGTATATGAAGCCCCAGTGTTCTTCCTGTGTCTTTACTCCATCTCCATCACTCTGGATGGTAAAAAAAACTTTTAATAGTGTCAGAATTTAGGTGTTACAAAGTGTTATAAATCTGTCAACACATCCAGATACAATCTGCAGCAGCTGCTCCTTTGCTCAGGCTACATGGTGGTGCAGGAGGTAGTGCTCATGCCTCACAGCAAGAAGACTGCTTGTTCAACTGTCAGCTTGTATATGCCCTTGTTTTGTTAAAAGTTACTTTTCCAGCTCATCCCCAACTTAAGCACACCCCGACCTAGTTTAAAACCTGACATGTATCTGGGTCCGACCAACACATTAATACTACTACAACCCAACACTTAAAGTATAAACCTTCTTTTTTCATAAACAGATTTTAGTATGAAGGCTAAGTTTTGCTGCTTTATTTTCTATAATGTTCCTTCAAAAGCATTTGTTCATATGTTTAAAACAATACCTGATATTGCATATTCTTACATCTCCTGTGTGAGGGACTTGTTAGTTCAGTGTCTGATTTTTGGTGATTTCTGTGCAGGAGTGGACGGCTGGGTGGCGAGGAGGCTGGGTCAGACATCGAGGTTCGGGGCGTGGTTGGACGTAGTGGTGGACAACGTGGGCAGAGGGATGCTTTGGAGCTGCTTGTTTGAGGTCACACAACTACACACTAAGGGGTTAAAAAAATATCAGACCGCTAAGCATGATCAATTAAGAAGACTTACTTGAAGGACTGTCTATTTGAATGATACATTTTTCAATTTCAGCCGCAATGTTAAAGTTTCTACTCTCATGAAGTTTATAGTGTAGGTAAATGTATAGATCTTGTGTAAAACACACCAATTTGAGCCACCAGTTAACCTATTGAGTGTGTTTTTGGTCTGTAGGATGAACCTGGACTATCTGGAGAAAACCCACAAAAATGCATGCAAACCACAAGCCAAAGGGTCGGTTTGGGTATTTTGAAATGGGTTTGCTTGAGACCTACAGCACAAGTAAAGTTGCCAAGAAAGAAACTTGCCACTTCTGCCCCTGCCAACAAAAAAAGTTTTAAATACCAGGGATTTGTTGAGGAAAAGTGAAATGCTCTAAAGAATCTTGCTGTAGTGGCCAAACAAGTCAAAGTTGTGTTTTGTGTAGTTTTACCTTAATGATGAGCTAATTATGAGGCTTTTGTTGGCACTATTTTGGTGCACCATATATCAGCTAATATCTGCCTCGGCAACCCAACTTAAAAGAACCTAAACTAACCCATTTTCCCCCAGAATGCTTTGCAAGTTCATTGTGCAAACCAAGACTCCCTTTTAATTGTTTTCCACAAAACAGGATTGTTGTTTTTTTGTTTAGTATATATGCCTCATGAAGTGACATTTTTATTGAAAAGAGTCCTCAATTTGAAGAACTGTAAACAGTAAAGGTGAGTGGAGGTGACTGGGTCACCACATCTTGACTCAATTGAGCTTGTTTTGTTTACTTAAGAGCCCCCTGATGGCCAGATTTTACATACTGTTCCCATTAGTGTTTGTAGATCTAGTTTTTGGTCCATATGTCCCAGCCCTGGTCTTGTCTTTGTCTTTCAGTGGGGTTGGCTGGTGTCTGCAGTGGAGTGGTGTGTGTTTGTATGCAACCACGGCAGCAGAGGAGAACAGTGGAAAAGTAGCTTCAGCAGCAGCCCTCGGATCATACGAGCCATCATGCACAACGGTAAAGAAGTCTGCCTGTGTGTGTTTTATCTGATGTTCACGGTATACATCATACATCATTTGATAGGACAGAAGTTGTTTTATCCAATCATGTGCTTTCTTATGTGCGTTTGTGCCAGGTTTCCGGTCTCCTGTGGGTCTGTGGGTGGTCAGTGGTCTCCACGTCCTCCCTCTGTGGTTGTACGGCTCTCAGAAAGGTTTACTCTCTGGATGGTTTAACCTGCCCCAGTGGATGCAGAACTTGGTGTTGATGCTGCTCACAGCAGGGCGCCTGCTGGCTTTGTTTGCAGAGGTACATGTTATAACTTTACAAATAGGTGCTGGGAATCACAGTGAAGCTCGCCATACCATATACCAGTGGTCAAAGCACACCAAAGTAGAGATGTTCTGATACAAATTTTTCCCTCTCAATACCGATGCTTGTGCTGTGGGTATCGGCCAATGCAGAATACCGATCCAACACCAGTATGTTATTAAAAAATATCGTACTTCGCCTGCATGACTGTGATATGATTGTCATTGTGGTAAGGCCTGGATCAGGTTAAACCCTTTGTAAAACATGAATAAATATAGCAATGATGCAGCACAGTTGTGCTAGTTAGCTTAGCTCTAAGCCTCGCGTCAACCGACTCTGACAAACGTGCGTCTGTTGTGTCCGCGTCACGTGATCAGTTCCTCCATGCCCTGCAGGTTGCAGCACAGCGTTACTGAATTAAGCGCAGTGAAAAAGAACTGTGCCAGAGTTTAACAGTGCTAAACAAGAAATAGATTACTCACTTAATAAATTACGTGGAATCGGATGGTGCCTGGACTTCAGTACTTGCCAATACTGATACCAGCATTTTATGTAGTATTGGGGCAAATTCTGATACTGGTATTGGAATCAGATCAACACCAAAGATCATGCTAAAATCTCATAGCACACTATATTCATACGAAGGCTGAATGATATTGGGAAAAATAATATTTCAATATTTTTCCTTTTTACTCCTCCTTAGAAAAATATATTTAGATTTTCCAGGGGAATATTTCAGATAACAGTTTTTTTTTCTGCTTTACTGACAATGCTTTCAGGAAGTTCTCCATCTGCAGCCCTTGGCCTTAACTTTGAAAAGGTCCTCATTTTCTTCTGCTGAGCATCTGTGGTTCCTGAAATTGCTTCACATTAGAAACTGCATTCTGCAGGGTCTTAAATGATTTTCTCACGCAGGCAGATGCAGGTCATTGTTTAGTGTTGGTCCATCTTGACCTTAATGCAGCTTTGATACCATAGAGCACAGTTTGTTGATTGAGAGGCTCAAACAGTAGATGGGTGTCTCATAGGTTTGGGTTAAAATATCAATTTAGCAAATCCCCTGAATCGATTCGCCGGCGCTGTGCGTGTGGTTTGGACTGTATGGATGAGGTACAAAGAGAAGGCTCTCATGTCATGTTTGTGGCCCAGGTTTGTATCTGACCTGAGACCCTAAGTGTCTTCCCCTGCTCTCTACCCACCTTTCCAAGTCTATCCACTGTTATTACACTGTCAATAAAGGCTTAAAAGCTCCAAATTTATCCGAAAAAGAATATACAACAGTATATTTTTGTGACTTTATATACTGCCCAGCCTTGCCTCATTACTCAGGCTGATGATCTGTCTGTTCACTTGAAGTTAGTTAAAACTTCATGTAGGTGTTTTGAGGTTGAGCTGTTGTACGTCCTTGCTTTTAAATAAACATAGAGCTGTGTGTCATCTACATAAAATATAACATGCATGCTTGAAAACATACTGTGATTGTTGGCTTCCTCATGTTGGTATTTCATGTTTTTTTTCTGCAGGTGTGGTGCATAAAGACACATGTTGAGTACTTAACCAGTGAGGAAACAGAAGACAAGAAGAGCTAAGACGCTGAGGAGAGTCCAGATATTCCCCCTTACAGTAGAGATGGTTTGGACTCTGGCAACACTTAGTTTATCATGTTATACTTCTTGTAAGGCTGCAAAATAATCTGTCAACAGTCTAATGGGCTACATTTTCTGAGGGAAGGTGGATTTCATTTTCTTTTAAAGGGAGCACTACAGGGAGACTGTTACTTGATGTTTTTTTTTAACTTATTTATCATGGTTTAGAGTTATGCAGGGTGATATTTGGGGTCTTTATCGTGATGACTCTAGGCACTGATTTTATTTATTCTGCTGATTCGTTCTTGTTTCAGTTTACAAAGGGATGAGAAGGTCAAGGGAAAATGTCTAATAACCCAAAATACTGTACAACAATGCCTCCTTTTGGTTGGATTACTGAGTAGCAAATAGGAGGCTGCATAGCAGTGTAGCCTGTAGTGTTTGCTCTTCACAGCAAGAAGGTTTGCCGGTTTGAACCCCTGGTCAGTCAGTCAGCTCCTTTCAGTGTGGAGTTCACATCTTCCCCCTGTGCATGTGTGGGTTTTCCTCAGGTACTGTGGTTTCCGCTCATAGATCAAAAACATTATTAGGTTAAGTAGCATCCTAATAAGACTGTAGGTGTGGGTGTGTGTGAATGGTTGTTAATTTCAGTGACACCCTGTGACCCTGATGGGGATAAAGTGACGTTGGATATGGATGGATAGTTCTTTACTACCTCCAGGGACAGTGGGTAGTCCTGGCCTTCAGAGCTGCAAAGTTTTGTTACATTTGGGTTAAAAGGTCAAAACACTATTTAAATAGAAGAACAACACCAATGAAAGCACTGCTGAACACAAAGAGGTAAAGGACATTGTTACATTTGTATTTAGTGTCTGATATGAGGGTGTGTGATCTGCATGGATCTGGGTTCATAAAATGCTTAAGGATTGTGTTTGAAACCTTTGTGTTATTTATGTTTGGCTTTATTAAATAAAATCTTTACAAAACAATTACACTACCTGTTTGTCCTGCTCCCAGTTGTCTTGTCTTGTCCTGTCTGTCACTATTTCCCCTTCTTTCACACTGAGGTGTGGCACAGCCCTCCTTTCAGCTAACATCAGGGGTTAAATAAAGTATGATTTGATGGGAGTAGCCTACAGGGAGGACTATGTCACTGCCAGAAAAAAAATGCATTGGTCTTTCCAACGCTGCCATCGGACACAGTGCTGAGCTGAAAAGATAATGCGGACAAGGGGGAAAAATGTTTTAAAGACAATACACCTTAACTTAATAACAAATGATGATCTTGGCATGAGAAAAATAAGGGGAGTAAGATTTCTTTAGACACCATGATGCACAAAAAAAAATAAGGTGCAGGGAAAGTTAAATACTGAGAAAATGCTCAAATACAAATTTGGGAATAAAAGCTACTCTTATATAAACTTAAATGTGTCATCTTTACTCTAAATATTTCAGCTACATTCTTGTCATTTTAATCTTTTTATCTAATAGCAAACAATGAAAAAAGGCCCTCTTCCTTTAGCTTCAGTGTTAGCAACCTGGTATGTTTATTCAGAGTCCTAAAAACTTTCAAGAACATTTTTTGGTGCTGAAGAACAAATGACAATCCCCACAGGTGTGGTATTATCAGACTCTGTTTTGTGTTTGAGCTATTATCCTGATCTGTTGATGTCAGGCCATTTTTAACCAAATGTAACCAGGCACAGTGCCAAATGTTCAGTTAATGGAGGGACATGAACTTTGACTGAAGGGAGAAAAGCTGTCCCGGGCAAGCAACCCTAAACTTTCCCAAGTCTGAATTAAAAATTAATAAAGGTCTTATTTAACAATCTAGGGCGTCTTTACACCAAAAATAAGACTTAAATGACTATTTCTTTTTTTTTTAACTGTATGTTTTTGGGCATTTTGTGCCTTTATTGATAGGAGAGAGTCAGTGGATAGGCTTGTGAAAGGGGGTGAGAGAGTAGGGGAAGACACTCTGCAAACTGGTCACAGGCGGGATTCGAACCTGGACCAGCAGAAGCAAGTACATGGGGTGCCTGGTTGCTAACCACTCCGCCAAACCAGCACCCCTTAAATGACTATTTCATACTTTTCATGGCCCTTACATTATAAGTATCAGATCTTGTCCCTGTTGGACAGAAACACCTTAAATTCATTTACCAAACATATCAGGACATTGTTAAATATTGTGTATAAACTAAGTGCTTTCACTTGAGTGAGCGAGTTTAAATGCATTTAACCAGAGGATGCTCATGAGCAGCTTATCAATGGATGAATTCAGAATCAGTGATTCACATGCTGGAGGAACTGAAACAGTTTAGGAAGCTAATATCAAAGCTAACACTGTTTGTAACCCGTAAAAGACTAAATACAGTAATTGTTAGAGCTGCTGTTCCCAATACATTCACCTTGAAGCCCCCCCTATTTGTACCCAAGATGAGCCAAGCCCCCCTCTGGCCCCGGGGAGGACCAAAAAATAAATCTCTTATTTTAACATTTCATTGATACAGCTCCAACAAATGGTCCTCTGCATTGTTTGTTCTCCTCAAAATACTTCTGATTTAGTGTGTTTAGTGGCGTTAAGTATTGAACAGACCTCGAGATGTTGCACTCATGGGTCAACAGTTTAATTATTACTGTCCAAGTGTAAAGCTGCCGTTAATATTTATTTCCAGTGGTTTTAAAAGCAGTCAAAATAATGAATTAATGACTTTTGCCATTATCAAGAAGCCTCTCCATGGATGATAAAATGTTTATGGTGGCCCTAGAGTGTTTTTAAAGCTGTTTGAATGTGTGAGAAGAAAAGACCAAACAGTGGTCTGAAACAGAAGAACATCAACCTGGTCTTCAGTGATCAATTTCAGAAGTTTTAATGTTTTTGCAGCTAACAGTGAAGCAGTAACAGGACAGTAACAGTGAAAACATCCCCTCATCACATTTTGTCTCCATCATTCAAATCAGGGCACAGCTTTATTAAACACCTCTTTATTACCCAGCATGCCTTCACCCTTACCCTCCTCTGACCCCTACAGCTCTGAAACTACAAACTCCTTTCAATCAGCTGATGGTGATTTGATGGTGTGATCAGCCTCTTACATTCCTGCAGTCAGTTGCTTTATCGGGTTGTTGTTAAAATGAGGACTTCAAATGACTGTAAATGATGTAAAACCAGCAAATAAAGCAGCGGTTCTCAACGGCTGGGTCGGGACCCAAAAACGAGGCAACTAACTGCGGGTCCCCATCAAGTGGTATGTTGCTGCCATTACAGCATGATTTAAAAGTTTTTGCCATTTAAGAAGCAAATGAGTTTTCTTAAGAGAAATTCCCAAAGCAGGAGCTCATGGACCAGAATGCATTGCAGCATGTCGGCAAGAAAATAGACTGTAGTCATTTATTATGGTGATTGTTCTAAGGAACAAAAAGGACCTGATTTTAGTTTTTCGAGGCTCCACCCTGTACATAGCAAAAAAGTGTGAGAACAAAATATTTTTAGATTGTTTTTTTAAGTTGTAAGTTTTTTTTTTTTTTAGCCAAAAGCGAGAGACAGAGTACTGTCAAAACTGCAATTTTTACCCTCTTGTCCTGAAATTGCCAACCAATTTCTGACAGAATAGCTACAAGCTTTTTTTGTTTTAGTAATAAACATTTTTTTCGTACTTAAATCAAGTAGTAGAAAATCACAAATATGAGTTTAAACAAGTTGGTGAAATAAGCAAGTAAACCTTCCCACCGAATCAGTGTCAACACTTTTCCAAATATTGCTAAACATTCTCTTAAAGTTCGAAAAGTGCAGACACTTTGAGCAGAACTGTTTAACCAATATGCTGACTCAGTTTCCTTTCTTCAGGGATCTTTTAAGCTACAATGAGCTTGTTTTGAAGACATATTCAGGCTTCTCAAGAAATGTGATCTTAAGTCTTCACCAAACTTAATAAATTGTTCAAGTTCATATTTGTGAATCTGCTCAAGGCTATTTTCAATATTTGGATGTGTGGGTAAAATGGCTAGGAAACCCTTGCTCCTTCACACGCTGAAGTTTTGGCTAACTTCTGCCAACACTGAGGCAAACGTCACTGAGCTAAGTTAAGCCATGCAGAACTAAGTAAACATCAGAAGGGAAACGCTGCTGTTGTCGGTACCTTGCAATGCATGCTTAAAAATTCACCAACCTTTAATCAGACACACATGGAAACACCAGGTGGAGTTGACCCCTGCCTTCCTTCGCCACCCTGTTACTGCTGCATTCATCTCTGTTGGTAAATGTTGGGGCTTACTTGCTGCTGTTAGGCAAATATCAGCAGACCTCCAGCAGACTAAAGGCGTCCCCATTAACAGCCAGATCGTAGACTGAGCACAGGGAACTCGTCTCTTAAAAGCCTAGACAACGAAAGTCAACTTTACACAATGCAACTCGAACTGAGGCTACATTTACACGGACACTCTCTGACTTAAAAACGCAAAGATTTTTCCTTTGTGTATTCAAGTTGATCCGCGTTCAGACGACGACGCTGGAGACAAATGAAACCACTGTTGTATGCATGCCGGTTCAGTAGATGGCGATGTAGGTTTGTAGAGAGGCAGCGCTGCTACAATATATGTATGAAGAAGAAAAAGTTTTCACAAACAACAATGGCAAGTGGACGCACAAAGACCAGCGGATTCTTTTCCCGATGACAAATCAGTCTGGATAGTTTTGTCTGGATAACAAACTGAGCACTGTAAGCAGCACACGCGTTACTTGGTAGATGGCCAAAGCTGCTGTTGTTCCCGGTGTGTGCGCGCAGCCTTCATGTGAGATAACTGGGCATACGTTGACATTGGTGTTTCACCCTGAAACGCTCTGATTCAGGTTTGCACGGAGAGCGTTTTGGAAACTCTTCACTCTGGAGCCTGGTTTCAAAAGTTTCCGTTTTCGGGCAATGTAAACACAAGGCCAAAACGCAGTAAAAACGTATCGGATCTGACAGTATTTGGCCCCGTGTGAACGACCCCTGAGATGAACTTAGAAAAACAACGTAGATCAACTTTTCATGGTTGTTTGAAGACTTTCACACAATGCTTCTTGCATTACAATCTTGCTGCAAATGTTTGCAAGTGCCCACATTACGTGTTCTTCAAGAGGACAGGCAGACCTGGGCCAAGTGTGAGTCTGAACCTGAGCAGATTGAGAACCTTGAGACTATTTAACAAGAGTATAAGCTGGAAGCCCTGCTGCAAGAACAGCAGCACATAACAACAAAGCTTAAATAGGCCCATGACAAGTAAGTACGCCACCATGAAATGTCATACTTAAACGTTTTTAGCCAATTTAGTTACGTCAACCTACATCAAACACAGCAAAACTGACCTGAGAACGTACTTTCACTGCAGTTTTGATGAGTTCTCCATGTTGACCAGCTTCAGCATTTGATGTGGCATTTCCTGTTCAGGTCGCTTTGGAAATGTTGCCAAATATTTTTGCAGTTTCATAATCACTTAAAGCAAATGAGCAAAGATCAAAGGAGAATTCTTCTCTTTTAGTTTAGTCCCTTCGAAGGAGCAAGGGTTGGTCCCAACCAATTCAACAAATTTCTGCAAATACTGCCAATGGATTGTTGCAATTCAAACTGCGTGCAGAAAATTGTAAATACTTGAACCAAGAAAGAGAACAGAAATAATTAATTAAAAGATTAATAATGTAGCAAAATAGCCTTTCATTGACAAAACATGAATACAATCCAGAGCAGTTCTCCTTTCACTCCCTTAAGTGCACAAAAAGGTTGGCAATTTTGGACAATTCAGGGAATCTGGTGAGATATGCCACAAAGCGTGCATTCAGGCAGGTCATTTATTGTTTTTGTTATTTTTAAGAGACTTTAGATATATACCTCATGTCTGATGCACACCTTTAATGACCACCAGGATATTATGATCCCCCTTGGACCACATGACTGTGGGTAGATGCCGACGTTTTAGTAAAATAGCCAACGCTGACATGAAGATTGGTGCGTCTTCTCTTAAAAGAGGATCCCATTCAATTTCCTGCCTGGCCAGAATGTGTCGAATCAAAACTGTGTGTGTTTTTGTGGGTAGGGTGGGCTCCATTTTGAAGCCAAAGCACTGAGAGTGTTGCTGAGCGTCTGTTTAAGGGGCGAAGGCTGGACCTCCTCGGCCAGAACCACTCACATCACTGCTGGAGAGGAGGACGTCCCGACAACACTGAAGCAACGGCACAAGGCAAAGCTCGTTTTCCTCATTCACGTCAAATCAACAGGAAATAAATATATAAAAATAAACAAAGGAGGAGCTGCTAGAAGGCATCAGATCAGCCGACATGTTGACAGAGTGACACTCAAAGTTGTTTTGAAGTTGGACTCAGTTCTTCTTCAGAGCATTACCTCAGCACAGGTTTCCTTACAGAGCTGCACGCCACACTAATAAACAACTGATTTAAAGGGCCAGTTCTCCAAAATAATGGGAAAAGACACAGAAGTTGATATCAATCAAATCACTCATTTCAGCTGAACACCATGTGTTAATTCATTTATAGAATTTAAAAACCAAATTGATGTCTATCAAAGAAAACTTGCATTTCAATTTTTCATGAGTTATTAAAACATGGCTTTTGATATTCTTTCACTTTTAATGCTTGATGAATAACAAACCAAAGTTTCTATCATAACAACAGTATTTCTTTATATGATTTTTTGTTACTTGAAAGTAGTGATCTTAGAGGTGCAAGGTTTTAGCCCATCGGCAAGGAAATGGTTGTCACAATACCAAAATTATGAGCTTTGGTATGATTCTAATTGCAATTTAATGACATTTAATTCTGGTTAGTGCAATGGCAACAGAAAAAGGAGCCTTCAGTGGTTTTCGCACCTACAGCTCTGTTGCTTTGTTCAGTTTCAGTTTAAAAAAAAGCTGCGACTTTGCATAATTCCCTTAGGTCGTTTCAGTTTCACACAGCAGTACTGTGAAAATGGTGAGTCCAGGCAGAGTCGCACCAGCACCTTCACAAGCTTAATCAAAGATCTATAGTTTTAATATTGTGACAACATTCCTGTTTGTCGCTTTGAGTAATTGTCTTAATTAAACAAATATATTGGCAAAATTGGGCAATGAATTGGTTTATAATTTGACGGCAAATTTGAGGAAGCAAAGCAAAAAAATGTTGGACATTTGGTGCACTTTTAATACTTGTCACCAAACCAGGTATAAAGGGACAGTTCAGGATTTTGAAGTAGGGTAGCTTGAGGCATATGGCACATGTGAAAGGAATACCAAATGCTAACTTGAGCAGTACTGCCTGGTGTGATAACAATTTTGCAGAGGGCACAAAGATATCTGAAAGAATCAGAGTACACAGGAGGAGCTTTTGCAGGTGGAGTCACAGGTAGAAAGAGGGATGAGAAAGACTGTTGTGGAAATCAAGGAGCAGGACAGGTAACAGATGCAGACGCTATGAGCCCATGGCCATGAACCTTGACGCTGCAATGCTTCTCCTTGACCTTTACAGCCCTGATACGTAAAATGGGCAATTGCCATGTCCAAATTCAAACAACAAGACGAAGTCAAAGGTCCATGTCACACATGGCAAAAACTAGGGTACTTACGAGGCTTTAGATGGCACCATTGACAGTTGTGTATTACCAAGAATCCGTATCCAGCATCTTCCCACAGAGGTAGAGCTGACCAGTTGTTTTACTGGCAGCTATAATGCCAAAACTGCCTTAAGCAACCCCACTTAAAAACAGACCGTCCCTTTAACAGCTGTCTGCAAACAACTTAGCAAAGCATCTGTGTGGGTTCTCAAATGTCGAGGTGGACAGGTCATGGTCAATCAAAGGTTGATCAGATTAGCAGCTGAGCGGGCTTTGGGTGGAAACACTTTTCCTCTCTTCTCCAAGAGCCTTTTAGAGGAGCGGTGAAACATCATTGTGAACCCTCACCAGTCCAGCTGCAACTTCGACCAAGCTTTGGATAAACTTTGCAAAGCTTAAAGGTGCAGTGTGTAGAAATTGGCATATTAGCGACATCTACCTTTCAGATTTTGGAATGAGCCCTACCGTTACATCACTAAGCAACGAGAGCCAGTGAACACCAATAAGGATTGTGAACAGAGCATCATTTACAACAATTACAAGGTGAGGGTTTTTTCATTCATATTCACCAGACTTGTATTGAAAAATCCCAGTTTGCTCTTTTTGTCCCCAAAACCCACCCGTAGACAACATGGCTGACTCTTATTTCAGCCTCCAAAAAGGGGAGACCTGCGGTACATAAACATAAAAGCTTTTTCTAACTTAATAAAAGAAAATGAAAGTTTCATGTGGATGATTGTGCACCTATCTCATCACTTTACATACAAATAGAAACATTATATCCTACATTTACTGTTTCTGTTTGGTGAAATGCTGCCAACGTCTACACACTACATCTTTAAGAAAAATAAAATCAATCTATGAGTGTTAAATATACGCTGTGCATGAGTTTGCTTGCAATATTTAAGAATAACCATATCCAGGATTAATGGTGTGCTTCTTTAACTTTGAAACTTGGATGTAGGAGATGGGAATTACATCACATCCCAGTTAAATGTGATCCAGTTAAGAGCTGCTAATGTCGGGGTACCTCAGATCAGGGTCCAACTTCCTGTCCTGACCAAAGCGGGCGTCCCCAGTGACTGATTTGCAACTCCAACAATCTGACTTTCGAGATCAAACGGATTACCGTAAAGCTCTTGTTTGATGACAACCCCAGTGTTTAAAAATTTAGATTTCTGGAATGCGTATCATTGATTCCTTATGATGATAGACATGCAGCTCTGTGAGGAAACAACAGATGAGACTGTTTTAACAAACACTCAGTCTGAAGAAGCTACTGGAAAAAGCACATTCAAGAAGAGAAACTCTGTGTTTGATGGAAACTCTGACCGCAGTGGGAAAGGGAAGATGCTCATGTCTACAGGCCAACACACACACACATCAACGCACACACAGAAATAACACACAAATACACAATATTGGTCCCCACTGTAGTGCCCTTAAGGGTTTAATAAACATTAATTAGCACTTAGAAGTATGGGCCCGTCTACAGACAGATACCTGCAGGCCGGTGTAAGGCTCAAAATCATCAGCGGAGCACTCGGGCACCCAGAGTTCTATCTGTGTTTACTGACACTCACACACATGAATACACTCCTTAAAGAGGAATTATTCAAACATAGGTCATACTTTGACATTTTTAGGGGTCTTAGTGACTGAAAGGCACAAATAGATTCAGTCTTGTACCAGGGCTCGGTTATTCCAAAAGTAGGAAGATCAACTTAAAGGTGTAACATTGAGTTAAACCTTTAAAATCAGGTGGTTCAAAAAGAGGGACCACAAAAACAGCACCCATCATCCTCTGGTTGGTGGCTTTTCGCTAGGCTGACACTGCTCTAGTTTAATTAGTTATCTCTGCCAAGGAGGTTATGTTTTTCTTTGGCGTGCTGGTTTGTTTTTTAACAGAATAACTTCAAAAGTTATGAATAGAATTCAAATTAATTTTCAGTATACATCAAAATGGGTAATGGACCAATCAACGCAAATATGGTGGTGCAGAGTTTCACATTTTCATTAATAACTCAATAAGTTCTCAACAAATTTGGATGATATTTTCAGGGATTGCTTGTCATGGCACAGGTGACAGCTGACACGAATTACGTCATGATCTGAATTCGGATGTGGATCCTGGAATTTTTCAAGGACTTGTAAACAGTGCAACATGGGGCAGCTTTCCACATTTTGACTATTATATTATGATACAGCTTTTATTTTAACAGAATTAGTAGTTTTGGCATAGAGTGATATGGATATAGATGGGAGGTGGGATAGCAGGGCCAGGCACTGGGAAAGGTGAATGATTTCTTCGGATGGGCAGCCAAGAACATGCAACATATACACTGATTTGTTTGTGTACCAAAAAATGTGACTCGTATCCTGGAGGTTGACATGTCTTATTCTGCACAAGATCCACCGCCCCTGTGCCAAGGTGACCAGTTAGATTTTTAATTTGACAGTTTGTTTACGGACAAGACCAAATGGCCACTGCACACTGTTTCCAGTAAAGTCCCCAAAGTACAGTTTGTGAGTAGCTCTATTCATACCATCGTTTTTTCCATCATATGGAGCTCTTGGTTTGAAAGTGGTGCAGGGCAGACCCAACAAGCTTTACTAAACTGAAAGTCTTGAACGGTTTCTGTAAATGCAGGATTAAAACCTCATGAAGGAGGAAGGATGGTAAGTGGTGGCGCCACTAGCCTGGTCTGCAGTGCTTCAATAAGGGGAGCTCCACATTATCAGGACAATATTGATATCTGTAGATTTAGACTAAAATGGTGACTGTCAGTATTGGCAGATGTGACAGTGTTTTCCTCATATTCACAGCCCATATTTGGCATTAAAACTGGCCAAATATATCCCATGTTTGGACTGTAATATTGGCAGAATTTACAAATGCACCATAATGGTTTACTTCACCATAACTTTATGTCCATTGCTACAAATCAAAAGTATCATTTATCAAAGCATAACATTTTTTCTTCCCTCACATCTGTTGTTAACACAAATATACTGTAGCCATGAAAGGATCAGGTCCATTTTAAGAAAGTAGAGGCTTGTGTTCTTGACAAAAAGTGTTGATATTGGCGATAATGACAGATTTTTCAGATTTTTCATCCACTCTGGATGCAGTTTGATTGTATGATAGCTGTAAAGTGTGTCACTTTTTACATTGGATGTGCTTCATAAAGTCAGAGCAGTAGGACCATCATCGAAAGCAGCAGAGTAGAGTGCTTGCCTAGTTTTACCACCAACCACATGGATATATTAGTCAAGGAAAATGAAAAAAAAGTCTTATATATATAACTAACAAGACAAACCCAGTGCTGCGACAGTTTCTTTGAGTTATTTTCAAAGTACAAGCAAGGTGTGGCATTTCAGGGGTTAGACTCCCTTGTTTTTAACAAGATGCTTGTTTTCCTGGGTCAGCTATTCAGTGAATCAGGTCTTTCTTTTTATTTATCCAGGTTTCTGTTGAACACACGACTTTGTACCCTTTCAGTATATAATTTTAGATATTAATAGTAAAGAAAATAATAATTTATTTAAATGCGGCCTTCATTGGTAACAGCAGAGAGATGCAGCTAAAAATATCAGACACTCACTTGGTCTGACAGCCATAAAGTTATAAGCTGAAGCACATCAGCTGCCCCACATCTAGATACACCCTATTTTGTGGTAAGTATTAAACTCTTTTATTTGTTTTCCCAAGCAGATCAATAATGTGTGTTTTTAGTGATACATTTTTGCTTGGTCAAAAGTACAGTGGCTTTAAAGAGGAGGGACACTTTTCCTTCAAAACCAGTCTCTTCCTTTTACAAAAGCAGGCATTTTTGTTCTTCAAAGTTAACAAAAGTTTAGACTTTCTTTGTGATAAAAAGCACTTTCACAGGAAAACTAGACGATTTATGTATATCTGTGAAGTACTATATTGAAACCTGCTCTACAGCTGCCTAATTACAAAATCTACAGAAGCTTTTGCACCTTTTAGTCACTTAGACTCCCAAAGTTTCATTAAAAAGACCAAAGTTTGACCAGAATTCCCCTAAAAGATGAAGAATTATCAACTGGGCCTCTGCAGCATCTTCCTCTTCTCACTCCTGCATCCTGCTTTTATCACGTTGACCTGTTTTCCAATAGCATTCATGGCTCACTCAGTTAGAAAAGCATCAACAAAAGGGCTACATAACACACTTTTGCATATAAATTATTGGCATTTGTATTCTTCTAGATCAGGACTAAGCTGTGGATCAAATAAAATGTGTGTAACAATAAACCCACTGGTTTAACACATTCCTCTGTTTGTAATCTCTCCGCCGAGAAGTTTTTCCAAGGGTGCACTTTCAAGTCTTCACAAAGAAAAAAAAAACCTTCAATCGATGCGTAAAGTGTACAATCTGCTCTGTTATTTCACTGTACAAGTGTCCAAAATGTCCATCACTGCTCCTCCTGGTGATAACGTCGATGGAGAGAAGCGGATGTTCGTGTGTGTTTGGGGTTCAGGTATCGTCACGTCTGTAGCCCTGGAGAACATGGATCTGTGGTGAGTCTCATGGCATTCAGAGCTACACTGGTTCAAATATAAAAAGCAAAAAAAAAAAAAACATCAAGTCCTCCAATTCCAACAGAAGAAAAAGGCGAGTGAGACGAGAGGAGGAGGTTCTGGTGCATCCTTACAGGACGTTTGAGGTTTCCTTTTTTTTTTTAAAAGTTCTCCCCCTCTGCATCATATTTTCCTCGTTTCTCTTGGAGAAATGCTTCAATCTGCTCTGTGGGGTGAAGCTGCGCTCAGTCTGCAGTTGCATCTCGGTGGTTTTGTGTGGGTGTCGATGAGGTTTGATAACGGTGTCTTCTCTACCTTTTCAATCCACTTCTAAATGTGTGTATGTCTGCATGTGTGTTCTGGCGGCTGAATTGCCGGTGACGCTTGAATTGATCATGTTACTAATAAACTGTGTGCAACCAGAGCATCACATTTGGGCTCTTTCACGGTCCTCAATCAGCCAAAGCCCTCAGGTCTCTTCTTTAAAGATCCTCTCATCCCTCATGAAATCAGCCGAGACAGGGGCGGGTCGGGCCTAGGCTCTGGGCCAATAGGAAAGCTTTTACCACTTCCTGGGTCTGCTGCGGCGTCGTGTTAACATCCTCCAAGGCGTCCGCCACAGCAAACTGCCGGTCCCTCAGCCTGTTCCAGTTGGAGAGCACGTTGTGGTATTCAAACACTTTCTCGTAGTTTCCCACAGAGTTATAGAGTTTGATGAGGCCTCGATAGTCGTATTCCAGCCCACTGTAGCCCTCCCCAAACAGTTTCTTACCTAAAAAAAAGGCGAGAACATCAAACATAAGTATCCAAACATTCAACAGCTGCAACGGCTTATCAAAAAACCTACAACTGCCGTTATATTTGCTTTATTATTTAGAAGCACAATTCTCATTGCAAATATCAAGAGCAAGGGTTACTATAAACTATGAAATATTAAATTCATGATCTTTTTGATACCTTTTTATGATTTAGAATGAGAAAATATATATATATTGAAAGATCCAAACAGGATAAGGACCAGTTTAAGACCATATTAACACTTAAAATAAGATTAAAAAAGACCTTTTTTTAAGATTAAAACTGCAATAAAGGCCGTTTTAGAACCAAGCTGATGGCAAAAGACAAGTTTGAGTCATTTTATATACCCAAACTGAGATAACTAACTTCTTGAGACTGAAATTGAAAAAAAGTCCATTGTTAACATTTTAAAAACCCAAACTGAGATACATAAAAGTCCATTTAATGACTGGAACTAAGATAATACAGTCAATTCTGGGAGCCTTTTTCAGGGCAAAACTGAGATAAATAAAGTCCATTTTAAGTCTGTTTAAGACCCAACCTGAAAAAAAGGCCTTTTTAAGATCAAATCTGATTTAAGAAAAAGGTCAATTAGACCCAAACTGTGATAAAAGACTATTTTTAGACAAAGATAAATAAAGTCAATTTAATTTTAAGAACCAACACTGAGACAAATTCAGACCATCTTAATGACTTTTTAAACACAATCTAAGTTAAGTAAAGGTCCCTCTAAGATCCTCGGATGAGTTACTAAACCTTAAACCCAAATTGAACTAAAAAGCACTTTTAAGACCTAAACAAAGATAAAAATAAATAAAATTTTTAGACTAAATCTTATATAAACAAACATCTTTTTAAGACCTAAACTGAGTTGGATAAAGACCTTTGAAAAGTCTAAAACTGAGATAAAAGAGAATATTCTAAGATATTTTTAAGACCAAAAACAAGAGAAATAAATACCATCTTTAAATACTTTTGAGGCCTTAATTTAACTGGGGAGACACTTTTTTTAATATCTGAAAGTGTGGCGGGTGAGCTGGGGGAGAGGGCATGCAGGAATCTGAAATTTGTCATTAATCCCCCCATGATGTAAGTGGGTTAATTATCAGGGGGTTTAGCTGGTTGGACATTGAGTCATAACCACATATCACATATATCTTACCAATAGCGATGGAGCGCAGGTAGAGCCTCTCTGCATCGTCGTACTGGTTCATGTCATAGTTGTAGAGCGAGGCGAGGTGACCCACAGACAGCGCCACCTCGTAGTCCTCGTGACCCAGCAGCTGCTCCTTGATCTGGATGGCTTTAATGTGCATCTCCTCCGCTTCCTGGAGAAAAACATCACGTTATTGAGTTTGATTATTTAAAGAAACTTCACACACTGGCCTGACTGACTGATGTTTTCATCTTTAAATGTAAACCAAGAGATATCAACACTTCTAGAAAACTCATTTGTAGATTGTTTCTGTTGTCTACATTGTTGAATCGAAACCCTGGATGTACACATGGCCTCATTAATGTCCATCGTACGGTCATATAGCTGATTAATTACAAACACTCCCACCTCCTAAACTCTCCGGCTATATTCACCTTCATGTACACGACGAGTAGCTTCTCCTATTTAGTTTTATTTAATTGACAGTGTTCTTATCATAATAGATCAATTGATTGACCACACAGGAAATCCTAATGGACTATGAATATTTCCTCACTGTTCACGGTGTCCTGCAGTAAAAATAATACTTGCAACCTACAGGTGAGCTCCAACTCCAATGATTTAAAGATTTAAACTTTTCACAAGTTGCATAAAACTTATATTTGAAATATTCAAGCAGTAATTCAACCAGGAATGTCTGCACATTAGGAGTGGGCTTTATCCTCTACAGCCCCAGCCCCTTTTTTAAAGCCTGCTGCTCAAAAATGACATACTCATAAAGTATATCTCTGAAATCACAAGGTCTATTTGAATATTTGAATGGTGTCATAATAAAAGTAACCCTTGAGTTGATGTGTAATTGTCAGTACATGTGTTACTGGGACAGAGTAAATGAAGATAGAAGTCAGAATAATTAGAAAATTTCATCTTTGCCTAAAACAAAAACATTTTTTTATTGTGAATGTCTCTTGGAAATGATACTGAAGTGGCTGTAAAACTCTAAAAACAAACAATAAAATATTTTTAAATCATCTCTGCAAAGGACTATTTATCATAAAGTGATGCAGAGCAAAATTAGAGAGGTTTTATAACAATATGGTCAGGCGAGGATTTTGAAAAACAGTTCACCTGAAATCTGGTACTTTGGGGCTGTAGAGGTTAAAACTATTTTAACTCTAATTCAAACTGTTAGTATTGCTCCTGATGTCAGACCTTGAACTTCCTCATGGATTGGTAGAGTCGTCCCAGGTTGCCGTAGTGTTTTGCCGTCTGCACATTGAACTCTCCGAAGGCCTTCTTTGCAAGCTGCAGTGACGAAAGGTGGAGGTCATGAGCCTCCTGCAGGAGGCGCTCTTCTGTCTCCTTATTGTGGCAGTCGATGGCAATTTCTTCGAGGATCAGAGCTGGGTGGATAGGAAATATGTCAGAATTTGGCAGAGTATTTAAAGAAGCCTTGGCATTGTATGTTTTTGAGGCAAAGGTAAATTAATGCAGATTAGGGGTGGGCGATATGGCAAAAATATCATATCACAATTTTTTAAAAATAAAATCACAATCACAATTTTATCAGGATTCTTTTTTTACGTTAATTTTTCTAGACTTATTTGCATGTTTGACCATTTTTCCCCATTTTTAACATATAAAACATGTAAAACCCTAAAGGAAAAAAAAATTACAATTTAAGCCAAAGAAACTTTCTAAACAGGTTTTAATTTAAATAGTGCAGTTTCTATAAAAATGTGCAATAAATGTAAACATAAGAGGAAATGAACAACAATAAAGTGCACTTTTGTAACATAAAAACTAAACACACCAAATATCTTATTGAAAAGGGTCAAATATAAATGCAAACTTAAGTAACTGGTTATCTCTTAAAGTGAACCAGTTTAGAACAAATGTTATCTAACTGAAATGTCTATAATCTGAGTGAATAATACAGCTTCTTTAGAACAGATCTTTGTCTAGACATCTTCAAGCTTTAACCTCCTTTTCTCTTTCCGCCATGGCTTCACGCTACATAACCAGAAGATCCCATATGCACTGCGCGTAATGTGCTACAATCGGTTAGTCGGGTGCGCATCAAAGTCTCTGCGCCCACACAGACGATCTTTCTGCTTTATGAGATCATCCCCACGTTATAATCCTTAACGATTTAATAAATTTACTATATTAAAATACAGTACGTTATGTCATGAGGACATAACCAAGACAGGAACATCCCAAATCAGAGCCAAACGTTAAAACTATTTAACTGCTGTCTCACACTGAATTCTTCCAGCAAACATGCATGTCAGCTCAAGGCGGTACAGCTTTAATAAAAGGCACATTTGTTTGCTACAATTTTGCTGCGTCTTGCTGTTGCCATAGCTCTATCTGTCAAGACATCTCACCTCGGAAAGAGATTCAATAAAAAAGTTCAGATAGAACCAGAATAAATCGCAAAGAGGTGACCTGATACATTAATGAACTTACCAGTGAAGCTTTCAGAATAAAACCGTCTGTATCACTGAAGGGAGTTTTTCCACAGGCTGAGCTGCAACTCACAGGCACAGACTAAAAGTGTAACTGAATGGCTTCTGCCTTGTTTGTGACATATTCTGCTGCTGTGGAGATACATATCACCTGAAACAAGGCAAGTATGGCTCCATGCATCTTTTTTGGCCAAGATGGAAATGAAAGCTGCGCCTCGTCTTCTCAAGATTTTCTGAACAGTAGATGTGAGGCTAACACAGGCCGTCTGAAAGCTCTGACTTGCTAACCTGCTCCCCTGAATAAATATACACACACACACACGCACTGTTGCAATCATGCAAGTAAAACACATCCAGCATAAAAGGGCTCAGTTTAAAAAGCAGACGGCAGTTTCTCTGCTCCTCAAGGCACTTAACCATGGAAGTAATGTCTTTGAAAAGTCTGTCTGTATATATCTGGTAGGTGATGTTATCAGACAGAAGAAAATAATGTTTGTGGCAAAACAAGCCTTTATAAGAGAAACACGATGTTAGTGCTTCAAAGACTATCCTGCAGCCTTTGTGAGCAACATCTGATCTCACAGGTGACAAATTTGCAACAAAAATTCCAGACTGATTATCAAGGATTAGTCATTTAGAGCCCAAAAAAGCAGAAATCTGGGAAAATAACAAATGAGTGTAATCTTAAAAATAAAGCGCCCGCCTTTAACGCCATCTGTGCCCTTGATTGCAGCCAGGCCGCTGCAGCACGTTCAGCTCTCCTACCTTTGACTCTCTTGGATGAGGCGAGCAGCAGGTGGTCCTCAGGCAGAATGTGAGTGATGATGTCTATGGCACGTTCTGCATGAAATCTGAGGGCAAAGAAACAGCAGAAGAGTCAAACACACAGGCCAGCAGAGACTTGGCACAGAATTGTGTTTTAGAGGCGGTAAACACTTCCAAGAAATAAAACGTGTTTCCAATGAAGAATGCTGTTTTGGAGCTTAATTCAGGATTAGAGAGGTCAGAGGAATTCTCCGTTTGAGTCAGGATCTGTGGGAGCAAGAAGCTTTTATGGGGAAGAAATTTAGGGGCAGGGAGATGTGTGTTTGACAACTTTTTTTTAGCTCTGCACTGAAAGTTATTAGTGTGATGTAAAATACATTCTGTTGGTTTTAATCTTAATTTTTCTGTTTTACATTGTTTTCAAATAATTTGAGGATGTTATAATTTTAATGGTCACTGGCATCCATAATTATATGAGTCTGTAGCACTTCTTTCAGTGTCTGAATAATGCAATGACACTCGTGCAGACTTAATTCCTCAGCTGAAGAGGTTTTGCTTGTGGTTGTAGATGCAGGATTTTGTATTTGTGTATTTGCATTGTGTGACGGGGCAGTTTTCCACAGTGTGGAAGTACACCCATGTACAATCATTTAATCCCACGTTACTCAGTAAATGTGTATATGATCTTTGTAAGATGTGCTTTTAGTTTTGTATCCAGGCCCTTGTATATTTTATATTTTATTTTTTATATAGGTAGAATAATGTACATGGTGCTATTTTTTATACTTGAGTCTATTTTTTATTCTTTTAGTGCTGTCCACTTTGCTTCTGTAACACTGTAAAGTTCTCTGTGTGGGACAAATAAAGGTCTATTATATTCTATTTTTGCTAGTTACTCTGCTAACAATGTCAGAAATACCCAGGTACATTATGTTTCATGTAAAGTGTGCACCCTTGATGGGTGAAATTACATTATCACGGGTCAAAATTAAATAACTGAATGTCAATATTGTTTACACAATAGTGTTGTTGTTATTTATGGTTTTTGAACACAGTCTGACTTGTTTATCAGTTAACTGGTGCAGACTTAAAAAGGATTTAGATCTCACTTTGTGTCACTTCGCACACTAACCCAATAAAAAAAAACTCTTCCTTTTTCATTTTTATTATTTAATTTTCAGTGGGTAGAGGTTAATTCAGAATGTTCTTGCATGTATTCATGTCATTTTAGAGGAATGTTGACTTTTTAGGGCAGTGGTTACAGCTTCCTCTCTTGACCCCTTGTTAAAACTTCACTTTGTGTCTGTAATTTTCTTTTTTTAATTCATATTTCTATGAGAGTGGAGGGACTCTGCTTCACTGTTGACTTGTACAACATATGTTGTCAACTCTATTGTAATAATCACCCCATTATTTCTGCAATTTTCACTCAATACCAAGGATTTTTAATCAAAATTTAAACAAAACTGTTACCAGTTGCGTATTTTTTAAATTGCAAACACATTTTTAGCATATACTGTAGGGGTGGGAGAAAAAATCTATTCACATAAGTATCAAGATTTTTTGTTTGATGATTTTAAATTGATTTTTTTGTTTAAAATTTGTGTTTTTTTCAAAATTTAAATGCTCATTTCGTCTGTGCTAATAAACCACCTTTAAATGCAATCCAGGCTTTTGAAGAGAGAGTATAAACAGCTGGTTAAAATAAATTGCTGAATAAATCCTAAAAACAGACTCACATGTGACGTGTATTTTTCCTGATATAGTCTGTTGGCATAACAATCGTTCATCCTTTTTGCTGGTGTTAAAAAAGCTACTTAAAGATTGCAAAATCGGCAATATGGTAGAATCCCAATTCAAATCGAATTGGTACCTAAAAATTCGTAAAAATCGAATCGTGAGAAAAGCGCATCGTCCCAGCCCTTACATACTGTATTCTCATAATCAAATAGCACTTTCATGAAGCAACTGAAAATCATGAAAATCTAAAATACGAGATAGCAAAGACTTATGTTTTCAGAATATCACAGCTTAATTAGTATCATGACATCTTTTCAATTTCTTTTTTCAAATTCTACTTACTTAGAAAATGGAAATAATAATAAAAAAACTTTTTCTAAAAGCTTTTTGTCATTTCTAATGCTACAAAAGCATCCCCGTATATGACCTATCGCAGTGTCTCACAGATCAATACCTTTAATATAATACCACATAACAAAGGTCTTCAGCCTGACAACATCATTCAGTACAGGGAGGGACAGGTGATTACAGCGGAGAGCCACAGTCTTGTGCTTCATGTCTAATGTAATTAGCTGCTGCTCTCAGAATAGTACAGACATTGGAAAAATTCATTGTACTCACAGAGCATTGTCAAATTTCCCAGAGCTGTACTGATGCACATAAGAGGAGTAGGCCAAGTCTTCATGGGCTGTAGCAACGTGGATGTTTTTACCCCCAAACACTGACTGTCGGATGTCTAGTGCTGTCTGAAGTTTAAACAGAAAGAGCTTCAGATTGGATAAACAAAATATTCCATACTTGCTTTAAATGACAGTAGAGCAAGGCTGGTAAAACACACTGGACAGTCTTAGCTACCAGATTTCCCCTGCTCAATCAGGGAGGGTTAAACATTATGTTTCTGCTTTTCTGAATGCCAAAATCAGATGTAAAAGTATGAAAAACATGACCCTTGAAGTCATTACAATAAACATATAACAATGGGCTTTCACATTTTTAAAACTTAAACAAGACCTAAGAACTGTTGCGTGTGTTTCCAGCCAAAAAGTACAAAAATGAACAGCTTCAGTCAGTCTGCGTACCTGGTAAATAGCGACTGATTGGCATATGTTGTCTACATTTAATAAGTAAAATCCATAATCTAGCAGCGTGTCTGAGTATTTGGGATGCTTGTGTCCAAAATGTTCTCTGAAAGACACAAAACATTTGATCAGAAACCATGGAAACAAAGAGATATGGGAGGATTTATGTGTGAAGATGAAGCAGGATACCTTGCTAAAAACACTGCATGTTTGATCAGCTGCTCTGCTTTTCGGAACTCTCTCTTCACCACGCAGGCCTGCAGAGGAAGACGAGTCAGAGATCGTAAGCATTCATTAAGATTTTATTATTTTTCACAGACACTTTCTGAAAACACAGAACTATAAAGCAACATGAGGATACCTTTGAGGCCTGTCGTAGGACATCAACCACTACTTTGACAGGCAGCCCCGGAGTGATTTCCTTCATAGCCTCTATACACCACCTGTATGCCTGGATAATGAGAGAAAACATAGATTTGACACACTAAAGCCACACTCAGGGAACTGAAACAAAGAAATGTGACACTGTCGAGGATCACTGTTGAAATCATCCAGTCAAAATCACTCTAAAAAGCAGCAACACTTTTTATCTAAATTACCCAGACTACCTCAATTCAAACAATCGTTTCACTTGGTTTATGATCAAATTTAAAATACATTTGAGGAAAAAAATACATCAGTATACAAGATTCAGTCTGTGTCCTGTTCTTCTGATCAATTACATCAGGTTGTGAGCTTTGAGTGATGGTGGCAGCTGCTCTTACACACAAGGAGGCAACTCTGAATGCATGTCCGTTTATTTTGGTTTGTACAGATAACATTATAACGCGACAGCACAAAACTATGGCATCATCCTCACTAACAGGACAGCGGAGTAAACAAAGCCAACAGAGCTGATGCCTTGTGTGTAGCTTTTAGTGACAGGAAACAAATTTTGGTCAGCGGTCAGTTGTACTCAGCAAAACAACATGCCATTCAAGCAGAGGAGAGATGGGGAAGTCATACAGCATCCCAGAGCCAACAACAATTGTTTCATTTTCACATCAACGCCCTGAGTTGTAGTGATACTCTGACCTTTCAGAAGCCAGCAGTGTCTAAGCATCACTTTTGGTTTTTGCTCAGCTCACTTGGATACTGTACTGGTACTGTGCCAGGTACAAAGTATAATCCCTGATGGAAAACTAAAACGGCAGATTATGATAGCTTAATTGGGCAGGACTGCATCACAATATGTAGACAGAAACAATCAAGATTGCCCATTGCTGTACTTTAAAAACTCTAATTTTAACAGAAAAAAGTCTCAGATCAAATAAGAAAATAAGGAAGTACAATTCCTGTTGCTTTTATTCGTCACAATAGCTTACTGACTTATACATTTCAGATCAAACAGATGTGAGACTTAAGGAACTGATAATACACCTAAACAGTTACTTGTTGATCATTGATCAGCTGTACTTACCTCATCATAGTGGCTTTTGGCGAAGAGCAAGGCACAGAGCTCACCGTACAGCGCTGCCTTGTTGGCCTGGTGGCCATGTTTGGCTAGTTTGTCCATATAAGACTGAGCGAGCTTGAAGGTCTCCTCCCCCAGATGGTACTTACAGTTCCCATTACGGACATGAAGCAGCCTGCCAGAGGGGAAATCATTCAAGAACTTTAGTCTATCTATGCAGATTTTCTCAGGATACTTTGTGGAGAGGCAGACGAAACTCTCCACATTCACTGTTGACTAGAAGACACCAGATTAGGGATGGGCAACTCTGGTTACCAGAGGGCCGTGTCGCTGCCAAACTGTTTCAGAAATGACAGAATATTAACATCTAAAGGCTCTTACAGTTTAATATAAGGAACACAAACAAAGCCATCATTACAACTGAATAAATCTAGATTGACATCAACCTTAAATGTTAATATTAATGCCACATTTAAGGGGTGATAGAACAAATTCCAGTGTTTAGTACTTTTTCATGAAACAAATCAAGGGTTCATTAGTTATGTATGGACTTAAAACTTTCTTTTATGATTTTGTTCTACAAATGAATGTGGAGGAATATTATTGAATATTTATCTATTCAGTTTTTACAAAAACAAAATCTAAACTTGTAGTCTAGGATAATGGCAGAGATATTGCTATGTTTAATGTCTCATGTTGATTTATTGGCCTTGGTGATAGGAGAGGGGGCCCTCAAGCTACCAGTTGCCCACCCCTGGGCTAAAAAATATATTTTAAGCAGATTACAGAGCAGTACCAACTGCAAAGAGTGCTTTATAGATGGTAAAATCTGATATTACAAACACTTCAGGCAGAAAAAACTTTACGAAAACCAAATATATGTGATGTTAAGAGACCGACCTAACACAGCACTCCACAGCTCTGAAACAGTGGAGGACCTCACTGTGGAGCGTGCACAGCTGCAGGCACGACAAAAACACTTTCTCTGCATCTCCATACCAGCCTGCATCAGACAGGAAGCCACCTGGAAACAAAACACAAGAGATGAGTCAAACCACCAACCAGTCTGAGGGCTTAACTCAGGAAAATGAACCATTTATTGACGTTATTAGTGTATTAATCCTTTTTCATTTAAACGTATAAACAGATGCTCGGACCAGACAACAATTTTTAAATCTTTTAAGACCATGTCAGGCTACAATCATGCTAGTCATGCTCTTGCTGAGGTAAGGAAGCACTTGTGTATGCTCTGTTATGGATTTTTATTATGTCTCCCTTTACTTTCCTTGAAGGGATAGTTCAGTTTTTTTGAAGTTGGATTGTATGAGCTCCGTATGACCACTAAGTACATTAGATGCAGTAGAAAGTTCTCTCCTCTCCCCCCAGTAAGCCACAATTTGCAGAAATTTGTGATGCAGAGCTAGCCACAAACAGCAAACACAAAGGATATTTTCTCTGCCTACAAGAAGTTCCATCAAAAAATAATACCACAGTTTAAGAGTAGACTACCTAGAAATTTTGAATCCATTAATTTTTTTGTCAAGTAAAGTTATATATATAGAACTAGGAATACATGGAATATGAGGAATATGAGGAATACATGACGTAAGTCAGTTAGTCCCAGATAAACCTTATTTTTACAAAAAGTTAATGCACTCAAAACATTTCTAGGTAGCGTCCTCTTAAACTGTGGTATTATTTTTTGATGGGAGTTCTTGTAGGCAGAGAAAATACCCTTTGTATTTGGTACAATACTTCTCTGTCTGCACAAACTTTTACAAATAAAAAGAGAACTTTCTACTATATCTAATGTACTTAGTGGCCATAAGGAGCTCAAACAACCCCACTTCAATAATACTGAACTATCCCTTTAATTCTTCATCTTTCAGTCAACAATAAGTGCCATCAGACAATCTTTACCATCGTGGATCAAGACCTACTGGTTTTAGAGAGAAGGCTGAAAATAAGGAAACTAAGAAACATGAATTTTAAAGGGACTGTGAGGAGAATCTATTACCGGCAATGTAAAAGACTCTGCTACCCATGAGCACGCGCAGCGACTGTCGTAATGCTGCGTTCCAGTAACCTTGGAACTGGGAGCGACATCATCTCAGAGTTATCAGCGTTCCAGTTGAAGTCGGAAAAAAACAAGCCGATCTACCAGGCTATTGTTAGCTGTTGTTAGCACGCCCTGCGCAGTTGTTCACAAATATTATATGAAGAATGTGATTATCATGGCAGCATTTTTGTAAATATAAGTCCAACAATACGATGTATACAGCTGATCTAGAGCGACACACCCCAGTCAGAAGTGCACATAAATTGATTATTACAGGAGCTAAATAACTGTTCACACCAGGGGAATCCATCTTCGATCGTCAACTCGGTGGTGGCGAGGTTTCACTGCATTCCCAGGAGGAAATTCTGACTTTGGGGGACGTTCCAGTTGCAGTTTCCTACTCGGAACTCAAAATTCCTACTTCTGACTACAACTGGAACGCACCAAAAGCCGTGTGCAATTCAAAGCGTGTATTTGTTGTGATGCTAATGAATGCAGCTCGGACCTTGCTCAGAACTCTGCATTGCTTTACAACTTCTTTTTTCAACAACTTACAGGATGCAAAGCGACGAGGTAATGTATCTCTTTCTAGTTACGTAGCGGTAGTTTTTGATGTGTGACAACAAGCAAATTTTGGAAAACTTAGTATCGTAGTTTTGTAGCTGGCTATATATCGCTACTTACAGCCCGGTGCTCTAAGACGTGTCCGAATAATATAAATTTGCTCTAGTTTTAATTGTCTTGTTCCCGAAGTTGAGTATCCAGGCCAGTCCAGCCCTGTCTGACCCGACTGGAAGGCTAAGGAATAGCATTTAAAGATAACCTATTTTGGTGCTATAAAACTCATCTTAAAGTGTGTATTTCCATCAGGCATACATCTAAAAGTGAGACTTTTTGTTATTACTTAGAAACTCCTCACAGTCTCTTTAAAGGCCTGATGTTAAATAATGGTAAAAATCAAAATTAAATCAGAATGATCAGGCAGTAAAAATGACCTCCATGAGCATAATTGCAGGGTTAACACTATTTTGTAAGAGAAGAGAAATGTTCCCCTTAAATGGAGTAATATACATAATACAAATTATAAATCTTATTAAAGACTGATTTAAAACCATTACAGCCCAGAAGCAAAAACCCCGAATGTTGAACATCTGAGTTGTATTCTCCTTATCAGCTAAACTACGATAACATCAGTGGGATGAAGTAATGGACTCTACTTGTTATCTCACTGTTCCTGATAAACTCAGTTCACCCCTGAGTGCATCTGTGAAACAATCTGTCCCCTTTCCCTCAATGTTTACCCACCCAGCACAAAGCCAAACTGGATGGCCTTCTCTTTGACGTGGGCGTCCGACTCTGCAATGTAAGAGCAGCGGCGGCTGAAGGAGTTGGCCAGGACCGACGCCACTTTAACACCGTGGTCCATCAGGGCCTGAAAACAGTGATGGAGGAGGTGTCTGCAAAGGAGGGGGCAGAGAAAACAGCTCAATAAATAAAAATTGGACAACAAACATCACATTGCTGCTAAAGTTTATTTTTTATAGAACCCTTAAAAGGTGTGATAAGGATGTGGAATCATACAACTCTGAAAAACATGACTTTTTGAGACCTAACATTTCTATAATGGTGACCACCTGTTTAGAGGCAGCACAGGCCTGTTCTGTGAGACAGCTGATGGGTCAGTGTGGATGGTGTGAGGTTTCAGGCACAGTTTAACTCCCATTATGTTCTCACCTTTTGTCTGACGCCCGCAGCACTTTAGCAAACACCTCCAGCTCACAGAACTCTCCTCCCAGCTGGCAGAGGCGGCCCTGTTGGTAAAGCTGAAAGACACACAGAGACAGAAGAACGAGGTGAGGATGGATGACCACTGATGTTTATCATAAACATGTCAACAAAGCCACTAGGAGCACATTTGTTTGGGCAAAAGACTATTAATGATCATAGCTGTGATGTGGTGTGGCCTCATTCTAAGTTCTGCTCTCTTTTCATGTTGTGGAGTCGCTTTAAAATGATGTCTGCTGTTTGGATGAAGCAAAAACCTGCTGATGTCTGGCCTGTTGAAATGTACTCAGCTGGAGGCAGAGCTCTTTATGGTTTAGGGGCTTTTTTGGTCTCATATAGTGGAGGTTAATATATGGAATTTTTTGCATATATTTTTTTCCGAACATGATTCAGGGCAGTGCTCCTCAGTTATTAAAACTTTTTTGCACCCAGCTCATCCACATACACGAGTTCCAAAAATGTTGGTATTGATATTAATCAAACTACTATAAAAACTGTTAGGTTTGATCTTCTCTTTAAAGATATTTTTGGGCTATTTATGCCTTTGTTTGATAGCTTAGAGACCGTTGCTACGTTCCAGTTGTACTGGGAAGTCAGTATTTCCAATTTCCGAGAGGGAAATTTCAACTTGAACACCCCCGGGGGATCCTCACCACCCCCAGGTTGACAATCAATGAAGGCTGCCCCCAGTGCAAACAGTTAGTAAGCTCCTGTAATATTCTGTCTATTTGCACAAGTGTTTATGGCGCTAAATCAGCCATATACACAGTATTGTTTAACTTGTATGTATGGAAATGCTGCCAAGTGTTATTACAGTCTTGTGTTTTTTTGTGAACTACAACGCAGAGTGTGCTAACAACGGCTAACACAACGACTTCTTTCATTGAGCCCTAGCAGTAAGGATCCAGGATAATGTGAGCTGTTATCAAACTAAAGGTGGCGTGAATAAAAGAATGAAACAAACCTGAATTTAGTTAGTATCTATATTATATCATCAAATTACACAACACTGTGGGGCATGTATGGTGCTGCTGTTGCAGCCTCGACACATTTCTGAGTGATGACCAGACTAGCTTGTGAAAGCAGACTCACACTGATGGGTCAAATGTAGGTCAGGAACGCATAAGGCTCATCTTACAGTTCCTGTTAAAGGGTCTCATTGAAGAAAGCTAAACCTACCTCCAATTCCACACTTAAGAAAATGTTCTGCATGACAACAGTGCATGTTAAATATTTGCTCAGTGACATTAAATGCAGACGCAGAGCCCTCTGTGAGCTTCAGAATATAGCCATGAGCTCTCTTTTCCAGTCTTGTATAAGAGATATCACTGCTTTATCACAGGGGACAAGAAAATGGTTTCACCCAAATCTGCGTTACGAATCAGGATTGAATGCATGAAAACCAGAAGCTCCTCAGTAAGAAGAACATTTCATCTCACAAAGTCTCCACTGATGCCATAAATGTCAGCAAAAAATTATGCAAAAGTGCCTCAGCAATTTCCTCTGTGATGACAGAATTGGGACAAACAAAAAAACTGGAAACACCTGTTTTTAACACAACATTGCAGTTCCAGGAATTGAGGACCAGTTTTGCTAATCCAGTTTGCTGAATATGAGGACGCTAGCAATATGATTCCACATAAAAAAAGCTCATCAAGAGGTTGTGTAATGTACTGGTAAAGTATCAGCTGATACCATAATACAGAAACACAGTCAAAAACAAAACAAGAGCATTTATGCTTAAATTGAAATGACTTATACTGTAATTTGTGGGGCTTACTTCAGCAAGCTCCTCCATCACACCCTTTGTTGAGGGCATTTTTTACATCATTCCTCAGCCTAGTGTTGTGAAATGCATCTGTGAACTGAAGAAAAACCTAAAACTTAATAAAACTTATGGTGTGAAGATGGCCTCTTCTATTCACAAATCTGCACCATGGTTCAGATGGTATGCAAGTGTTTGAGTAAATGGAATACCAGCCACTGTGTGTCAAAAGCACAGCAATCGGGGGAAGCAAGCAGTCAAATACTCAAATTAAGTTAAAGTTTCAAGTTTTTACAATTTTACAACGCTCACTGTCGGCAGTACAGATCCTCAGATGATGTTTGGAGCTGAATTGTCAGGTTAACCAAACAAAGAGATGGTGCTACAGCAGCTGGTATCATGTCACTCACAAATCTCCACTAAAGCATTTCTGCCATTATTAGCAGTTTTTATTGCAAGAAATTTTGCGAGAAAATGTTTAATTGTTGCTTCTTCTCCTTGAGTAAGTCAGATTTAATTTGACTCGATATCCCCAGAAGCTTCATCTGTGATAAAATGACTGAAATGTGACAAGCTATCTGAGCTAACAAGCCATACTATTTGGCATTTGTTAGCAGCTGAAAGCAGCAATAAAGTCAATCTAGACTGTTCTTAAAAAAGGCAGAGAAAAAAGCAAAGCTTTATGGGCCTCCAGGTATTGTTACTAACATTAGATTAGCCCCCATGTGTGAGGGGAGAAAACCCTCTGGTTGTGTTTAACCAACAAAATCACATACAAACAATCTTTTGATTAACTGGTGAGATAGAGAAAGGTTGCATCACAGGGCGCCGTCAATGACAACCTTCACACCACAGTTGGCCCACATCTATGTCGTCACCTAATATCATAAACACTAAACAATGGCTTAGTCAACAATTTTTGAGCTCAACTCACTAAATGGATATGTTTCTCATGCCCTTATGTTTGCTGTAGCAGTGATATGCAGGATGGGATGAGTTATTTTGCCTTTGGTTCAGGCTGTGTTTAGACTTTGTTAGCTTTACTGTCATCATTTCCATTTATGTATGACACATATTCTCTCAGCGTGTAGGCCACTGCCATGTAAGGAAATTTTGAGGTAAACTTCTTCCCTGACAGTACTTATAAAAAATCACAGACATGTCGGCTTAGCAGCTACAAACAAAGATGCAAAGCTATAAAACAGGAGGGATGTTCCTATGTCTGGCTGTGTTTGAACTCCACTGAGCGCTGGTTTATCAAGAAGATCTTGGTGTATTAAACATATGTAATTTAACTTAATATGCTTACATGAACTTGAGATTCTTTGTTTTGAGGTACTACTACAGTATCCTGTTTTGTGTCAGGGGAAAGTGAGCATCTTATCCCAATTCTGGAAGCCTGGAAAAGCCCTAAACCCATTTTTTGAGAATCCAAACTGAGCTACTTGGAGAATTTTGATAGAAAACACAACAGTGTTCAGGGTCATCCACTTAAGAAAGTCAAGACGACTAACTAAAGTTTGGCATTATTTGTTTTTTATAAATGTAAAGGATGCACAGTATTATTGGACCAATGTCTGTATCAAGAGATAACTGCCTAAAGTGCTGATTATCAGTAGATATAAACATTCAGCTGAGATTTACAGACAATATTTTGGCTGCACATATTGGCCATATGTATTCCCTGTATTGGCAGCAACCTGGCAAAATGTACAAAAGAACCATAAGGGTCAACCTTGTCATCAAAATCCAGTTTTATCTAATGAAAGTGTCATCTACGGAAGAATAAAATGTTCTTCTTCTTTGACATACTGTTTGTATCTTACAATAATAGAGTGTCACCATGAAAGGAACAGGTCAAGTTTGGTCAAGTGGAGAATTTGTGCCCATCCCAAAATATAATAACATTATTATGGGCAATAAAGGGTTTGAAAATATCAGTATATTAAGTATCTGCAAAAATCCAATATAGTGCATCCCTAACAGAAACACATACCAAATGGAAACTGTTTAAGCAGTATTAGAGCCATCTGTACCAGAGGCATCAATATAGGCATTAACACCTCATGTGTTAATGCCTACATTACCTGCAGTGACAATTTCTTCAGATTGGGGGAAATAATGAGAAGCTTACTCAGCAAAGAGAGCCGAGGTTACCAAGCATCTTTGGGTCTGACACTGAGGTGGTTTAACACCTACAACTCAGTTGATTTGTTCCAATTTAGTTGAAAAAGTACTACTAATTCTTTTATTATTTTTCTCAGATCATTTCATGTGTAATATTTTGAAAAAAAAAAACTTCTAGGAGGGAAAACAAAAGTGAATTGTACCTCAATGAAGAACTAAATTCTGTGTTGTGATTCCTTGCATTAGGTACTGCATGTGTTGGTGGAGAAGGACTTCCTCCGCATTCACTTTCACTTCTGAAATAACTGATTTAAACTTCTGCTGATGTGTCCATTTGACCTTGGAAGTCAGAATATCAGAGTCCAATTTGGATGTGCCATTTAAATTGTCCCCTTAAGTCTTTTAAAGTCAGGGGATCTTGAGTTACCTCGAGAACCCCAGCATCAATTCAGAACACAGTAAACTTAAGTGTGAAGTCATTCCCCTCCAAGTTTGGAGGTATATCAATTATACGGTCCCCAGTAGACCAGACTATCCACAAATACGTAGAACAGTCCATGTCAAACTAGCATGCACAAACACAATGAAGTACCCAGGGGATTTGAAAGATCAGGTTTCTGCATGAGCATGTAAACATCAGATTGTGAATATGATCATAACTGGATAACACTCATAACAGAAATACAAGTAAACACACTCACAGAGATGTCATGTGGTTGAAGGGACAGATTCCAAATCTCAAAAGAACGCTTCATTCATTGTTTCAGTTTTTTCTAAAATTCAGTGTATTGCCATGATGTGACTCAAAAGCAGTCCTGTTTTAATCCAATGCACCATCCAATGTGGGTCAAAGGGAACAGATGTTATTCTCATGTCTTAAAAGTGGCTGCAACTTCGCGTTTCTGGTCTACAATAGGGGACAGACTAACTGGTTTAAAAACAAAGCTTGAATGTGCTTGACAAGCTTTGTTCTATCACTGAGGGCTACCTGACACAGCAGTGTTCCCCTTACCATCTTTTGAATTGGTATGGAGGTCACTCTAACATAAGGGCATCAACTACCCTGTTCAGCTGATGGATTTTACATAAATTATTATTTTCGCAGTCCTAAACAATGTCAAAGGGAAATTTTTGACACAGTCATACTGATGAACACATAACTTAACCTTATGTTACGTTGGATGAGGATGCATGTACATGAGTTTAAGTGTTTTGCTTGAGGAGCATACAAGGGCTTTTTTTTCTTAGACCAAATTCTACTGGTTCGTTCAAAGTTATTTCTCTGTTAGGTTTATTTTTCAAACTTTCATGGACAGACAAGGATAAAGCTTGTTCCTCATAAAAATAGGCCTATGGATGGTGTAGACTTAAGATGGGAATTGATAAGATTTTACTGATACGAATACTATTATCAATTTTTCTCATCTTCTTCACTGATTCCCTTGTTGATTCCTGAGGATTTGTGGAAAAAAGTTGGCCCGCATCGGTTTAGGTATCAGTAGCAATAATGTCAGACACATGGCAATCTTCATTTTTAATGCTGAGCTACATAAATGATTATTTCTTCATACAGAGCGTTTACACGGAGACTGCAGGATATTATCAGAGCAAAATAGTGCTAACAGACAATTTTGTTTATGACCCAAGTCAGCAGATTGAAAAATTCCTGCATTTACAGCTAGTATTTAGCCATACATATACACCATATACATCCCATACATCCACTGTGGCATTGGCAGAACGCACAAATGTACCATTATGGTTTACTTAATTATCACTTAGCTTTTTTTCCTTTGTGCTACTGAAAAAAAATATGGGTATCAATTACCTGCAAATCAGATACTGGCAAAAACCCAATATCCTGTATCTTTAGTGTCTATGCCTGAAAACTGAGCAAGTTTGATTTTTGGGAAGAAAAAAAAGCCCTGTTACAAATAAAACAGTATCAGTTCCCATCCCTAATGCTTATACCTTTCTAGGTCATGGAGGAGGGAGCTCAACCTCACTGATGTTTGTCAAGAAGAGGGTACAATCTAGTCTAGTCCTAAGCCAATCACTGGGTTGACATGAAAAGTGTTCACACACAATTTCACATTTAAAGGTAATTTTGAGTCAACACTTAACCAAATTAGCAAGTTTTTGTCTGTGTAATGAAACCAGACCACTGGGGAAAGCCCCACATGAACAGGGAGACCATGCAAACTCCACATGGAAAGGACCCAACAAGCTTTAGGGAGTTAAACCAACAGCCATATTTATTCTCAGTCATGTTTAATGACATTTAAAGGCAAAATGAAACTTTAAAAATAAATAAACCAAAGTGGTTTCAGTTGATTAGAAACATGGGTTGCAATTTCTTATGTTAAAGCAAAGGTGATGGCTGAGTGGGTTAACTCACCAAAGTCGGGCCAGAAAGTGACTTCTTTCCCGCATGTCTAGCCCCCCTACTTTTCCCCGTACTATCCACTGTCTATTTAATTTGGCAAAAGGCTGAAGGGTTTGAATGTTTTCAGTCATATCAAACAACTAAGGCCCTGGCTTGATGAGAATTGACAGCCATGTGAGGCAGACGTTCTATGTAGATTTAATGTATTTACAGGCTCGCTTCATCCAGACTGAAAAGCAGTCTTTCAGCAGACCAAGATCATCTTACTTGAGGTTGCTTGTCAGTTCAAGAGTCTGATGTTGACTGCAGCTGGGGTTTGTAAGTGTGATGCATATTAAGCAGAGAGACAAGGACAGTTTCTGAAAATAAGTAGGCAGTCCTTTAGGATTTGGGAATGAAGTGGAGACTTTTGGATGGATGGGGTGGGGTCAAAATCTCAGGGCTGCATTACAGGATCCCAGCGAGTTAACACATCCCAAGAGTTTATTAAGAGGTGAAGAGAAACATTAAAATACTGTTTTGTTCTGCAAAGAGCCATTCTCAGTCCAGTAAGGCTAGGAAATACATTTTGTATTTCAGTATATTTAGATGTATTTTCCAAAAACAACAAAGTGTAAGATAGGCCTGTCGCAATAATCAATAAATCAATTAACCAAACGCTAAATAAAAACGTCCTCAGTATGTTTGCCGGCCTCGAAAAATTTAAAAGGATTCCCTGTTTGTTTCCCTCCTCATTATACCAAAGAGGCTGGATGAGAGGATGGCTCACTACGTCAATCTTTCTCAATGCCTGGGCGCGTTGGTTCTATAGCGGAATGAGCGGGGTTAGGGTTAGTGATGCATCTGTCCTTCATTCAATCTTTGCGGGGGAGGCAGAGCTGTTCGTGCATATACATAGAGTGAGCTGAAGCAAGCGTTGTGAAAAGTAACGAGGAAACAAACACTAGCATATATGATATGTCAAAGGCGATGGATCCTATGGTGACGAAGAAGGGAAGGTGCAGCGGAGCCTTTGTCCAGATGGACACGGTCACAGACAGTGTCGTTGACTACATTGCAAAAGTCAATATGAAAAGCCAGCAATGTTACAAATGTTTGACTGACAGTGCGAATTGATTGGGAGAAAGTACATGTCACAAACAATTCAGGAACTATATAAACTACATTCATATACATTCTACATTCAAGACAGGGTCAATTTTTTGGTTGTTTTGATTATGATAATGATGTTTTTACATGCAGTTTTTCCCAAAAGAGAGTCCATTTCATTTCATTTAGTTTTTTCCCCTCTTTTTTATTATATTGTTTGTTTGTTTTTTATTTAAAAGCTCTTGACCTTCCAATTACAGTTAAATACTCTTAAGACATTAAAGTGCATTACTTTTGACATGGTGTACTCACTTTATTACAACATATAATTACATAACTGAAAAAAAAATCATGTTTCAAAATAACGTTGACAATAATATCTTTTATCGGCAATAATTTTTGGGACAATTATCGTCCAGCAAAATTTGTTAATCGTAGGGGTAAGGCTAATGCTCCATAAAAAGTCAGTTTACAGGGGTGCTGGATGGCAGAATGGTTAGCAACCAGGCACGTCCTATATACTTACTAATGTTGGTCCGGGTTCGAATCCAACCTGTGACCACTTCGCAGAGTGTCTGCCCCTACTCTCTCACCCCTTTCACAAGCCTATCCTATCTTTCTCCTATCAATAAAGGCACAAAATGCCCCAAAAATACATTAAAAAAGTCAGTTTACAGTAGCCCTGATCATGCTTCTCTTTCCAGATGCTGTATTTACACCCTTGTGGTGCTTCGCCTCCTTGTGAACACTGCAGAGACAGGATGGGTGGACCAGTTGATCCCATGTTAGGTCCATCCCCAAAGGTAGTATCAGAGGGGTAATACTGGTGAGAGGGGAGCACAAAGAGCCAGCAAGGGTGATGTGCAATTAGAGTGTATGTCTGTCTGTGTGAGTGTGTGAAACACACACCCTGTCACATTGTCTCAAAGCAGTAATGGATACACATGACATGGCACATGCTCCCTGCACACAAAAAGGCAGAGACACTCTCTTACAGTACAAGTGTCCCCCATTAAGTCTGTGACCCCCCTCCATTATTACCCCTCTGATATTACGTCTGGAGATGCAATGTGTTGTTAACTCATTCCCCAACTTCTGTTTCTGCACAGAGGAGACAAGCATATTAAGGACATAAAAATCACAGTTTGAAATGTTGGTGTGAGTGATGCTAGTAATGCAGCATGAACTCTTAAATCTCTCCTGTTTTCAATAGTTGATTGTTTTGCTGCCTGCAACATAACCAGACAACATCTTTAACATATCTGTTAGATATTTTTATATCTATTAAGGCAAAATCCCATAGAAGACAGCATGAAGATCAAACCTTTCTTGAAAACTGGAGGATAGTGATTAAACTAATGTTGTATCGGTCATAATAACTACAAAACCTCAGGTTGACTTCTCATATTCAACACAGCTTAACTCTACAAATAGCTCTTGCCTCTTTTTCCTTTTCTGACTGAGAACAATTGCTTCACCCTAAAGCTTTGAAAGATGCCTGATGCCACACATTGAATCTGGCAAATCTTGCTGCTTTGCAAGGTTACCTAGAAATGTCTCTTGAAGAAAACATGTCACCTGATCAATACAAAAAGCCATAAACTGAGCTAAGCAAGCAGTTCTAAAGTTCTATCAAAACATTTGCTGTTGTTAGCATGTCACAAGCTTTTTAAAGTGTGCATTTAAGCAAAGCGCTGCCATCATTTCACATTGAGACACTCACACTAATTCCATGAAGTCTTAATATTTGTGCCGCTCAAGGGGGCAACACAGCTGTGGGCTGCATGCAGAGGGGCAGTACATTGAAGTGGCAGCATGAATGGGGCTAAAAATGCATCATACTGAATTAACAACAATCTTGATGTACAATTATGACATCAAATTATGTAGTGTTTTTTTTTAAGTGACGCTTTTCCACTATGAAATGTTGGTTTGACATGTACTTCATAATGTTGGTTTTCCAGTTAGGATTGGTACCATTTACCTGGCACAGTTTTACACATCACCTATGATGAGGTTCCCAGTATACTGAGCAGGGGAGACAGAATAGGGCAAACGTATTGGTCCCCTTTTGCGTTTTAGTAAGAGATGTGTGATATTGGAGAAATGGGGATGTCATAGACTCTGTGGGACATGGGAACAACAAGTAAGTGCTGCTTTGGTGTGTGACAGGGCTGATGCACAATGTCATGCAAAATCATGAATCAACAGACATTACAGCCTTGCAGAATTAACGTGAAAGTCTTAAGATGCAATTCAAGGAAGCATTTTTGATAAGGGCACAGTGAATCGGGCTGCCGCTGACTACTGAGTGGTCAAAATGTCATCTTAAAAAGGTCAAGGGGTTTTACACCAAAATTATACCGTCCATCGTCAGTCCTGAATGCAGTGTAATCTCTCAGCCTCCTCTGCTTTCAGGAGTTTGTTGCTTCATTTCTTGCAACTGTCTCTGGAACAAAACTCATCTCCACACTGGAATAAAACGCCCCATACTGAGGGGTGCCAGCTGCCCTGTTTTTCTACTTTAATCTGCTGTTGTCAGGATGTCACATTCAGACGATGGCAACCCCAACAACTTTTTAGGAGGAACTATCAAAACGTATACTGTTACCTTGAAAGGTTGGGTAGACAAGTAAATGACTATCATTAGGAGGTTAAGTCTTAAGGTATTAAGCTGGTATTGATCTTGATCAACTTTAGCCATGAGTACACCTATATTGGCAAATCAACAGATTGTGGGATGCATGTCAATATCACTTTATGAAAAGGTATGAGGTATACCTTGTATGCGTTAAAGTAATTACAATTCTCAGCTAGGGATGTACATAATTTTATGAGGCAATATCCGATAAGCTGAAATTGGGCTTACCCTTATCTTTGATGACTGACATTTGATTTAAAATTGCGAATATTAAGTGATTTTTACGAAAATCAGTATGTCACATTTGAACATCCTGACAATATTACACCCAATAAAAATAAAATGAATAGCCACCTTGTACAGATGAAGAAAATCTCGGCAGGCATGTTCATATCTGCCCCAGCCCTATATGCCATATGTTTTTGATTATGAACCGAGTGTCTTAGTACTTATCGATTATAACGTGAGGTCCTTGCGAAAACCAAGCCTTTGGTATGTGAACATGTTACAGTTTAATTACACCGTATTATGTCACAATGGGGACACAATTCATTTCCACAATCTCTGTGTAGTTAGCTTGTGCAACCATGTTGTTCAGACCTCAGTGTACACGAAAGTGTAAATACAGGGAGCCTGGAATCGTGTGGTAAGAGGAAAAGAGTTAGAAACCGTTGGCAGGACCAGTAAGAGCAGTTTTTCGCCCTGAATAGCTAACGTAACATTATCGTAATTCAGCTAACGTTAGCTGCTGTTTACACCGACTCCAACAGTCTGCCTGCTGCCACATTTACCTGAACCCTTCACCTGCAAGGTCTTACCTTATAATAGACATCGAACTGTATATTTTCCGGGAGCGAGCGTATGTCCCTTCTTGAGCGGCTGTAGTTGTCCACCACAGCGGAGATAGCGGTGTTGTACAGTGTTTCTGGGATCCATTCGAGCTCCACCGCCGCCATGTTGTTTTCCCTCTCCAAAAAAAGCCCAGCAGCTACAGCCCTCCCCAGCACTCCCTACATTCGCTACCTCACAGCGACAAAAGCACGTCCTCCGCGGGGCCTCATATAACATTCGCCTCGGTGAATGGGGATTAAACACAATCAGACTACCGCTGCGATCACAAAAACCGCCGTTTAATTTTCATTGCCCCCCTCATCTCCGTCTACTCGTCGACCCTACAGCAGTTCCGTCCCCCCGTCCTCCTGACGCAAACATTCACGGGCGCTGACGCAGTGACGTCATTGTGCAGCCGATGCAGAAATTGTGTAATTAAGCTGTTCTTACACGAAAACAAAAAAACAAGGTACACCAACTACAAACACAGACCAACCGTGTTTGTATTTATTGAATAATAGGGTTAGCTGTTGGCCACTGACATAAGATTACCCCCAGCTCTTGGTTTCTCAAATCAAGCATCTGTTAAGCAGACGGATACATAAATATAACAATGCATACTTTCCAATGGACTACTGTTGATAATTATTGACAACATACCCTCTTTAAAGACACACATTAGCTTTAAACAGTCAAGAAAACACTTTTCACATGAAATTATTACAATAAAGTTAGATAAAACTATGGACTATAAAGAACTTTCTGGTGGTTTGACTGTTTAAAGCATTTGAAATGTTTTAATTCATAGTATAATTATTAATTATAAATCGTGAGCCCTTTTTACCCTGTAATCCATTCAAACTTGTATAGACTGCACATTTTTTCTAGCCTGACACGCCAACAGACAGTTCCATATATCCTCTATAGCCTTGATCGACACAGGAATTGAACTAGCACCCGTTTTGCTCTGGGAAACATGCACTACCTGCTGCATCACTGTGTCAAACTCTTTTTATGTAAATGTTACTCTATAATAGTAAAATGATGCAAAAGACAACTGAATTGTACTTTTTGTATTATTTTGTATGTTTGTATGAGAAGAGAAAAGAGACATGTAAAGGCAGAAAATAATGAAATTGTTATGTAAAAAATACTAAAAAATAGTTTGGAATGTATTAGTTTTAGGGGTCCTTGTCAGTTAAAGATCTTGGAATCTTTATATTTTTTTCCGTGAGTGAGCCCTGACTGGATTATAGCAACAAGCAATGGACCAGAGTAGGAATCAATGTCTTCTAAAAGATAGTAGAAAAAATGGAAACCTAAAAGGCCCCAAATCCTGGTGTGTTTGACCAATTACATTATGTCTAAGGGTGTCATAAGTGAGGATCTGATTAAAGTTGAATAATAAAATGAAGAATTTTTGCTTCTGCAGAAGATCAGATGAAGCTCTTTTCCCCTCCCCTTTGGAAACTCTTGGATCTAAGGGAGGAGGACGGGTTAGATGGGTCACACTTCATAACAATCTTTGCATCTGCCTATGATGAGCATATCAAACCTAACATAGGTGGAAGCTATATAGCTATGACATAATAAACTCCAAGAAGTAAAAAAAAAAAAGTCCTTTATAGGACATTTTCCTTCAAGGGGCATTGTGCACTTTTCTTTGACCTGAGAGTTCAATGACAGGTGTCATGTTTTTCTGCTCCCCAAGCCCCCCCTAACAGCATTAAACGAAAGCAACATAAATTTTGCTGGACATATGACATTTAAAAATTTTGAGGACCTCTGTCAGAGTTACAAGTTAGTCAAGGACAATTTTACTATATACAGGTCCTTTAATAAAGAAATAGCAACATTTATAGATGCATTTTGAACCCCCAAATTTGAAAGGTATCATTGGCTCCAAGTCCACACAATCTTTACTGTACTAACATTAGATTAATTTAAGAAGTGCAGGGAGAAAGAAGTTGATAAAGAAATGTGACTACAAATGGAAAAAAACTTGCACACATCTACCAACAATTCTTTTTTGATTGTTTGAATGAACATATGGTTTTGTATCACCCCTAAACAAAAGTTAACCCCCAAGTGGTTTATCATTTTCTTGCTGGAAGGAGAATAGTTATATTCATCTCATTTTGTCTTGTACCGCCAATTTGTAGAGATGTTGACCAGCTTATTGTCGTGAATCTAACCCAGTGTTTGATTTCTCTATTGCTTATTTTTATCTTGGAAAAATTTCAAAAGGTACAAGCAGACATTTCCCTTTAAGATTTCACGTCTGAAAACAAAACAAAAAACAATAACTACATGTTTAAGAAATTCTTAATATTGAATAAGACAAAGAGAAAGGAGAAAATAATAGGGAAATGGGTTTGAAATGAAATTTTGAAAAACTTAATGTTCAGCCAAAGCAACAATTTCTGATACACTTCTACACAAATAAACCCACGCACACACACAAGCATGTTTAGATGTGTATTTTTATATGTGTGTGTGACATTAAAAAGTAAATATTGCATAATATAGGACCATCAAAACTATTATATGGTGAATAGCTAGCAGCCTAGGGACCACATGTGAGCTTCCAATTTACTTCCCTTTGTCTGGCTGACCAGTCATGTCAGAATTTAAAAAAATGCTTGTTTTTATGCTAATATGTTCACATGATGATAAAGTTCCGAAGTGTCTCCGTTAATTTTATTTGATAATTTTCTCTACAGTGGTAGGAGATTTAACCCGCCACAGGCAATAAGAACAGGTTATATGTGGCACTGTTGGTAAAGTTTCCCCGCCCTAAACCACATAAGGACTGGTTGACTTTTTTCTTTCTTTCTTTTTTTTTTTTGCATTATAAACAAGATTTTGTACATTTTTTACAGTAATGTGTGTAGCGTGTCCTCTTCCATGGCGCTAGATGGCAGCAGCTGCGTACAGTGGAGAACAATCACGTGCAAGAAGAAGGCAGGTCCTGACGTCAGCGCGTTGGAGCATGCCTACTACGTTCGCACATAAACAAAGGCAGGACGTTGGTGTACGTTAAGGTAACTATTTTACTTTTTTATGCGGAGCGAACCGAAAATTAGTGGAGAGGAACGTTGCCGGAGCCATGGAGAATCATCTACTGATGAGAGTGAGTGTTTTTACCGACCAGGGAGGCCGGAAATACATGGAAGATGTGACCGAGGTCGTAGTAGAGCCCGAGCCGGGAGAGGACGAGCCGACGGCTGGTGAAGCAGACGACAGCAGCGGGGGAGTCCTCACAGTTTTTTCAGCGGCGGACGATTCGCACCGAGCCGGGACTGAGAAACCGGTGGAGATCACCCGGGTCTCTGCAGCACCGGCTGACCCTGCACGGACCGAGGACCGATCGGAAACACCAGTAGCCGGAGGTCAGCCCCCTGCGAGTCCGGTGTGCCGCTCCCGCCGGTCGGTGGCGTTCTTCGCCGTGTTCGACGGACACGGGGGCCGCGAGGCTGCGCTGTTCGCCCGGGACTATCTGTGGGAGTTCATGAAGAAGCAGCGGGGCTTCTGGTCCGAGTGTGACCAGGAGGTGTGCTCTGCTATACGGAAAGGATTCGTTGCCTGCCACCATGCGATGTGGAAGAAGCTCCGTAAGTTTACGAACACTTTGACTAGTTCAAAAGTAGGGATGGGCAAAATGGACCAATATCATACCATCTTGTAAAATTAGGATAGATGGCTCTGCAAAAATTGTTTTAATATCTTTGCTAGGAATGCACCATATTAGATTTTTGCTGATAACTGATATGTAGACATATCGAGTACTAATCACCCATACAGATATTGATAGAAATACTTTTTCGTCAAACACAGAGCTTAATTAAAATGAACCCATTCATGGTTACAGTCCATTTGTGTTTGGAACAGATGTAAAACAAGAAAAATGGCACGTCTTAAGTATAGAAGTATAAAAGAGAAGTACAAAAATTAACATTTGGTGATGATGACCAGCTTGTGCTTACAAGTTCTTGGTTATAAATATAACAAATTTCATATCCAATGAGTTTTAGTCAGTATGCCGATTGCTTCGGTAATAATCATGTGTCCCTTGTTACTTGTAGCAACAGAGTTGTCACCATTATTGTAAAGATAGATATGTGAAAATCATTATGTGAAAATGTCAGGTGTAAGAGGAAATAGATCTAACTGCACTGTTAGATGGAAGAACAAAATTCTCATATAAACATCTTCAGTTTTCAAGTGCATTAAAAAACGGGTCTATAAAGTTCAATAAATGGGCTTGATATTTCAGACAGACCTTCCTTTTCTCTTTTTGATATGTTTTTATCAAGAGCACAAAGTCTCTACTGCACTAACACTTACACTTTGCTCCTTTAATGGTGATGATCTACTTGTTTTATTAACCTATGTTAAACAAGAACTCATTAATGATGAATTTCACATGTTTCACAATTTCACATAATATTCAGTGATAGTAAAAGTAAGTATTACGAAACATTTGTATATTTATCTCAGAATATCGCTTGTATGTCTATCAGGCCAGTATGTTAACTGGATCATATTGTATATCTGGTGAATAATTTTCTCATTACATAGATTTAATAGGGGTCATTTCTGCGTTTAGCTTGTTTTAGATAAACATTACCATATTAACATGTCACTATCTAGTTTGCCGTTATTTTAAACATTTTTATTTTACAGGCCTTGCTGGAGGTTTCCTCAGCTTAGGAACATTGGGCATTTTTGTAGTTGTAATACTAGTTATGTGGCCCTCTGTAAAACCAAAGTTGTCCATCGATGGCCTTGTGGGCCCATGTTTGGACTGGAGGCCCTTGCCTTGATGCATGCAACCTCCAACTACAGAGAACATCGAGATGGATCACAATGTGTTATTCACTGAACTTAGTGGCCCATTGATGGATGTTTTTATGATTGACTCTATCTGACAAGCTAAAAACTGTACCGTAGAATAACAGTGTTGCTACATTAAAGTCTATCAAAGTAGATGACATAGCAAAGATAACATTTTCTCAAGGGATGAATATTGGATTTTTGCCAACGTCTGATATGCTAGTATTCTCAAGCTCATTATTGCTTACTGTGATATCAGTGTTTTTTGTCAATAGCACAAAGCCTCTACTTAACTAAAACAGACCTTTTCCTTACACTGTGATGGTCTGTGTTAGAAAAGCAAGAAAACCAAAATTTAATTCATTAGTAAATGATGTGTTGGATTAAAAAAAAAAGTGGACATTAAGTGACAATGAGGAATGTTTGTACATTCTGTCTCAATTTCTGGAATGTTTTGGTCAACTTTTAAAGCTTAGTTCTGGCAACAAATATTCAGAAAGATTTTATATTCCACTGATCTCGCATAGCTAATCCTTTCGTATTCACAGGCAGTTAAATATCATGACATAGAATAAGATAGGCAAAATATTTTCCTGATGCATGACTTGAATCCCCTTTGGGAGATAGTAAAGCAACATTTTTTAGAAAGAAATAACCACACACACTCGCTCGTATTAGTTCATAATTTTAAAGCCTTGTATGTTGACTGTAATGGGTCACTAAAACTAGTAGCTTCTTTGTTACAAGGCAGGCTTGTCATTTTTAATGTTGTGCCCTTGACTGAACTCAATTGAGCACCATCTTCACATTCACTACAAAGGCAAAATACGCCTCTACAATTAAAAAATGATTAGAAGATAGATAAATACATGAAAAAGGAAAACATACTAACAAAATTGGTCAATTTGGACCTGTATTTTTTGTGGTTCATTTGCCCTGGTCTGAAAAAGTATAAAAAGTTATTTAAAGTCTGGTCTATTTCCCACCATTATTTGAGCTGGTGCACTCACTAGATGAAATGAGAATAACTGTCCTGGCAAAGGAAGGCATCAGCATATTTGTTACAGACATAAAACAATTAGAACAACAGATACATGTAGGGATGGGAATTGATCAAATTTTATCGATACCAATGCTATTAACAATCCTCCTAATTGATGCAATTCTTTAACAATTCTCTTATTGATTCCTGCAGATTTTCCGTGTGGCAAATGTTGGCCTGTAGATTTATGAGTGCCAACAATGTCAAACACATGTCACAGTATAGATAACTGCTACTGGAAGTTGCAGGTGTTTCCGCTCACTCAAGGTTGTGCCTTTTGTGAGAAATGAAGCCACAATTCTGACGCTTCTGAACCCTGTCAGTGGAAGGAATTGATAAGGGAACTGATTAGCAAAAAGACTCATGATATCGATTCTTTGTTGGAGCTGTTAATGATTCTCAACTGGAATTGGCTTTTGATTCCCATCCCTAGATACATATATATAAGCCAATCACACAGAGTGTTACGTGAGCAGAGGTCTAAAATAAGCACCTTATTATCTTCTGATAAGATAAAAATCTACTTTGTAGGCTCTCTTACAAACCAAAATATACTCTAACATGAGTAACATTTTGTGCTACACTGTCTCTGTAGGCTTCATACGATCACTGATATTTCTTGACGGACATCCTCCCCTAAACGGTATATGCTTGCGAAACATGTTTTGATTTCCCAGTATGTATTGCAGGAAGAAATAAATTGCAGTGCCATTTATTTCTCTAATTGTTCAGCCCTGCTCCAAATACACCATATTTCCTTCCTGCTAATCTCCATTAACAGTTCCGTCATGTCCTGAGCCTGATGATATCACAGAGAATATAATGCTCCAGTCAGAGGACACAGACCGTCCTGAACTCTTCTCATGTCAGACACAACACTGAGTACACACGGACTGTGAGCTGCAGTCTAACAGCTGACATGTCCGGACATATCCACACACACACATACACACACACACACACCCTCAGTGCATGCTGCTGTCTGAGCAGCACACAGGGCCACTCCTCCTTTATAACAGGCTTCGTCATGAGTGAAATAGAAATATAGACAAAACAGAACATAAAGGACAGCATGTAGAGAGGGAGAGTAAGGAAAATGAGGTGGATATGAGCATGCATAACAGGAAATTAACATGTGAACAAAATGTTCCCAAGGAGGTTGGGTTTCAGCTGTGAGTGCTGTGGCTCGATTTTTAGCCCGTATTGCTCAGGCTCCAGTTCAAAGTTCCATTATTGTGATAGTACAGTTAAAATAAGTAGTTAACTAATGTTTGATTCACCTTTTAATTAGTCTTTTAAACCAAAATATGTGTCCATATAGGGCAGGGTGATCTAGGCAAAAAATGTATATCTTGATCATTTTAGCTAGTTGGTTCATTGCTTGATTTTTTTCTCCAGATAAATAATTTAAATACATAATAATGAAGCTCTAAGTAAGGATTTTTTTCAGTGCAAAGGGATACAAGGATTTGATGTTTGGGGCGGCAGCTCTTCATTTTACAGTCATTATATCGTTCCTTGTGTTAAGTTATTTTATTATTTTTTAAATTTTTAGCTACTTTTAAACCACTCATATGACACCATACCCATATAACCATATGAGTTTCTTCCTTTGCGATTAAGCTTGAAGGTATGCCTCCCGTATGGGGCATGTTGTTGCTAAACAAAATCCGGCCTTGCTGTTAAGTGTTGCTAATTTAAAGAGGAATTTATTTATCATGCTCAGGTTTTTTTTTTGCCACCTGTTCTAGCATTTTCCAAAATAAATATCATGCCACTGCCTTTTCCAAACTCCCACAGCACGTAAAAAATCCTGTTTCTAAGAGTTGCTTTCTTCACCTTTCAAAGAGTCTTTCCTTAAGTAAAATTTCCCTACAATGATGCCATTAGGGCAATACTACATACCCCAGATGGAGTCTGAGCCAGGTTTTTGCTCAGCCCAGCTGACAAACTGCATAGTGGTGCAGCTGGTAGTGCTGTTGCCGTGCTTTGGGAAGGTTGCTGGTTCAAGGTCCTGATCAGGCTGGATCTTTCTGTATGGAGTTTACTTGTTCCCCCCATGCCTGCATTGTTTTCTCCAGCTACTACAGTTTCGCCCAACAGACCAAAAACATGCTTGTAATGGTAATTTGAGATTCTAAGGCAGTGTTAACACGGCTCTATTTTCTGCTTAAAGCAAAGAGTTTCCATTGAGTTTTTTCGCCTCCCGTTTACATGACAAAGGTAACTGGAGTCCCTGAATCCGCAAACTTTTGAAACCAGGGTCCAGAGTGGAAAGTTTTGATCGTGGCTGGCTCCATGGAGACGGGATTCAGCATTTCAGGATGAAGTGCTGATGTCACAGTACTCTTTCACATGAAAGCTGCATGCTTACCAGGAACAAGAGCTAAGGCTGTCTACTGAGTAACATGTGTACTGTTTACCGTGCTTGGTTTGTTATCCAGATGAAACTATCCCATTTGTTGTCCAGACAAGAAACTCCTGCGTCTTCACGTTTCTACACACCGTTGTTGTTTGTGAGAAGTTTTTCTTCATACGTGTGTGGTAACATCGCTGTCTCTCTGCAAACCTACATCGCCATCTACTGGACTGACATGCATGCTACAGCATTTTCAGTTGGTCAGGCGTCTCCATGTGAAAGCAGATTCACCTTTGCGTTTCCGGTGACAATGTCTCTGCATAAACAGGGCCTAAATTGTCTATTGGTGTGTGTGCGTGTGAGTGTGTGTGTTGTTTTGATGTAACAAACTGAATGTTGGCTTTGGTATTATGGAGCTTTAAATGAACAATAATCCTCCTAGGTCAACAGCAGCATTTTATTCTATGTAGGGTTTGGGCAACATATTCTACCATCCAGTCTTTTTTGTCAGCAGCGTTCCTGCCTGCTTCAGCAACACAATACCCAGCCACTTTGTGCATGTTACAACAGCATCGCTTCGTAGGCTTATTGTGTTTTTTAATGCCTAATCAGAACACAATTGGCAAGGGCACATACCAGAATAAAACTAATTTACAACAAGAATGTTTTTTTTTGTGAATTAGAAATTAGTTTAATTTTTTAAACGATTTTGAACCAAATTGTGATCCACTGAATTTAAGTCATATTAAATCTTGACATATTGAAAGACGCACACCCCTACTTGACCAATATTTTCTCTCATATTTATTTTTTCAGCTGAGTGGCCAAAGACCCTCACAGGTCTTCCGAGCACATCGGGCACCACAGCCAGCATTGTGGTTATCAGAGGAAACCGCATGTATGTTGCTCATGTTGGGGACTCTGCGGTGGTTTTGGGGGTCCAGGACGATCCTACAGTCCCTTTTATAAGAGCGGTGGAGGTCACACAAGATCACAAACCTGAGCTGCCCAGAGAGAGGCAGCGAATTGAGGGTCTTGGGGGAAGGTAAGTGTTAATCCAAGTTAAACTTCAAAACAAAGAACGTGAACTCAACCACTACGTAAGAATGTCTGTCCTCACTGGTAATGAACTGCTCCAGGGGTTGATTGGAAGTGAGCAGAGACCACCTATTTCAGACGAGCTTGGTGCGGTTGTTTGCCATAAAACAAAGGTTGACAGCTGTGGTCATTTACATTCAAACAAACCCTGCCAAACAGCGAATACACTCTTGCATTAAAACAACTCTCCTAAACCACTTTCCCTCAGCTTTTATGTATAGTTAAACAAAAAAAAAACTAAAAAACATGGAAAGAAGATACTGCAATGTTTTTTCAAGATTTGCAGGAAAATCAGATTGCAACTTGCAACACTTACCAAAAACTTTCAGAGAACTGAAAAATAGTCACTTTTAATGAGTTTCCAATTATGCCTGAGTCAGAATGGCCTTTATTGCCATTATACAGAATGTACATGAAATTGGAGAATACAATGAATAACAATCACAATTTTTAAATAAATATCAAGACCATGAGTGTGAAAAATGGTTATGTTTTTCTACTACTGCATCATTTGGGCTTATTGAACTTAAATTCACATGATTCATTCATAACACTGAAAAACAAGCAACACGTGAGAAAACATATGTGAGTATCTAGGATAACTATGGATAAAACAATGTTAGAAAAAATGCAACACTTCAAGGGACAGTAATCCTGTGATCCCTATAACTTTGGTTTCATTATAGGCTCCTTAATATGGTATAGGCTAAAACGGTAATTGAATTTAGACAGTCATTAATTCCCCGGTTTCTTATATTTTGTATGTTGTTCATTTTTGCTCAAAACAAATAGCAAACTTACCAGAAAGCCCTTCAGATTTAATGTTGAAACTCAGTCAAGACTTGTTTTTTTATTATCATTTAGACAAAGCCAAATGAGATTAGTGAGATTTTTCATTTAGTCCACTCATCAGCCAATCAGCTGCAAAGGATCAATAGTGGAGCCGTCTTTGTTTCGGACAGTGAATCATAATGTTATCTCTCTCCTGGTTGATTAGTTTAACTTTTTGTGTATTGACTATGGATTAGATGCTGTAGTCTGATGGGTCTTATATGACCAGGCAAACTACAGCTGCCAAGAACCTTGAGATTGTTATTTTGGGCTTAAGCAACCAATAAGGATAGATAACAACTTAAAAAAAGGATTCAGTATATTACAGCCAAAGAGTTGAAAATAACACTATGACTGTATCAGGGAAATGTTTGGAGGCTGAAAGATCATAAATGAGAACATATCCAAGAGGCTATATATCAACACAGTGCTAATAGTTGTTACACAACTGCACCAGCTGCCTCATATGTTGCCCTTTTGTTTTGAAACAGTTCACAAACTTAACTTTACATAAAATAAGACTTTTTATAAGGCATCAACCTTCTATGAGGTAATGATTAATTTAATAGTAAGTATATATACTATAAGTTAATAGTAGTCCCCTCCACTTTATTAGCAATATGTTGTTGGTTTTGTATACAAAGCAGTGTATGTTGTGTTCTTTGGGATAGGGCTGATTTTTGGACAATTTTTGGACAAGATCTAATTGCAATTTTTCTGGCAGATACTGCAATTTCAATTTGATTCACAATTTCTTTAAATCAAGCTTCAGTGCAATGTTGACTTTGTTCACAGTATAGATGACAGTAAGGAAATCAGTGATCAAAAGGAAATAACACATCAAGCACCAGCTAATATTGATGAAAAATACAAAAATAATGTTATTATTATTTAAGGGATGCTCAAATTTCTACTACTAAACAGAGGCTTTATATCGTTGACCTACTTTCAGCTCTTCTGTAAATGCAGACTGTCTGCAAAATTGTTCAATAGTCTGTGTAAAACAGTTGGCACAACAGATCCTTGGTCAGTCAGGAGTACTGCAAAAATGGCAGCTTTGGCGATCACATAATTGGGTTGTCTGAATTACAATTTGGATCTGAAATCGCTAAGTTGTTCAGCCCTTATTTTGAACCTTTGAACTGTTTATGTGTGTTTATATATTCATTCAAACACTGCTTCATCCACCCATGAGGATACATGTCAGTCATATTCTCCCTTGTTTTCCTAAAGTGTAATAAAGAAGTCTGGAGTGAATCGTGTCGTCTGGAAGAGGCCAAGGCTGAGTCACAATGGCCCAGTTCGACGGAGCACTGTCATTGACCAGATTCCATTTCTGGCTGTCGCTAGAGCTCTGGGTGAGAAAAACTGCACAAACAGTAATCAGAGATGTTTTTTTGAGGTGACAACATGAAGAATGGAGAGTAAAGTGATTCCTTCAGCCAGTCATCCCTGGAAAATGTTTCTGTTCCCATTAACAGGTGACCTATGGAGCTACGACTTCTACAGCGGGGAGTTTGTAGTTTCTCCTGAGCCTGACACAAGTGTGGTAACCCTTGACCCCAGGAAACACCGCTACATCATTCTGGGCAGCGACGGTCTGTGGAACATGATCCCTCCACAAGAAGCCATCTCCATGTGTCAGAACAACGACGAGGCTGAGGTGGGTACGGGAAAAATGGGAATGGTTTAAACAGCATTTTTTAACTGGTCAGGCCTGAGGAGCCATCAACTCTCTTATTAGAACTGCAACAAACATGGAGGAAAATTTGTAGAAAAATTCCAATTCGGTCAATTAAGCGTGTTGCAGTTGATCTCAGAAGTTAGATTATACAAGTTGCAAAGTAGATAAGCCACTGGAAATGCCCTCTTTGACTGTAATTGCCAATTTTTTAGTTATCCGATTAACAGTCCAACTAATAAATAAGTAAACAATCTAAAAAAAATCCAGCTAAAACATAACCTCCTTCTGTACATCAGGCTCTTTTGCCAAAGTTAGTTTTCCACTCTTCCTTTACAGCTCAATGATAACAACTCTTTGACCCACCATAATTTTTAGCCCTGTTATCATAATCTAATTGTTATGTACCCGACTGAAGTGTGAGCATATAACAAGTCTTCATCTTCCAGGCTCCATGTGGCGTCTCAAGCGCTCGTCATCTCGTCAGCCATGCTCTGCTGAGGTGGCGACAACGCATGCTGCGTGCTGACAACACCAGCGCTATTGTCATCGCCCTGCAGGACTTTGGGATTTCCCAGGATACTTTGCACAACGAGGAGGTGTTGCTGGACTTATCAAAGATCTCCCAGTGTCCTCCAACCTCTGTTTCTCGAGCAGACACTCCTCTTCTTCAAGTAAGTGTGGGACAAACAAATTCTGTTTTTTTATTTTTGACTTTGTGGACAAAAAACAGATTATTGAACAGTTACCAGAAAGTTTTGACTAAACATTGAGTAAGGTTTGCAAAACTCATATGTTGGGCCCTAAAAACAGTTTTAACACCAAAACACCATGTATAACAACATGCACCAACTGATTTTTACAGGAGTTTTTAGCTTATACTACATTTGGAGAGAACTTTATTCGCAGCTCTACTTCTGTTTGTGGCCTGTCATGTACATTCCCCAAAATGGAACTGCACATCAAACAGTGCATCCTGGGTAAAGGCAGAACCTCACAAGGGTCTGAGTATTACTGCTTCAAACTGGGGCTGGACTGACAAAGCTTTGGTACAGTGTTTGAGTAATTGCCTTGTGGAAGGAGCACAACAGACCAAGCAGGAACATTTAGTACTACCTCCTAACTTCTACTTGTTGGTTTGTTTTGGAGAGCCAGAAAAAAACATTAATACAGTTTTGAAACTAGGCATGGCGTTCTCACTAGAGATGGATGTTGCCATAGGAAAGTTGATTATAATTCTTAGAAGTTCTCAGACTTTTTCCATCATGGAAGTTGAGTCCCTGTCCTTCTAATTAAGCACCTTTTCTGTCCCTCAGGGATTGCTTGTCGGCTAAGTAACATAATGTGCAACCAAGTGCTAGTTTCACAAGCCTTTGCTGCGGAAACAGCCTGCTTTGATTTGTCAAGGCTTCACACATGATTGCAGCACAATAAAGTCTTTTAGAACAGCATTCAGGGGCTCAGGGCTCTAACCTTCGCCAGAATATTTACAAGCAGTGGCTGCTGAGCTGAATACTCCTGTACCCCTAAACCAGATTGGGGTCCAGAATAAGAAAAGGCTTATCTGAAAATATCTACTCATGCAATGAGTGCAACAACATTTGGCCTCAGGAATGACTTTGGAGAAGGTGTTTTTTTTTTGTATGTCTGGTTTCCTGATCCAGAAGGGCATCCAAATTCAGTCACTTTCCTTGTATATTCTAGATATAACCAAGGCTGTGTCCTCACGTTTGTTTGTAGTAATAGACTGCAGTAGTTATAACTTGATAGGTGAAGATATTTAATTAACACTCTCTTGCAGTGTTGGTGCACTCTGTCAGACTTCTTGAATCTGGATTCCACTCAAAGCCAGCAGTGATTTCATGACACATGCAGTACACATCTTAATGTCATTGAAATCCATTCACATGATTTTGAGTTGTGGGGCATTTACAATTTTACTGCAATCCTTGCTATTAAACGTGATCTAGACCCTGATGTTCTGACAGTAAATTGAATAAGCATTACAGAAACACAACTTATAACGATCACCTAAAGCCAGAAAGGCCCAATACCAAATTTAAAAGTGTTATTATCCAAAATGACTCCAGGAACAGGTTTTAAGGTGATTAATTTTTATGTCTTTTGAGCATAAGAAACAGCTTCTTATCCTGAACCAAAGATGGCTGTTTTGCTTAGACTCATATTCAGTATGTCCTAATTTTTCAAATTATTGATATTTTTAGCTGTTTTCTGTAGATATTGAAAACCACCCTTGCATGCCTTGTCAACAAGTCTTGTAATAAATTCCTGGATCTGGATTTGGAATGGGATCACCACCAAAGTCCAGTCACTTCTTGTTCCATGATCAGTATGCCCTGAAAATGTCATCAAAATTTGTCGGTTATTTTGCCCACAGAGTGATAGGTTAACAAACTCTGGCATCAGCATAACCTAGTTTGAGGACATCAGTCAACAAAAATATTTAAGCAAGCAAATCATGTTATTCACATTCTCATTTCCTATTGCGTAAGTTTGTTGGCCCAGTGGACCATAACCAAACACTGCTGCTTCAATGACCTCATCTTATTTGGCACATGGCAGAGTAACCATCTTTTGGAGTGTTTTGAACATGACTGCTGAAGTTTGTTCACTTTGTTTATCTCCTTCTTCAGCGTCCTCCAGAGGAAGACTCTCTCTCTGCCGTTTGTGACCTATTCCCTGCCCTGGAGCGACGAGATGGACTCTCAGGAAGTAACAGCCTGTTCCACATGAATCTGTCTGACCCGTTCTCCCTGAGTCCCCTGTGCTCGAACACTGAGCTGGCCGGTCAGTCCGGTCAGCCTGACAGGACGGTAGGCAGAAGGACCGCAAACAGCAAACGAACTCTTGACGCACCCTCACCCTCGCGCCCACCAGCTAAGAAAGCCCGGCGCAGGACTGCTGACCGGCCTCCGCTGGTCCAACACAACGCAGAGAAGAAACAGAAGGAGTCGAGTAATGTGTCGCCCATTCTTCAGCAGCATAACAAGAACACAGTGTGTGTTTGCTGAGACACAAACGCACATCATCACGTCATCCTGTAGCCTCCTTCTTCTCCTTTTCCAATTTCACGGATCATTACATGTCAAACCACCCTGTTCTGGTGCCAGGGGCATGGGTCAAAACGTAGAACTTAGACTGTAGGACTAAATTTAGTATAGAAATTCAGACCAGCTCCAAACTAGATAATTTTCAAATGTTGAAAAAATATTGGAGACCACAGACAGAAGGGCAGCCTCAACAAGTTTTTAATAATAGCCCTGATTGCACACACTGGACGATTCAGCCAGACCATGAAAGCACACACCAGCTGCTTACAGGAACTTCAACATAAGTGTTACCACTAAGGATGCACAATATTACTGGTACATTGTTGATATTGGCAAAGCTTAAGAAGCTGATTATCAGTATTGGCAGAGATCAGAATATCTTCCAAAGGTTACAGCCAATATTTTGGAATACTAATAGGTAATGTTTTAGCATATACTGGCTGTAATTTTGGCTTTAAATGTACTGTAAAACTCTACCTTATTTATTTATTTTTTTAATATCTGCATTTATAATACAATACAGTATCATTGATTGAAGAATCAATTGTTATTTGTCATGTTGCATTACTGCTTTTAATACAAACACACTGCCAAGGTTAGGGGAATATCAGTTATCTGCAAAATCGAATACTGTGTATCCCTAGATAAATGCACCCTCAGAAAAAATACAACTAAGGCAGGTGTGAGTATCATTATCTCCTGTTAGCTCCTCCTGCTTTGCAATCTTCCATAAATGCATAAAATAGAAAACACTAGTTGAAGAATATGTGTGTAATCATGTCTGATTGGACAGTCAAGTAATTTTGTGAGCTGTAAAAGCACAATATATCCATGTAGTGATGCTTACCAGTTTGCTTGTTGTCACTGTCTTTGGCAAGTATAAGTTGCTTTCAGATTACGTCACACTACTGCTACCAATCCCAGATGAAAGGCAGAAGGTCATATCTGCACAATAAATACCCTAAAATTGCTGTTAAAATGCTAGTTTTGTGTTATTCAGGGTTCTGCCACCTGGTTAAATTTGTGAAAAAACAAGAGGTACTTTAAGTCCAAACCATAGTGGCAAATTAAGAAAACATGCCAGTATGCTTTTCATCTGCTTAAGGTGAGCTGCAGCCAATTTGCCACAATTTCTAAGCTTAAATCTAAAGAATTGCAGAGTGGCATGTTGCGGTGTCTCAGGTATGCTGGACTAAGTAATTTATGATTTTGATTGCCTTAAATCATGTAAATTACTCAACTTGTTAAAAAAATCACTTTTCTTTTAAGTGTGGGATCCATAAAAATGTTTCTAAAACAGCAATACTGCACAAAACAGCCCATTCTGTACATCAGATAATGGTCTTATACATCTGGTTGAAAGATGACCTGAAATATAAAGTCTGTTGAACCCGAGATGTTCGGTTTCAGGTGTCACTTTCCTCCATTCTGATCAATTCTGAATTCTTACTTCCTGTCAATACCATGTGGCTGAAAGCGGCCATTACTGCTGGAGGCATCACACAACAGATATTGGTAACATCATGCTACCAATGTTTGATGTTTCAGCTTTGGATTATGAAGGATCCTTTCATAGCAAGACTGAGGAGTATTCTGCTAAGTTGGAACTATCCAAATAACGACATTAACGCTAGACACTTGAGGATTATGTGGAAAAAATAAATGCAGAAAGCTGAAATTTGATCATGTAGTTGGGTTTGTTGGGGCAAATTGGGATATTTGCGTCCCGTAATGCAAAATGAGGATTAAAATTGTCTAGTGTGGAGCGTATTTTATAAACATAACTGAGTTGGAGTTTTGCATAACGAAAGATTAAATGGTTGTAAAATGCCAGACATGTTTGTCCAGTGAAATGGATCTTAACAAATGTTTATGAAAAAAAAAAACGCCTGACCTTATCACAAGAGGCTGCCATTAAGTGATAACTCGGTGAAGAAACAGTTTGGATTTTTGACTTTTTTAATGAGAAAAAAAATGAAGGCACAACTTAAAATTACCTTTCAGAAAGAATAAAGATTTGGTTTAAAAAGGCAGATTCTAACAGTTAATAGTTAATTTCAAATTCATGAAGCAACCTCAATATTTTACCCTTAAAAATCATTTCTTTATTCAGATCTCCCTTTCCAGATTATTAGGCAACAGCACAACTCCTGTTTGAAACTCCTCTGTTTTAGTGTTTATTATTGACAAGACATCTCATTTATTTGTCCATAGACATACATCTTTTTCCTCACTATCAAACTCTTCATCCATGTCTTACTCTTTATTTTAAAGAAATGACCCTGATTTATGATGCTGGTGTAAATATGCAATTTTTAGGATGAGTATTGATGTGTGTGCTGGTTTAAACAAATATATCTATTTTTTATACATTCTTGTAATGTTGGATGATAAACTTTTTCACAGTTCTCTCCTCAGTATCTCTGTATATCACCGTGTGCTCACCTGTGTTTAAACATATTTATGTATTTTTTATTTAATCACTGGAGATTTGTCTTGAATATAAACTGAAGGTGCTGTTACAGTCACAAACCATAAGCTAAAGACACATGTTTATTATGATGTTAAGGACATATATGGCAGAAATGTTGGTGTTGACTTACACATCCACCTGTCCCTGTTAGGCTTAAATATTGATGTTAAACTGCATTATATCCTGTCACTGGAGTCACTCTGCATGTCTGAGCAGTACAAAACTGAATTCATGCTCGAACACGCTACGGTGTCAATCTATGTGGGGGCACGCATGATTGACCAAAACCTATTTCTCTCTCTTTTTTTTTTTTTTTTTTTTGGCTGAATCTTGATTTGTGATGTTAATTTCTTAAGAGAAAACAACAAACCATATTACATAATTTATACTATTTTATTTAAAATTAAACAATTTGTCATCTGTTTTGAAGTTGAAGAAAACCATTATTGGCCACTTTTTCATGGTTAATTATAAAAAATGGCAAAAAAAAAGTCTTACACACTTTTTATATCAGTGTCAAACACGTCCAATGCTGCGTTATATATACACCTGTCACTAGTTGGGGCTGTAGCTGCAGTGTTTCTCCTGTCATCCCGGCACTATTACCCAGCAATACCAAGTGGGTTTGAAAATGGAGGCTCAAGCAGATTTGCCAATAGTTGTAGTTCCTCAAGTGTCCACTTGAGGCCGGCTGCAGGAACCCTGTAGCTTCACATGATTGTGTGAGGGGAACAGACAGTTTTTATCGCCTAGATAAACATTTTATTGCTTGGGAAAAAATCCTTGGTCTAAAAGTATAATATATCTAAGTGCTCTCACTGTGGGAGGCCGGGATTTCTTTTATATATCACCTGATTTCTAGCTAATGTAGATTTCAATATGTCTGACAATGTTGAGCTTAAGTCTGGCAGAGATGGCATGAACAGTATGGCACATCCACTGAGACAATACAGCAGCACAAAGGCTCCGTTGATAATCAAACTGATGCCACTTTGTTTCTTCCAGTACTTTCTCCAGTCTGTCTATTGGTGATACACTACTGACTGTGAGTAATAGCATTGTGTTGCTCTGTATTGCTCTGGAGTATTTTGAGTAATAAAATAAAGAAAAAACTAACATTTAGACTGCGCGATGGGACACTATCTAATTAATTGGAGCAATGTGTGTATTCTGCAGATTTTAGATGCTCAGCTATAAAGAGGAGTGGAGGCTGTTTGTGCTAGCAGTGCTAACACGAGCTACATTCAGCTTGAATATTGTTAAACGCTACATGAGCTCGCTTTCTCTGCTAATATTTAGACAGCTTTAAGCCCTAATGTGTTTGAGTATATTGTTTACAAAATGCAAGGCTTTGAAATGATGGAAAATTCTTTTATTTAATGGTTAGATGCTTCAAAGTGTACATAAAGAAAAAGATCCTCTGTCATATTTTTAACCAAAAGAGAGAGAGCTCCTTTTAAATTTCACACATTTACTGTCAATGTCTTGAAAAGTAAATGGTCCTACTTTTCCTCATGCAGCCAAAGTTTTGGAACATTTAAGGCAACTAGACAACTAGGTTTACCTCACTGTGGCTCAGTCGAACTATTTAAGTATGAAACAACCAATCTAAGATCGCAATTAAACAGATAGTGTCTGCTCACTTTCAGTGTTGCAGTAAATCCACACAGAATGAAAATCATGCAGACGTACTATCTATCTGTCAGACCAGTGTGTCATCATCTTCTGCTCAGGCCTGCAGGTCGGCCCAGGTGCTCAGGATAGATCATTCATGTTTATGTCTTACATCATTCTAATGTACAAGGTTTATTTTGGGGGTATTTTACTTCATGAGCTAACTCCCTTCTTGTTGCATCAGAAGATTTGACCATTCTCTGAGTTTGCCTTCTAACAGTCCTCAGCTCCGCTCAAGCTCCTGTAGCAATCATTCTGTGATTCACCTTTTTGCATTGACGTGTGTCTCCTTGTGTGTTTTCTGGACTTCCAAACAAAGACTTCTTCTGGTTAGAGGGACACAAAAACAATGTTTACAGTCCTTGTGTGATGACAACAGTGCTGCCACACCTCCGCTGGAGCAGATAAGGGTTAAACTGATGTCATGTTGTCTTCGTTTGGCCACAATCTCCAAACACTCAGCCCTCACTGCCTGTCTCACACCACCACACTGATACCATGGTTTGTCTCTTCAGTAGGGCTGGGCAATATGGATTAAAGCAAACCTCCATTTAGTTCATATGAGACTCAACACATGATACATAACTCCTGTTGTTATCTTTGAAATGTGTCTATGGTTGTTTCACTACTTGAATTAAAACATTTAGCTGAATTGAAATCCACCTTCTTCACTAGTTGTACACAATGTGGTCTGCAGCATGCCAAAAATTACCCACTTGTCATACAAAACAGTAGCATGTATCAGACTAGTCTCTTTCCTACAATGTAGAGCATCACATCTGTACAGTGGAGTAATAGTTTTAGCATCCCTTTAGCTTATTTATACCGCAGTTAGCCACATCAAATCTCTGTAAATTCACATTTTCAAGTTGTTTTCATGGACATTAGACCTCTTCAGGGTTAAATATAGAAATCATAAGAATCCACATGAAGTACTCTCAATTGTTTCAGTCCATAATTGATGCTTTAATTAAGCACTACTAGCCATTAGCTTGGCTGCTGTTTACTTTTGTTTTGAAGACTTGAAAAAATAAAGCAGTGTATCATCAGACATGTTGAGAGGGACACAAAGCCCATACATTTTAATAAAAGAAACATTATTTGAAGAATTTGATATTTGATTTGATATACCTCCAAAGTAGGGGGCAGTAATGTGCCTTAAATGTTGGGCTGTGACCCCCAAAATAATAGTGAAAGTGAGTGGAGCGTAGTTGAAACACCAAACAGACAGCTATTTTAAGTATCTTTTTTTGCTTAGTGTTTTTTCTGAATAGATGGTTATGATTTAATGTCAGACTGGACCTATTTCATGTATTTCTTTTACAATAATGGGTATATATATATATACATATATATATATATATATATATATATATATATATATATATATATATATTTATTTATATGTAAGAAGGTTATAAAAACAGTCTTTGTTTCCCAACCCTGTCAAGTGTATCTGTTTGATTTGAGCCATGCCCCCCCTCCACGCTGCAGCTGCAGCCTCATTGTTACTGTTGTATGCACAAGGTTGGTCTGTGGGTAAAAACACTCTGCATGGACTTTATATGAGGATATTTTTGCACTATTATTGCTACCTTAACTGTCTCTGAAAGGGAAGCTGGTTTTACTTTTACTTTTAAAATAATGGAACTTGAGATAGGTGATATGATTGAAGCCTACATGAAATGTCTGAAGATTATTAATGGTTACTTTTTATTTACTACCTTCAAGAGAAATCCGTGAAACTGAAGTAGAGTTCGCCATGGTGTTATCCCACCCTCTTCAGCCCTTCTTTGTTTTTGTTTCATGAAATGTTTGATATGTACCAGAAATCTTCACTGCAAAGAGAAAAAGAATGTCCAGTGAAGAGATCAGTCCAATCCTTGTTATATTTAAGTGTTTTCTTAATAAACCAAGTGTGACCTCTAACTGGAGTTGACATTAAAAGCTGTTCAAATGGACTTTTGTTTTTAGAATCGAAGCTGTTGGAGCAGTGATGATCGTCATGATTTATTCCCTAATACAGTCCATAACTGTCTTTTGATCTCCGTATGATTATTAATCTCTTTTTAAAGAATCCAGTTGAATTTTGTTCCATTATTTCCTCAGTTGAACATAAACTTCCCTGACTCAGATGGCTATGTGCATGTGTACAGTGTAAATGTGAAGAACACTTATCTGGAATTGACCTGATTACAATAAAGAAAGTTCTCTGGAGTAAAGGATGTCTTTGTGTGTACCAGAAAATTATTTTACTTTAACTGAGAGTGTCTGCTCCTGTTTTTCATCAGAAGAGCGTGCAGAGATTGCCTTTGATTCTCTGGATCTTTTGACTCCCTAAATTCTTTGCCATTTTATGCTACAGTGAATTGTTGTAGACGTGTTCTAGACTGTTTACTCACGCTTACAAAGTGGTGAGCCTCACCCCGCTCTACTTGTGAAGACTGAGTCTTTCAGGGATGCTTCTTTTGTACACAATCATGGCACTCACCTGCTTCCTTCTAACTTGTTGACCTGCATTTCAAACATGCTTTCTAAGCATTGCTCTTGGATTCCATCGGTCACAGCTTTTTGGAACATATTTCTGAGACATATATGTCACTGAAGTTAATATGTGTCTGGAGGCAAACAAGCAAATGCTTTCTTGTGAAGAGGGTGTCTGCATGTATGAGCTTTTATTCAGATGTCTTTCAGAGCCCTTTGGACTGAGAATAAATTAGATATCTGCAAAATCATAAACATGAACATGTTTGTTTTCCCTCTGGGCTGAGATTGATGTTCAGAGTTCATCAGCTGTTGTAAAAACATGAAGTCTGTTTCACTATGACGTCACAAAGTTCATCAGAGGGCTGTCCTCCTGCTGAGTGCTTTGCCTGGACATGCCTCTGTAGACGATCCGGGTGAGTACGGAAGTCTGGTCAGATTCATGAAAGTCCCTCAGGGGTCTCAAAAGTAACAACACAGACAAAAAGGAAAAAAATCCAAATATGTTAGGAACCTCTTGCAAGATTCAAATGAGCAGACACTAAATGAATATAAGAACTTTTCTGTTTGCTGTCATCAAAAGAAATTAAAATGCTAACAGTAGCGTGCATACAGATTAAAAACATATACCAGACTTTGGTTCAATTTCTGGACCTAATGAATTAAATATTTTCAAACCTACTGTTCTGCTTTATACTGACAAATCCGACCATATGATCATTTTACTAAACTATCAGCTTAATTAAACGTCTGAAATGTGTTTTAGATCATTCATGTGTTATGATAGACGATTGAACACGGAAGAGTGATTACATACTTGTAAAAAAAATTATATCGTTCCTTGAAAGCTGGGATGTTTACTTATGTCACGTCCGGATTAATCAAGTTACAACCAGTGTAATTAAGGCGCCAAACTCAATATTTCAAAATAAAAGCATGGTATTGGTCTGATGTTGAGAATTGGAATCATGATCATGAAGGGGTGTAGGTGGGTTTGAGTCAAGCTACAGGCACATATGCAAGAATAAAAGCCACTAACTGGGCACTTTGTAAAAGATAAAAAATGTAAAGAGAAATCTTGAGATTAAATTCCATTGTAAAGCTGAAATACAGTGTCAGAAAAGTTACAATGTTATGAAGAGGTTAAAATGACACTTGAAGGTTCTCTTGATATTGTTAAGAAGTCTTACTATAAGCTTTTTATTTATTTATTTTTATCTTTCTATACTACAGTCTATGCCCCCCTCCCCCCCTAATTTATTTATAGAATTTTACATTTGATTTTTTTTTTTCAACAATGCATCATAACAAAAATCCACTCCTCATTAGTTTTCTCTTGTTTTCACAATAGGGAGTTTATACCACTCATTCATGATCTGCACCACAGGTTCTGCTTAGAGTTGCCTGGGGCTGAGGCCGATTTCAGATGACACTGTGCGAGAGGCAGGCTTCACCCTGAAGTGATCACTGGCTGATCAAACCAAAATGCAGTACATTTTCACTGTCAACTTGGAAAAAACTCTAATAGCACTGAGTCCTGTTTGTCAAAAATAATAATCATTTTTTTTAAATCTGTGTTGAATTTGGAAGGGTGTCAGTAGTTTTCTAACTGAATGGCCTGAAATATGAATATGATACATATAATATGTTTAAGATCAGCTTAGAAAAAGCACAGGTGAATTTAACTAAAGAAAAATTATGATCTTTTAAGTAGCCTATAACATTAAGAGAAAGATTTTGTTGTTTCGTGAAAACAAACTTTTGCACATCAGATAAAATGTTTAATGAATTCCACAGTTTGTCATTTTTTCCTCAGGCTGGTGGACAAAAGGAAAATGTCCAGAATTAATGTGTGTTCTTAGTGTGCCTAGAGGTTTTGGACTAGTCCTTGGTGTATGGGCAAAAATGTTTTAGAACCACTGGCATATGCATATATAAAACAGAAGATTTAAACATGTCTTTGTTTCCTTTTCATATTTGGGAAGCTTAAAAAGGTAGTGTTTAGTACTTAACTTCGTTGTTCTATGTAAGGCTTTTATTTTGAAAGCCTTTACAGGAAATTGCACCGTGCACTGCAGCTAGCTTCCTTTAGGCTATCCCAATCTAATTTCTGCCTGAGCGGGAAGGCTGTGGAGGACAGTAACGTGGATTAGCCGCATCTGTTCGTTAACTAGATCATTATATCTCCTGTTTGTCCAGTATAACCGGTATGAATGTGCTCCGTGGGTGTTTTAACGGGCTCTTACGGTTCATGAGGTTAGCCGTAGCTTTAGCTCATGCTCGGTAACTGCCTGTTAGAGCTAGCAAACAACAGCTTCTGAAGGTGGAGGTAAGTTTCCCAAAGTGAGATGACAACACGAGACAAATGTTTGACAGACTTAACTTCCTTCTAATTAAATTATTTGAATATTCCTGACGACATTTTGTTTGCTGTTGTGCCATTTTGGCGTTTTCACACGACGTGGTGTGACATTAAACCGAGTGTTAATCACTGCAGTTCTGATAGTTAACACAACTTTAATAGGGCTGGATAATACTGACTAAGCATGTATGTAGTTTTTCTTGGCCTAAAATATATACACAACTTGTATATCACTCATTTCCCCAATGACAACAGTAAAATCAAATGTAAGGATGATCATCAGGGTCTGACAGAAGAAGAAGAATATTCGGAGGATTTTTATTATGGGATTAAATCCCTTTTAGGAATAGTTTGAGCTTTTTGTACTTTTTAAAATTTCTTTTGTATTCAGAGCCATTCTGTGTACAGTTTGCATGTTCTCCCTGTGCATGTGTGGGTTCCTCCGGCACTCTGTCCTCTTTTGCATTCATAGGTTTTCTCTCACCTCCTTCCACAGACCAAAAAACATGCTCATTTGGTTGACTGATGACACCAAATTGCCATTAAGTATGAGTGTAGGCATGAGGGTTTGTATGTCTCTATGTGGCCCTGTGATTGGCTGGTGACCATTTCAGGGACCCCCCCGCCCTTCACCCAGTGTCAACTGGGATAAGCTCCAGTCCCCTGCAACCATGAAAGGGATAAACAGTGTAGATATTGGACATGGCAAACAATACCCCTGTGTCTGCACCATCTAAATGCACCAAATTAAAAACCACATTGTACAGTGCTCATTTTGTAAAAAAAATGTTGCAACCTTGCAAATAATTTTAACAACTAAATAAATGTTATCACTTAAAGAGGCTGGGTTACAAAAAATCCCTGTTATTCAAAATTTGGTTTCTGCTTTGGTCACTTTTTTTTTACTCTCATAGAAATGCAACACAAATGACAGTGAAATGGCACTAACTGGGATGTATTTGAATTTGACTGTATTACCCTATGTAAAAAATAAAAACTGGATTTTATCGTGGGATTGTATACCCATGCCATTATTATGTGTAAAGGTGTACAGAGACACTGTAGTTTGTGATGTCAGGAGTCTTGTCTACATTGACACTGAAATGCAGCACTATTTTCTAAAACTCTTTTACTTAGCAATATAATTTTGAAGAATATACGGCTAGAAAAAAGCTCATGCAATAATGTCAGATCCTACCATTCTAATAACAGTAACAACTTTCATCTGTTGTGTCTTCACTCAACAAGAAATTAAAATGATTTAATTCATCTAATTTATTACCAAGCCTTACATCAACCTTTCTTTGCAAGTTTGCAAATGTTTCTTTATGAACTGACCTTTTGTAGGCTCATTAATTGTTTTCACGAATGTCATTGAAAGTAAAATACTTTTTCCCAAGATCAAAAATATTTATGACAGTGGATTGCTGGTTTGGTGGCGTAGTGGACCACCAGGCACAGCCCATAAACATACCTCTTTGAATTGTGCCTGTGGCCAGTTTGCAGAGTGTCATCTCCTACTCTCCATTCCCCTTTCACAATTCTATCCACTGTCTCGCTCTCTCCTATCAATAAAGGCACAAAATGCCCCATAACAATATATTATAACGATATATTTATGAAAATGATCTGGACAGGTTGAAGTTTTTTCTTTAGCATGAACTGTGAGAAATATATAAAATGCATTTCAGTTGAAAAGTTCAAATCAGAAACTGGCTTTGGGGAAGGGCCCTTAGTGACAGGAACTCTGACACAGCCCCTCAGACAGACAGAGAGAGAGAGAGTAGGAGGGGTCAGAGGTACTCTGTATTTGAAAACTAGAAGGCTTTTGGAATCATTTATGAGCCACCATAAATGAATCTGTATTCAACAACTTCAACAATTTGCTTTGGTATCTAACAAACATCTTTGAATCTCCTCTTGGTGTCTTGCAAGGGTGTCGGAGTTCTCGCTGCCATTTTTGGAATCTCTGCCATATTTTCTTTGCAAAAATTGTATTAAGCAAGAATTTGATTGAAGTTAAATGAAATAAACAGTTTTGACTATGATTGAGCTGGGTATAAAGTAGAATGACACCCAGGTTGTTTAAAATTTATCAGACATTTTCTTGTTCATTTGTTCATAATTTCAGGAGACTGGACGCCAGCATGGCTTTATCTCCAGTTGAGTACACCATCGGAGGGGTGAAGATCAACTTCCCCTGTAAAGCTTATCCCTCCCAGCTGGCCATGATGAACTCGGTGAGTATCATCCTCGTCATCACTTCTGATACTTCTATTTAACGACACTTAGATTTGTAGCTAGTTCCAGGGAGTCCAGGGGTTTCACACATGTGTTATTCAAATGTCTGTGATTGATAATGGTTCATCAGATTATTTTCGTTAGTGGTGGTAGCCTAGTCTTGGGGAGCTAACCCTAACTTCAAAAAAGTGAAACAGAGACAAACCTTAGAAACATGTTACCTGGTTCAAGCATGTCAAAGATGAAAATTCATCCTTGATATTGTGCAGGACAGGGAAACACCAGCACTAATGCTCTACTAAAATAAATTGACACAATTGATATAAATATGTTTAAACCCTGCACACAGATTGTTCGGGGCCTCAACAACGGGCAGCATTGTTTGCTGGAGAGTCCAACAGGAAGTGGGAAGAGTCTGGCGTTGCTGTGTTCGGCATTGGGCTGGCAGCACGCTCAGCTGAGTAAGTCTGTGCTGACGGCACCCCGTTTATGTTATTCTTAAATATCTGGTAAAATGCTGGAAAAAAAGGTCTGTGGTGAAAACAAGCAAAAGAGATTTTAACACTTTTTCTAGAACCTTGGTTCCCAACCTGTGGTCAAGGTTGTCAAAATTTCAAACCATTCCAGTTGTTTTGTACTCAGGAAATATCAAAGATTGGATGTCCAGTCAGGACTCACTATTGGTAATTTAATCAGAAAGCTAACTAATATTTGATGCATGTTTGTCATGGTAAAAACATGGGCTTCCCCTGGTGCATGACATGCCTTCAACCTTTGTGTTTCCTGACCCAATGATAGCTATTGCCCCCTGCTGTATTCAGAAACCTAAGAATTAATACAAAGAAAAAAATACAGTAGAAATGTTTTAGCTCTGACACTTTGGTTTACATTTTTTGTCTTAATTAACCATAAAACACCAACATGGCCCTTGACACCATACTTAACTTTAAGGTTCTAGGCAACAAGGTTGAAGAGCAGAGCATTGATATCATATGATGGCTGTTTGCTTAAGCATGCAGATTTTCGTTTTGGCAAGTTTTTAATCAAGGCAGAGCTTTTGGAACGCAGGCAAGAGCTGCCAAGACTCTGGAGACTAAAGCCCATTTCAGACGATTTTAGAGAGTTCCAAGCGACAGTTTTCAGCTGTTGCAGCTTAAATCAAGATGGCCCTAAGACCTAAGATGGACCTAAGATCGAGCCCTGGGGAACGCCACATTCCATTTCATAGGTTCTTGATGAGCGTTCACCTATGCTCACATAAAATTTCCTGCCAAATTTCCTACAATGTTGTTAAACAAAGTGTAACTCTGAGCGCGAGATGTTCGATCGGCCGGTGGAGCATCGGTGAGCGGTGATTTTCTGTTATCCGCCCCCTTAATCGCGTCAGTACTGGAACCTCATCACAAGCTCTGAGGCTTTCTAACACCAACACAGAGAGTGACTGCGAATTGGAAACTGGCTGCACTGGGAGAGGCAGTGGATGTGAACTCGGTGAGCTGCGGGAGCATTGTCCGACACACTTGCCATCGCTGGAGCTACAGCACTTGCCACTGCTCTTCAGGGAGTAATACTCCACCACTGGTGACGCTCGCATTGGCACAGAAGTTCAGTACTTTTTGAGGGAGACTCCTCCACCTTTGGATTGCAACCCTACAGACTGGTGGAAAGCTAACTGAGGATTTCTGAGGCTAGCTAAGTTGCTGACGATGCCTCTGCATCCCTGCAACTTCAGTCCCTTCAGAGCAGGTGTTTTCAGCTGCCGGTCTGACTGTCACCAGGCTGCTGTCACGTCTCACCCCAGAACACGTTGACATACTCATCTTCCTCAACAAGACTCGGTCAGCTGGAGTTACTTTGGATCGTCAGCAGCCATAGCCGTTATGTGAGTCACTCTTTTTTTGTTACTAGGTTCTAGTTAATTGGTAAAATTTTGACTTGACATATTTCCTTGTTTGTCATTTTTTCGGCTGGTCCCATTTGTTTTAAGTTACATTTTGGGAAAAATACTCACTCCTAAATACTTCAGTTTTGATTAACATGTTGTTATTCCATATAGATGTCTTTTGGAGATGTTTTTCTAAAAGAGGCTCATTTGTGTGTACTGGTGCAGCGCTTTTGATAATTTGTGAAGTGTGTGTGATTTAAAGTGTGGTCTTTACAAGCGCACTGTGCACATCTTTCTTGTTGAACAGTTAAACTTTATGTTATATTTAAGATGACTGTTGTTGAGCTGTAAATTCTGCATTGAATAAATATTTCAATGAGGAAAAACACGCTTTTTTGTGTATTTTCTGCCATTTGCATAAAAAATAGTTAAATTGATGATCATTTAAATATATGATCAATCAATTTAAGGATTTTTTAAAAATTCCCGTCCCTAGTTTAAGCACATATGAACAGCTCCAAAGCCCTGATTCTCCCTTTTATATGTTCTTCCTTTGTTAAATGGGTGGAATTGCACATAATCACACAGGCTTTTCAAGTCAATCACTTCCACTGTCCTCATTCATGTGGTATGAATGAAGACAAGGAAACCCTGCGAGAGTATTAAAGGTGCCTGCTCTGTGGAAGACCTCGTGTATTGTCCATGTACCCAGGATAGGACTTCCAAGCACTCTCAGTGTCTGCAGATCTGTGGCACTCATGCCACATGTCATGAAGACAGAGGCTGGTCCATCAGTACCTAAGCATCATACTCACTGTTTTCCTGGATCCCTTGCAGTTACAATATCAGGGACACATCTGTGTGGAGTATGCCATCTCCAGTGCTTTCAACACCATCCAGTCCTCCCTCCTGGGGACACGCTGCTAGGTTTGCCGCTGACCTGTACAGCACAGCCTGGATCCTGGACTACCTCTCTGGATGGCTGCAGAATGTTCAGGTGAATGGCTGTCTCTCTGGGTTGGTACCTAACAGCGCTGGAGTATCTCAAGGAACTGTTCTGTCTCCACTTCCTTTCCCTCTTTTCACTTATGACTTCTGCCACAACTCTGGTTCCTGCCACCTCCAGTTGTTTTCTAATGACTCCTCAATTGTTGGATGCATCAGCAACAACGAAGAGGTGGAGAACAGAGGATTGATCGAGAGATTTGTCACATGGTGCAACTGCAACCACGTGAAGCTCAACATCAGCAAAACCAAGGAGTCATAACACAGATGCCCTCTTCAGGAAAGAACAGGACAGGCTGTTCTTCCTGAGGAGACTCGGATCCTTCGGCGTGGGCAGCCAGCTCCTGAGGATCTTCCACCAGTCTGTTGGTGGCCAGTGTTCTTTGCTGTAATGTGCTGATATGGTGGCACAAACACTGGGGAGGTCAACAGGTTCAACAAACGGGTGAAGAAGTCTCACGCAGTGGTGGCACAGGAGCTGGACAGTCTGGAGATAGTGAGAGGAGGAGAAAGAACAAGACCAAGTCTATCTTGGACAACTCCTCTCACCCCTTCCATGACGAGCTGTAGCTGATAGGAAGCTCCTTCAGACTCTTCTTTTTTACCCACTGCCATTGGACTGTACAACAGCAGCTGAGGCTACAGCCAACTATGGGCACTGGCTTCAATTAATCAGTCTGTTATTGTTTAATGTCATACCGCTGCTCTAAATATGTCACATCCTGTAACTGTGCTTAATGTCATTTTATTCATCTAACTCCCACTGTTCAGGTTGTCACTTTTGGTTTACATTTGTGGCACAAAATGGCACTTTATTTAATTTGCTTGACATCCTTTCACTTTTTATTTTCTTTCCATTATATCTCCTCTTTTCACCTGAGTGGACATTATGACCTGGTGTCTCATCTATGTCAACTGGCAATACAGTGTGCAGAATACCTCATATTGTCCTGTATTGAAACTTAACACCTTTGCATAGTGACAGTATCTTATATGCTATATTTAGGTATAAAATGTTATCTATTCTATGTAAGCTTATATTGTTATTGTTATCTTTTGCTGCCCTGTGTGGCTGTACCACCTGAATTTCCCCTCAGGGATCAATAAAGGATTATGTTATCTCAACACATTTTGAAACACCCAAAGGCTTCTTGTCGGGAGAACCAGTGTGATTCTTACAGCCATGTTTGCCTGCAGACTTTCCTCATCCCTGCACCACTCCGTCTGACCATGTCCTAATCTCAGTTTACCTGTGCATGCACCTACCTCTTGTATTATCATGCATTCACAGCTAAACTGCAACATGGAGGAAGCCCTGGAGCGGATAAGAGCCAGGCGGATAAGGGCTGTGGAGAGTTTAAGAAGTCACAATTTTCCTCCTGTCAGTGTGAGTGCCACAGCAATGTCAAGAAGACCACAAGTCCACCAGCACCCAAAGCTCCTGTGATCGACCTCACAGACTCACCCCGCAGAGACACAACACAATCAGCAGCCCCTCCAACTCCTGGACATGGTAAAAAAAAGTGCTTCATTCTGGGCTTTGTGGTTTGGCTTTATGTGTCTGAATACAACTTTTAGAAAAAGTCTTGACTGAGTTAAACTTCCAAATCTTGTTTAACTCTTCATTTGTTTAAGGCTTGGTACCAGAGGAGCCAGCCAAACAGTCCCTGGCCTCTCGATTGTCAGAGAAGTTCCAGTCCTCTCGTATGGGACAGTCCTCTGATGGAGGGAAAGAAGACGATTTCAGGACAGAAAAGAAACGCATCCGTTCAGCAGAGCTCAAGGTAGTCACTTATCTTTTACGTGCTACTAAAGATTTAGAATGAATATTTATATGGTGTACCATACAAGTTTGGTTGGCCTACTCAAAGGCTAAAATACGCCAAAGCAAAACACACTCCTGAACATTGAAACAGGACATAAAATGCCCCACTGTTGTTTCAGAAGCTATGCACGTTTTAAAACAAAGAGAGTGACTAGTTTATTTATTTCTCATGCAAAGGACAATTAAAATCTTGAATGTCCCTATGTTCACATTTTCAGAATTCAGATTTTTCATGGCTTATGGCTTTGTCTCATAAGACTAATCTTGGTGGATGTTTTCATTTCTCATCACCAAGGATTGATTCATTTATATATTAATAACATCTAAGATTCTCATTCAGAAACCACAGAACAGCATGTTTTGGATAAATGATTTTTGTTCATGCCTCATAATCACAAAGAATCTTTATAGTTTGGGTAGGAATGTATAGAAGTACTCATTTCCATTGTTTAAAAAAGAAAAAAATATGGATAACAAAGGACTACGGGTGCATGATATGTATTAATTGTAACAGAGATATTGGTTAGTTGCAGCCCTAGTTATAGGTTGGGTTTGATTTCTGTTAGTTAACATTTAAAGACATGTGTTTGCAGTACAGTCTTCCTGCACGCTCACAGAAAGTGAAGATAAAACATTTGTCTGTATGGACACAATATGAAAAATTTCTATCAACAAAATTTTCTTTTATTCTTTTTTTTGTGTCAGCTAAACTCTTGGTATGGCCCAAATTTACAGTTTGATTAAAAACTACGAAGATTCTGTTTTTTTTAACACTTAAAACACTGACCTACTAAGGAGGGGATATAGATTTACAAAGTGATTAACACCCAAATTAGGTTTTATTTAATTAGAAAAATGTGCATTAGAGCCCGAGAAATGTTCAGAGATGTGACTCAGTGATTCTAAATTCAATCCTCAGAGCCGTAAGAGGCAGCGTCTGGAGAAGGGAGTCATTTTTATCGAAGACGATGATGAACAGGAAGTCGAGAACGAGACCCCGGGTCCTCACAGCTGGACAGCGGAGCCACAAAGCCCAGCACCAGGCGTTCCCTCATCATGCTGCGTGAGTACAGACATCATAATATCACTACTGTCCCTTGTTTTACCTGCGATTACATCTGCATATTTACCTGGGGTCGTTTCGTGCACATTCTACTGCAGTATAAAATTGGTCCAAACCACACAAACTGTGCTATCCTTACATCACAGCCCTACTGTAAGTAAGTAAACATGCCATGATGACTTATCTCTGCGTTTTTCAAAAGTAGTCAGGAAGCTCCTTAACTTGGAGCAGAAAGGTCAAATATCACCTGACCTAATTTTTACTGAAATGAGCACTTGTGTTGAAACAAGGTGTGAAAACATCCCATTTTTAAAGGGTCTATGGCACTCATGCAACATCATGTATGATTCAAGTCATTGTAAAACTCCTGTATTTCCCTCTGTGTTTTTTTATATGTTAATTCTGTCACTTGTATTAAATTCTTCATCCTTTCAGAATAGAGATGTTAAATGCAACCAAACATTAACACTGAGTGGCCACACCATCATTGCTGAAGCTCGCCTTGTTTTCAGATTAGTATGAGCCAACAATACCACCTATCACCACTGGATGGCAGTGTAGTCCACTAAATAGACTGAAGACACATTTTACCATCACACAAACACATTTCTGATGAAAGAGGATAAAATAGCTGTCTGAGAGCAAGCTGTGGACAATTACATTCCTGATCAATTTATGGAATGTGGTGCAAATTCTGTTCGTAATAATATGAACATATTTGACTGTGTTCTTGTTTACACCCTCAGTGATAGATTAAAAGTAGGGTTTGCAATTGTTTAGAAGTATTTTTGCATCTGAAACTCCATTTGTTATCAATGAGTAACTTCTGAATTTCAAGAGGAAACGCCAAGGAAGAAAGGGGTTTGATTTTAGGTATGATTTGATGAACTCTTTATCGTGTCTAATTTTAGATTTAGAGAGTACAGGGTAAATGGAGACGAGTTTAAGTTTTCCAGATCTTAGATAGTTAAGTGTATAGATAGATGTACCTTATGATCCCAAGCTGGGAAATTGTGATATTTAAGAGAAGTTTATGGGATGCAGTAACACAAAGACAAGAATAAAATTAAACCAAAACTGGAAATTAGAACAGATAACATAAGATGTATAAGTGATCACCAGCCTTTTTCACCTATGAAGTTAATTGAGATGGCACGATCTACTTGCCTAAATATGCTGAGAACCATAAAAAAACTTGAAAAATTAATGGTCATCATCAAACTTCAAAATCAAAGATGCAATCTTCAGTCCATAAATGTGATTAAGGGCAGGAATTAAAAATAACAACTCTGTGCATTCAAAATCACATTAGCAATTTACAAGGCTTTACAAGGACTGGAACAATGTTAGCATAAAACACAATTTAGTTCATCTTAATATCTTTCTAATACTAAAAACTAATGAGGTGGAGAGAAACCAGTCCGACCCATTTTATCTTACATAGCAGCTGGATTCACCAGATTTGTCATGGATAAGCAAAAAAGATCCATCCTGTGTGTCAGATAGAGGGTGAAGCATCTAGTCTTAAAGATCTACTCTGATTTTCTCAAGATCTACAAGTAGATCAAAATCTACAGGTTGGTTATCTGGTTTAGGTGAATTGGCCATCTTTATTTTGAACTTCATGAAATGATTTCTCTATGTCTCTCTTTAAATTGATTGGGGTTTTGACCCTGCTTTAGCTTCTCATTCAGAGTGTTACATAATTTCACTCTACAAACCGGAGTACAAATTTCCCCACTTATCGCCTTTTCCAGTCACATGAAAACATTCAATAAAGCTTTTAACTTTTGATCAATATTTTCAACCAATACAGCAAACAGCAAAGTTTTGATGTGCTTTAATGGACGTTTTAAGAGGATGAGGAGGATTTATTTTTGCAGCAGGAACCCATGTTATACTAGCCTGCAGTTGCTTGAGAAGTGGCCATCAACTGATTTTTTTTAGCTGAAAGGGATAAAAGGTACAAAGTTTTAGTTTTGTTTGTGCACAAGTGTTATGGTAACAGTTGTTTTAATAGCAACATTTATTTATCCACAATTTGCTTGTTGTGCTTGTATCTGGCTTCGTTGGTCATCATCCATGTTCCTGAGGTAATAAAGACTAACGATGCTTGGTCATGGAGTTGTTCCACACAGCGCATAGTAATGGTTGAACCCTGTAACAGTGAGTCTTAACCTGCCACAGGTGTGCAGTTTGGATTTAGAGCTGTAGATGGTGGGAGGTGGAAAAAGAGGAGGAGGGAAAGTGAAGTCGAAAAAGCGCGTCGGGCTCTGGTTTCCCTGCAGCTACATGACCCGGGCTCTTTTGTCCTACGGGCGCTGACTGACGGCCTGAATGGGCTCCTTTGAAGCAAGCTCCAGTTTTAATTAAGAGGGTTTGCCTCGCCTGGGCCGCTGATCTGTGAAAGCCACGGGGATAAATATTGAATGGGGTTCACCCGCTGGTTACTGCGCCCGAGGGATAAACAGGTGCTTCGGAGGGCAGATATTTGCCAGGGCCTCTACCTGCACAGTGTGGTCGTATCAGGAGGAGGGGGTGTTCGGTGTCATGTCTTCCCAGGTATTGGCTATTGAAGCCCACCCTTATTGGACTGAATTCCAAGCCCTCCGAAGCTGTGGAATGAGGAGCAAATTGGCGTCCAGTGAGAGGCGCCAGTGATACCTTAGTGATCCGCAGCCCGCGGCCCCTCGCTGCCCTCGGACTGGCCCCCCGGAGTGTGAGATTTCCATCTCTCAGGTGTTGGCAGAGAGCAGAGCAACAGAAGCCTACCTGTGAATATTCTGAGGTGTTCAGTAACACCGCTGACCTCTGTTCTGTCAATTCAAGAGGGCTTTAGACGCTGCATACACTTACACTGTGCGGTGCAGGTGTACCAGGGAAACTCAGTACGCCCTTGTGAAGCTAACTCAATACACCCAAAGATACGTATTAAACCAACAAGGAGGGAGTTTATCTTTACCTGTGCAACATACAAGGGCTGATACAAACAAAAATTTAACCCAGACATCTTTAGAGGGAGATATTGATTTTTTTTGGTAAAGTAATAATAAGTTGGAATTACAGCACTGGAATTATAAACTTGATATAGTTCTCATGCAAATCAATTATATTGATACCTGGCTTAAATATATAAAATTATTGGCGACATTTCCATATGAAGAAGCTGTAAAATACTTTTTTTCTGAATACCATGTTTTAAAGTCTGACACTTAATAATCTACATTAATATCATCAACCAAAAAAATCTTTCCAAACTGATAAAATGGCAGGGGCTGTGGGACTGCCATGATTTTTTTTGTTCCAATTCATCATCATTACCATGATACAAGAAATAATGTTTACCCCCTGTGGTGGTTTTTGCACGTCGATTGTTTGGAATACTTGCTTCAATAGTGATCAAATTCACTTTTAGCTGTTTATTTTCCAAGTATGAACACAGCGATCAAACCCTGCTTCGGTACAGAAGAACTTCTCAGAAATTTCTCGAAAGAAGTGATCTTGGCTCACTTCCGTTTGACCCCTGCAGTGGTTCATTTGCAGTCAGAGAATGATCAACCTAGATAAAAAAAAACAGGTTAACGAGATAGCTGTAGCTTAAGACACTTACATTGACACTTTAGGACACTTAAATTCAGATCTTTAGAGACCTTGGAACTAATTTTTGTTTCATTAATATTATTGCATCGTGGGGGATTTATTCAAACAATTTTGTCGCAGCATTTGGGGCTGCATTGATTCTGTAATCTTTCTCGATTCACACCAGCAGGGAGTGCATGATATACAGTATGTTGACATATCAAGCAAAGTTAATCTTCATTAACCACCCTACTGGTACATACATTGAAAATTAGCCACATTTTACACCAGCAGTTTTCCTCTGTACTAAAACAGTTGTGTGCTTTCTAAGCCAGTAGCAGCTCATACAGTCAATATGCTGCATACCTAGTTGCTTTATTCCCCAACCATAGTAATTTGATAGACTAAACAGGAGTATTCTATTTGCTAACATCACCCAGGGAGCGACACCGTTGGATTGCTGTGCGCTGAAAGAACCGGTATGTTCTCGTAGCGAGCAGAGCTGGCGTCCAGTTTGCCTCTTTCGCCAGTTCTCTACATTCCTTTCTAGGGGGTGTCTGCTCCGGGTGGTGGGGCCAGCCTTCAGACCTCGTTGTCGCAGCATCTCAGGGAGGCAGGCGCGTAAAAGGATACTCTTGTGTCAGCTGTTTCCTGCTGCAGCTTTTGACAAGAGCCCCTATTCATCAGCGGGCCCTTCTACACCGCCCGAGCCCACCCCCCTCCTCCCCCCACCTGCCAATGAATAAGTAATTATTGGCCATCTTGGGGCAGGATATTTGGATGGCTCTGTTTAATGTGGCAGCAGCAGGTAAGGTGATCAGGCTCAGGGCCCAGGCTGTGGAGCGTAACTGTTCCAGAGGAGAAAGGTAACCTGATCGGGTGTTGGGGCCCTGCAGCACCTCTGTTTGTTTTTCACATGGGCTCAGGGCTCGTTATCCCTCTTAACTCTGAGAGGCGGCTCTCTAAGGGCTCCCTTTGGCCTACACTCCATCACACATTGTAATATTTGATGGGCAAACATGCTCGGAAAATCTGAGCCGCCGGGAAACTGGAGCTGCTCATCAGTCATCAGAAGTGCTACCTTCTGATCCCCATCGCAGTTGGCCGTGCGTGACCACACATGCCTCTCATGCCTGTGTAGAATCATTATGGTAATATGGGGAAGAGTTAGTGTGAAAACCAGTTTGTCAAGCAACTAAGGTACAGTGTGTTTTCCTGTTGGTAAAATACAATAGGTATGGTTCTCAGAAATTTGGAAACTGAACATTTCCAATCAGTTGCAAAACTCACCTTGGTACACCTTGCTGGTTCCAGGGTGGACCCCCTTTTGGCTTCAAAACTTTCTGAATTTTCTCTAAAGTGCCTGAAAGATTTTTGATGTCTGACCATATTGACATGATAGCATCACTCAGTTGCTGTAGATTTGTCGGTCTGTGATGAAAATCTTCTGTTCCATCAATATTCAAAGGTGCTCTGTTGGATTGATACCTGGTGACTGTGAAGGCCACTTGAATACAGTGAACCACTGACATGATCAAGTTTGATTTAAACTTTGTGACATGGAGCCTTATCCTGTCTGAAGTGACAATCAGAAGATGGCTGCACTGGAGTCATGAATGGATGGACCTGGTTGACAAAATACACCGATAGGCTGCAGGGTTTAAACCGTGATCAGCTGGTACGGAAGTGCCCAAAATGTTCTGAGATGATATCTTTTACATCATTAAATCACCAACCCAAACTTTTGATCCATGGCAGGATAGGTCCATGCTTTCCTAACTTTCACACCAAATTCTGACCCTACTATCTGAATGTGGCAGCAGAAATTCAGACCCCATTTACAAGAAAACGGGGTCTGATCACCAAAAACAGAAAGGTTTCTCCTTTGTTTTTACAAGCCTCAGCGTTCACACGGAGATGTGAGAATGACTGAAAAGGTTGTAGACTGTGTATCAGGCCACTAGATGGTAGGCCTGTGCTCAAAATACGGATACGGCAAAATATTGTATCGCAGTCCTTTGGGATACGTGTATCGATACGGATTCTACAGAATCGATACGACCTAAATATTTTGACAGTTGTTGTAAATATGCTTTGGGTAATGTTAACAGTGGCACAGTTCAAGGCAGAAGACGAGCTACATAATGAAGCATATGTTCTAAATTTGAACTTAGGTCTGCCATCTTTGAGGATCTGAATTTACGTCTCTTTCGTTGTAGAACCACTTAAAACTCATCCTTGTTCTTTTTCTTCTTATAAGAAAAAACTAAACTTGTCAAGCATTTTGCTTAAAGCATAGTCAATGTTCACAATTTACGTGTATCGGGATACGTATCGTATCGTGGCCTTAGTATCGGGATACGTATCGTATCATGAAGTTGCTGGAAATACCCAGCCCTAGTAGATGGCGATGTAACTTTGTATTGACACAGCAGGGTCACAACATACTAACGCTTTCCGTTGAAGACAAACTTTTCACAAAAAATGGGGAGTGGGTGCACAAAGACACAGGAGTTTCTTGTCTGGATGACAAATCTGTCTGGGTAACAAACCGAGCACAGTAAGTAGCACACAGGTTGCTCGATAGACAGCCGAAGCTGCTGTTGTTGCTCTGGGATGCCCACACAACCTTTATCTGAAAGAGTTAGACATGCATTGACATCAGCGTTTTCTCTGGAAGCACTGAATCCTGTCTACATGGAGACAGATATGAAACTGTTTTCAAAACTTGTCACTCTGGAAACATGGTTTCAAAAGTTTGTGGATTCAGGCACTCCAGGAACCGTTCTCGTGTTAACAGGAGGCGAAAACGCAATGAATACTCTCCCTTTTCAATTCTTATTTTTTTATCCAGTTTACCGAATTGTAGCCTCAGTTTCCAGTTCTTGGCTGACAGGAGTGGCACCTGGTGTGATATGCTGCTACTTTAGTCCATCTTCCTTAAAATTGAATGTACTGTGTGTTCAGAGATGATCCTCTGCGTACCTTGGTGGTTATTTGAGTTCCTGTTGCCTTTCTATGATCTCCAACCACTCTGGTCATTCTCTGACCTCTGGCATCAGCAAAGCACTTTGGCCCAGAGGACTACTGCTCACTGGATATTTTCACCTTTACAGACCAATCTCTATAACCCTTGAGATAGTTGTAGGTAAAAATCCCAGTAGGTGAGCAGTTTCTTCAGTTCAGTTTGAGTTTTGGACTTCAACATGCTGCCATGACCATGTTTACATGCCTAACTGCATGAGGTACTGTCATGATAAAACACAGTTAAACAGATGTGCCTGACTAAAGTTCAGCAGGTGAATTGACCAAGATATTTCTTGAAACTTTCGAAACCAGATAAAGATAAACCAGATATAAATTGTTACTGTTATAATGAGGTGTCTTTTTGTAAAAACTGTCAAAACTGAGCCTATTGAACAATAAAAACAAAAAACAATGGTGTTAACTAGAAAGCACTTGGAGAGCACAGCGCCTCCGCCAGCGCCACAGTCCTCAGCCATATTGTTATTTTGACCATAAATATTACTCCTACCTTTATTTCATCTAAATATTTAGATTCCTTGACCATGAAAACAAACCATTAGCAACTGGATTCATAATGATATCTATTTTAGTTCAGTAGTTATTCACAGAAATCACATTTTTCGCCATGGCGGCCAGACACTGATCCCGATCAACACCAAAATCGAATCAGTTCTTCCTTTTCCTATGCTGAACATTTCCTGAAAATTTCATCCAAATCCATCCATTACTTTTGGAGTTATTTTGTTCACAGACGGACGGACAGACAAACTCTCTCGAAAACATAACCTCCTTGGCAGAGGTAATAAAGATTCTCATTGTTCAGTACTTCTAAAAAGGGTAGTCATGTCAAGAAAAGTTAATGATCACTATCTTTAAATAAAAAATGTATGTTCTTTAGGTTGTGCAATCAAATATAAATACAACAAATAAACATTTTTTTAAAAAAATTCTTCATTTAGTGGCACTTATTGGATTAAAAAATTACCCTCACAAGCTGCACTGCTCTTCTGGGTTATAATGCTGATAAAGATACAGTTTAGGGTCCTACAGCGTTCAACAGCCTGTGATTGGTCGGCGCTTGTGAGCAGTTGAATAGTCAAAGAGTACGCCACTTAAAAGAGCTCAACACATAAACAGGATCAGTTTCAACAGCGTTGTCACCTACACTTCTCCTGTGAAGGTGCAGAAAGAAAGAATCCACCACGTCACCGGTCAGCCAATTATGAAGCAGCTTGATTTTCTCAGCGCACACAAAGGTGGACGATCGTCTTACAGCCTCTAAAGGTCACCAGCTGATGAGTGACAGCACACCTTATGTATGGATGCTAATTCTATATGTCTGTTCATGTGTTGGTATAAAAAAGTGGACAGGGAAGACTTCAGATGTAGTTTATTATCGGGATGAGTTGTCTTTTTTTTTTCCATCAAAAAGAAGTTGTAAAATAATTTAACATGGAAGTATAAAACCTGCAGTTAGTGGATGCAAAAAATACATATACACCAATACTAGGGGATATTTTATGTAATAAAACTATATAAGTATTTTATAGTATGATATTGATATTTTTTTCATTATTTTATCTAGGGGTATCCCAGTGAAACTTATCTCCGATATGATACCGATATTGCAGCCTTGAGTATTGGCTGATATACCGATATCAATCCGATGCGATAATAGTAGGAGTCATACAGACTTTTATTTCTTATTTTGAAGTGTGGACTGTAAGAAAAGGCTTCATCAGGTGAGGTTACTCAAACAGGGAACAGTAGTCAGTAATAGTAGGTATGAGAAAAACTTACTGATTTGTTATTAACCAATGGGTTGAGTAAATTTAACCTTTAACATAAGAATATACTACAATTAAATAAAATGAATGAAAAATAAATTAGAGACCCTGAAAAGTAACTAAAGAAATCCAGTAAAAACAAAAACATATATTTTTAAATTGCAAAATAGCCCCTCTGTTTGACTTAAACACAAGCATATTCTACAACTGAATTAAATAAATAAAAAATAAATTAGAATAGACAACTTGTATCAGAGTGCTTATATCAGATATTTTAGATGCAGGCTGATTTAATTAGATATTTGTTCTTTTTTAATGATATCAGACCGATATCCAATGTCAATATCAGAACACCCCTAATTTAGCTGTCTGACTCATCTCTCTGTATTACTTTTGTTTCTGTCTTGGAGACACAATAAAACGTGTCCTAATCCACTGGCAATGCCTTAGAGAAATTGGATTCATTAAAAACAGTTTTTAATGCATGCAATATGGTGGGTTCTATGTGCTGCAGAAATGTAAAAAAAAAAAATTCAGTAAAAAATTGCGATACATTGCCCTGTTTGTAATATTGTGTTATGCCTTGAATTTGTGTATCTTCACCCCTATATTGTAATAACTTTATATAACCAGATTTTTGTTAATACAGATTCCTACTGTAAGTCCTCAAGTGTCAACCTGGGCTTAAAATGCATAGAATATCCATCAAGTCCTGTGTTAACTTCTCATTTTTACAGTCAAGACAGATATAAATATATTTTTTTAATGGTAAAAAAAACAAGGTGCAACCTCCACTGTCTTAAAAATAAAGCAAATTTAGAAGTTTATTTCCTTAAATGTCTCCTTGAGGCTGGGTGAAGAAACACTGAAAGGAGTAGAATAGTAAAATAGTTAATAAAACATACATATTTACAGCCTGGTTCAAAATCAGATTTGTTTTGAGTAGTTCATGTTCATACCGGTCCTGAAAGTTAGTTTTAAAAATGTCTCCATTTGTCATAAGAGCATTTACCACTGCTCCCAGACAAGAGACACTCCGCTGATCATGTCTGTTCAGTCATAGTAAACATCAGAGCATAGAGCTGGAAAGCTGGAGTCTCACGTACTTCCTTTTATGGGACGCAGTCGTGCACAGCTCATATTTACTTTGCAGGACTGAAACACTGGAGATTATAGTCATGCTAGAATCAATATCTGTAAGGATTTTTTGGCAAGAAACTTTGAAAATATGCACCAGAGGAAATTTGTTAAGAGATGAATGTGGGACCTTTAAAATAATGTAATCTCCCAGTGTATAAAGTTGTAGGAACATAATCCAAGAGGAGTGTCATAAAATGCATCAGTTAATACTTTAGACTTAGTCATGAAGTCATATTTGTACCTTTGCTTTTATTTGCTTTTACAACAGACGAACAATCTTGTACGGTAAACATGTAGTCAGGTTCTATAATTAAATGGAGACCCACTGATTGAGCTTGTGTTTAGCATTAATAATGATGATAGTCTGGTGTATAACTGGGACCAAAATATGTACTCATGCATATGACAAAACTAAGGCTTCCTCAAATCTTCACATGATTTTACGTGTTTCAAAACTCATTATTTTTTTTCATTCTTGATTTTTATTGAGAAAAGAGCCAGTACATTCTATATGACATCTTTACAAAGACTTCATGTTCTTTTATTCCCAAACTAAAAAAAATATATATATCTACATATACACACATACTTAAAAAACAAAAAACTAAAAAAAAATATATGCATACATTCATACAAATATAAAAAGACTGAGCCTGGGAGGATGTGTAAAACACAATATTACTATAATTAACAATAAAAGTAAAAACTATAGAGATTTGAAAAATAATAATCACAACAAATAATCAGGTGTAAGACCTCAGCCTTTAGGACACATTTTTAAATTAATGTTCATAAGGCCGCAACACAGAGCTGAAACAATGATAGATACAGTATTTTTTTTTTAAGCATATTTTTGGGCATTTTGTGCCTTTATTGATAGGAGAGAGACAGTGGATAGGCCTGTGAAAGGGGGAGAGAGAGCAGGGGAAGACACTCTGCAAACTGGTCACAGGCGGGATTCGAACCTGGACCGGTAGAAGCATGTACATGGGGTGCTAACCACTACGCCAAACCAGCACCCCGATACAGTATTATTTGATTTATAAATTCTAAAAGTAGCTTGAAACTTCCTGCAGAAAACAGTTAAAAGAATTGTTAGAGGAGGAAGTAGAGTTCATGGTGTCAGCTTGAGCCTCAACTATTTTCTGACAAAATAAAAGCTCATCTCAAACCCAAATTGTATATGGGCAAAATAAGAAAATTTCACTTGTTTATTTGGAAAAAAAAACCCAAAAACATGTTTTGCTCACAGCCCTTATTAACTCGCACACTAAGACTCCAACCTTTGAACTGTAAACTTTCAACCTTCCTCCATAACTAACCTGTTGATAAACTCAGTGTCAAAAGTAAAAGTAGTTGTTAGCGCTTATTGCCAGTCGTTTCTGTAATCAGATTAGCAGCTGCCTTGTAATATTCATGTCCTTGTCTTTCTCCAGTCCCCTGAGCCGTGCTCCCGCTGCCAGTGTGCTTCCACCAAAGATGGCGTGAAGAGCAAAGACCAGGAGGGCAGACAGAAGCTCAGAAAGATCTTCTTTGGCACACGGACCCACAAACAGATCACGCAGATTGCCCACGAGCTGAAGCGGACTGTGTACTCGGGGACGCCCATGACCATTTTATCCAGCAGAGACCACACGTGCGTCAACCCCGAGGTGGCCCCTCACTTCAACCGCAATGAGCGCTGCAAGGAGCTGCTGGAGGCCAAAGATGTGAGAATGAACGTTTTTAAACAAGATTCATTTTACACCCATTTTAACAATTTTTTTTCAGTGTTTATTAAATTAAAAATAGAATTGCATCAACAGGATATAGCCCCACACTAAAGAGTTATAAGAGAAAACACACCCAAGGTTTGATCGAGTTATTTGATCCATATAGATTCATCTCCCTCCACAGACTGGCTTCTCAAGTAATCCTGTAACACAAACCCAGATATAACAAGACAAAACTCCTCAAACATCGTCGCCTCAGAGCAGCAATTACATAGCTACAATATCCACAATTGGTCTGGCAGGCTCTCTTTGACACACTTAAAGGTCAAGAGCCACTGAGGGATCTTTTTATAGAGACATGAGACACTTGTAACCCCCCCATACTGTCCTAAAGCTGAGGCGCCTACTGTAATGAGGACAATTACGCTGTCATTGGAGGTGTCGGCCTCCCATAGCAATTGTCTCACTTTGTCATATGTCCGAGTCATAACCCCTCTCCCTCTCTGCTTTGTGTCTTCATCGCCTCAGGGTGTAGTCTGGTCAGGGTTGGGTTACTATGTCGTATGAACACAGTGATTTATGTGGAGAAAAACACATCAGTCAGCTGCCAGTCTTAACCTTCGACCACAGGAAGAAAGCATCAGAATCATCACCGTTGGTTTGCCAACAAACTCTTTGAACCCTCAAATTTGGGAATAATTTGTCCAACCACCTGTTAGTTTTCAGAAACCAGAAGAGACCATATTTGACAAAGATGGAAGTTTAATGAAGGGTTGGCTTGTGTCGTGGAAGCTATTTAAGTTGTTTACAAAGGCTGAGGCTGAGGAAAGTAGCAGATGAAAGACTCACGCACAAAAGATTGAGTTAAACTTGATTTACTTGAAACATGTTTAAGAAGAAAATAATAGATTAGATAGATGTAAGGGCAAGTGAAATGTGAATTTGGCAGTTTTATCTGTTTGTGCCGTGGGCCTTGAACAACCCCATTTTTAAAAGACAAAATTATCCCTTTAAGCCATTTCCAGAGCACATTTCTTCAGAGGTTCTGCAAAAAAGATGTCATAGATGTCCATGTCATATACAGCATCAATCAGTGAGAATTTTGACAGTCCTTTTTAATTTAGTTAGTGATAACCTTTGCCTACAATATATTTTAGCTGTTGTCACAATTTAGTCATCTAAATTGTTTTAATTTTAGTCTAGTTTTGGTTGATGAAATTTCACATTTAAGTCGACAAAGTCTACTGTAAATTTAGTCAATTATAATATAAAGTGTAAAGGGAAATACATTTTTATTAGCTTTCCTTTAATTTTCTGAAGTTTTACACTTGGATAAACTGAAACATCTAACAACCCTTTATTGGATACTAATGAAGTATGAATACATAAGTTAACAAAAACAACTTAAACTTGTGTGAAATTCAGGTATTTATTAAGGCTAACTGGCAGAGCATATTATTGACATTACCAGATTTCTTTTTTTTTTTTAACCTTACACCTTGTTCGTTCTGGTTGAAACCAAAATATTCCCACACTGGCGCCGTGACAGCCGTCTTAGGAACTGTAGCTTTCGTGCCTTCATTCATATTAGTGTTTGTTTCCTTGTTACTCCTCACAACGCTCACTTCAGCTCTCTGTGTGTGTATGAGCAGCTCCACCTCCCCCCCTTAAAAAAGATTGAATCACTGACAGATGCTCACTCTGCTATAAATCTGCTAAATCCGCTATAAAACCAATGCAGCCCCGGTGTTGAGAAAGTTGCACAGAGTGAGCCATCTTCTCATCCAGCCTGTTTGGTAGAAAGAGAGGAAGGAAACAACTTTGCATGCATGTGTCAACTTATCGAGGCCGGGGATGTTTTTATTTATCGTGCAGTTAATTGATTTATTGATTATCGTGACAGGCCTAAATATATGTGTCTGTGTTTTGAATTGTGATTCTCATACAAGATGAATACAGACTGGGGCTTTAGAGACCTGGAGTGATTTTCATAAAAGGCTGTAAACTTGCTTTCTTTTGCTCCACACTTGAGCATTTTAATTATAGGGATTAGCTCACTTTTGCGGCCAGGGTTTAGTGGCCACTTGCAGTTTTGGCTCTTCTATGTTGTTGCTATAGAAGTTATCCAGATAGAAGTCCTGCCTTTCATAGGGGTCTGTAATCCCTTTAACACCATCCCTCTTATCACACAGGGGTGTCGGTGTCAGCTAAGCATAGATCTGACATGATTATTGTGTTTAAAGGTTACCAAGTCCAGGTTTTACAGTATTAATGTGAGACAGTGTCACCTCCAGCTGTTAAACCCATAAAGAACAGGGTGGGACGTCTAAGGCAGCAGACACAAGGTTTGACAGAGTAATTGCCCGTCGCTACATGAGATGCTGCTTCTTTACACGTCTTTTACATTCACTGTGTAAGTGTCAGGACATGTTAACGGTCACAAAAACTGCAACACCTGATCACAGGAAACAGGAGGATCACGTCTGAAATACTGTAAGTCACCTCTGGTTCAACTGGAAACCAGAGAGGGAAAGTAAAATGGCCAGCTGTGCATGCCAGTTTCCTTTTTCTTTCCCATAACTTATTTAAAATTATATCATACAGATTTATTTATCTTTAAAAATATTTGATTGATTTTTCATTGGGTATAGCAAAGAAACAATCACAACAAACTGCAATTAAAGAGAGTTTAAAAAAAGGAAAAAACAGCAAAAAAAGAAAGAGCACTGCTGTGTTTGTTCGGTTTTCAAGATAAACAGATGTTACATACTTTGCCCATTAATTACTTCTATTTCTAATGCCAACAGGGTATGTGTAATGAGGCAAATTAAGTAATATAATCAGCTGAAAGAGTAGGAAAGGAAAGAGAGAGTGAGAGAGGAGGTGAGGGTAGAGATGAGGAGTGTCTTAAGTTTAGGGCATCAACCACTTTTGTACAAGGGCCAGTTTTTTTCTTGGTATGTGCTATGGGTGCCAGAAAACAGTGATAATAATTACAAAACAATTAAAATGAAATATTTTGGTCCACTTACAATATTATTTGTTATCAGCCCCGTTCACCAGTCCTGAAGCACAAATATGGGGTCAAGTAGTTTTGGGTATTGAGGGACAAAATCTATCATTAAAACAACATATTTTTAGCCTGCACATGTTCTCATTTTGGAAACACAGAAGACCAAAGAGGTCAAAAAGAAAAAAAGACAGGGAAGAAAAGAAAATTTAAGTCTGAACTTAAGTCTGAAAAGTCAAAATTCTGAGATTAAATTTTGAAAAATAATGAAAAAAAAGTGGGGGAAAGTTAGAAGTGTGCAAATTAAGTCATGCTTTATTTGAGAATTTAAAATTTTATTTTAGGATTCTAGCTTTTTCTTAAGATTCTGATTTTTTTCTGTCTTAAAGTTTGACCCTTATATAGATTCCATAATAATCAGGGGCCTGATGTGGCCCAGGCTGCCAGGTGGTGATCTCTGGTCTGGGGTGTTTGCATCAAATTTATTTGCAAATACGTCTAGGAAGGGGTAACAATTTTTTCTGGAATCTTTGTGCTGAGCCCTGGACTGTTCATCTAATTTTGTCTAGTTGAGAGCTGACATTACCTCACAAACTCAGCGCGGGTACGACTAATGTTGGTGATTTCCAGCCAAGCAAAATAAGTCTGCGTGCTAAGAGTGTTGAGAATGCTATTGCATCTGATTGGAGGTCAACTTTCTTTTTGCACATATAGGAAAGCGTGTTGAAAATGTTTGACCAGAATGTGTTCAGTTTTGAACAGGACCAGAACATGTGGCTTAATGTAATATCATACAGATTTACTTTGTAATTATTCTGGTTGAACAATGTTTTTAGCTTTTAAGGTAACACCAGTTCCCTTATACTGAGGTTGCCAAAGTTTTTCAAGTTAAAGTATGTTTTCATTTAATGAATTCTTAGTTGTTTTAGTTATTTGTTGTAGCTCTTTGATGATCTCTCTAGTTGAAATTAGGATGAATTCGAATGTATTGTTTTAACCTCCAAATGACACTGTCCCCATGCCCAATAGTCAAATTGCAATTTGTTCAATGTTGACTATGATCATGCGATATGGAGACCTCGAGCTTCTTCTTTCTTTAGCTTTCTTTTGACCATCATTTAGAAAATTTCCATTAAAAATGTGCTTCATGAACATCCAAACAACAAAGCAGCTGTTTGGACACTTAATATCTTCAAAATCTGTCTTATCTGGGGCATCCACAGACTCTTAAAAGTCAAGAATATGAGGATAGAGTGGATAAATTGTCCAAAAAAGATTGATTTATTAACTTTGAAAAATCTGTTAATGGTTAATGTTGTCAAAAATATGTACAGTCAAGCCACAAACTTATTTATTAAGTTTATGAAGGAAACTGACACAGCAAAGACCCTGAAATGATATTTAAAGTCTTACTGACTTTTGACACATTTCTTGACTCATCTGTGTCTCCTCTGTCAAAGAAGGGCAGTAAAGCACAAAAAGTACTTTAAAAAAGTAGTATCCCAACTACCCTCTTCCCACCCAAAGGTCCTGCTCTCTGTTTGCTGACAGGTTTATATCAACGTCAGCATTGTAGCACACAGCACTAATGCCAAAACTACAACCCTGCAGGGAAGATCATGCCGCTACTATCATGGAGTGCAGAGGATGAGGGACCAGTCCGTCCTCCAGCGGGTCCACGGACTCCATCATGCCTGGGACATCGAGGACCTGGTGTCTCTGGGCAAACGGATCAGAGCATGCTCCTACTTTGCAGCCCGTGAATTAATGCAGGAGGCTTTAATCATCTTCTGCCCGTATAACTACCTGCTGGACCCGACGATCAGACAGAACGTGAGTAGAGTTTGTAAAAAGAGAAAGAACGTGGTGAAATTTAGGAATTGATTTTCTACATTTCTGTCTTTATTTTCATTAGCTGGATATCAACCTGAATGGTCAGATCTTGGTGCTGGACGAGGCCCACAACATTGAGGACTGTGCAAGGGAGAGTGCCAGCTACACTTTGGACAACAACAGCCTGCTGACATCAAGAGACGAGCTTGACGGGATGATCAGAATTAACATCAGACGGACCAAGCATGAGCCACTCAGAGACTTCTGCTACAGCCTCATGAAGTTAGTTTTGCTTCTTAAAGCAGCGGGATACTGGTCTTGTATAAAGAACTTAACAACAATAAATTAGTCCATTCGGCATACAACAGGCTGTGCAGTCCTTGTAGAGAGATGTTTGCTGTTTCTACTGATATGGTTTGTCCCACCTTGAAGGATAAAGCTGGCAGTGGAGGTATACACAGTATTAACTATTGAAAATATTTACACCTCAGTTGTGAATATACCTATGACAGGGGGTGGAGGTGTACACAGTATTAACAATTTACAATATTTGCACTAAAGATATAACTATCTATTAAAGGGAGAGCAGAGAAGAGAAAGCAGCAAAAGGACAAAAAAGACTTTTAACCAGTCTTTTTAGCTAAAATCAATTTTCTTTGCACCACAGTCAGCTTTGCAAGCAAGGTTCAAGATACAAGGTAGAAGAAAGTTCGTCATCGTACAACAGGTTGCGCAATGAAATTTGAATGTGGCTCCAAATACAAAACAAAAATAAAAACCATTAGATATGGAGGAGTGCAGATGGTGCTTTCAGCAATCTCACAGCCTGAGCAGGGAAGCTGTTTCGCAGTCTGGTGATATGGCAGTGGAAACTTCTGTACCTTTTGCCTGATAGCAGCAAGGTGAACAGGCTGTGGCTGGGATGTGTGCTGTCCTCCAGTGTCCTCTAGGTTCTGTATTATAATAATAATAAAAATAAATGTTTTTTAAAAGCACTTTTCGTGACACTCAAGGAAAATGTAGAGATTAAAACGACAATAAAGTCAGTAATAGAACATTCAAATCAGTAAGCACAACAGACGATGACAGATGAGTGGATGAAAATGTCAGGTTGTTGTTAAACGCAGTCCTGAACAGGTGGCTTTTGTCAAGATCTGAAAAGGGATATAGATATAGAATTCAGATTTTGGAGGTCTGGTTGGATGGTCAGTATCATCCATGTTGATAAATGGGTACTGATGATATTTACGCATATATTCATGCTCACTCTAACCTACATTTTTCCATTGATAAATGCCTTATACAACCTCAACTATTCTTTTAACATCTGTTTTCAATCATTACACAGATATGTTCTGAATAAATGTTTTTAACCTTGCAGCTGGATCCAGGAGAGCCAGTGCCTTCTGGCAGAGCGGGGATATGAGAGCGCCTGTAAAGTCTGGAATGGGAAGGACATACTGGGAATCTTTCATGGCCTTGGGATCACTCCTGATACCTTTAACATCCTGCAGGTACAAACATCCCGTCTTCACATACATTTTACTGAAAGCCTGAAATTCGTCAAGTAGTTTTTTTGGACCAGAAATTACGATTAAAATCATGTCAGTATTTGTAGACATATTAGCAGTTATAAAAGCATTGAGTAGACAAGAACTTAACCTCTTACTTTTGTAAGAGCTGTGTAATTCATAGAGGAATTTTGGGATACTTTTTCTTTTTTTGGACTGTGTGGTAATGAATGTTTGCCAAAGTTTGCCTTTATAGTACATACACTCTGGTCAGACTCAATGCTTCATAATCATGTAAGAATATTTGTCAAGTAAAAACACAGTAGGCTCAACATCACCTCTGAGCCAAAGAAAAGCACCTGCTGAAATGCAGTCAAAGATGTAATTGTTTAAATTCTGCATAGGCTGTATATGTCCATCATCACTTTCTGTTGCTCACATGTGTTTCCCTATGTGCTTTTCAGCAAAATCTGGCTGCAGTGCTGGAGAAAGAGGAGCGTGTTGGATTGATTAATGGTAGAGAGGACATGGTGCAAGTCCCAACCATCAGCTCAGCCACCTCCACTGTCCTCAAAAGCCTGTTTGTGGTGCTGGACTTCCTCTTTAGAGACAACTGCAGGTTAGAGTCAAGCCAAAACAGACAACCATAACAGAGCTCAGAGCAGGTTTTGTGTTCCAGAGGATTTTACCAAAGGTACTCTTTTCTTCTTTGTGTGTCTGTAGGTTTGCTGATGACTACCGTGTGGCACTGCAGAGGAGCTACGCATGGACCAACCAGGTCCCACCTGATGTCCCAGATGAGCACGGCTTCTTTGTTCGACCCCGTCAAAGACAACGTCAGAGCGTCCGAGTCAAGACAGAAGTCCTGACTCTCAGCTTCTGGTGCCTCAACCCCGCCGTGGTGAGAGGTTAGACATGGCTCTGCCATGGAGATTCCACTGACGTGATGTAAAGTCTGTTTACACATAGAATGAAAAGTTCCTGTCACATTTTCATTAGCAAGGCCAAACATTGATGCGTGCCCTCGCTAAGGCAGAACAGTAACAAGCTTGAAAGGGATAAAAAGGTGTTACTCTGACACGCCGATGCAGGGATGGCTGTTAGGGGTGGTGATGATACGCTTTTCTCCCCATTCGATTTTTTACAATTTTTTAGGTGCCGATTTAATTTAAATTGCAATTCTACGGTGTTGCTGAATTTTGCAATCTTTAGTTAGCTTTTTTAACACCAGCGAAAAGGTGAACAATGATGATGCCTACAGACTGTATCAGTGAAACTACACATCAGTTTTTAGGATTTATTCAGCAATATATTTTAACCAGCTGTTTACACTCTCCCTTCAAAAGCCTGGATTGAATTTAAAAGTGGCGTATTAAAACAGACTAAAATTAATCATTTAGATTTGGAAAAAAAAATTTGAACAAAAAAATCCATTTAGAAATCGTCAAATAAAAAATCCTGATACTTATGTGAATCAATTTTTTCTCCCACCCCTACTGTTTGTGCATGCTCATGATTTTCCCATGCATCTAATTTCCCTTCAAAATAGAGCATGCAGCAGCATAATGGAAGTTTGTATGTTTTTGAAAGCATGAGGTTTGTCCACATTGGACAGATATGTTAGAAAATTTGAAGTTTCCCTTTTTAAATTTTTGTTATGTTATGTTATGTTTGTTATGGTTTAACTTGTGGCTGTGTTAGCTGGTGTCAGCAGGCATGTTGACTAAAAATTATTTATTAATATTTCATTACAAGACATATCTTATAATCTTGATCAAATCCTGTTGTAAAAGGTGTCTCGGTCTCTTATTAGTTTCAACAGTTGAAACCATGGTAAACCATAGAGGCAAGCTGTCATTGGTCACCAGTCAACATGGTCAAGTACTGTACTGTATGTTACAATAACACCAGGTCTAGTCCAAAACAACATTTGTATCATTGGAGTGTATTTAAAGCAGCATCATTGTGAGGAGAGGCAGCTGAAAGTTTGAGTAATCATGTAAAAAGTCCATTCAGCAAAACTTAGAACAGCAACAGATGAGCAAAGTCCACTGCAACACATGTCAGCAACAGTGAACATGTGGCATAGTGTGGCATCACCCTGTGGAGAAGACAGCAGAGTGTGATGTTTGTCCGAAACAGAGTTCAGAAAAGCTTCACCTTTGCAGGATGTGTAAACATGGCGTTAATCATCTCTGTGTCTGTATCTGACAGGCGTTCTCTGATCTGAGCGGCTCGGTTCACAGCATCGTGCTGACGTCAGGAACTCTGTCACCCATGGGCTCCTTCTCCTCTGAACTTGGTGTGAAATTTACCATCCAACTGGAGGCCAACCATGTTATCAACAAGTCTCAGGTCAGTAGATTTAAGCACAAGTCTGGAGCATCAACAAACCACTACACGTTGTATTTTCATGCTTTCCCAACACATAAGGTATTATAGAGCAACACATTAAAGCAGGGCTGTCCAAACTTTTCTTCTTTCTGAGAACAAGGACGGACAAGCCACTCTCTCAGGCCCCAGCTTAAGTGAAAATTACAAGTTGTAGAAGGACCATGGTAACATGGTAAAATATCTGTCATCAGTGCTTTCATCATTAACTCAACAAACCAAATCACTGAGGAGTTTGGGGTCGACGGCTCATCTCCATGTTCAGACTCAAAACAAGAGCAAACAGCACACACTATCTGATTGGCATGTTGGTGCTTTAGCACACTTATGACCCTTTTCCACTAGCACGCCTTGGCCCTATTCTACTCGGCCCTACTGGACTTGCAGCATGTTTCCACTAGCCTGGTACCTCCTAAAACAAGCTAGTTTTAGTACCTACTCCGCTCTGGTTCCAACTAAGTCGATACTAAAAGATGACGTCACCAACTGCCGGCTACTGATTGGTCAGGCAATGTCGTCATCAAGGAGTCATGAGCACGACGACCTAGCATGCTTGCGGTAGCTACCATTAGCTTACCCTCATACATCTTTTCTTTACAGCTCTTTTGCCCTCGTCCTCAGCTTCATTCTGTTGTATAGCTTCCAAAACTTTCCTGTGCTTCTCAAGGGGTATTTCTTTTGTCACCTGCAGCCTTCTTCTGCTTTCCTTTTTTACTCAGTTTGTGACAGAAAAGCCACAGATTGTTGTGTCACGGTCAAAATGACGTCACTGCAGTGCCGCTCAGCTATTCACAGCGACACTGCACCTCGTTTGGCAGGCGACTGGGGCTAATAGAAAAGCAGCACAAGGCGAGTAGAGTCGAGTCGAGTCGAGTAGAGTAGGGCTAATGGTAAAGGGCCATTAGAAATCTATGCTGTGTGAATCAGACCTTGAGATGGAGCTATTGGCTAAGATAACTACCACAGTTTGTGCTGCCATTATCCTTTTGCCTTTATTTCTAGTGGAATTGCAAATCCTATTTTGAAGTTGTACATAGTCCTACCATTTATTTTTGCCTACTGATGAAACTAAGAAGGACTGGACTGGGTCAAGAAAATGTGGAAACGTTTTGTCCCTGATCTGTACCTGTCCTGCTGTTTTCTAGTCTTATGTGAAATTAGTGTATGTCTGTATGCTTGTATCCGAGACAGTTTGCTATTAGCATTATTAGATTATTACTCACTTATCTCTTCTGTACATTTTAAGCAAATGCAGAACTCTTAAATAATACAAGATATACCAAGATAGCATCTTTAATAGCTGAACTAACACAAAGGTAACAAGTAAACATCAATTTATATATCAATGGCATAAAGCAACATCACTAAAAAAACACAAGTACTGATTTTGATGGCAACACTTTTCTTTAGGGATCCCAGAAGTTGTTTTAAAACTGCTGTAATAATACGTCAATCATTCTTTAATATAGGCCATATTTGGGTTAGTAAGGGTTTTCCAAGAACTTTGGCTAATATGTTTAGGATGCATCTAATTACTGGATATTTAAACAGTTTTTGAATATCCAAAAGCTGTGCCTTTTCACTTATACCCACTAGGTGTCACTGTCTGACCTTGTGATTTGTTTGAAGCTCAGCTGAAGGCCCTAGAGGTTTGGTGCTTTTTATGGGGAAGGGTCAGGAGGGACAGAAGGAGACATGTCTGTGAGTGGGCACTTGGAGTTGTTAATAATCTGGGTTATACATTTATTGAAGAGGCATCATCAGGTATAGCAGTGACCCTGTTTTATGTTACTCTCACTGTTTTGTGAAGATGAAAGATGGTAGTAAGTTGACACAAGTTCATGAGAAAAACAGGAGAAGCTTGATGAGTATTTTTTTCACAAAGGCTTAAAATAATATTATTTGCCCTTTGAGTTGTGCAAAATTATATACTACCCACATTTAATTCTTGTTATGAAACACGTCTTTTCCAGGTGTGGGTTGGAACTGTTGGTGCGGGACCCCAGGGCAGAAAACTGTGCGCCACCTTCCAGCACGCTGAGACCTATGCCTTCCAGGACGAGGTTGGCGCTCTGCTACTCCACATCTGCCAGGCGGTGGCAAAGGGTGTGCTCTGTTTCCTGCCATCTTATAAGGTAAATGCAACACCATAACACACAAACCAAAAGAAATAAAAAAGCAAACATGATGTGAGATTAGCTGCACAAATTAAAAAACAAAACTATAAGTGTGGGTTTGTCAGATTTAAGGGCTTTACCTTTGCCCCCCCCCAAAAAAAAATTGAATGGTTTTCAAACAGACACACTAGAAGTCCAAGATATGTAAGATTTTCAAACCTAATCTGTGTTCTTAATCTAAACGTATATTTACAATTAAAATATGATTTTTACCCCCAAGTTTCAACAGATATTTGTATATTGACAATAAAGTGACAGCCCTAGGAGATGATTGCTGTTATGCTGTAGGCTTTCTTTTTTTTCCTCTAAACTTTACAATAATGGACTAAAGTAAGTCACAAAAGCTCAGTTATTAACAAGAGAAAAAAATCATTCTTAGCTACTATAGAAAAACATAACTTGAAATGGCAAACATTTTCCTGCTTTTACTTTTTGTCTTTAAAATTTTTATGCTGAAACAATTTTTATGCTTCAGTCCCTCGGAATAATATAATACAATTGGTTACTTACAAGAATATAGTAATTTTGTAGATGGAACTGTTTTTTTAAGCGTATTGTATAAGCCATTTTTAAAAGCAATCAAAAATTAAAAAACATATATGTTAAATAAACAGTGCTTAACAACTTTGTCATAAAACAAGACAATATCAGTGTTTTAGAATTCTTTCCAAACCAGTTTAAAGCTGAAGACGTAATTTTTATTGGACTAACATTTTAAATAGGAATGAGCAACATTCATCAGAATTCACCTGTTTACACTCAAAGTAAAGCTGCTCATTGGACTTTTCTGAGAAGTCAGAAATTAATCAAGCACCAAATCAACTAAAGTAATTTATCTGTTCAAGAATGTAACTAAATAATTTTAAGTTTACATCCTAGTCAAGAAATAACAATGTGCTTTACTATTTTTTTTCTTTTTGAAACGGATAATTTGAAAATGCATTGTTTGCAATAATATTTCTATTTTAGCATAAAGAACATCATTTTGGTTGAGGAGCTTCTACATACTGGTGTAGTAACCATTGCAGAATTATAACAGTGATTTTAGTAATTATCAGTGCTGTTTGTTTAGAGCAGCTGTGGTGTATACCTTGGATTGGGTGGTGGTCTAATAAATTTTCTAAGAACTGTCAGTATGAAATAAGTATATTGTGTCATTACATTGATAAAGTGGTTTAAATGAGCTTTTATTATTTGTTCTGCTTAGTAAATCAAACATTCATATTTCCATATGAGTTTGAAATTATATGTACTGCTGTAATACTAAATTTGAACTATTATACTGAGATTGGATATAGTAAAAGGGCAACTTGAAAAAATGAGTAATGTGTCCCTCTTAGTAACTAAAGTTGTCCTTCCCTCATGTTGAGGAGAGTTTATGGTTTTAAGTCAAAGTTTAATATTCCACCACTAGGAGGCGCTGGACACCACAACATGAACTGGAGTCAATCCCTCTGCTTTGGTTCTTTAAAGGTATTTCTATCATCCTGTCCTAAACGAACCTGTCAGAGTTTTAAAGTCTCCTAGATTCCAGCAGATCTCCCCGCTGCTGTTGGCCCGCCGGCCTGCCAGTGTCACATGTTACAATAGATCATCAACAATCAATAGAGGTACTTGTCAAGCCTTTGTTAAATGGCGTCATGCTCACAGAACTGTATCCTCTTTCAGTTAATGAGGGCGGCAGTGAGAGCACACTCATAGACACTTTGTCCTCCTTTGTCTGCTCTGCGTTTTTGGTCATGAATAATTAATGTCCACTGGAGCTCAGTTGTCACTTCGACTTACTAAGGGTCAAGTGGATCTTCATTTATCATCGAGTGTTTGTCCACATCCCACATGTTAAGTGTTACCTCGATTAGCAATTTTGATCAGTGAATGTATTTACTGTGGGAATAGCAACGTATGCAAGCTGGGATGGATGGGAGAAAAGCTGCCTTAAACACAACTCATAATAATAAATGATCATGATTTGAATATGTTCATTTACATAATGACCCTTAGACTTTCAGAAAGTATCATCAGGAGGGGTCTCTTGCATGAAACAATCAGGTCAAAGTGATCCGTTCACATTTATCCTCGACTGATGGATGGAGTCCTATGGTTTGTCAGCAGAGCTCTGAGGTGATTCAACTTGTCACTGGTCAAAATGTAGGTAAAGTCCTATTATAGGGTCACCACAGAGATGATTAAAAAAACATGAATATAAACTCACTGGCCACTTTATAAGGTACACCTTACTGGTGCCAAAACTGCCCCCCCTTTGCCTTCAGAACCTCCTCACTTCATGGTGGCATAGATCCAGAGTGCTAGGAACATTCCTCAAAGGTTTTAAACCATATTTACATTAGGTTGCTGCAGATTTTTTGGCTGCACATCCATGATGAGAATCTCCTCTTCCACCACATCCCAAAGATGTTATTGCTGGACTGACATCTGGTGACTGTGTAAGGCCAATGGAGTACATTGAACTTATTGTCATGTTCAAGAAACTAGTGTGAGATGATTTGAGCTTTTTTGCAAGGAGTGTGATGATAATTTCATTTGAGATCTACCTAGAATTTTCCTTTGTGCTTTACGCTCATGCGCATTTTAATTTTTGTTTTGACATTTATCTCATCTTTCGGAATACCAGTGAACCGGTAACAACTGGCTGGTTTATTTGGGTATACTACAGGCAGTCTTGACAAGCATAACAGTGCACTATATGGGCCACAGACATGTAACAGACTTCAGACCAGAAAAGGACTCGGAGAGCGCAGACCTCCGCCAGCGCCACAGTCCTCACCCATATTGTGATTTTCACCATAAACATTAGTCCTAACTTTATTTTATCTAAATATTTAGATTCCTTGACCATGAAAACATACCATTTGTGGTTGGATTCATATCGATATCTTTATTAGTTCAGTAGTTATTCACGAAAATCACGTTTTTCATCATGGCGGCCGGACGCTGATCCGGATCAACACCAAAATCGAATCACTTTTTCCCTTTCCCATGCTGAACATTTCCTGAAAATTTCATCAAAATCCATCCATTACTTTTGAGTTATTTTGTTCACAGACAAACAGACGGATGGATGGACGGACGGACAGACAGTCAAAAACAAACTCTCCCGAAAACATAACCTCCTTGGCGGAGGTAATAATAGCTTTTTTTCTCCTTTGAACATCACATTTTTCGTTTCCTGCTTTAATCCCCGATCCTCATTAACTCGACATTAGCAGTTTCTGGCAGTACAGACCATCTTGCAGCAACAACATGCCACATTCAGCCACTTAAATCACCTTCTTCTTCGCTCTGATGCTTGAACTGAACTATAGCACGTCTTACCATATCTACATATTTATATGGCATTGGTGTCACAGTCTGATGTGAGTAATCGGGATGTTGCAGCTTCGAGCTCAGCTCCAACTATCACATGGCGATGTGATATCCAAGTCACTTAACCCCAAGTCTGTCTCGTTGCTGCGTCAGTTGTGTGTAAATGTGTGTGAATGGGCGTGAATGTGTTAGATAATAGTGTTGGACGACACACATAGAAACTCTGATCCATTAGTGAGTGAATGTGTGAGCTAATGAATGGATGTGAACTGGGGTGTAAAGCTGCTTTGAGAAGTCAAAGAGATTAGAAAAGTGATATTTAAGCTCAAGTCCATTTACCAGTAAAATACTCTAAATGCTGCCATGTCATTGGCTGATAAGCTATTTCTGGTAATAAGCATTTGAATAGGTGTACCTATTAAAGCGGCTGGTTTATTTCCCCTCTAAAATCCCATTTAAGAGATTGAAGCCACTACAACAATATGAGATGATGACTGGTAAGAACCTTGGATGTTTTGGCACAAATGTTTAAGTAGCCCAGGTTGGAGAGAATTTTCCTGGAAGTTGAGGATATATTTTAAAACTCCACTGGTGATATCGACTTATGACAGCCCCCTTTGCTGGAAAAGATGTGGACTGGTGTGGGACTTTTCTCATATTTTCTGGGACTGCCCCAATATACAGACATTTAGGAAAACAAAGAAGGAAATCTACAAGATTCTGCAGCTGAATATACCATTAGAGCCACAATGGATGATTATAGAGGATACATCACTTGAAGGGTTTGGGCAGGAGAAAAGCTGCAATAAGAGCCCTCTTGTTAATACCTCACAAAAACATAATAGCAAACTGGCTAAAGCCCCACCCACTGACCTTGGACCAATGGAAACCAAGACTCAAGTGGGGATGTATATCATTATGATTTTATCGATACCTATAAAGATACCAATACTCCTTATTGATATCGATACTTATCCATACTGTGATCGATACTACAACACATGATTTTGTGTAAAAAATAAAGACTTTACAAAATACAAAAAGATTAAACCTTTTTTATTACCACGAGGTAATAATAAAGCTGCGACAGAAAGAAGTAGTGCATTACAAATGCTTCTCAGAGGCAAAATGAAAGCTAAGGAGATGGCAAAACCCCTTCATGCCGCCCAACAGACTGCATGTACAGACAGACTCATATATCTTGTGGTGCTAAAATCAATGCTGTAATGATGACTACTAGGGCTCTCACTTCATATTCAATATTCGAATAACCGTTCGAATATGGGGATAAATGTGGTGGAGCCGCCGCCATGGTGCTGCAGTCTTTAGTGTTAGCCGGGCTGCTAACTTTACTTGTGTTGCTATTGCAATCAAACAGCCCGCACTCCTTTAGCTTTATACTATACGCGCGCTCCAAGTGTTTGTCTATGTTGCTAGTATTTCCCCCCTTGGACGCAATTTCTCTCTGACAAAGATTGCATCGGGCCGAGTTTTCATTAACTTTGCTAAAGTGAGCCCAAACCTTCGAGCGCTTAGCCCTCACCGACATACTTTAGCCAGCTGCGTCATCACCTGTCGACGGCGGTAGTGTTACAACTACATGACAGTTGAAGAGACGTTCAAGTACCGATAACAGTACCGTTTTTCAGATTCTTAACGGTATTCGGGTGCCGACCCAATGAGGTCTGTGGTATACATCCCTAGACTCAAGGAAGTTCACTGTGTGGAAAATTTAAAAGCAAAGCAACTATTGCGTCTGGATATCTACCTGCAAAAGTAGAAGACTGTTAAAATCTATTATCTTAATTAGGGATGTCCCAATCCGATATTGATATCGGATATCGGTCAAAAAAACAAATATCGGATTATATCGGTCTGCATCCTAAATCTCCGATATCAGCACTCCGATACAAGCAGTCCATTCTAATATATTTATTTTTTATTTTATTCAGTTGTAGAATATGGTTATGTTTAAGTTCAACACAGTGGTTATTTTGCAATTGGTGAAATATGTTTTTGTTTGATTTATTGAGGTCACTTTTCAGGGTCTTCTAATATTTTTTTTTCATGTTGTTTTAATTGTAGTATATTCTTATGTTTAAGGTTAAAATTTATTTAACCTATTGGTTAGTAACAAATGGGTCAGTTTTTCTCATACCTACTATTGCTGACTACTGTTCTCTGTTTGAGTAATCTCACCTGATCAAGCCTTTTCTTACAGTCCATACAACAAAATAGGTAATAAAAGTCTGTATGATTCCTGCTGATATCGTATCGGATTGATATCGGTATCGGCCAGTACTCAAGGCTGCAATATCGGTATCGTATAAGGAGGTGAAATAGTTGTACCGGGACACCCCTAATCTTAATGAAAATACATATTTTGGTAGATAGAGATGTCCAAGCTCAGCATGACCCCTCCCCACCCCTCCCTCCTTCCTGTACACTTTCATGAAAAAATTTAATTTTAGAGCTATTATTATTTTTGTTGAAATTGTCTTATGTTGAAAACACACTACACAATTACTTGTAAACTTTGTCAAAATTGTTGAAAGCCTGTATGAGTTTGAATGCCAAGGAACCGGTTTTAATCAATGTTCAAAAATAAAAAAACAAAATCCCATTTGAGTCAGGCTATGCATGCAGCAGCATGTATTTTTATCCTGTGACCTCTCCAGCTGCAACAGTCTTCCATTACATGTTGTTTCAAGTTAATGAAATAAAATCATAGGAGCATCACGACACGAACAGAGTGTATTGCTGTGTAGAGTAAAACCATGTTTACAAGACACATCCATTTGTTTTCCAACAAAAGGTTGACCTTCACTGTGAGGTTTTGCCCTTGGCTAATTCTGTTTTTGCCTTCGGCGTATCTGTGTAGCTGTTGTTCAGCTTGTCCTTAGTGGAGATACATGCCGCGATCATTGGTCTGATTCCTCTGCAGTTGTTGTCCGCCTGGTATCCAGTGTCTTCCTTTAACAGCTGATGACAAACTGAGAGGGTAGACTCGGAGCCTCGCTGTTTTCTCATTTTACCTTCCTTTCTGTGAGCCAGCCGAGGAGTGACCATGAGCTGTGGGATGTTTTTTTATTATTGATAGCCGTGTAGGAGTCTTCTGTGTCTCTATCTATGCACACACATTAATATTTAATCTGCAGCCAGCTCTTAAAGATGAGGAGATGAGGGGATATGAAGGCCTGGGGTATTAATTGGAGCCCGTTGAGGCCTCGTTGGTGCCGCTGAGTCCCGTCTGCCCTCCTGTGATGTGTGTGTGCGTTTGTGGGTAACATAGAAAGGATAGGTCATGTCCCTGCTCAGTGTGTCGAGGTGATGACTATCAGCCCTTTATACAACAGGCTTTGTGAGGAGCAGAGGGAGGGCTCAAGATCAAGAAGCTAGGGCTGTCACCATACAAGATTATGAACTTTATTATTATTCTTGACAAATTTTAAAGTTAGCAATACATGTTTCAATACCACAAAAAAAATTAGGAATCTAATGCACCTAATTTTAGATTTCCGTTGTTTTAAATTTACCGAGTTAGAGATGCAGGTGAACTTTTGCGCATGTCATGACCTGAACAAATACATAAAACAATGCTGACAAGTCCTGGTTCTGTCATTGTAGTGTGTTCCATGCAGAAAAAAATGGTCAGTTAAGGTCACACTCTGTTCGCTCCAATCAAAGTAAACTCTCCTTCAATAAAGCAGTTCTTCCCCTATCTTTTTGATTTGTCAGTTATAGTTTGTTAGTTTTATCAGTGTATACGAATATTGATAAAAAGCAGAGGTACCACTATCCAAAGTGGGGAGCTGATTGGATTTTATGGGCAGCTGGCGGCCCAGGGTCCACATGGGACCATCCAGCTCCCTGGCATTGCATGATGCTGGATTTTTTCTCCAATATTCAATATTCCAAACTCATTATCACTGATATAGATGTCAATACTGATATTTTTGTCACAAACGCAAAGCCTCTATTTTACTTAAATTGACCTTTTCTCTACTAGGGATGTAACGGTATGAAACTTTCATGGGATGGTTATGGTGACCAAAATTGTCACGCTATTCATCCTTATTGCAGTATTGTTGCAGTGTGCTCAAAATATTCAAAAAGTACTTAACCCTTTCATGCATGAATTATTAAATCTTAAAGATACATATTTTTTGAATATTTGTTTTAACTTTCAGAAGTTAAAAATCATGATAATTATAGTAAGAAACAACAAAATCTGAAGTATACACTATATAGTAGCTGTAATCAAACTATTCACTTGTGAATTACACTTAAAGGGCAACTCCGTTTTTTTGACACCTGGACCTTATTTTTAGGTTTGTGTATGCTCATATACTCACTCAGACAAACATCGTGCAGCTCAGAGTCCTTCAGAAGTTATTTAGATCCAACCGATTTAGCCGCACTTAGCGGGGGCCACGGCAAGGGAGCTTCAGCGCGGGACATACTCTGCAAAATCGCTCATTTCGGCTATATTTTTTCATCCATCGCCAGTGTTCTCATAAAGTCAGCTCGTCTACCATCTTCAGGTGGGTCAGCTGACCTGGTAAACAAACTTTTGATGACGTCATAGCCGCGCGACACAAAGGTACAGCTGATTTACTTTTTGCCGGCATTGCTGAGCAACATGGCAGAATATTTATCTGATGTCGAAGAGTCAGAGTACGACTTCAAGTTTGACGGTTGTCCTTACCGGTTTGAGCCTGAGTACACGGACGAGGAGCTCCATGAAAGGAGAATGCGGAGGGAGAGACGGCAGTTCTCTTCAGGTTCTGACGCAGTGGTTCCTGGCCCTTCTTCGTTGGCTTCGTGCGAATAAAGTCCTCAGGATCGAAGTGAGCACTGCAGACTCGGTGACTGGCCCGCTTCAAATCCTCTATTTCTGTATTCAGATCCATTTTCAGTGCAACGAGCCACACTTTTACTAATCCCGGATAGTCCAAAGGAAGCCTTTGGAAGCTAAACTTTGAAGAACTTGTCATTTTATTCGGACAAAGTGGGAATACGCACTGCTGGACCATGTTTGCAGCCGAGTGTGAAACAGCATGGATGAAATCAGCTGTACCTTTGTGTCGCGCGGCTATGACGTCATCGAAAGTTTGTGTACCAGGTCAGCTGACCCCCCTGAAAACGGTAGACGAGCTGATTTTATGATAACACTGGCAATGGATGAAAAAATATAGCCGAAATGAGCGATTTTGCAGAGATTTTGTCCCGCGCTGAAGCTCCATTGCCGTGGCCCCCGCTAAGTGCGGCTAAATCGGTTGGATCTAAATAACTTCTGAAGGACTCTGAGCTGCACGATGTTTGTCTGAGTGAGTATATGAGCATGCACACACCTATGAATAAGGTTCAGGTGTCAAAAAACCGCAGTTGCCCTTTAAATTTAATTTTTAATAAAATACAAAATTATGTGAAATCTGAATACAGGCATGATACCTAATTTGCCCTTTGTTGGCTGTTTTGGATTTATGATGCAATACCTCAATATGGTAAGAAATATGCAAATATGATACTTTTGTGAAACTTAAGACAGGTTTTGGAATTTACCACCTGGTAGTTGGACACGGTACTGCAGCCTAAAGGGTATACAGTTTATTCCAAATACATGTCTATTGTAGTGAACACCATGGGTTAAACACACACTGAAATCATTTAACCTTTTTAATCTTTTTAATGCTATAATTATAACAGCCTGCTTCATCTTTTTTGGTTAATGAATGTGTCAGGAAATGTCATTTGAGTAAATTTTCTAACCCTTTTTTTCATGAGAAACCAAAGTAAACAATTCTGACAAGTATTTGTCATTATTTTATAAATCCTTTAAATAGGATGTAAATACAAGAAAAGAAAAAAAAATGGATCAGAGCTTTCAACAGGTTTCTTTTTACAACCAATTGTAAATGAAGATGCTCCAAGTGTATGAGATGACCAAAATTAAACTTAACCTAATTTACATAAACCCAAACTTTTTTTTGCCTAAAGTATCAGTGTCCTTTTTATAGCCTGTCATAGACGATGTCCAGGCATATTTTTGCTGATGGTACTCCCTGAAGCAGTTCCTGCCCAGCTTCTGAGGAGCAGACCCATTATTCTGGCTTTTCCTGGCAATGAGCAGCACGATGAGTTTTCGACAAAGTGAGGTAATCAGACAAAGTTAAACAGTAATTAAAAAAAGGGAACGCTCGCTAATACTAACCTTCCATCAATTTACCAGTAACCTGTACATTCATTTTCTCTTCATGAGGAGAGTCTATTTGTGTTAGAAAGTCATTTGAATCCAGAAAGGCAACAGTTTATTTTCTATAATGTATACTTTTATTCATAACAATGGGCATTAAGTGGTGATGATGTAAACCAGGAGGGTACATGTGTGAACTCCATCAATCTTCCAGCAAATATATGAGATATGGATAACCAACCAAAATATTGTCTGTAAATATCTGCAAAAACTTAAATGTCTGCTAATACCAAAAAAGGATGTTACAGGCAGTTTTCTGCAGGTAGTGAATTTGCACCAGTAATTTTATGCCTGCCTAAAAAAGTGCATGCTCACAAGTAAAAACCTAACTAAAGTTGCCATGACAACATCTGAAACAGCAATATTCAAAAGAAAATGGATCAAACTTGCTTTAAGAGTTTGTGTGAGTTGGAAATAAAAATGTAGGTTAAAGTAGTTTCATCAACTATAAATGCTCCGTAACTTGCCTTAAAAATCAGCCCAAACTGTCTTGATACCTTTGTTTTTCTTATAAAATTAAATAGTACTTAATGCATTATGCTTTAGTACAGGAAAGAACTGAGTATGCACATGCTTTTGACAGCTGGGTCATTCTGTAAAAATGGTGGCTTTCCTGTCCCTGCACTATTCACTTGGAAAAATAACTCAAGATTTTACACAATGACCCAAAACCTACATGTTTTTTGTCACTAAAGTGTTTTATTGTTATTAAACCATAAAAAAGACAGTTTAAATGCTCATAATTTTAAATTTATCTTGAATAGCATGGTTAGTGCCATAGATCTGGCATGTCCCTCGGGTAAGGATTTATAGTTAAGTGACATATTTCCAATTCAAATTCATGTTTTTCTCCTGTTTGAAAGATTATAACACGAAGCAAAGTGTTATGATTATTTAGTATGATACTTAAAACAAGAAAATATAAATAAATAATTTAAAAAAAGTTTACAAAAACAGCTGTCCCTTGATTTTATGTCACTGGTGTTACTATTTATAAAACAATTTAATTTACCTTAATTTTAATTCTTGAAAAAGGTATGCAAGTAAAACATGAAATTGCTGTTCAAAAAGCCACCGTTCTCATGGAATAACCCAGCTACGCACAGAATCTTTTTAATACCGCTCAAACTGAAAATGTAGCCCTTTGACATTGAGGGTGGTGTTACTGTGGGCGTATTGGTGACCAAAGTTGCCTTTATTAGCTTCAGGTGTTCCTGATGAAGGAGCTGGTAAGTGCATATAAAACTCTATTAGTTGCCCAGTCATACTTGCATATCTATAATTGCAGCAGAAACACAGCTAGATAAATTTGTGTTTAAGATATCAGTACTCAAGCAGCAAGCCTGTAAACCTGTTCACACATGCACCTTTTCCCATGGAGCCTAACTGTGGTTTTGTAGCACTTCAGCCTCAACAGCCCCCCAGTCAGTGCCCATTAAAACCACAGTGGACTCCACCATCCGGTCCCAGCAGCCAGACGAAAGGACCACTACTCCTCCGGGAGGAGGGGGACGGATGGTTTATGATGGAAAAGAGAGGGTTTGTTTTAGAGGTGAAAGGATGGCGGGGATACAGAATGCTTTTAAAGGAGATTGAGATAAGGGCCATTAGGTGATGTCGCCTTGCTGTCTGTGTGAAGAGGCACCCAGCGCCGGCGCCTGGGCTCTGCAGTGCGCGTGTCAAATCAAAGTCAAAGCAGAGAGTGAGGTGAACACCCACCGGCACGCACCATCCTCCTCCTCCGCCGCAGCTCGGGGGCATCTGAGGCTTCAATCACACAGCTGCAGGAGTGTTTTTATTTCTGTCTGTGTTTGGGAGACTTTTACAGTCAGGGGTCAATTTGTCTCGTGTAGAGTATCCCTCTTGATTTCTTTTGAGCTGAGGTGATGTTTTATAAGAGTGTTTTACAGTGGAAACTTCAGGGTTACTGCTGTTCCACTGAGCTGTAGAAGCTTTTTTCTGGGAACTTTGAGTGTCAGGCTTGGAGAAAAGGTAAAATGTAGCTGTGGTTATGTGATCTAATCAGATCTGGTGACCCAAAGCAGATATTTGGGGCTGTTGATGAGTTTATAAGGGCTCCCGTTGATTTTATAACCGTATTAAAGTCCTGTTTATTTATTTATTTTAATTCAAAGCTCAAAAAAGTCTTAAAACTCTCATTTTAACTTTGAGTGGTACTAAGTGGATTTTCCATTTGTGGTGTCTGCTCAGCCAGGGTAATGCAAACAGCAAAACAACATGCCACTAAAGGCAAAGGAGAGATTGGACCATTAGAGGCATTTTGTTTCTGTCCGATATCTCATTGTGTCATAGCAATACTCGGTCAGTCGTGCCTCATCATCATCTTTTCGTCATTGACTAAACTTGCTTGGAACCTCACTGGAGGTCATAAAAACAGTGCCAGGTACAATTCCCTATAGGAAATTTTAAGACCATTTTTTTTGTTTTAGACCATTCCTAAAAATAAAATCTAATTTACTGTTGAAAGAGCTGCAATAGAAAACACCTGGAAAAAACAGTGTTGAGAAAAGGACTTCTGTATTTAGTACAAAGAGTACCCACATTTTTTTTTAAATTAAAAAATGTACGTAGATTTGGCGGGTAAATCCCAGAGGATTATATGCCACATGGCAGTAAAATGTTAATATCTTAACAAGTACATAACAATACATGCTCCGCAAAAATCTTTCTACTAGATTCTAGAACTTCTTGATTCTGAAATGAACAAGTCTGTGAAACATAAAACCAAATTAAACAGGATACACACTACAAGATAATCTGCCAGAGTTCTGGCTCGAATCCCTGCTTTGATCAAAGTCAGCAATGGCTCAATTATCTTGTGGTCCTAGAGATTATCTTATGTGATTATCATATGGTGTGAGGTGTGTTAAAAATAATTGTATGGCAACGAGGTAAAGGCAAAGCATAAAGTCAGTGGTACATCAGAAACGGGGAATAAACTTGTTTATTTGGTTGCAAAACACTAGCATTTATACATCATAACCTATAAATTGAATATAAAATGGATAAGGAGGGGAGCTGGATGGAAATCATAATTGCCAAGGATATCATAGCTTCAGTTCTCCTGACATCTTCAATGTTTGTTTCCACAAAAGTCATGTGGGTTGTTGGTGAGTGAGTCTGTTAATGTGTGGTGTGTCCTGTCTCTCTTTTTAACACACCACACACTAACAGAATAAAGCTGTTTAATCTCTTTATTCATCTTCTGTGGTCACTTGCAGTTGCAAAATCATTTAAAACTATTTCTTTTAATTAGTGTGACAGGTCACTTTAATTTTAAATGTGATACAGAAATACATTTTTTAGTTTGGCAAGTAAAATGTGTCCTTGGTCAGTAAAGTCCATCCACTCATCATCTTTACCACTGCACCCAAAACTTATTTATGACCCTCTGGTTTAGTATGATACTTTTTTTGAATTTACTGAAGTTGGAATATTGATTTTGAAAAGCACTTAAAATTAATTAGATGTAATAAGTTACTTTCCACCGCTGACAGATGCAGTGTATAAAAAAATTCCAGTATTTCAGCCTCATATACCTGGATTGGAGCTGTAGAAGTGAATATTTGGAGAATACTGTTTTAATATGTAATAAGAAAAAAAATTAAGATATCAAGAATGATCTTGTAACATCATTTCGAGAATGCACCTTGACTTTTATATAAAACCTTTTTTTCTTGATATTTTGACCTTTATAAAGACTGAATTAGAGCTTTATTCTCAAAATTTCTTTCAATTTTGCATCATATATATTTTTTTAAAGTACATCTTGGAGAACTTTTTTTCTTTTTTCAGGAGTTTGCTAATGCCTGACCCTCATACTCTACCCTAACTAAATCTGTCTGAATCTATCTAAATCTATCTATCTATCTCTATCTAAATCACAGTGAGGGGTGTGGGATAAGATAATCTGATATCACGAAGAACTATAATTTATCTGAAATCTGCCAAAACGGTGTGATGGATCATCTGTTATAGAAATTCCATAGGGCTAAATGAGTGCAGAAACACTGGATATTTTCAGGTCTACATGCTTTCAAAGGAATTTATTTGTCATTGAATAAAACTATAATCGCTCATACAGATTGAAAAACACAAAGAGGGCATGCAACTGAGCCATAATTCTAAAACTCAGCAAGGAATGCTCAAATTTGATCAGCAAAATAGATCAGAAAGCAGGGGAATAACATGTATAGTATAAGAGTAATTCTTGCTTTTTATGGTAGTTAGTTCCAGCTGTAAAATTGCAAATAATTCAATACATTATTCGATGATGGAAAACATATTTGTGCTGAAGAAATATAAAAGTTTTAAATAAATATTCCAATTTCAGTATATGTGTATTTAATTTGCTATTCAATATTAAGCAAAAAAGTGTACACTATGAGGACTAAAAGAACTGTGACAAAATTGAGATTCTGAAACTGCTTGGAAAAAAATCATGATTTCTTTTCATACATCCCCACCCCACCACAAATATGCTGCAATTTGAAAATTAATGGTCTCAGTAGATAACTCACTGCCTTAAACTGCCTTTGCTCAAGCATATTAACAGCTTCTACTTTTGAATTTTTATGACAAAAAGAGCTATAAGTGATTTCTTGGTAGTAATTAGAAAGCATAAGAGACAGCTTTTTAACAACTCATGTAACGGGCGTATTTACGCATGTTTTAAATACACTTTTAGTCTTTAGCTCAGTTTCTTAATGGAGTTAAAAGAAGACATCAGTGTCTCTCTTCTACTCTGGACAGCAGTGGTGTTTCTGCAGCGCTCCGTTGTCACCAGTGGTGTGGCGAGGACGTGTAGGGCAGACGACAGGGGAAGGGTGGCAGGCCAGAGGTGGCAGGTGGCTTCTCGCCGCCTGTCTTGGCGTGATGGTTGCTGTGATATTTTGGGGCTGAATAATTTACAAGGCAACAACACGTCTCCCCTCGCCACGGCGAAATGTGGCTCCTGGCTGCATGTTTCATTAATGCCGTCGCCTCCAGACCCCTTCCATAATTCAGTAGGCAGAGGAGAAGCCGCGATGTGTCGCCGCACAGCTCACTGACACCGGGGACACAGCGAAGGAGAGAGAGGGGCCGGATGCAGGGAGGTGAAAGATGGGGAGATGTGAGAGGAGAAGTGTAAAAGTGCGAGAAAGACTACAGTTCACTGCTTCTAGCTACTTGTTTCACCACCCTGTCCCAATTGGCAGAGAGGCCTGGCCCACTTTATCGTGTCGCTGGCAGAGCCTGAACATTGCACCTACCATGCCTAGAAAGGGCAATAAATAATTCACACTTTGTTGTGCCCTCTTATGTGCTAAATACTGCTCATTCCCATTTATGATGCCTGGGAATCTTAACCACTCTCCGTCAGGACGTCTTGTTAAAGTCTGAAAGTGGTAGGTGACAAATAAATTCACTTTCAGGTCACAGCTTTCCTGTTTTTTGAGGACAAACCCATCCATCGTTCATGATAAAAAGCAAAACTGAAGTCACAAAGTGTAACGGTAACATTAAAAACAAGCAGCTGTGTTTTTTCCTGCTTAAATATGTCTTAAACATGTTTGAAGGATGGTTTTTGGAGTAAATTCTATGTCTAGGATTCTAGGACTTTTGGATTTACTTTGTTGTGGAAGAATAAGGTCTGAATTTAAGGCATTCAAGGTTTTTATAGCATGAAATGGATTCTGTTCCATCAACTGAAGCAAATCAGAGTAAACAGGGTTTATAAAAGGTGCTTGAAATTGGCATGGAAAGAACTTCAATTTCGAGGAAAGTGATCAAATTGCTTATATTCAGACAGATGTGGTATTATTTTCCTGATCAATAAAATTATGGTAATGTTCTAACCAAGGCTAAGTAATAGATATATTTATCACTTTGCCATTGTAGTGTGTACTATAAGCACACTGCAGGACTTGCAATGCGAGTCAAATTAATTTGAGCAGTGGTTCCTGACCTTCTTTTCTTGCAGACCCTCCTTATTGTTTCTGAAGCCTGTTAAATGCTTGATGGATCCGCCAGTTTACAAGTGGCTGTGCCGTGATATTGGCGTCACAGCCTTAGGCTAGTGGCTGCGCAGCTGATTTTCGGCTAACAACACAGATCCCCAGAACTTAAAAAGACGCAGGTAAAAATATGGGTCAGAAATGCGATGATTTGTTGTTGTCAACAGCAGCTTGGCAACAGCAATGTGAGAGCAGCGCATAGCATAAATAAGCTGAATGTTTCCATGTTGTGATGCAGTGGCAGTTTGTGGCTGTGCGTCAGGCAATGCTGGAAGCAGTGTGAGACTTCAGAAGAGTAAGGCCTCCCAAGTATCCACAAGGAAAAAACATGAGGCATTCCTCTAAAATTCCACTTCAATTTGAATAGCCTGTATTGATAAAGTAAAAACGGACCCACACAAGCACATTCCACATGACCAGAAAGTGCCACAACCTTGACTTCAATCTTAGCAGAAATTTTTGCAAGTTTGATGAAATCTCAAACATTCTTGAGATGAGGCAATAGCAAGCCAAGAATTTATTCAAGACTCTATGACTTAGACCATCAACTAAGGTCCCCCATGGCCTCTCATCTGGCCCCAGAGTGCTATCAAAGTTGGAAAACATGAGGTGGTGAATTTGTTGGATTTTTTTTGTCTCCTTGTCTCCAAAAGTATTTACATGACCATCAAAGCAATTGCAACTGAGACTGTTTTATCAGGACTGACTTTAAGGCTGCGTTTGCACGGACACTCCTGACTTAAAGACGCAAAGATTTGTGCTTTGCGTTTTATAATTCTTCTGCGTTCAGACGACGACACTGGGAGACAAGTTGATCTGCTGTAGTGTGCATGCCGGTTCAGTAGATGGCGGTGTAGGTCTGCAGAGAGGCAGCGCTGCTACAACACACGAACGAAGAAGAAAAACTTTCACAAACAACAGTGGCGAATAGACGCACAGAGACACAAGAGTTTATTTTCTGGACAACAGATCAGTTTGGACAACAAATCTGTCTGGATAGTTTTGTCTGGATAACAAACCTAGCACAGTAAGAGGCTCACACGTTACTCGGCAGATGGCCGTTGTTGTTGTTCCTGGTATGTGCGCGCAGCCTTCATGTGAAAGAGTACTGCCCATGCGGTGACGCCAGTGTTTCACCCTGAAACGCTCTGATACGGGTTTACATGGAGCTGAATGGAGAACGAAATCAAATCTTTCCACTCTGGAGCCCATTTTCAAAAGTTTCCATTTTAGATGCAAACGCAACGTGTTTTCATCCAAACACAAGGACAAAACACAACGAAAACTTATCAGATTTGACCGTTTTCTGCGTCATGTCAACGCAGCTTAAGTTTGAGCTGTTTGACAGAAATCCATCTGTCAGCCATTTTTTGCCAATATTTACCAGGAGTATCAGTGTTTGAAACTCAGAGACATGACGGCCCCAAAATGGAGTGTCCAGGATATCTTTTATATATCTTTTATTGGTCTTATGTGACTGGCAGCAGTAAGGGTGATAGGGACTGATCTTGCATTTAAAGTCTAAGATAAGTAAGATACAACCTGGCTGTCTGTGCACATTTTAAGGTAATTACACACTTTACAAATGTAACTGATGATTTATGCTGCAAAACCTTCACATTTTAACATTTAATGCAGATGGAAATTTTTAGGAGATGTTTTTACTTGAGCATTAAAAATGTCTAAAATTACTTCATTATTACGGTTTTGCATTCACTTTGTCTTTGATTTATAAGTTGTTGCAGCTTTGTTTCTAAAAGGGAAATTTAATTATTGTATTTTCCCTGAAGTGTTCAAACTTGAGCTTTTAGATCTCTACAATCTGGTCTGTTCATTTTCTATATATCTTCTGATGTGTGGATAGAGCCATCAGATGATAGAAGTGCGGCTCAGTTTGCCTACTAAACACCCGTCTGTGTCAGATGTTGTCTTGAATTATTCATGAAGCTGCTCATGTATGTAATTTTTGTGTCTGTAGTTTCTAACACTCACATGGCTGAGAGCCTTTGCTAAAGGTGCTAAAGATGCGTATGACTGCACCGTAAAACACTTCACACCTGCAGCAGTACAGTTGGAATCATAACAGTCCTGGATTTAGACCGTCTACATCAGTGAGGACAATAAAGAAACAGCAGTAAGGAACTCAAAGACCTCTTAATTTACTGAGGAACACATATCACACACTATTTAGGGATTAGAGAAATTATCAGCAGAATATAAGTATTGCCAGATAGTAGCTTAAAAAGTTAAATATTGGTTCTGGCAGATTTCAGTATTTCTTGAGAATTTTAAATAGAAATCAAACCAGAATTTTGGCAGAATGTAGTACTGTAATATTAGTGCCTCACCTTATTGTTACTCAACGTTAACTATTTGTTATTTATGAAAAGAATTAGCTTGATAATTTCAGCAAATCTGATAGCACCAAAATCCAATATCCTGCATCTCCAGACATTAAATTAGAAAGAACAAAATGGTGAACATGAGACTTGGAGTTCCAATAAATAAAATTGCACAGGTGTGACACCGTGATGTTTCAGCTGGAAACAAACAGAGTTTGGTGTTTATCGCACTATTATTTATAATTATTTTCCCGTTTTAACCAGGTTTGCCGAGCCTCTTTAAAGTGCAGCCTGGCAGATAATGGCTGTTTTGTTTGCTGGTAGATCTACCTAAAGTACATAACATGAATTATTCAGCCTGTGCTCAGGATTGTGCTGGAAAGCAATTGAAGGACAAACAGTTTCCTGAGTTGGAGATGCACGTTAGGGGGTGGTCCATCAATGTAACACTGCATACTTAGTGAGTGTGACATGTTTTATTGATGCAAACGTCCCGTCCTCGCTTGCTTTAGGAGGCAACGACCTGACTAAGTCCTCCCCGCGCTTCATTTCACCACTATCATAGCGGCATGCACGAAAATATCAACTCTGTCTCATTTCCCCGTCTGCTGTTGATGTTTTTGTCTGTTCTGTACCAAACCTACTGAGAGAATGTCTGTTTTTGTTTAAAAGGTTCATAAACCTAACTACTTGCATGTATGAAAATTAGATTTTCTATAAAAGATGAAATGCTGTTGAATGCTTCCTCCCTTCCTCTCCATCCGGTGGCACCATCTGCTCTCAGCTCAGGCTTCACTGGCCACCGCTCTCGTCATGTGGAGAAGTTTCTGCTGACTCTGAGAAGAACTTCTACTTGACCCTTCTAACACGTTTCCAATCCAGTGGAGCTGCTCTTTGATTGTGGAGCCATGCTTATTCAAGGATATAATCTGCACAGCACAGACAGTGGAGCCATGCTAGGATGAGGGCTTTTAGATCAATGTGCCTCCCCCGAGAGCTGCTGACTTTTTGCACCAACAATAGTGCAGGAACAGTGATTTTATTACAGAGGAGGTTCAAACCCATTCGCTTTCTGATCAGAGTAAGGAAAGAAAAGAAATCCCTGATTTTTTTAAGGACAAAGGATGAAAACTAGAAGCTAGATACTCCTAATTCTTTGTTGCAAGCTTTATGCCTCATACACAAGAAAAACTCCAAACTAATGTCTCTTGTTAAGTGCAACAATTTTAGTAGGATCCTAAATTTTTCACTCTGTAAACCAAAATGATCTTTTATTGCACTCTGTGACCCCCTGACACTCTCAGAGGAGGGAGGAAGTTGTTAATTGCAATACTTTACACCTTTGTTATTCATTCATCCTCACAATGTTCACAGTTTATTTTTAAGAGCAGACCCACGTTTTTAACCTCTGAAACCTATTGTGTTGCACTGATGAGCATTTGTAGCTGTGCATTAAACATCTTTTTGAAGACAGGTTACTGTTTAGTTAGATGTGTACAAAATACACATATTGTGTATTTTTATGACTATGAATAAAAAAGGCTAAGGAAACACAAATCATCTGAAAGTATACACTTAACATGGTCTCAATTTGAGCTCTAACACTGCTGGATTTGTGTCAAGTGTTGTCTGTTGGCCTGTTCATTTTACAAGTCTGTGCATTAGGGCTGGGAAATTAATCGAAAAATAGTCAAAGCCGACATTTAGAGCCTCATGATGATTATTTTGATTATTTTCCATGTGTGAGTCACCCCTCCATACAGTCTGTGTTCACGTTCACCAAGAGCGAAGGACATACTGCCATGTAGGTGACTAGCACCAACCTATCAGACGACCTTGTAGCAAAGAAAATGCTGTCTCTGTTGTTTGGCACATTGTAGATTCTGGATATTGAGCAGAAAGAAGTAAAGTGTAAATCATGCAGAAAGACTGTCAATGACTGTCTTTACGACCCCAATTTGTTCTTGCATAAAATAAAATAATCGTTCATTAATCAGAATCGAGGCCAGAGCTTCAATTAATCGTGATGTTGAGATAAACAGATATCGCCCAGCCTTAGTGTGCATCATGGTCTCCTGATGGTGATGTAAGATGGACCTTTGTTGAGGATGGCCAAGGAGATATGAAAATAGAAATGTTGGTATCAAACAACACACAAACACCTTTCAGGTCACATGCCTGCACATGTCCTGTAGTGTGACTTTTACACATGCCCATATTGAAGTTACTAAGTTCAAATGACATATCATGCAGCCCTACCTGGCATGGGGACTTAAATGTGTTCTTTGATATCTGGACAATGATGTATGACAACCCCACAAACTGTTACTCAATCTCAGTGATGACAATCTAAAAGCTGTTTTCAACACATCACAAATGAATGCCTGGAAATTAAAGAACAAAAAGTCAGTTTAGCATGTTACCTTTTTATAAGATGTCTTACAAAATAAGGTCATTGCTCAAAGCAAGCATAAATCTAACTTGTTTATTTGACCTTACATTACATTTATTTATATTTTATTTCTGAAAATATTCGTTCTTGAGCTTTGTATGCCTTTATCAGAAAGTAACAGACAGTGAATAGCACTGGAAAAGGGTAAGAGAGTGAAGAGCATATCAGACAGGGGTCAGGTTTATTAAAATAATGAATTGCAGTTATTTTGATCTGTTTTGTTATTTTCATATGACTTAGACTTGAAGAATTCTACAGCTCATTATAGTCTTTTTAACCCAAAAAAAACCCCACTTTTGGGTCACTTAATCAGGTACTTATGGTAGTACCAGGTTGGCACCCCTTTTGGGCCTGTGGATTTGTTGTAGATAAGGAGTGGGCCAGCTGTTTGCACATAATCAACACTTCAAGAGGGAAATGGACTGTCAGGTTGGGAGGGCATACAATCATCTTGAATTCATAAATCCTGTTGTGTATTTTTACCAGATGCTGGACAAACTGAGAGACAGATGGACCAACACGGGTCTGTGGGAGAAACTCGAGATGAAGAAAACAGTGATCACAGAGCCTCGAGGAGGAGGAAAGGGCGACTTTGACGAACTTCTTCAGACTTACTACGACGCCATCAAGTACTGCGAGGAAAGAGGTGTGTTTTTGGAACAAAGAAAATGAGGGACTTGTGCATTTTTATCTTTATGTCCACTAACTCTGGAAGTAATTGTGTGCTGAACTCAAACAATTCACTTGTCTGTGCTGGCTCAGAAAATGTATAAGATACAAATGACAAATACATCAGCGCTCGCAATGAAGTCTGACTTTTGTGAAAGTTTATGCAGCAGCGACAAGAAGACAGGCTTTGCTCGAGGCCTTCATTACACTTCAAGAAGGTCCAGCAATTTGAGAGACGAGATAAAAGCCTGTGTTTGAATAGTGCAAATGCAATAACTAAATCAGATTACCTGTTTTATCCTCACATGGGCAAGAAAGTAAAAGTTAAAGGCAAAATTACATGTTAGAGTATTCATGTAGTCTACCATCTAAAAGGCCCATGTGGGTTTTAGTATGTTAGAGTTTGCATTACTGAACACAAGAGAAGCATCAGGAATCACCACGATAAATCACATGTCGCCAGGCTTTTCACTTCTGCGGGCATAAAGTCTGTATGTTGAGATTCATGAGGATTGAAACAGTTAGTCCACTAATGAGGGGAAACAAGTGAAAACTCCTGCTAGAAAGAGGCCTACTGGATCTATCATCTACAGACCGGGTTTCTTAAAGGGTTAAAGAAAGTTTTCTCTGTGAAGTTATTGAATTGTTGTTTTTATTGTTATAGTTTAGTATTTTACTTATTGATTCATTTATTTAGTTTGTATTGGACATAATTCTATACTATATTTTCATTTTTATTTATCATTTTTATAATTTTCTGATGTTTATTTTATGATTATTATTGTTTTTTTAGTATTTTTTATTATCTTTATTGTGTTTTTTCATCTATTTATATTTGAATATATTGATTTATGATTGATCTTGGCATAGATAGATTTTGATTTCTGAGAGACAGATTGTCTTGTTGGATTTTTATTAGTTGAAGAATGCAAAGAGGTCATCTTTGAATGATTATATTATCAATAGAATATATATTTTTAGATTTTTTTGTTGTTTTAATAATGTACATTCTACATTCATTCTGTCTCCATTTTTCGAGGAATTGCTAAATGATGCTGTTTCCATATTTTGATGCCATTTTTTTTAAATCTAAGAACAATAATATAAAATATAACATTCTTTACCTCAGTTGTTTTCTGAGTTTTGTGGTGTCTTAACATCCTGTAATTTACTTATTGGCCATTGGGTGCGTTTATTTTACTTAAATTCAACATCAGTTTTTATTTGCAGCAGTAATCCTTGTTTTGGGTGTGTATCTGCTTTGTTTCTTTGTTGATTGTCTACCTGGCTGATCACCACATGTCAATTATTTTAGATGGTCACACACAAGTGTTACATACACTAATGAAAGCCTCCGGCTGAAACACATCCATTTTGTTGCTTTTGCATGAACTTAAATAAAAGTTAAGACTTTATTGCAAGTGATGATGCTTTTGTCATTTGGATTTTGTGACTGCTCTTTATTTACTGTGTTGTTGTCCATTGATCAACACACTGATCACCCACTTCACATCATCCTTGACCAGAGATAAAGCAGCAGTGGACGACTCACCTCTCTGTGCTGCAGGACTGAGAGATACAGAAGATCGTTCCTCCCTGCAGCCATCAGAGTTTATAATTCTTTCATCTATGGAAGATGAGCCCACTATTGTTTTTGTACATAGAATTATCAATATTGTATATATAATTAGTATTGTTATTGTTTTACTTTTGTTGCTAATTTGTTATTTAATCTTTATTTTATTCTTTATTCTTGTTGCCAAACTACTTGAATTGCCCTTCGGGGATTAATAAAGTATTTTATCTATCTATCTTTATCTATTGTGTGTTTCAGATGGTGCTCTGTTGATTGCAGTCTGTCGAGGAAAAGTGAGTGAAGGATTAGACTTTACGGATGACAATGCTCGAGCAGTAGTCACCATTGGAATTCCCTTCCCGAACATTAAAGACCTTCAGGTAAATCCATTTAAAGCAACCTAACATTGATTCATAAAAGGTATTTCGAAACCTACAGCTCGCTGTTGCTGTTTAGATTTTTTTCATGCTCAAACTGCAGTATTTTGAAGCAGGACAAGTTACATATTGAGGCAGGGCAGTCTTAACCACATTTTCATATATATGGGGGCATACAGTATTTTATTTGTCTCTGCATTGAAAACAAAATTGATGGTGTTCAGGAGGACAGAATCCAAGATTAATAGTTTAGACGGTGATAGATCTGTAGATCAGAATTGCTAAGAGGTATTCAGAGACCTGCAGTCGCCTCCTGCTTCCAGCAAAGCTAAACCCTGCTTAAAGCTGTTGCATCACTGTCATGAGAGCCAGATGATTGTCCTGGTCATTTTCTGACCTATTTGAGGCAGGCCTGCAGCAATCAATATTTCCATAATTTATTCCATCTACTGGTTATTTTCTTAAATTCATCGTTTAATTGAATAAGGAAACATATAATTCCATTTCCTTTTGTTTAAAAACAAACAAAATCCCCGAAACAGACATTCTTGAACTTCATTTTAAATTATATGAAGTTCATATCTTTCAGAAATCAAATTAAAAACCAGTTTGCAAGGGATTGTTACTTTAGAGTTTTAAGAGCTCATTGTCTTCATGCGTTGGATACTGTCTACCATGGAGCACTGAGATTTATTACAAACCTCAGATCTCTTACTCACCACTGCTCTTTGTATGCCAGGGTTGGATGGTCTGCTCTGTCCACCCGTAGACTCAATCATTGGCATGTCTTTGTTTATAAGGCCATTCTTGGCCTGCTTCCATCATACTTGGGGAACTATCTCACTCAAAAAAGCACTGGAGGTCGGAACCTTTGGTCCCAGGACTTGTTTCTATTGACTGTACCGAGGGTCCGCACCACACTAGGTAGCAAGGCTTTCAGCTATGCTGCCCCTTCTGCATGGAATGAGCTGCAAAAAGTCTTAAAGTTACAGGATCTGGTGTCACTTGATGCTTTTAAGGCTCTTCTGAAAGACTTGGAAGCAAGTACATTTGGCTGTAGGTGTTTTGACCGGTGATTTTGTTTCTATTCTGTGAACTTGTTCTTTCTGCTTTTTTTTTAACTGTGTTGTTGTTGTGTGTTTTTTGCAACTCTGTGTTTGTGCTGCTGCTTGTCTTGGCCAGGACTCTTGTAAAAGAGATTTTTAATCTCAATGAGACTTTTTCCTGGTTAAATAAAGGTAAAAAAAAAAAAAAAAAAAAGAGCAAGCTATGGACAACGCACACAAAGATTGACCTTAACTGATGTTTGTTGCAGATTTTTGCTTCTCTTATACATAAACTCTTCATTATCTTTAGGCAATGCTGACTGTTAATGAAAGACATCATCATTTAGTCGATTAAAATACTTTTAAAGAGTTAAATTCTTCAATCACTTCCCCCAACATCAATTGCAATGAAGAAAAGAAATAACATATTCGATGTTTTTTGATTTCTGTCTTTATAAGGTGAGGTTTAAGCCTTTAAAGATTCATGATGTTATGATATGCATACATATTATTAGTCGCTTTCTAATTGGTCAGTTTATCTTCAGCTTTTTAATGCTGGTAACACACACAGGACACACACAGAAGACAACTGGAGCAAACACATTTCTCTTCTCCTGCTTGTGTTTTTGACAAATTTTACAGAAGATTGTAAATATTGTTTTTTTTTTCGATGCTTGTTAGCCCACTGCACATTTTGATTTCTTGTTTTGGACATAACGACCAACTTCTGGTTCTGTTAGAGTTTTGACACAGAGAAGCGATGGGTAAAGCAAAATAAATGGCTTTTAATTTTAAGGGATGTTTTAGCCCAGTTAGGTCAGTTTCATTACCAGCTCTATCGTATCCCAAAGATGCCTTATTTCCAGACATCAGTGGGATAAAATAGACTTGTGTGGTAAAACTTGGAGCAGATGGAAAGCTGATTGTCTCATTAACTTTTACACACATACACAAATTAGATTAGATTAGAATAACATTTTAATGTAAAAAAATGTTCAAATATTTAGGTTAAAACCAGAAAAATGTAGCTTAGCTTTAATTTTATATTGTCTGTCTTTCTTGAATCTTCTATTCAGCGAAAGAAATCAGTGTCGGTGAAATGCTCACATGTTTGTCGTTTTGGCCAGAAGCCAAAATTTAGGATACCAAGACCACAAAAATATACCTTTCAGATATACTCACACTCACATACGCACCAATGAGAGCATCTCTTTTTGGTGATCCGTAAAAAAAATCCCAGAGCGATGTTGGTGTGTTTGCCCCGTCCTTAGCAGATAAAGTTGACCTTTAAGTTTGACTCTTTCCCCCCGCCTCCCACCTCCTCTCCTCTCTCCACGTCCACGTCCTGCTGTCAGAGCACCACAGAGCTTTCACTAACCTGATCTGTCAGTGTGGAGAGACGTGATTGAAGCTTCTCGAAGCCTTTCACCTCATACTAAGCCGTCAGCCCCACCGCCATCTGTTTTCAGGACAGGGACCCCAAATCCATGTTAATTTTTTTATATGGTTTGGATCAAGTGTGATCAGAGTTTGATAAAACAGATGGGTATTGATCTTTGGATGCATTGTTTTTAGTGTTTGACCCACGTTAAATTCTTAGGTCCTTGTTTTTGCATTAAAGATTTTAAGCGCCATGAACTCCTTGATCTCTTCACTAAAAGCTTGACGAACCATTTGAACATTTTTATCTACATTTATCTTAATAAGTTAATCTCAACAGATATATAACATTTCAGAGGGCCTTATTTAGTGTTAACAAAAAAACATTAAACAGATGACACCAGTTGTACACTGAATATAACCAACCTACCAATTAAGTAATCTTTCAATAAACCATCTATCAAACCAAACAATTCACCATCCAAGCAATCAATCAACCAAACACTGTTTTTTTTACTTTTTTTTTTTAAATGTATTTTTTGGGCATTTTGTGCCTTTATTGATAGGAGAGAGACAGTGGATAGGCTTGTGAAAGAAGGTGATAGAGTAGAGGAGGACACTGTGCAACTGGCCACAGATTTGAACCCGGGCTGGCAGAAGTATGTACATGGGACGTGCCTGGTTGCTCACAACTCCGCAAAACCAGCACCCCCAATCAACCAAACAAATTGTCAACTAAACAATCAACTAACCGACCGGAAAACTAAACAAAAAACATAAACTAACCAACCATACAACCCACCCATCAAACGCACAGCTAATCATTCAGACCAGTAAACAAACAATGAACAAGCCAACAGAACATTCTCGAATTGAAAAAAAAACAATGTAATCAAGCAAACAACTTATCATTCTTAAAACCAAACAACTAATCAATAAATCAAAAATTGGAAAAAAAAAAAAAAAAAAAACACCCTACCAAGCATCTGTGGCGCAGTTGGATATTGCGGTTGGTCAGTAATCAGGAAGTTGCAGATTCCAGCCCAACTCCAGGCAGCACATGGCGATAAATGGGCATTAAATTTTTAGCTGATGCTGATGGATAACTAACATAAAAACTCTTAACCATCAATGAGTGAATGGGTGTGAATGTGTAGATGTGACCTGCAGTGTAAAGCTTTTGAGTAGTCAAAGACTGGAAAATATATAATGTCAAGTCCATATACCATTTACCAATTAGTTAACTAACCAACCAACCAAATAACAAACATAAAAATCCAATCAACTATTCAAACAAGCAATCCAACAAACCCACTAATCAACACATTTTCATATCAAACAACCAGTAAACTCATCAACAATCAACTAAGTTACCAAACAAACACTCAACCAGCCAACCAACTAATCTAACAGACAAAAAAACACACAAATCAACTGACCCAGTAATCAAACAGCCAAGCTACTATCTAACTGACCCTCCAAACTGCTCCCCATGCAACCAAACAACTACTGAAACAACTTAAAAACAAATAATCATTCAACCAACCACTTAACCCAAAAACCAACCAGAGCACTCACCAGCCAAATAACTTACTAACAAACCAAACATGTAACTTATCAACCAGCTTCCCAACTAACCAACCAATCAAGGAAACAAAATGGGTAATAACCAACCAACTAAACTGCCATCCAAAAAAAAAACAACTATTCTATAACACAACCTCTTTATCAAACAGATGATTAACCAGTTTATCAAACAAACTAAACAAATAACCAGCCGACCATCAAAACCAACCAATCAACATTCCAACTACCCAGATAACTAAATAACATATTAACCATCCAAACAATTAACTAACCTACTGATCAGCATCAAGCAACCAACCAGCTGATTAAATGACCTACTTGGTAACAACTAATCAGACAACTGACCAACAAATAAACAAACACACTAACTACACACACTAACACAATAATCAAAGAAATAACCAAACGTCCCATAGATCAACCAACTCATCTGTCAGTTTCCTGCAATTTACAATAATTGAAAGAACTTAAAGTAGTATGTCAATGACATTAAAGGGGTTTGATCATTAAAGTGGGAGATGGCATGCCCAGCCTAGAACCTGAACCTAGACTGTCCACTACAAGGACAACATTCTCAGCATGCGGGGTACAGGAACACTACTAGAAGGCCTATGGTGAGTTCATGAGAGCTGGAGCTCAATCATCAAAACTGAAACTCCATTAATTGCTGTGCAGGTGGATGGTCTGAGTTAATATAATACAGCTGAACGTACATTAAAGAGGAACTCTATATCATTACAGTCTTATAAAAGTCGGTTTACAGTGTCATGAAAAGATATTTCAGTGTAGCTCAGCTCCATGAAACTTGTAAAATCCTGTTCCTACTGCAGAATAAAACAAGAGTTGTGTGGATGGAGCAGAACACCGGGGGGAGGAAGGAGGTCTGAAGGAGCCAGAGGTAGTTAGGGAGAAGGTGGAGCTGACCGAGCGTGAAGAGACAGTGAATTCCTAATGACAGATTCTGTGCTCACATCAACAGCCTTTGTTTATCTGTTACAAGTGCTGAGCTCCTCGGAGAGCTCGCCGTCTCCCGCCACGCTGCACCATAATTGTGCAGCTAGATCAGCAAAGGTTGGTGATGAAGACTGCTATAAATATAACCTTTGCTGGATGTGAGGAATAGTTTGGACTGAATGGCTAGTATTTTTTAGTAAAACTGTTATTTCAGACATTTTAAGACCTGAGCAAGCAAGGGCGGATATTTTAATGTTAAATAACACATGTGACAGGGTTGTTGAGTGTAATCTTGACTACGATGCGTTGTTTTGCAAATGTTGATTAATCCGCACCTGTGCAGTAATAGAGAGTATTATATTAATGCATGTGATGCTGCTTATGCCCATTTTTTTATCCATATATGTGTATACATATACTGTATATATATATATATATATATATATATATATATATATATATATATACATATATATACATATATATATTTTTTTTCTTTCACCCCTCATTGATTGATTGTCAAGTTGGTAGACTTGGTAAAGGGGGTTGAGAGCAGGCGAGGGCACACAGAAAATAGGTCTCAGGTGGGATTTGAACCTGACTTGGATTAGCTGAGAGCCAGGTAAGTGCTCGGTTGCTACTGCTCTGCCAAACCAACACCCCTGTATCCAATATTCTAGCTGTGGCTGGACATTATATTGATTGGTCTTGAAGCATAGTCCACTAGTAATGATATCTGGCCCCCACAGTGATCCTGAAAATAATTTCATACATGTGCATATTCAGTTCTCTAACCAAATCTGTCACCAAGAGACAGCAACCTATACTCTTGCATATCAAGGACCTTTTCTTTAAATTACACATCAAATCTATGCACAAATAATTAATCAAGCACTTCATATTTCGATAGAGTTCCAACATACAGTATATGTGATGAAGGGCAAAAAAATGTCCCACTTGCATGATAATACAAGTAAAACTTATTTTTCAAATCATTCTCTATTCAGAGTGAAAAGGATCTTTGTCTCTCATATGATTATATGCTGCTTCGTTTAAAAATGAGATGAGTTGCAGACAGCTACACATGTATGGATAAACCAAAACTGAGCTGCCCAACACAGGAGTAATTGCTGTTTGAACAGACTTTACTCAAATGAAACATTTAACAATAGCATATACTCTTACTTAGGGCATGAACAGCTAGTCACGTTCTGGTCTGTCAGCTCCCTGGAATTTCTCCTCTGCCCATAACACACCTACTGATGCAGACAGCAGCTCACTTTTAGTGAGTCTCTATTTAAAATTACTATAAATACATTTTATTTCTTATGTATGGAGTGTTCGGGTCTCTTTTCTTCTTGCCCCCCTGAGGAATTGTTGCAGTGATAAAGCAGAGAAATAAAAGAGACACAAACTTTGATCATCTGTTCTCTGATGGTTCTTAGTTCGTCAGAGAATGGATTAAATAGGAGCAGACTTTTCATTGACTGATGTCTCATAAAAACATCCTCCAATGTGTGATGGGTGCAGATCAGTTGGTAAATGACTGCAGACCTGTCGCTCTGACATCTTTGGTCATAAAATCTTTCGAGAGACTGGTGTTAGGCCACCTGAAGGACAACACAGGACCTCTGCTGGACCCCCCTGCAGTTTGCCTGCAGGACAAACAGGTCATGGATGATGCCGTCAGCAGGGAATTACACTACATCCTGCACCACCTTGACTCTCCAGGGACCTATGCTAGGATCCTGCTTGTGGACTTCAGCTCGGTGTTCAACACCATCCTCACTGAAATTCTCCATCACAGGCTGTCCCATCTCACCGTGCCAGTCTCCACCTGTTAGTGGATTATCAATTTCCTGACTGAGAGGACGCAGCAAGGGAGGCTGGCTCACATGACAGAGCACCACCACTGGCACTGATCTCGGCACCTGCAAACCTTCTGAAGATTGTGGGCGACACAACCAGCATCAGACTTACACAGGACAGTGACAAGTCTGCTTACCGTTTGAAGATAAAACAGCTGGTTCTCTGGTGTGGTCAAACCATCTGGAGCTCAACCCATTAAAGAATGGGGAGATGATAGTGGACTTCAGGAGAAGTCCCCCACTCTTCCCCCTCCCACCATCAGGAACTGCGTTGTGTCTACTGTGAACACACTCAGGTTTCTGGGGTCAATCTTCTGCATGTCCATCACAGTATGGTTTGGATCTGTGACCGAACAGGACTGACACAGATTGCAGAGGATGGTCGGGTCTGCAGTGAAGTTTGTT